>CAWUFW010006131.1:0-1204780 GCA_963921515.1 Calotriton arnoldi | reverse complement strand
ACAGATGTGCAGGGGTGGAAGCCACAGATATGAAATTGCCAATGTAAGTAGGAAACCCATTGCCAAATACTGAACACATGACACCCTCAGATGCTGCTATTGATGACATGGATACACCACATGATAGGACACATTCCCCCTGGACCACATGGGTTCCTGCACAGTAACACTTCATAATCATGAGACCAGATATCACCATCACTGCAGCAAGGGCATGGTTAGCTGCACCAACAACATGTACATCTGAAGCATGAGCACTAGAGAAAAGAAAGTTGCTTTATTCAGCATATGTGTTGTTTGATAACGACGTCCAGAAGAAATTAGAGCAAAGGCCAATGGCCAGTCCATTGTCAAAGTTCAAACAGGGTGACACTGGCAGATGTCACCCTACGCATGCCTGCACAATACCAGGGACAATCCACTAGGAGGGGCAACCGGGGGGCAGGCCAGGCACCGCAGGGACAGGATCAGGGCTCACCAGGGGAGTCAGGGAAGGGGTGGTGGGTGCTGGAGAGCCACTGACAACTGCAGTGGAGGTGTCTGACATGGTGTGTGCCGGCACAACTGGGGGGCATGACACAGATGTCGTGGGTGCCGGCACAACTGCAGTGGACCCTGCAGATGGGGTGGACAGGTCCGCCACTGCAGTGCCCAAGTCAGACAGGGCGGTAGTGGACTCCACTGCAGTGCCTACCTCCAGGGGAGGAGAATGGGGAACAGGCAAGGTGGGTTGGACAGAGGGGGAGGACACCCTCACCACATCAGTGGCACAGACAAGCGCAGCGGGGGTGTGGTGCTGGGAGAGCAAGTGGCAGGGGAGAAGGCCGGAGCATCTTGGGGATGGTATATCTGTGGGTGGGGGAACCTGGGGCAGGGTGTGGTGGGGGCACCTGTGCAGTGGGGGCCTGAGGGATGGAGGACGGAGACCTTGTGCCTGAGCTGCAGGGCGGTGGCGGGGTCTTGCTCTTAGCACTCCGGGGGACTTGCGGGTGGGGGCCTCAGTCCGTCTGCGCCTGGGGGAGGGTGTCCGGGGGCGAGGGGCACTCTGCTCCGTGTGGGTGGGCTTCCTCTTCCCCCGGGATGCTGGAGCAGCTTCATCGGTGGGGAAGAGGCCGAGGTCACAGAGGAAGAGCTGCTGTGACTTTGGGGTTGCAGGTGAGGCAAGGGAGGGTGCTTTGGAGGGAGAGGGAACTGAGGACTGCGCAGTGCATGTGGATGCGTGTGTGTGTTCCAGGGCCCCATCCCCTGTGAGTCTGGCTTCAGTCCCCTGAATGTGCGTGCGTGTGCGTTTTGTCATTGGCGTGTGTGTCAGTGTGCTGGATGTGTGTGTGCTGGTGTGTGCCTGTGCCGGTGTGTGTGTGCCTGGGATGGGTAAGGTGCTGGGGAGTGTGGATGGAGCAGAGGCAGGAGGGGTGAGGGACCGTTTGAGGAGGGACACTGCTGCCGTCAGGGAGGAGTCCATGGACCTATTGCCCCTCTGTAGGTCAGACATGCCCGATGAGATGCCCTCCATGAACGACACCAGCTGAGTCAACAGCGCGGTGTGCGCATGGAGGACACTCAGCATGGCTGTCTGCCCTACATGGAGCTGGCGAAGGAGGTACACAGACTCCTCACTCAGGGCAGCAGGGGACACAGGGGCAGGGGGTGCGGTGCCTGGCCCAAAGGAGACACGCTCCCGGACATGGGAGCCTCCACGGACCTGGGGAATGGGAGCCGATGGGAGGGCGGTGGTGGTGCTGGTGGTGGCGGGGACAGCAACACTAGCTGGGGTGTGGTGGCTGCTGACACCCGCCTCCACAAGGGAGTCATCCTCCGAGTTGCTCTGGTCCTCAGCTGAGGTGGATGCTGCTGAGGACTCCTCGGTGTGGCTCCCCTCGCCCTCCGTGCCACTGGGTCCCTCCGACCACTCCTCGGCTGCTGACCCAGTCTGGCTCTCCGGCTCCTCCTGGTCCGTGGAGCTGTCCCCTTCCGTGGCCGTGGATGTATCTGCAAACAATGGGGAAACAGACAGACATCAGTCACCTGCACATAACGCACACACCACTGTGAGCACAGCACATCACAGAGCAAGCCCTGGCATCATTAGTTGTACATTGCTAAAAGTGCACTAATTGAACAGGAGAAGTCAATTGTCAGTCTGATGCCAAGCATGGCACTCACATCCCACATGGCCTTGCACCCATCTGTCTGGTGTCTGTTGGATTGCAACACCCCAGTGTTGACACATGCACCAAGTACACAGTAGTTGGACAGTGCAGAGGACACGGTGTGGACACATCACAGCTCTTGCCACTGAGTCAGTACAGGTTTCCGGATGTAAGGGATGCCCAGAGTCAAATAGGAAATGCATGTGATGCATACCAGCGACAGACACCATGATGCACCCATGTCCTGATAGCCAGCGCCACTATGGTGTGCATGTAGCACATGTCACTCCCCTGCAGGCTCACCAATCAGTAGACACATGCCATGGCGGAGGCATGACTGCAAAGTCATACATCACTGGCTCAGTGATGTATGACTTTGCAGCCAGACAACAACACTCTGCACTGTGTCACAATAGTAGGTCATGGGGAATGCAAGTCCTGGAGCTGCACAAGTGCACATGTACATCCCCCCCACAACACATCCTCTTAACCCTCATCTGTCCAGGTCATACCTATTGGACATATGGGAGACCTGTGACACTACCCTCTGAACCTGAGCCCCTCACACTCTGCTGTGCATGGGGAACAGCTGCCTGAACTTCACATTTACATGCCCCAGTCTGCATGGGCAGCTGATCAGACACCTATGTGTCACACAAGTATCGTCTCCTATGGTCACATCTCCAGTGGCATGCTGAGCCCCTACCAAGAAACTCCACAGCAGTCCTGGCGACTAATCCACAGCACACTGACACAGAGGCAGACACCTGAGGGGTCAAATCACTGTGCACAATGTGTCCTCTGATACACGGGAGTGGGAGTACAGAGTGTATTGTATGGCCTGGAGTAGGCATGACTGTCCAGCCCAACATGAATGAGGGATGAGCCCTGGACTGTAGGCAGCTGGCTGAGTATGTGTGACACACGTCATATACATACTCCTGGGGCCCAAACATTGTTCCCACCCGCAGCATGGGTGTGTGCCAGGTACCCCAGCCACATGTGGTGGATCAGCTCAGCAATTGGACCACAGATCAAAGTAACACGCTGAATACATGTCAGAATACAGGCATTGTGTAAGCAATGGACCCACCCATGATGCCCACCACAGAGTCAGGGAAACAGATGCTGTCTCCCACCTTGAGTCAAGCAAACTGCAAGGACACAGTCCTAAGTGACAGAATTCCCTGCATGTAAGGGCCACACCTGGGTATCAGATGAGGAGTGGGCAGTGCACAATAGAGGGACATGGCTCCTGGACAACATGACTGCTGTACTGTGGCAGTTCAACCTGGCCCGAGGAGGGCACATAGCATGTTAGACAGAGTACACAGTGCAGTCTTTGACTCACCCCCTCCTTGCTGCTCTCTGGCCTTCAGCTGCCCATCCAGGTCTGGAAAGACCACCGCCAGGATCCTGAGCATGTGGGGGTCAGGGTCCGTGTTCCGCCCCTCCTGCGAGGAGGCGACAGCTTCAGCTGGACCCGTGCAATCCTCCGGGTCCAGCCCCGAAGTTCCTGCCACCTCTTTTGGCAGTTGCGGATCCGGCGCTTGTAGACCCCCACGGACCGGACAGCCCGGAAGATGTCCTTCCAGATCTCATGCTTCCGATGGGCAGAAGCCTGTCAGGATGACAAAGTGATAAGGCCATTACTACACATGCAACATATCCGTGCATGACACAGTTGCATATACATGTCGCAATCACAGGGGCACATGGTGTACCCAGGCAGTGCACGGCTGCCCATGGACAGTTTTCCAGAAGTCACTACATGGTATCATTGCATGGGGAGTAAAACCCTGTTCAGAAGCACTGTCACTGCACCATACCTGTCCAGTGCAAGTCACTACACACTATGGGGGGTGACAACTACTCAGTGAGCCTGCTAGCCAGTGGTGTGCTGACTCTCAGCCTTGCTAGTCAGACAAAATGCACATTCAGAAAGGCAGTGCACAGAACACTTACCTGCTCCCCTGGTGTCCCATACAGCTTGCTGTACTGTGGAAGTAGGCTGTCCAGCAGGGCCTGGTTCTCTTCAAGGCTGAAGGCTGGGGCTCTCTCCACAGTACGTGCCATTGCAGGGTCCAGAGGGGCAGAGACAGCAGCAGTGCAGTGGCAGATGTCGTCCTGGAGCATGTAGTGCAGGCAAGTGGGCTCTCAGGGGAACATGCAGCAATATATATGTGCTGGAGAGGCAGATACTGTCCCTTGTGTCCAAAGTGATAGGTCCAAGTCGTTTGCATCTTCTGAATCTGGCCAATCCATGGAATAGCAGCACCAAAACACGCCCACAGCATCCTTCAAAATTTCAACTTCATGACATACATGATTTTGCAACATTGTTGTGGGTGACCAACTGATTTTCCAGCAACCGACTCGTTCGAATATTCGAAAACGCGTCCGTTGCCAGGCAAGCCCATTGTCAATGGGTGCGCACCGATCGGTCCATTGAGGTACAACGCGCACAGGGGTACAACGCGTACCCGCACACATTGAAAGCAATGGGCCGGCCGGAGGCACCGATCGGTCCATTGCAGTACAACGCGCACAGGGGTACAACGCGTACCCGCACACATTGAATGCAATGGGCCGGCCGGAGGCACCGATCGGTCCATTGCAGTACAACGCGCACAGGGGTACAACGCGTACCCGCACACATTGAAAGCAATGGGCCGGCCGGAGGCACCGATCGGTCCATTGCAGTACAACGCGCACAGGGGTACAACGCGTACCCGCACACATTGAAAGCAATGGGCCGGCCGGAGGCACTGATCGGTCCATTGCTGTTCAACGCGCACAGGGGTACAACGCGTACCCGCACACATTGAAAGCAATGGGCCGGCCGGAGGCACCGATCGGTCCATTGCTGTTCAACGCGCACAGGGGTACAACGCGTACCCGCACACATTGAAAGCAATGGGCCGGCCGGAGACACCGATCGGTCCATTGCTGTTCAACGCGCACAGGGGTACAACGCGTACCCGCACACATTGAAAGCAATGGGCCGGCCGGAGACACCGATCGGTCCATTGCTGTTCAACGCATCACTGTACATGTGACTGGCATATGTCAGCATGCCTGTCTCAGATGGACATATGCCAGCCACAGATAGCTCCCAGGGAGTGAGGGGCACACCTACATCACGACAGCCTGTCCAAACCTTATCATAAGGCATGTAAGGCTGCATTTCCTATTGTGTGTATGTTGGTGTACATGTTGTCCTGTGGGTGTCACCTGTGGGCAGCCACCCCCAGGCTGTGCACGTGTTAATGGGGACAGGATCCTGGGTGTTACGTGTACGTGACCACTGTGATGTGCAACTGTTCATATCTGTGCATGTGCCATGGTCACATTTCACAGTGGTGTTTGTGTATGTCATGTCACATACCCCGTGAGTCCCATGTGGGACGGTATGTTTGAGCCAGGGTGTCCCAGTGGCACAATAGTGATGGCCCTCCACAGTCTTTGTGCATGTAGTGTTTACAATGTCTCTGATTTCATGTGCACAATGGGAGACAGTCTCCACATCCACGTTGTGTGTGCATGGACTCTGATGTTGTGCGTGTGTGTCACAGACGTACATGGCTCTCCTGCCATGGCAAGTGTGGCCACTACCTGTGGGGGTCATGTTTGTTTTGTTGTGATGTACACATGATACTCCAGGTGATGCCAGTGTCCATGTGGCATTACAGGGTCCCTGGGAATGTGCCTGTCGTTGAGCTGTGGTGCCTGGGGCACATCTGTCCTCACATGTCACTGTGGGGGTGACTGTGACACAGCATCATGATATCCAATGGGCCAACCTGGGACAAATTGATGCCACCTGTAGGACCGTGTTGACAGATGTTGGCCATGTATGTACCATACATGTCGTTCCGGTACTGCACACTTCATGTAGTTGTGCCTCATGATGATGTATGTTGGGATCTTGAGTGTGTTCAATGCCGCATATGTGGGGTGACTGACGATCTTGCTTACTTCTCCTCTGCACTGCAGGGCTCCTGCTGTCCATCGGCCATTCCCAGACCTGGCAACGATGGTGGAACGGGACAGCATCCGACGGTACCGCTTCACCAGGCAGCTGATTGAGGATTTGGCAGTGCAGTTGTCCCCACATTTGCAGCCTGGCCGGCCGTATCCTACAGCGCTGACCCCCAAGGTGAAGGTGATGGCAGCCCTACACTTCTTTGCCACCGGTACCTTCCAACATACTGTGGCGTCTGCTGGTGGGATGTCACAGACCATGTTCAGCCGTGTGCTCCGCGATTTCTTGGCGGCTATGTTGCTCTTCCTGAACCGGTACATCTATTTCCCTAGACTGCGACGACTCACTGACGTGAAGAGTGACTTTTATGCCCTGGGGAGGATGCCGCATGTCATTGGCTCCATTGATGGGACACATGTGGCTTTGGTACCACCACAGGCCCAGGAGCAGGCCTACAGGAACCGCAAGCACTACCACTCGGTCAATGCACTGGTGGTGTGTCTTGCAGACATGACCATCACACACGTGTGTGCCCGTTTCCCTGGTTCAGCACACGATGCCTTTGTGATGAGGAGTAGTCGCATCCCCAGGTTGATGGCACAGATGCAGAACCAGCGTGCCTGGCTTGTCGGTGTGTACTGACTTTGTGCCATTGTGTGTGATCTGATCTGTAGTATTCCGCCCACTTTTCCAAGTCAGCTGATGTGCACTTGTCTGTCCGTAGGTGACTCGGGATACCCCAACATGCCGTGGTTGCTGACACCCCTCAGGAACCCTGTGACACCTGCCCAGATGCGCTACAATGAGGCACATGGTCGGACCAGGAGAGTGATTGAGCGGACCTTTGGTCTCCTGAAGAGCCGCTTCCGCTGCCTGGACAAGACCGGAGGGTCCCTCCCATATGCCCCTGCGAAAGTGTGCAAGATTATCATCGTCTGCTGCATGCTCCACAACCTGGCAGTGCGGAAGGAGTTGCCTCTCATCCAGGATGACGATGACCAACATCCGCCACCTGTGGAGGATCCTGGCCTGGACCACGATGCCAGTGACGATGATGATGATGATGGTGATGGTGATGTCCGCACACAGCTCATCACCAACTTCTTTAGCTGAATGTGAGTATCCTGAGGTGTCATGTGAATGATGTGAGTTGGCATGATGTGTGGGTGGTGCTCTGGTGCTGTTGGAGTGTGTCCATGGGCTACTTGACAGGATGTGTGTTGCGATGTGTGGTGACAGGTGGGCTGTACCCCCCAACAGTGTTGACATGCTAACTTGGTTCTGGGTGGGTATCTTGTAACATGTATTGTGCATGAGTTTTGCTGTTCTGTCCTGTACTGCATTGCTTTTGACTGTGTGTCATTTCTGTCCTTCACAGGGTACTTTCAGATTCGTTTGGTCAACTGTGTCCACCGACGACGTGATTGCACATCCAGGCTGGTAGCTGTTGTGTCCCTACAGGTGATGTGCGCCACACCCATGGACTTCCTTCTGTCTACAGTTGTTGACTGTGTGCCCGCTACCAGGTGGGGTTACCTTGCATCTGTAGTGGTTACGGCATGTTGCTACTGTGTAATAAACCTGTGCTTCACTTAGTGATGTGCGTTGTCTGTGGTCACACATTTGACTGCCATTTGCTTACTGCACCTGTGGGCTACTTGACTACAACTGGGAATGGGTGTGGTGTCTGTGCATTGCACCGTCTTCCCTGGCAACATCAGTGTAGGCAATGAGTCAGATGGCCTAGGTGTGTATGTGTTGTGTAGCCCTGGTGGTGTGTCTCCCTCATATGTGTCACGTTGCCTGTACTCACATGCCTGTGTTGTCCTTGCTGTTGCAGTTCGCATACACAGTGTAATTTTGCAGTTCATCATCCCCATAACAGCACCCACGTTGGAATCACGACAGAGGCAAGTATGGTGTATTATTGTGTTTATTGTGATACATCTGTGATAATAGTGCATAGGATGGATTGTGCTGTACATGAATCTTGCAATCTCAAGTTCCTAGATGAATAGAAAGTCCAGGTAGACAGGATCCCCAGTATCGGGGCCACAGTTGTCTGACACATTGTTCCAACTTGTACTCCCCATGCAATGTGTGGGAGTAGTGTTGCCATCAACAGGGTGAACAGTCTGTGCACAAAGGCGAAAATCCAGAACAGGTTCAGGCTTCCTGGGAGTTGCGCTTGGCCATCAGCCTCTCACTTTCCCCTCCTCGGATGACCCCTCTTCTTGGGGGGGGCCCTCAAGTGCAGGCTGCTGCGGTGCAGGGGACTCTCCGCCAGAGTCCTCCTCCCTCCCTGTGGCAGTTGCAGTTTGTTCGGTACCAGATGTTGTTGGCACACAGGGAGGTGTGGACTGGTTGCTGTTCATCTGGCGGAGGCATTGTAAAATGTCCCTGTGCACCGCCGTCATCTCATGTAGTACATCCCACTTGGACTCCACGCGGGACATGTGGGAGTCCACACGTGACATGTGTGACTCCACGTGGGACATGTGGGAGTCCAAGCGGGCATGATGGGCAGCCTGCTGCTGTTTGATGTCTCTGAGGAGCCCCACTACATGGCTGAGCTCTCCGGTGCTGGACTGGTACGCATCAGCTATGCGTACCAGTTGTGGGTCTTCATGCACACCAGCAACGTCTGCAAGCAGCGACCTCTGTCTCCCACCCCTCCCACCACCCCTGCTGACATGTGCAGTGTGTGCAGTTGCACGCACAGATAACCCTGGTCCACCTTGGGGGTTGGTGGTGGTGGTGGTGTCCATGGCCCCAGGTTGGTCCAGGGTCACTGCGCTGGTGTTGTTCCTTATTCTGTCCATGTCGGCAGGGATGGTATTCGTGGTGACAGTCGTTGGAGGGGTGGGTGCAGGGGGTGCAGCTGGTGGACCTGCTGGTGCTGCAGCTGGTGGTCCTGCTGGTGCAGCATGTTGACTTGCACCGGATGTGCCAGGTTGTTCTTCATCGTCCGAGGAGGACAGAGGCTGTACGACGCCAGTGAGCTCGGCATCCTCTTGAGCCTGGGACTGGGACTCCTCAGCGTCTGCTGCTGTGTCCCTATCATCACCTGTTTTTGGGAGACACAAACAATGTATGTCATGTTTCTGCAGGCATCAGTGGTTGACACACCTGACAGTTGTGACTGTGCCTCGGGGTGCGGGCCTGTACATTGTATTGTCCTAAGTCGTCACAGTCAGGGGTTGATATTGGTGTGGCACATTGTCCTGCATTATTTGGGCATTTCTATGTATTCTCTGGGGTGTGAACATGGTCTGCATTGATTGTGTTTGGTTGACAGCCAGACCTCCTTCCCACCCACCCACCCACCCAGTCAGTTATCCCACCATGGAACGTGCTTGCATTGCAGGGAGTGTAAGTTGTCTCTCAGGATGTCAGTCAGTGGTGTCCTGCTGTTTGTTGGTGCACAGTTGGCAGCAGGGCCTTGTGCTCCCCACAGCAGTAGCCAGTGTCAGCCATCTTGTGAGTCCTTCTCCACTCCCTGTGATGTGGGCATGGTTCAGGGTGGTGTTGATGGGACAGTTGTGGGGGTGACCAATATCAGTGACTACGACTCCCATCATGCTATTGCCTCCACCCCCCTTCCCAGCATGCCCATGCTTCCTTCCTTTTGACTCTGCTTCCCTGTGGGGTGGGCTGGCTGTGCTGACAGGATGGCTGGGAGTGTTGTCCTGGCAGTTGTTTGGCTAAGAGTCCCAAGAGTGTCCCTGTGCTTCACACAACATAACCCAGGGTGGTGGTGCTTTGTGGGATCTTGTGTTAGGATGGAGGGCATTGCATTCTACCAGGTGGGTACTGTGGAGTTTGTGTTGGGGGGGTGTGAGGGGAGGTGCTGGTGACTATGGTCAGTGCTGCAAGTCCCCCTTCCCACCCAGCCAGCCAGATATCCCACCATGGAACGTGCTTGCATTGCAGGGAGTGTAAGTTGTCTCTCAGGATGTCAGTCAGTGGTGTCCTGCTGTTTGTTGGTGCACAGTTGGCAGCAGGGCCTTGTGCTCCCCAGAGCAGTAGCCAGTGTCAGCCATCTTGTGAGTCCTTCTCCACTCCCTGTGATGTGAGCATGGTTCAGGGTGGTGTTGATGGGCCAGTTGTGAGGCTGAGCAATGTCTGTGACTACGACTCCCATCATGCTATTGCCTCCACCCCCTTCCCAGCATGCCCATGCTTCCTTCCTTTGACTCTGCTTCCCTGTGGGGTGGGCTGGCTGTGCTGACAGGATGGCTGGGAGTGTTGTCCTGGCAGTTGTTTGGCTAAGAGTCCCAAGAGTGTCCCTGTGCTTCACACAACATAACCCAGGGTGGTGGTGCTTTGTGGGATCTTGTGTTAGGATGGAGGGCATTGCATTCTACCAGGTGGGTACTGTGGAGTTTGTGTTGGGGGGTGTGAGGGGAGGTGCTGGTGACTATGGTCAGTGCTGCAAGTCCCCCTTCCCACCCAGCCAGCCAGATATCCCACCATGGACTGTGCTTGCATTGCAGGGAGTGTAAGTTGTCTCTCAGGATGTCAGTCAGTGGTGTCCTGCTGTTTGTTGGTGCACAGTTGGCAGCAGGGCCTTGTGCTCCCCACAGCAGTAGCCAGTGTCAGCCATCTTGTGAGTCCTTCTCCACTCCCTGTGATGTGGGCATGGTTCAGGGTGGTGTTGATGGGACAGTTGTGGGGGTGACCAATATCAGTGACTACGACTCCCATCAAGCTATTGCCTCCACCCCCTTCCCAGCATGCCCATGCTTCCTTCCTTTGACTCTGCTTCCCTGTGGGGTGGGCTGGCTGTGCTGACAGGATGGCTGGGAGTGTTGTCCTGGCAGTTGTTTGGCTAAGAGTCCCAAGAGTGTCCCTGTGCTTCACACAACATAACCCAGGGTGGTGGTGCTTTGTGGGATCTTGTGTTAGGATGGAGGGCATTGCATTCTACCAGGTGGGTACTGTGGAGTTTGTGTTGGGGGGGTGTGAGGGGAGGTGCTGGTGACTATGGTCAGTGCTGCAAGTCCCCCTTCCCACCCAGCCAGCCAGATATCCCACCATGGAACGTGCTTGCATTGCAGGGAGTGTAAGTTGTCTCTCAGGATGTCAGTCAGTGGTGTCCTGCTGTTTGTTGGTGCACAGTTGGCAGCAGGGCCTTGTGCTCCCCACAGCAGTAGCCAGTGTCAGCCATCTTGTGAGTCCTTCTCCACTCCCTGTGATGTGAGCATGGTTCAGGGTGGTGTTGATGGGCCAGTTGTGAGGCTGAGCAATGTCTGTGACTACGACTCCCATCATGCTATTGCCTCCACCCCCTTCCCAGCATGCCCATGCTTCCTTCCTTTTGACTCTGCTTCCCTGTGGGGTGGGCTGGCTGTGCTGACAGGATGGCTGGGAGTGTTGTCCTGGCAGTTGTTTGGCTAAGAGTCCCAAGAGTGTCCCTGTGCTTCACACAACATAACCCAGGGTGGTGGTGCTTTGTGGGATCTTGTGTTAGGATGGAGGGCATTGCATTCTACCAGGTGGGTACTGTGGAGTTTGTGTTGGGGGGGTGTGAGGGGAGGTGCTGGTGACTATGGTCAGTGCTGCAAGTCCCCCTTCCCACCCAGCCAGCCAGATATCCCACCATGGACTGTGCTTGCATTGCAGGGAGTGTAAGTTGTCTCTCAGGATGTCAGTCAGTGGTGTCCTGCTGTTTGTTGGTGCACAGTTGGCAGCAGGGCCTTGTGCTCCCCACAGCAGTAGCCAGGGTCAGCCATCTTGTGAGTCCTTCTCCACTCCCTGTGATGTGAGCATGGTTCAGGGTGGTGTTGATGGGACAGTTGTGGGGGTGACCAATATCAGTGACTACGACTCCCATCATGCTATTGCCTCCACCCCTCTTCCCAGCATGCCCATGCTTCCTTCCTTTGACTCTGCTTCCCTGTGGGGTGGGCTGGCTGTGCTGACAGGATGGCTGGGAGTGTTGTCCTGGCAGTTGTTTGGCTAAGAGTCCCAAGAGTGTCCCTGTGCTTCACACAACATAACCCAGGGTGGTGGTGCTTTGTGGGATCTTGTGTTAGGATGGAGGGCATTGCATTCTACCAGGTGGGTACTGTGGAGTTTGTGTTGGGGGGGGGTGTGAGGGGAGGTGCTGGTGACTATGGTCAGTGCTGCAAGTCCCCCTTCCCACCCAGCCAGCCAGATATCCCACCATGGAACGTGCTTGCATTGCAGGGAGTGTAAGTTGTCTCTCAGGATGTCAGTCAGTGGTAGCTGTTTGTTGGTGCACAGTTGGCAGCAGGGCCTTGTGCTCCCCACAGCAGTAGCCAGTGTCAGCCATCTTGTGAGTCCTTCTCCACTCCCTGTGATGTGAGCATGGTTCAGGGTGGTGTTGATGGGACAGTTGTGGGGGTGACCAATATCAGTGACTACGACTCCCATCATGCTATTGCCTCCACCCCTCTTCCCAGCATGCCCATGCTTCCTTCCTTCCTTTTGACTCTGCTTCCCTGTGGGGTGGGCTGGCTGTGCTGACAGGATGGCTGGGAGTGTTGTCCTGGCAGTTGTTTGGCTAAGAGTCCCAAGAGTGTCCCTGTGCTTCACACAACATAACCCAGGGTGGTGGTGCTTTGTGGGATCTTGTGTTAGGATGGAGGGCATTGCATTCTACCAGGTGGGTACTGTGGAGTTTGTGTGGGGGGGGGTGTGTGAGGGGAGGTGCTTGTGACTATGGTCAGTGCTGCAAGTCCTCCTTCCCACCCAGCTAGCCGGATATCCCACCATGGAACGTGCTTGCATTGCAGGGAGTGTAAGTTGTCTCTCAGGATGTCAGTCAGTGGTGTCCTGCTGTTTGTTGGTGCACAGTTGGCAGCAGGGCCTTGTGCTCCCCACAGCAGTAGCCAGTGTCAGCCATCTTGTGAGTCCTTCTCCACTCCCTGTGATGTGAGCATGGTTCAGGGTGGTGTTGATGGGACAGTTGTGGGGGTGACCAATATCAGTGACTACGACTCCCATCATGCTATTGCCTCCACCCCTCTTCCCAGCATGCCCATGCTTCCTTCCTTTGACTCTGCTTCCCTGTGGGGTGGGCTGGCTGTGCTGACAGGATGGCTGGGAGTGTTGTCCTGGCAGTTGTTTGGCTAAGAGTCCCAAGAGTGTCCCTGTGCTTCACACAACATAACCCAGGGTGGTGGTGCTTTGTGGGATCTTGTGTTAGGATGGAGGGCATTGCATTCTACCAGGTGGGTACTGTGGAGTTTGTGTGGGGGGGTGTGAGGGGAGGTGCTTGTGACTATGGTCAGTGCTGCAAGTCCTCCTTCCCACCCAGCTAGCCGGATATCCCACCATGGAACGTGCTTGCATTGCAGGGAGTGTAAGTTGTCTCTCAGGATGTCAGTCAGTGGTGTCCTGCTGTTTGTTGGTGCACAGTTGGCAGCAGGGCCTTGTGCTCCCCACAGCAGTAGCCAGTGTCAGCCATCTTGTGAGTCCTTCTCCACTCCCTGTGATGTGAGCATGGTTCAGGGTGGTGTTGATGGGACAGTTGTGGGGGTGACCAATATCAGTGACTACGACTCCCATCATGCTATTGCCTCCACCCCTCTTCCCAGCATGCCCATGCTTCCTTCCTTTTGACTCTGCTTCCCTGTGGGGTGGGCTGGCTGTGCTGACAGGATGGCTGGGAGTGTTGTCCTGGCAGTTGTTTGGCTAAGAGTCCCAAGAGCGTCCCTGTGCTTCACACAACATAACCCAGGGTGGTGGTGCTTTGTGGGATCTTGTGTTAGGATGGAGGGCATTGCATTCTACCAGGTGGGTACTGTGGAGTTTGTGTTGGGGGGGGGGGTGTGAGGGGAGGTGCTGGTGACTATGGTCAGTGCTGCAAGTCCCCCTTCCCACCCAGCCAGCCAGATATCCCACCATGGAACGTGCTTGCATTGCAGGGAGTGTAAGTTGTCTCTCAGGATGTCAGTCAGTGGTGTCCTGCTGTTTGTTGGTGCACAGTTGGCAGCAGGGCCTTGTGCTCCCCACAGCAGTAGCCAGTGTCAGCCATCTTGTGAGTCCTTCTCCACTCCCTGTGATGTGAGCATGGTTCAGGGTGGTGTTGATGGGACAGTTGTGGGGGTGACCAATATCAGTGACTACGACTCCCATCATGCTATTGCCTCCACCCCTCTTCCCAGCATGCCCATGCTTCCTTCCTTTTGACTCTGCTTCCCTGTGGGGTGGGCTGGCTGTGCTGACAGGATGGCTGGGAGTGTTGTCCTGGCAGTTGTTTGGCTAAGAGTCCCAAGAGTGTCCCTGTGCTTCACACAACATAACCCAGGGTGGTGGTGCTTTGTGGGATCTTGTGTTAGGATGGAGGGCATTGCATTCTACCAGGTGGGTACTGTGGAGTTTGTGTTGGGGGGGTGTGAGGGGAGGTGCTGGTGACTATGGTCAGTGCTGCAAGTCCCCCTTCCCACCCAGCCAGCCAGATATCCCACCATGGACTGTGCTTGCATTGCAGGGAGTGTAAGTTGTCTCTCAGGATGTCAGTCAGTGGTGTCCTGCTGTTTGTTGGTGCACAGTTGGCAGCAGGGCCTTGTGCTCCCCACAGCAGTAGCCAGTGTCAGCCATCTTGTGAGTCCTTCTCCACTCCCTGTGATGTGGGCATGGTTCAGGGTGGTGTTGATGGGACAGTTGTGGGGGGGCAATATGTGTGACTGCGACTCCCATGATGCTATTGGCTACACTGACTTGGCCAGCATACACAGAATTCCTTCCTTTGAGTGGTCTTCACTGTGTGTTGGTGTTGTTGTGGTGGCTACATGTGTGGATGTGTTTGTTAGTTCTATTTGTGCCACTGCCTAGCTGTAGTTGTGGTTGTGTTTGTACATGTGTTGGCACAGTTGGATGTGACTTTTTTGATGGCATGTGTTGTGTTTCTCTGACTGACATACACATTTTGGGATGATTCTGTTCTGGTTGCTGTGTGATTGCTATGAGTGCATGGTTTGACTCTCCCCTTGACAGTGATGTGTGTGTGTTTTGTGGCAGTATATTGTGTACATTTGTTGTGTACTCACCAGGCTCTGGGATGTCCTCTAGTCCATATATGCTCACTGGCGGTAGGATGGCCCGCACCTTCTCCTCCCAGGGCCTGAGGTATATTGGCTTGGCAGGAGGGCCACTGCCGGTGTGTTGGCTGTTGATGTAGTCTTGCTTCAGCAGTTTCCGTACCCTCCTGCGCACGTCATACCACCTGTTCTGGATGTCGCTCTTTGTGCGCCGACATGGTGATTGGGCGTTCACCCTGTTGATGATCCTCTCCCACATCTTGGTTTTCTGCGACATGGGGGTCTGTTGGACCAATGTGCCAAACAGCTGTGGCTCTACCCTGAGGATCTCGTCTACCAGGACTTCCAATTCACAATCTAGGAACCTGTGATTCTTCTTGGGGGGCATGGTGATGGGTGGTGATGGTGGGTGATGTGTGTGTTGGTGTGCAGGTGAGGGTGTGTGGGTGTGTGTTGTGCTGGGTGTATGTGAGGTAGGTATTTGTTGGTGTGCTGCTGGTGTGTGGCTTGTGTGAGGGATGAGCTGTGGGTGTGTGGTTGCTTTCTCTTGGGTGCTGGCAGTGGAATGGCATTTGCAAAGGCTCATGGTAGTGATTTGTGTCCTTTATATAGGTGGAGTTGTGGGTGTGTCTTTGTTCTCTGTCCCCACCCCCCCAGTATTTATTGGCTTGGTAATTGCTTGTTTGGCCTTTTTTGGTTGATTTTTCCTTTGTGCTGTTTGTGTATGTTGGAAACGTTCTTGTGACCGAGTCGGACCCTGCATTGGTCTCGTACGGTGTTTTCCGTTTCGTTCACGCTGTGTTTGTGCAGTTTTGTATGCTGCGTACGCGTCGGTCGCGGTGTATTGTGTTGCTTCGGCTCGGTTTTGTATGCGTGTCGGTCGTACGGCTTGTCCTCCGTCCGACTCGGTCGTGTTTTCGCGCCTTGCATCGTACTTTGCGGGTTGGAGTTGGCGGGTACGATTCGGTCGGATTTGTTCCGGGTGCGTGTCGGTCGGTTGGATTCGCGTGTTTTTCCGGCCGGATTGCTATTTTCCGAGCGGCTCGGTCGGTCGGCTTGGTTTCCTGACGTGTCGGTCGGATTTATCGCGGCTTGCATCGTACTTGGCGTGTCGGGCGCCACTGGTACGTGTCGGTCGGTAATTTTTCCGGCTCCGAGTCGGTCGGTGCTTTTTCCGGCCCGAATCGGAATCGACCCCTGAGTGTACAAGAGAGCATTCCGAACAGATTCCTTTGGAATTTTGGGTCCAGATCTGTCATGGAAATACATCAGTCTTCTGTAGAACTTGGGGTGCTTAGAGCTTAAACCTCGCTACAATCAGGGGAGCTAAATAAGAAGTTGGGTATCTTCGAATTAACAAGTTGTGGGGTGCACCCTAAAACTTTAGCAAAAATTCTAAGGTTTACTAAAACCAGTTCACAAGAGACTACCACAAGTATCTTCTCATAAGCTAATTTGCGGTAATTTTCCAATTTTCCATGAATATGGAATATTTGCGGACACCTTTGACTTTCTGTGGGAAAACATAGGGGCATATTTACAAGAACGGGCGCATCTCTGCATATTAGCAGAGATGCGTCAGTTCATTTCCGTCCCATAAAAAAATCCTTGCGCCACCATGGATGCGTCGCATTTACAATGCGGCGCACCGTGGCACAAGGATAGACAGATGCGTGACGCATCTTTTGGTGTACAGGCAGCACATTGCTGGAGTCGTGTCGCAAGCACGACGCAACTCCAGCAATGGTTAGGAATTCCTATTCCTAACCTGCTGCGTCACTCCTTACGCCTGCTTCAAGCAGGCATAAGGTTTTGACGCAGTGGCGTTGTAAAAGTGACTCTTCACTGCCTCACTTTTACAAGGCTTTCTCACGTGGGAACACTCACCCTGCATACATTATACCTGACGCAGGTATAATGTTGCGCAGGGCTTTACAACGAGATGCATCTCCCTAGATGCGTCACGTTGTAAATATGTCGCAACGTGGCGCATTATTTATGACGCCGTTGCGTCACAGAAGTGACGCAACTGTGGCGTAAAGTTGTCGCAAGGGGCTTGTAGATCTGCCCCACAGTTTTCAAGACTCCCCAGACTCAGGAGCATCCAGCTGAAAAACATATGACATTAGCACACATAATAATAGCCTTGTTCCACTCATAGATGTAATCTCTGGAAAAGCCGCTGACCAAGCCATCAAACCTTGAGTCCATATCCCTGGGGGCAATTTTGTGGCTTGACCTGTTTTGCAGAAACAATTTGGTTGAAAAATGTATAAGTGTGAGCTCAAATTGTATCAGTCTTCATCTATCTTCAGTCCAAATGTGTGCACTCCTAGTTCTGCCTCACTTAGGATCCACTGTATACAGCACATTTTCAGTTGCAGACCCTGCAGTTTGCAAAATTACAGGGTTTGTGATGACAAAGAGTGTTTTGAAATGCACTAAATTCCTTTTGCAAGGTGCCAATCCTTTCTGATCTGCAAAAGGGGTTTTGCAAATTGCAAGGGGAGCAGAAGTGGTGTCAAATCTGCATTGCGATTCTCAATGACATGTATCGATGGTTTATTACAAACGTGGTCGCAAGCCAGTGATGATAAAGGAACACCTGAGTAGTGGTTGTATCTCAATTCCAGAGGGAAATCTGTGCCTGAGGAACAGCTTCCCCTTTGTGAATGACGTCAGGTAGCTTCAAAGGAAGCAGAAAGTGTCAGGGAACCACTGCATGCTCAGCCAAATGTCTTCCAAAATGGGAAACATTTACATTTTTTGCACCACCTGTCTACTTAATGGCATTTGAGGATACAAATGCAGACAAGGAGCCAGGCTAGCTTGAATCCAGTGGTGTAGTGAGCACGGGACCCACGTCTGGGCATAACCTTCCCACTTAGGAAGCCACTTCAAGCTAGCCTGGTTGATGAAGGGTGATGCCCTGAAACCGGTCCCAGGATGCTTGTTTCCGGTCCAGGGAGGACCTGTCTTGGCAGTTCGGGCTGGACTGTTCCCATGAGGAACAGGGCCAAGACTGATTTGCATATGGCTGGGTCCCAACTGGGGTGGTGTGGTGAGCAACAGAATGATGGATTAAACCCAGATCCTTGTGACTGGGGGTGAATGTTTGCATTGTCCAGCATTCCGTCCATCAATTGTTTCTTTTCCAAATGTCGCCCTAAGTGGGAAGGGTATGCCCAGACGTGGGTCCCGTGATCACCACACCACTGGATTCAAGCTAGCCTGGCTGACGAAGGGTGATGCCCTGAAACCGGTCCCAGGATGCTTGTTTCCGGTCCAGGGAGGACCTGGCTTGGCAGTTCGGGCTGGACTGTTCCCCTAAGGAACAGGGCCAAGACTGATTTGCATATGGCTGGGTTCAAACTGGAATGGCATGGTGAGCAAAGAAATGATGGATTTAGGCCCAGATCTCTGTACTGGGGTGAATGTATGACATTGTTCTGCATTCTGTCCATCAATTGTTGTTTTTGCATTCTTCACCCCGAGTGGGACGGGTATGCCCAGACGTGGGTCCCGTGCTCTCCATGCCGCTGGAGTCAAGCTATCCTGGCTGATGAGCGGTGAAACCCCGAAACCGGTCCTAGGATGCTTGTTTCCAGTCCAGGGAGGACCTGGCTTGGCAGTTCGGGCTGGACTGTTCCCATGAGGCACAGGGTCAAGACTGATTTGCATATAGCTGGGTCTGAACTGAGGTGGCGAAGTGAGCTAAAGAATGATGATGGATTCACCCCAGATCTGTGACTGGGGGTGAGTGTCTGAAAAGTTTCAGCGCTCCGTCCATCATCTCCTTGTGTTTGCGTTAAAATAATTTTCACCAAAAGGTGGCCAGAGAACCAACAGGAGACTGGGACCTACCTGCTAGCCGATCTGCCTGAAGTGCATCGCCAGTTGGGCTGACTTTCTTTTTAGCTCCTGCTACATTCTTCTCTGCAGTAGCAAATCTTGTTCAGCAGGACCTCTCTTAGGAAAGAGTATCTGGCCTAGTGGAAACCTCGTCAGCTTTGTCCCGCTGGAGATTTTCGGCTTCCAAAAAAGTGACAAAGACCAAACGTGCAAATCTTCACCGCGACTTTGTCCAGCGGCTTCCCGATGATGACGCCTCCTCCGCGGACACTGCTGGCTGCCTTACCCAGCTGAAATTTACCTTCTCAAGAACTGAGACCGGGCCCAATCCACCTCAAGTATCAATACTGTGCCCTATTGCGGCCAGCCATTACTTTTGACTTTGCTCCAGACTCACTCGACTAGATGTCTGCAATGAGCGCTTTCATCTTTTAGGCACTAGTTTTAATAAAAACTTTAAAAATTAATAACTCCAGTTCTACTGATTGGATTTCATGAATTTTATTGTCAAATACTGTATTAAATTTACCTCTAGTTTTCTAAATTGGAGTGGATTTTTCTTGTGTTGTGTTGTCACTTTATTACTGTTTGTGTGCTGCATAAATAATTAACACAGTGCCTGTAAGTTAAGACTGACTGCTTTTGTGCCAAGCTACCAGGAGGTTAAGCACAGGTTAATTGAGTGACTTTTGTTCACTGTGACAATGATTGTGGTTTTTGCTTGAGTAGGGTTTTCACCCCACTGAATCAAAATCCCAAATTCCTAAAATGTTCAATTAGGAAACAATACTTTCTTGAAATCTATCAGTCAATGGAATGAGCAGCAGCCTTCGCTTTGGATTTTCTGGAAAAGATTCATGTTAAATAAAATATACTGAAGAAAGTGTTATCGGTTCAGTGTGAGCTGGGGTCATGTGGCACAAGCAATTGCAAAGGCTATCCAAGTAATGAACAGTAATCATCAGGCACAATTTGTTCGGTGAAAATGTATCACAACTTCTCCCTTGAGGCAGTTAGTCTTTATGGTTACTGAAGGTGAGCACCAAGGATAAAGTGCTTTGCTTTGCAGTGTATTCCTACTTTGTTACCCTTGATTAGAAATATAAGAATACTGGACTGTGTGTGATGTGATAACCATGTAATACAACAGGGACCAGTTAGGTTAGTATACCTTCTGCAAAAAAGACACATTGACTTTGCAGACATTTTTAAGGCAACAGGAGAGCATTTTTGCATTTCTGCACCACAAACATGTTTTTTAATAGTCAAATCCATGATATAACAGGCGGAAAGATACGTTTGCACAGTATAAACGTTTCACCAAAACATACACTACATGTTTAGTTCAACCACACAATTCTCACATTTTTCTTGTGAGTTGACGGAAGAATTGCTCTTATTTTAAGGTCATGCTACATACAACTTTAACTGTCTTCCAGGGCTCATGCCATCAGCAGCTATTGCTTGTTTGGTGTCTTTCTCCTCTTTGTCAAGACCAAAGGAATATTGCCCAGATTTACATTTTGCATTGCCCTTGTGATTAGCAAAAATGCAATCCTTATCGGGCATATCACCCTCAAAGTGGCATGCAGATTGAGTATTGGCATGGACAGGCTGTGTTAGTTCATGTCCAGAGAATGACCGTTGCACGCAGGCCACAGAGCTACTCTGGGTGCTTGCAGTTCCTACTTTCTCCCTGTTATTTGTCACCACCTGCCATGCCATGTTATCAGTCCTGTTTGTGCCTTCGCCGCACTACACAGTAGCATTGGGAGCATGGCTGCTACTTTGCCACGCCACCACTTATGGGTGAGACAGGGGTAGCATTGAGTGGCAGCAATCCATTATCTAAGAGTGTGGGGAGATAGGGCCAGGTCCACACAGTAGACACCTGTAGACATCACGGACACATCACAACCATGAATACTGGGACAATCAGGGATTAGAGCATTTCAGAAAATGATGATGACAATGAAATATGGATCACAGTGCTGATCTGCTCTAGCCCCCAATGGAACAAGTATTGTGCTCTGTTTAGATTACATGTATGCACCAATTGATGTTTTTCTGATCTGTATGGCCCTGCCTGTATGAAGCAGGCTATTGTCAGAGTATGCAGCTGAAGGAATATCCAGGACCTGGGTGCCTGAAATGCTGAGCCATGCGCTCATAATGTGCCATGCCAGGGGCACCTTGCACTGCCCATGCATCAAACACTTATTAAAACTGTGCATGCTATATTTATCCTGACGATTTATGTAACAGTAAAAAAACACTCTTTAGACCGGTGGGATATTTCTTTAGTTGGCTACTGTAAGAGTATTATTTCAAAGAATTGTGGGTATGCAGACATTATGGTCAGAATAGCCAATATGTTGGAGGCGAGTGTGTGTGTGTTTGTTTGGACACAAGTGATGTGCACTTTCGGTCTACTGTTCATGGCTTACCTATGCTAGGTGTGACAAGTTCCTGTGTAGGAGTATATATAAGTACAATGTCTACCCAGCAGGTGAAGGCAGCCGCAGTACACAAGCGTAACATCTATGTACCAGGTGTAGGCACTCACAGTAGGAGAGTACAAGGACAGCATCGTCCTCACAAAACCTACCTGCAGCAGAACTGTTATAGAAGTGCTCCAACAGCAGACTTGTAAGCTGAGCAGGGAATGCAGGAGCCGCCCATAACCCTGCTGTTACTTCAAAAACACCTCCAGTGGCAGCTCCTCCGCTAAGGCAGAGTAGCATCGCCCCACTGATCAAAAGGAAAAATAAAATGATAACGTATCATTATTATCATTTTAATTTTCCTATTGGAGTTAGTGGCTCTCGGGCGGGTGGGCTGGCCAGACCAGGGGGAGGAGTGGTTTGCACTCCCTAAGTGCACTGGACTGCTTGGCCGGCCTGCACATTGCATGTTTCCCCACCAGGCTGAAATGCACAGCCTGGTGAGGAACATGCCCAGCCTCCCATTCCCAGTCTGAGCACCAAACCACAGTGCTCAGACAGATCACAACGCTGCATTGCAGCGTTGTGGTTGGCTCAGGGGAGCCTGGGAGCCCGGGTTCTTCCTGCTGCTTCCTGCTGCTGGACCGGAGACAGGAAGAAAAGGAAGGAAGAGATTTTCATCCCACACCCCCTGGATACCCACCCTATCGCCCCACCACCCGGGTCCGGTAGCAGCCGCTACTGCTCTGAAGTGGAACCTCCAGTTAGTTGAGCCACGCACAGGCAGCGTGAGAGAGCCTAACATTTCCTACATTCACAGACTGCTGATCCCTTCAACCTTCCCTCCGGGGCAGCTCACCCTCACACTGACAAGGACCTCGGCTTCAAGTGCACACACCACACTCCTTTAACCTTCCCTCAGAGGCAGCTCACCCTCTCAAACTGACATGAACCTAGCATTCACATACACACACCACTCAACTGCAAACTGGAATCATTCCCAACCTAGCCCTCTCATTCTCACTCACAGTCATTGAGAAGTACATATTTTGCATCATACCCATGCATGACACCCAGTCCACTTACCCTCATGGCCTCTTAACAAACAGATGACGAACCGTCTCCTCCTTACTCACAGGCATCCATCAGTAACACACTATCCTTGTTTAAACGAGGCCATTGTTTACCCACTTACACACACTCTTTGCACTCATGGCAGCTGATTCTGCATAGTACTCTCAGTCACAGACAGCAATGCTCCACCTACCCTTGTACTATCTTCATTCATAGGCATTTAACCTGCATCCTCCAGTCATCCTATAACCACCCAGAGGCATCTATCAGTGCACACTATGCACATTCACAGGCAGCACGCCCCACAAACTCATGTTTTCAAACATTCAGCTATGTATTTACAACCCATGAGACCCAATTATGTATGTTCTCAGTTACTGACTCTTCCATTGTTTCACTGACTCATTCATCCAACTGTTGACTCCACCCACAACTGAAACTTAACAATCAAGAAGCACTTTCACTAATACAATGGCCAGTCTTCTTGGATTTGCCAACGATCGTTCACTATTACAACTACTTTAATGTGCTTTGATGTTTTTGTTACCCAATGTATGTAACATTCAATCTTTGTTTTTTCAATAGTCTTTGATCACTCTATTCTTCATTCTAAAGGCTGTGGTAACACTGTACAATTTGACCAAATTGTATTTTTACACTGTCATTTTTAAAGGTAACATACATTAAATTACATTTTATGAAGTACCTGTTTTTTTGCTTGGAAAGCTCGAGCTCCACTGCTGTGTCTGTCACTGGCAACTCTGGTGTATATTCCTCACATACAAATATATACTGAAGGAGACCCTGAAAAATAATAGATTAGAAATACTGTTTACATTTTTCAAATAATGTGCATGTCTATTTCTGCAATTTACATGATGACCCGAAGTAAAAAATATGAATAAATGCAAAACACTGATTAATGGGATGCTTGAATTAATGCCAGCCACTAGTAATGTCTATGAACCTCATTCTATTCCATCATTTTTTGCTTTCTATGCCACCATATACAAGCATCTGCCATGTCCGAAAGTCAGATTGATACAAAGAGGGACAGAATAGCCTAAAGTGATAGGTCACATCTGCTTTGTACAGAGACACACTCACACCCACAAATCTTATAGGCTTTTTGAGCCTTCTCATAAAACGTACAGATACGTACTTTTGTAAAGGAAGCGATGGGACCAAAATGTGAGCATACTATTGTCACTAAGAGCAATTCAGTAAGAAAAGCACAAAGTTATTGATGGAAGGCTCGCATTATTCTAAGACAATGTTTACTACTCTAGACTTCATTCAAGTTCATTATTTAGTGCTCACTATAGGTGTTGGCACCTCTCCAAAAGGGACAGTCTGGCTAAAACAGCTAGACCATACCCTGTCTGTATTGGAACTCAAGTGACCCTGAAAATATTTTAGCCGTGCAGTACCTCATCAATGAGCTGCAGCCTAAGACCCATGGCAATGGACATTTTTGTTTTTACTACTACGTATATTCTATGGGTTGTGTGGCTTAAAACGCAACATTGGTCCCATGTTTGTAAGTGTCAAATCT
This sequence comes from Calotriton arnoldi, assembly GCA_963921515.1. Taxonomy (NCBI): domain Eukaryota; kingdom Metazoa; phylum Chordata; class Amphibia; order Caudata; family Salamandridae; genus Calotriton; species Calotriton arnoldi. The sequence goes on along the minus strand of CAWUFW010006131.1, from coordinate 1,180,709 downwards.
GAGCAACATTCATTGAGGGACACATCACTACTACTTCAAGCTGTCTGGACTTAGGAAGCACCTCCCATATCCCACGTGGTTGAACACTACACATAATGCCGAATAGACTAAGACTCCCCCCAAAAAATGGGTTGCCAAAAGGAAAATAAAGAATTGAGACAGGGTACGGTTAAGGTTGGGAGCTTCATATCCAAAGAGATTTGAATGAGCAGTTATTCAATCTGGCTTTGGGAATAGCACATATTTCTGTGTCGTTCTATGTAGTTGAGGTTGGATAGCTTACATGATGACATGTTTGAGAATAAAGGATGCATATAGCTATTTCTTTTAGTCAAATGTTTGGTGCTAGGTGATTAAAGAAATGCAGTAGAGCATTAGAATCATTCCAATGCCCTTTATTGCATTACACACTTCCCATTGAAAGTAGTTTTATTGCAAGAACTGTAGACAGTGCAGCTCGGAAACAGCATTGATTGTGTCTCTGTTTGCGAGCTGTTCTATCTACAGTGCATTATCTGAAGGACCTATTAACAATGCAAGTGCATAAAAGCAGGTGCTAACCTCTGGGCTGAGCAAGCACAGCTCCTAATGATACAGGCTGCGAATTGCATCTGGGAGATTAGTTCTTTGCCCTCATTTGACCAAATAAATCCGTTTATGAATCGGTCTACATGGATCCACACTATTGCAATCCAAGCGGAGTTAGAGGACACACCTGCCTAGTCTCAATCCCCAGGGTAATGGTTTGCAGACCCAGCATTAATTAGCCAACGAAATCTGAAGCAAATTATTTTCCCGCGTGTTCATGAAGAAGACGTTCTGTGCCTGAAGAATGATAGGTATGTTTGTCATCTAGTCCTAAAATACCCAGCCATTCCTGATGTTTGACATATTTATTCCATTATATAACCTCTGTTGGTTTAACCCCTTCCGTGCTCATGACGAGCTCAGCTCGTCATGCTGCACGGTAGCGCTGTGCGCATGACGAGCTGAGCTCGTCACGACCCCACCCGCGATCGGAATGTCCAGCACACGAGCGGAATTCCGATCGCGGTCAAGGGGTTAACCATGTTGATGCGAGTATTGACTGTTTAATACTATTAACTATAACGGTTCCCAACATGCAGAACACATTCTTCTATTTTAAGCCTTACAATTTCCCTTTCTCGGAATCAGTACATGAGAAGCATTCTGGCACACTAAGGGGCATATTATCAAGCGGCAGCGATAATTATCGCTGGCCGCCCTCAGCGTGAAAATGTTTATCGCCGGCTATCGCATATAATTATCGCCATGCTAGCGCTGTATTAACAACGCATAGCGCAATGGCGATAATTATCCCAACGATAGCGATGTTTTCCATGGAACATCGCTGGTTTTTCAGCGATGTTCCATTGAAAATGGCGATAACCTTGCTGATACGACCCTGTGGTCGTATCAGCATAATCCACCCCCAATGGTAAGTATGGCTAAGTCAGCATTTTAGCAGAGGTAATTTTTGGCGAAAACCGCGGTTTTCGCCAAAAACTAACGGCTGCTAAAATACGTGGGCCTCCTTATAAATATTGCGATGTGCACATCAGCGATAATTTACAGGGAGTACTGCCCAGTGACGCCCACTTTGCATCTCATTAGAGATGCAAAGCGAGGCATCGGGATAACGGGTGGTAACATGCGCTAATGCATCCCCTTGTAGATAGGGCGATAATATTATCTCCGCTATTTTGGCTTTTAAAGCCAAAAAAACGGAGATAAGGCCCTTGTTAATATGCCCCTAAGTTTGCTGTAGAAGTATTGAGGCCCACAGAATTGATGTTCCTTTGGAGTACAAATTCCATTGAGTAGGATGGGAGGTGCAGTGTCTTGCAATATTTTATGACTGAACATTTTTGGCTCCTAATGGACTCTGTAGAGATGTGACGTAGGTGTCAATGTGCAATGCCATGAAAGCTTGTTTTAGAATGTTGAGTTCGCATTTACACACAGCAGAAAAATGATATGTAATACTAAGCTCCCTGTGTGGCGTAGTCATTAGCGGGTATCCAGGCTAGGAAGACGCTACAAATGGCGACGAGATAGGGGATAAGTAACCAGAAGAACGGCCATGCTCTCCCAGAGAGTTCGCCATGGTCCAAACAAACTGCTTGTGCATGCTACGTGTATTGCTGTCGAAAAACTAAATCAGCGCTTCATGCATTTGCAGTCAAAGCACAACTCCAGCCACTGCTGAGCAGGTAAAGACAATGGAAGCGTTGTTAAGAATCTACACGTTGATGTTCGAGAACCTGCTAGGCAAGCCATACATAAAGGTTCCGCGCTGCCTCACAAGATAAAGTTGTACATTATATGCAGTGTTAACATTGAAAGTGGACTCAACCGGGTTTATGAAGCGCAGCTGCTGATAATCATAACCAGGTGGAGATCAAGCAGATGTTAGAAAATGCAATTTGACATTTTGAAGAAAAGAAATAAATGACTTACTGAATACACTGAAGAGAGTCTTCCTACTACAGAACTCAGTGAAGTTGCTCAAGGAGAAGTGTTTGGGGTTGTGCTTACTAAGCCGTCCATACTTGAAGCGGTTCGTTCACACAGCTGCCATGTGGACCTCAGTACACCTTCACAGGTCTTCGGAAAATAGGGAGCCAAGAACGACTCTCGGAATAGTGACATTTTCCAGATGGCTGTTGTTGGACTTGGCCCTTTTTGCAGGGTCATCCCTGAACTTTTTGCTTTCCTCCTGTATTTTTTCTGACCTGTTTTTGTTGGTTTTATGACTCTGGGCACTTCACCACTGCTGATCAGTGCTAAAGTGCATATGCTCTCCCTGTAAATTGTTGTATGGATTAGTGATTCCATGATTGGCTTATTTGATTTACTTGTCAGACCCTAGTACAGTGCACCATGAGTGCCCAGGGCCTGTAAATCAAATGCTGCTGGTGGGCTTGCAGCACTGATTGTGCCACCCACAGAAGCAGCTTGCAAAATATGTCTCAGGCCTGCCATTGCAGAGCCTGTGTGCAGTCTGGGACTGCCATGTCGACTTGGCAAGTGCACCCACTTGCCAGTCCCTAAACCTTCCCTTTTCTACATGTTAGTCACCCCTAAGGTAGGCCCAAGGGCAGGGTACATTGTATGTGAAAGGTAGGACATGCCCTGATGTGTGTGGCATATCCTGATAGTGAATTACAGCCAATTTCGTTTTTCACTATTGCAAGGCTATCTGTTCCCATAGGCCAGAATGGGCAGTTTGATTATAACATCTTATAATCCTAACTGACCCTAGGAACAAGATCGGAAAATAAAGTTTAGTATGCCTGAGCACAGAATGTTAAAATACATCTTTTAGTGTGGGTGATTTTTACATTCTGTGTTTGAAATTACCACTAGTAGAAAGTAGGTATTTGCTTGCCTAACCATCCAGCATGCCTCTGCTAGGTTTGTGTATTCCATGTCTGGTTTGTGAGTGACAGGGGGCTGGAGGGGGCTTTGGCTCCAGCAGTCTGATGGGTCAGGGCTGGGCTGAAAACGACCTGCATTGAATAGAGAGTAGGGGGAGGAGATTTCCTTTCACTTGCCTGAGCCTTCATAGAATAGAGAGTAGGGGGAGGAGATTTCCTTTCAGCTACATGGGCCAGGTCTGCTTTCAACAATGCTGTCTCCACCTCCTGCCAGGAAGCTGCAACACGGAGGACAGAACTGGTTTTGGCTGGGCACAGACACTCTCTGCCTTCAGAGAACAAAGGATTTTGCAGTATAAATATTGGGGCCCAGACTCCAGAACTTTAGATCACTTCTGGGAATCAAGATGAACCCTTTGCCAAGGAGAGAAACCAAGGAAGCTGAAGGAGGAGACTGCCCATGTGCTGTTTGGGGTTGGCCTGCAGTGGTTTACTCATTGCCAAGGAAAGGAGAAAAGAAACTTTGTGTGTACTTTTACTATCTTGAGGAAGATCTCCAAGGGCTTGAAGTTGAGCTTGCCTCCTGTTCTGAAGTCTCAGGGATACAAAGACTTCACCACCAGCTCCCCCTGAATTTCCTTGCTGGGAATTCTACCTGCAGTGAGGTGCCTGCTGTTGTTTTGGGCCCTCTGGAGACTGCGTGGCGCTGGGAGCTGGAAGCGCGACGCAATGAGGAGGAAGCGTGACGCGCGCAGCAGTTGCCGTCGCATCGTCAAAGAAGCGTGTCGGCGCCGCAGCTGTTCGCTGTCGCATCGCTGAAGAAGCGTGTCGCATCACCGGAGAAGCGTGCCGCCGCCGCAGAGGTTGCCATCGCATCACCGGAGAAGCGTGTTGCAGGGCCTGTCGCGGCTCCAAAGTTCATCGATTTCGCCGTACGACCGCCGGGCGTGCACGCATCGCATCCACGTTGTCGCATCGCATCAAAGACGCCATTTTGTCGCATCACACCGGATCGTCGCATCGCATCGAGGCACCATTTTGTCGCATCGCACCGGATCACAGTAAGAAATAGACGCTTTGCCTCCTCTCCGGTAAGGAACAGGCGCATCGCCTCCCCTGCGCTGCAGTAAGGAACATGTGCGCCGCCTCCCCCGAAGCAAGGAACTGACGCATCGCCTTCCCTGCGACCCTTTTGTTTGTTTTGCGTTACGCATCCAAGGTACTTTGAGAGTAAAGTGTCGCATTTACCTTCTACATTGAATTAAGCTAATTTCTACCATCTGAAAGTCATATTTTTATTACTGTATTGTGTATTTTTGTCATTTGGTCTTGTGTTAACCCCTTCGATGCTCATGACGGAATGGTTCCGTCATGAGCATCGGTGCCCCTGTGCTCATGACGGAACCATTCCGTCATGAGGCCAGGGGCACGAAATCCCTCTGCTGCAGACAGCAGAGGGATTTCCTTTCTCCCCCACAGCCTCGGGAGCTGGGGAAGAGCTTCCCAGCTCCCGAGGCTCCCTCCCTTTCAGTGAAATGAAGATCAGTGCGCACGTCGCGCTGACTTCATTTCACTGAAAACGAAACTAAAATGAGCCTTTAGGCTCATTTCAGTTTCACTTTCTACGTGCTCAGGGGGCTATCTCAGCCCCTGAGCACGTAGAAAGACGGGAGAGGTATCATTGGAAAGGGGAGAATCTCCCCTTTCAATGGTGTCCCTCCCCAGTGGATCCCTGCTTGGGGATTGCCCCAGGAGGGCGATCCCCAAGCAGGGATCCACCCACTAAGGCACCAGGGAGGGCGGAGCGGCCCCTTGGGCAAGGGCTTTGCTCCCCCAAAAAATTGCCAATGTTCAGTCTTTCTGCCCCCTGGGGGCAGATGAGGGCAGTAGCCCCCAATCTGACCCCGGGGGGCAGAAAGCCCACTAGACACCAGGGATTTTTATTTGGTGCATTTTTTTTAGGGTGGGGGCTGCCCGAAACGGGCACGCCAATGCCCCCACCCCCCAGCCACCATTACAGCCTTTCTGCCCCCCCGGGGAGGCAGAAAGCCCACTAAATGCCAGGGATTTTTTTGTGTGCAATTTGTTTTAGGGTGGGGGCTGCCCAAAATGGGCACGCCAATGCCCCCACCCCACCCGCCACCATTACAGCCTTTCTGCCCCCCCGGGGGGGCAGAAAGCCCACTAAACACCAGGGATTTTTTTGGATGCATTTTTTTTTAGGGTGGGGGCTGCCCGAAATGGGCACGCTAATGCCCCCACCCCCCCACCACCATTACAGCCTTTCTGCCCCCCCTGGGAGGCAGATGGGGGCAGTAGCCTCCATCTGCCGCCCCGGGAGGGCAGAAAGCCCACTAAACGCCAGGGATTTTTTTTTGTGTAATTTTTTTTTTAGGGTGGGGGCTGCCCAAAACAGGCACGCTAATGCCCCTGCCCCCGTCACCATTACAGCCTTTCTGCCCCCCTGGGGGGGCAGAAAGCCCACTAAACGCCAGGGATTTTTTTTTGTGCAATTTTTTTTAGGGTGGGGGCTGCCCAAAATGGGCACGCCAATGCCCCCACGCCCTTGCCACCATAAGTCTTTCTGCCCCCCCGGGGCGGCAGAAAGCCCACATTATGCCAGGGATTTTTTTTGCGCATTTGTTTTTAGGGTGGGGGCTGCCCGAAGTGGGCACACCAATGCCCACATCCCCGCCACCATTACACCCTTTCTGCTCCCCCTGGTCTCCCGATAAAAATGGTACCTCACACGCGTGGGTGGGGCAAGTACCCGCGACAGGCAAGGGCCCAAAACCTAGTGAGGCGACATCAAAATTACCTATCACAAACCAACCTGGTTTCAAGGGGGTCCCATGAGTTTTGGCCCCGGGTTCGGCGGCCAGCTAGGAAACCTACCAAACCCACACATTTCTGAAAACTAGACACCCGGGGGATTCCAGGGAGTTATGGCTTGCGTGGATCCCCCAACTTTTTCTTACCCAGAATCCCCCAGAAACCTGAAATTTTGCTGAAAAAATTACTTTTTTCACACATTATTGTGTGGGAAAGTTGTGGCATCACCGGGCTGCAACAAATTTCCTACCACCCAGTGTTCCCCCAGGTCTCCCGATAAAAACGGTGCATCACTCGGGTGGGAGGCCCAAGTACCTGCGACAGGCAAGGGCCCAAAACGTATTGAGGCGACATCAAAATTGCCTATCAGAAGACGACCTGGTTTTGCAAGGGGTCCCATGACTTTTGGCCCGGTGCTCGGCGGCCACCTAGGGAAACCTACCAAACCCACACAATTTCTGAAAAGTAGACACCCGGGAATTCCAGGGAGGTATGGCTTGCGTGGATCCACCAACGTTTTCTTACCCAGAATCCCCAGAAACCTGAAATTTTACAGAAAAAAACACTTTTTTCATACATTTTTGTGTGGGAAAGTTGTGGCATCACCGGGCTGACACAAATTTCCTACCACCCAGCGTTCCCAGGTCTCCCGATAAAAATGGTGCCTCACTGGGGTGGGAGGCCCAGAGTCGCTGCGACAGGCAGGGCCCAAAACGTATTGAGGCAACATCAAAATTGCCTATCAGAAAATGACCTGGTTTTGCAAGGGGGTCCCATGACTCTTTGGCCCGGGGCTCGGCGGCCACCTAGGGAAACCTACCAAACCCACACATTTCTGAAAAGAAGACACCTGGGGGATTCCAGGGAGGTATGGCTTGCGTGGATCCCCCAACGTTTTCTTACCCAGAATCTCCCAGAAACCTGAAATTTTGCTGAAAAAAGTCACTTTTTTCACACATTTTGTGTAGGAAAGTTGTGGCATCACCGGGCTGACACAAATTTCCTACCACCCAGCGTTCCCCAGGTCTCCCGATAAAAATGGTGCCTCACTCGGGTGGGAGGCCCAAGTACGCGCGACAGGCAAGGGCCCAAAACGTATTGAGGCTTGACATCAAAATGCCTATCACAAAACGACCTGGTTTTGCAAAGGGTGTCCCATGACTTTTGGCCCGGGCTCGCGGCCACCTAGGGAAACCTAGCAAACCCACACATTTCTGAAAAGTAGACACCGGGGGATTCCAGGGAGGTATGGCTTGCGTGGATCCACCAACGTTTTCTTACCCAGAATCCCTGCAAACCTGAAAGTTTGCTGAAAAATCACTATATTCACACATATTTGTGTGGGAAAGTTGTGGCATCACTGGGATGACACAAATTTCCTACCACCCAGCGTTCCCCCAGGTTTCCCGATACAAATGGTGCCTCACTCGGGTGGGAGGCCCAAGTACCCGCAAGCGGCATGGGCCCAAAACGTATTGAGGCAACATTGAAATTGCCTATCACAAAATGTTTAGGGCCCTTGCCTGTCGCGGGTACTTGGGCCTCCCACCCGATTGAGGCACCATTTTTATTGGGAGACCTGGGGGAACGCTGGGTGGTAGGAAATTTGTGTCATCCTGGTGATGCCACAACTTTCCCACACAAAAATGTGTGAAAAAGTGATTTTTTCAGCAAAATTTCAGGTTTGCAGGGGATTTTGGGTAAGAAAACATTGGGGGATCCACGCAAGCCATACCTCCCTGGAATCCTCGGGTGTCTACTTTTCAGAAATGTGTGGGTTTGGTAGGTTTCCCTAGGTGGCCGCGAGCCCGGGCCAAAAAGTCATGGGACCCCTTGCAAAACCAGGTCGTTTTCTGATAGGCAATTTTGATGTCGCCTCAATAAGTTTTGGGCCCTTGCCTGTCGCGCGTACTTGGGACTCCCACCCGAGTGAGGCACCATTTTTATCGGGAGACCTGGGGAACGCTGGGTGGTAGGAAATTTGTGTCATCCCGGTGATGCCACAACTTTCCCACACAAAATGTGTGAAAAAAGTTATTTTTCAGCAAACTTTTAGGTTTGCAGGGGATTCTGGGTAAGAAAACGTTGGTGGATCCACGCAAGCCATACCTCCCTGGAATCCCCGGGTGTCTACTTTTCAGAAATGTGTGGGTTTGCTAGGTTTCCCTAGGTGGCCACCGAGCCCGGGCCATAAAGTCATGGGACCCCCTTGCAAAACCAGGTCGTTTTGTGATAGGCATTTTTGATGTCGCCTCAATACGTTTTGGGCCCTTGCCTGTCGCGCGTACTTGGGCCTCCCACCCGAGTGAGGCACCATTTTTATCGGGAGACCTGGGGAACGCTGGGTGGTAGGAAATTTGTGTCAGCCTGGTGATGCCACAACTTTCCCACACAAAAATGTGTGAAAAAGTGATTTTTTCAGCAAAATTTCAGGTTTGCAGGGGATTCTGGGTAAGAAAACGTTGGTGGATCCACGCAAGCCATACCTCCCTGGAATCCCCGGGTGTCTACTTTTCAGAAATGTGTGAATTTGCTAGGTTTCCCTAGGTGGCCGCCGAGCCCCGGGCCAAAAGTCATGGGACCCCTTGCAAAACCAGGTCGATTTTGTGATAGGCATTTTTGATGTCGCCTCAATACGTTTTGGGCCCTTGCCTTTCGCGCGTACTTGGGCCTCCCACCCGAGTGAGCACCATTTTTATCGGGGAGACCTGGGGAACGCTGGGTGGTAGGAAATTTGTGTCAGTCCGGTGATGCCACAACTTTCCCACACAAAAATGTGTGAAAAAGTGATTTTTTCAGCAAAATTTCAGGTTTGCAGGGGATTCTGGGTAAGAAAACGTTGGTGGATCCACGCAAGCCATACCTCCCTGGAATCCCCAGGTGTCTACTTTTCATAAATGTGTGGGTTTGCTAGGTTTCCCTAGGTGGCCGCCGAGCCCGGGCCAGAAAGTCATGGGACCCCCTTGCAAAACCAGGTTGTCTTCTGATAGGCAATTTTGATGTCGCCTCAAGACGTTTTGGGCCCTTGCCTGTCGCGCGTACTTGGGCCTCCCACCCGAGTGAGGCACCATTTTTATCGGGAGACCTGGGAGAACGCTGGGTGGTAGGAAATTTGTGTCAGCCCGGTGATGCCACAACTTTCCTACACAAAAATGTGTGAAAAAAGTGATTTTTTTCAGCAAAATTTCAGGTTTGCAGGGGATTCTGGGTAAGAAAACGTTGGTGGATCCACGCAAGCCATACCTCCCTGGAATCCCCCGGGTGTCTACTTTTCAGAAATGTGTGGGTTTGCTAGGTTTCCCTAGGTGGCCGCCGAGCCCCAGGCCAAAAAGTCATGGGACCCCCCTTGCAAAACCAGGTCATTTTGTGATAGGCATTTTTGATGTCGCCTCAATACGTTTTGGGCCCTTGCCTGTTGCGGGTACTTGGGCCTCCCACCCGAGTGAGGCACCATTTTTATCGGGAGACCTGGGGCAATGCTGGGTGGTAGGAAATTTGTGTCAGCCCGGTGATGCCACAACTTTCCCACACAATAATGTGTGAAAAAAGTTATTTTTTCAGCAAAATTTCAGGTTTCTGGGGGATTCTGGGTAAGAAAACATTGGGGGATCCACGCAAGCCATACCTCCCTGGAATCTCCCATGTGTCTACTTTTCAAAAATGTGTGGGTTTGGTAGGTTTCCCTAGGTGCCGGCAGAGCTAGGGTTCAAAAACTACTGCTAGGCACTTTGCCAAAAAAGGGTCATTTTTCACAGTGAAATTGGGGTGTGTCCACGTTGCGTTTTGCGTCGTTTCCTGTCGCTGGCACTAGGCCTACCCACACAAGTGAGGTGCCATTTTTCTCAGAAGACTTTGGGGAACGCGGGGTGGGTGGAATTTTGTGGATCCATGCAGATTCCAGAACTTTCCACCACAGAAAAGCGAGGAAAATGTGCTTTGTTTCCACTTTTTTAGGTTTGCAAGGGATTCTGGGTAACAGAACCTGGTGAGAGCCAGTCAAGTCACCCCATCCTGGATTCCCCTGGGTGTCTAGTTTTCAAAAATGTATAGGTTTGCTAGGTTTCCCTAGGTGCCGGCAGAGCTAGGGTTCAAATACTACAGCTAAGCACTTTGAAAAAAAGGGTCATTTTTCACTGTGAAAATGTGGTGTGTCCACGTTGTGTTTTGCGCTGTTTCCTGTCACGGGCACTAGGCCTACCCACACAAGTGAGGTACCATTTTTCTCGGAAGACTTTGGGGAATGCGGGGTGGGTGGAATTTTGTGGATCCACGCAGATTCCAGAACTTTCCACCACAGAAAAGTGAGGAAAATGTGGTTTTTTGACAATTGTTTAGGTTTGCAAGGGATTCTGGGTAACAGAACCTGGTGAGAGCCAGTCAAGTCACCCCATCCTGGATTCCCTGGGTGTCTAGATTTAAAAAATGTATAGGTTTGCTAGGTTTTCCTAGGTGCCGGCAGAGCTAGGGTTCAAAAACTACATCTAAGCACTTTTCAAAAAAAGGGTCATTTTTCACTGTGAAAATGTGGTGTGTCCACGTTGTGTTTTGCGCTGTTTCCTGTCGCGGGCACTAAGCCTACCCACACAAGTGAGGTACCATTTTTCTCGGAAGACTTTGGGGAATGCGGGGTGGGTGGAATTTTGTGGATCCACGCAGATTCCAGAACTTTCCACCACAGAAAAGTGAGGAAAATTTGTTTTTTTTTACAATTGTTTAGGTTTGCAAGGGATTCTGGGTAACAGAACCTAGTGAGAGCCAGTCAAGTCACCCCATCCTGGATTACCCTGGGTGTCTAGATTTCAAAAATGTATAGGTTTGCTAGGTTTCCCTAGGTGCCGGCAGAGCTAGGGTTCAAAAACTACAGCTAGGCACTTTGCCAAAAAAGGGTCATTTTTCACTGTGAAAATGTGGTGTGTCCAAGTTGCGTTTTTTGCTGTTTCCTGTTGCGGGCACTAGGCCTACCCACACAAGTGAGGTACCATTTTTCTCGGAAGACTTTGGGGAACGCGGGGTGGGGGGAAGTTTGTGGATCCACGCAGAATCCAGAACTTTTCACCACAGAAAAGTGAGGAAAATGTGGTTTTTTTGACAATTTTTTAGGTTTGCAAGGGGTTCTGGGTAACAGAACCTGGTGAGAGCCAGTCAAGTCACCCCATCCTGTATTCCCCTGGGTGTCTAGTTTTAAAAAATGTATAAGTTTGCTAGGTTTCCCTAGGTGCCGGCAGAGCTAGGGTTAAAAAACTACAGCTAGGCACTTTGCAAAAAAGGGGTAATTTTTCACTGTGAAAATGTGGTGTGTCCACATTGCGTTTTGGGCCGTTTCCTGTCCAGGCACTAGGCCTACCCACACAAGTGAGGTACCATTTTTATCGGGAGACTTAGGGTAACACAAAATTGTAGAGCAACTGTTATTATCTATTGACTTTTGATGGATTTATGCCTTCCAAATGAAAGACAATGTGTAAAAAAGAAGTCATTTTGAAAAATGTCCTATAATTCTCATGCTAGTATGGGTACTCCCAATTTCGGAAATGTGCAAATATCTACTATTTCTAAACTCTATATTTTGTTCCCATTTCAGAAATACATAGGTGTCTTTCATACCGATTTTTCCATGTATAAATTTTCCCAGGATAATTGCTATATACCCGGTACATAATAAAAAACCATTGCAAGACGCTGCTCAGTTATTGGCTCTGGGTTCGTCGGGTTCTTGGTGAACCTACAAGTCCTATATATCGCCACAACCAGAAAGGTCCAGCGGATGTAACGGTATATTGCTTTCAAATAGCTGCCATAATTAGAAGAAGTTACAGGTGAAAACGTTGACACAAATGGCTGATTTTTTCAACTAATTTTCAATTTTTCCTATATTTAACTGTTTGTTTCTATAAAGAAAACTTGAAGGATCTACACAAATGACCCCTTGCTGAATTCATAATATTGTTTACTTTTCAGAAATGTATGGCTTTCCAGGATCCATTATTGCTTTCATACCCATTTCTACCATTAACTGGAAAGAGGTTGAAAGCACAAAAAATTGCAAAAATAGACTATGTCCCAGAAAAATGGCAAAACTGTGTAAAAAATGTTGGTTTTCTGACAAAAGTCTGCTTGTCCCTGAAAGCTGGGAAGATGGTGATTTCAGCACCACAACCCCTTTTTGATGCCATTTGCAGGGAAAAACCAGACGCTTTCATCTGTAGCCCTTTTTCGCATTTTTCCCCCAAAAAACAAAATTTTGCTGTATTTTGGCTAATTTCTGGGTCCCCTCCAGGGGAATCCACAAACCCTGGGTAACTTTAGAATCCACATGATGTTGGAAAAAAAGGACGCAAATTTGGCGTGGATACGTTAGGTGGTCAAAAAGTTACAGGGGCCTAAGCGCGAACTACCCCAAATAGCCAAAAAAAGGCTTAGCACAGGAGGGGAAAAGGCCTAGCAGCGAAGGGGTTAAGTCTAGATAAAGGTTACTTATTTTTCTAAACTGGTGTGGTGTCCATTTGTAGTGTTTTCACTGTATTACTGTATATGTTCACAAATGCTTTACACACTGCCTTTGAGATAAGCCTGCCTGCCCGTGCCAAGCTACCAAGGGGGTGAGCAGGGGGTTATTTTTGGAGTGTAGCCCCCTTACCCTGACTAGAAGCAAGGGCCCCTACTTGGTCAAAGGTACCTACCTCTGCCAACTAGAGACCCCCATTTCTAACATTGGTGGTCAGCGGTGAGGATTTGGACTTGCATTTGTGACTCATATACAGTGATTGGTGTACACTACTAGTGAGTGCAGACCATAACGCAACCACATACTGTTTTTCTGTTTTCTGGTGTCCTCCTGGAAGTATTTCTTTTTATACTAAGACTCTGGTTAGTCGTTGCAAAATGGAACTTGACTTCTGGCACATGTTCATCTACAAAATGAAGGAGCTACGTGTGTTTTGCAAGGAAAGAGGGCTGCCTGTGAAGAGGAGGTCCCGGAAGGATCTAGAGGCATCCCTATTTTATTATGAGTTACCCCGCTGGGGGCCAACACTACCAGTAGAGTCTGAGGAGGAGGAGGACTTACCTGAAAGTGAGGAAGAAACAGAAAAAGAGGGATGGCTTCTGGCTTATGAGCAGAGGCTGAGAGAGCTTGATGAGGAGTTTGAGAGGGCTGAGACCAAGAGGGCCTTAGCCAAGAAGAAGAAATGTGTGTAGCTCAGGAAGTGAGCTTGGCTGAGTTGGAGTCCAGCTCAGATGGTGGCAGCAAAATTGTATTATTGAGTGCTGAGGGAGCAGTACACACACCCAGAGATGTGGCGCCTGACTTGAAGGAGGGGGTTAACATACACCAGTGGGTTTGCTCCAGTGGTGTGCAGTGCCCCTGAGGTGGATTGGGGAACTGGCACAGGGGTTCATAGTCCTAGTGGTGGGAGTGACACTCTACTGACTCTAGATGAGAGGTGCAGGGAGAGAGGTTCCCCCATGGTTGAAGTCCTGGTGTGTGAGTGTGAAGACCGCCCAGAAAAGTGTGGGTTGAGTGACAGAGACAGTCAGATACTGTCTTGCCAATCTCAGGAGAGTGGTGTGGGGTATGTGTGCGAGGCACTGGATGGTGAGGTGAAGGATAGCTTGGTTAACACCTGTGTGGGGTTGTATGACTCAATTTGTGGAGAGCATATTTTAAGTCCCCGTTTTCCAGAGCTATGCCAACGCCTGGTGGAATGTGAGTTCTCTGACCCCAGGGAGCTCACACTGGAGGCAGACCTTTTGGTGGATTCCAGAGGGTTTGAAGATGCATCTGGGGGTGATCCTAAGAGGAGTGGCTCAGGGTATCTTCCAGCCCAGAGTGGTGGGAGAGGTTCAGAGTAGCCCAGCTAGGTCCCGTTGTAGTGGGAAGGTTGTAGGGCCTCAACTCCTGTCTCCTAGGAGAAGGAGTGAGACTGGGATGTGTCCCGAAAGTGCCCAACCTCAGTCTCAGGGCCTGGATTGTTCGTTAAGGGAACACCAGGTAGGGAGCCTAAGCTGCACTAGTAGTCCATTTGAGGGGGATCTCCTAGTGTCAGGAGAACATGGAGTGTCTGTAAGCAGACCTCCATCAGTTCTGGTGTCTGGCAATGCCACTCCTAAGTGGAGGGTGCAGAGGTCCAGATTGAGGGGTGAGAGGGGGAGAGAGTCCCCAGTGGAAGAACCAGTGGGTCAGGGGCCAGCCAGAAGGGCTGTCTCCTAGGAGTGACCATGGTGACACCACTCCTGTCCTGGGGGATCTTCACGCACTATCAGATGGACAGGGGTTGGGAGATCTGCGCCAGGTAGACTGTCACACAACACATGAGTTATGTGTTACCCTCGGGGGGCATGAGTGCTCCCCAGGAAGTCCTGGTGCGCCGGGCAGGTGCTCAGCCACAGGGGTTAGTCCCTGGGTTGGGAAGCCAGGTTCAGGTGTTGCCTGACCTGGAGGGAAGGACAACTGTAATCAGTGTTCCTACCGGGTTGTCTTCTTGGGGCACCACTCCAGGTGGGAGGGTGCAGGAACCCAGTAAGGGGGGTGGGGAGAGGGCAGCCTCACCCCTGACCTCTGCCCAGTCTAAGGGTACAGACCCTAAGCTGGGGTCCCAGTTGCAGGATAGAACCCCTGAACCGGTGGGCGAATTGTGTAGGACACCTGCCACAGGTGCCCTGACAATTCTGGAAGGGGGGTGCCATCCAGGTGGGAGGGGGCAGAGCCCCGAGGAGGAGGACCGGGTGTGGGAAAGCCCACCTCAGTCTCCTGTCCAGCAGCCGGGCACAGGACGGGGCTGTTGGGTCAGTGTCAGGATGTCATACCTGACCTGACAGGAGGGAGAGAGGACCAAGGGTGCCAGGCATCTGGGGCTACTGCCCCGTTCTCTGACGCCACAGAGGCTTGAGAGCCCTGAGAGGCATAAGGCCTGGGTCTCATCACTGACAACTGTCAGTGGCCACTGTGGCTTGCTGTCCTGGTGGACAGAGTGTCCCCTGGGGGGGACCGGAGTCACACCCCGGGGGTGGACTAGGCCACACCTCTGTGTTGGCCATGTGGGTACTGTCTGTCTGTTGGGACACACCTGTGAGCAAGCTAAGGTTAGGTGCTGCACAGATGGTGTCCACGGGTGAGGAGAATGGTTCCCCATGGGTTAACTTAGTTGGCCCTGAGAGTATGGACAGAGGGATTCAAATGGGTTCAGATTGGCGTAGAACTGGAGTATGCCCCTGCAGTTGCGGGCCGGGGGCGATGTTCTATCACCCAAGGCAGGGAAGCCCATCAAGGTAGTGATTGGTCTACCCTGCATTTAGGCTGGAAGGGGGTTGTGTTGGACTTGGCCCTTTTTTCAGGGTCATCCCTGAACTTTTTGCCTTCCTCCAGTATTTTTTCTGACCTGTTTTTGTTGGTTTTATGACTCTGGGCACTTCACCACTGCTGATCAGTGCTAAAGTGCATATGCTCTCCCTGTAAATTGTTGTATGCATTAGTGATTCCATGATTGGCTTATTTGATTTACTTTCAGACCCTAGTACAGTGCACCATGAGTGCTTAGGGCCTGTAAATCAAATGCTGCTGGTGGGCTTGCAGCACTGATTGTGCCACCCACAGAAGCAGCTTGCAAAATATGGCTCAGGCCTGCCATTGCAGAGCCTGTGTGCAGTTTGGGACTGCCGTGTCGACTTGGCAAGTGCACACACTTGCCAGTCCCTAAACCTTCCCTTTTCTACATGTTAGTCACCCCTAAGGTAGGCCCAAGGGCAGGGTGCATTGTATGTGAAAGGTAGGACATGCCCTGATGTGTGTGGCATATCCTGATAGTGAATTACAGCCAATTTCGTTTTTCACTATTGCAAGGCTATCTGTTCCCATAGGCCAGAATAGGCAGTTTGATTATAACATCTTATAATACTAACTGACCCTAGGAACAAGATAGGAAAATAAAGTTTAGTATCCCCGAGCTCAGAATGTTAAAATACATCTTTTAGTGAGGGTGATTTTTACATTCTGTGTTTGAAAATACCACTTTTAGAAAGTAGGTATTTTCTTTCCTAACCATCCAGCATGCCTCTGCTAGGTTTGTGTATTCCATGTCTGGTTTGTGAGTGACAGGCGGCTGGAGGGGGCTTTGGCTCCAGCAGTCTGATGGGCCAGGGCTGGGCTGAATAGGACCTGCATTAAATAGAGAGTAGGGGGAGGAGATTTCCTTTCACTTGCCTGAGCCTTCATAGAATAGAGAGTAGGGGGAGGAGATTTCCTTTCAGCTATCTGGGCCAGGTCTGCTTTCAACAATGCTGTCTCCACCTCCTGCCAGGAAGCTGCACCAGGGAGGACAGAACTGATTTTGGCTGGGCACAGACACTCTTTGCCTTCAGAGAACAAAGGATTTTGCAGGATAAATATTGGGGCCCAGACCCCAGAACTTTAGATCACTTCTGGGAATCAAGACAAACCCTTTGCCAAGGAGAGAAACCAAGGAAGCTGAAGGAGGAGACTGCCCCTGTGCTGTTTGGGGTTGGCCTGCAGTGGTTTACTCATTGCCAAGGAAAGGAGAAAAGAAACTTTGTGTGTACTTTTACTATCTTGAGGAAGATCTCCAAGGGCTTGAAGTTGAGCTTGCCTCCTGTTCTGAAGTCTCAGGGATACAAAGACTTCACCACCAGCTCCCCCTGAATTTCCTTGCTGGGAATTCTACCTGCAGTGAGGTGCCTGCTGTTGTTTTGGGCCCTCTGGAGACTGCGTGGCGCTGGGAGCTGGAAGCGCGACGCAATGAGGAAGAAGCGTGACGCCACCGCAGCAGTTGCCGTTGCATCGACGAAGAAGCGTGTCACCGCCGCAGCTGTTTGCCGTCGCATCGCCGAAGAAGCGTGTCGCATCACCGGAGAAGCGTGCCGCCGCCGCAGAGGTTGCCGTCGCATCTCCGGAGAAGCGTGTCGCAGGGCCTGCCGCGGCTCCAAAGTTAATCAATTTTGCCGCACGGCCGCCGGGCGTGCACGCATCGCATCCACGTTGTTGCATCGCATCAAAGACGCCATTTTGTCGCATCGCACCGGTTCGTTGCATCGCAGTGAGGTGCCATTTTGTCGCATCGCACCGGATCACAGTAAGAAATAGACGCTTCGCCTCCTCTCCGGTAAGGAACAGGCGCATTGCCTCCCCTGCGCAGCAGTAAGGAACAGGTGCGCCGCCTCCCCCGAAGCAAGGAACTGACGCATCGCCTTCCCTGCGACCCTTTTGTTTGTTTTGCGTTACGCATCCAAGGTACTTTGAGAGTAAAGTGCTGCATTTACCATCTACATTGAATTAAGCTATTTCTACCATCTGAAAGTCATATTTTTATTACTGTATTGTGGATTTTTGTCGTTTGGTCTTGTGTTAAGTCTAGATAAAGATGACTTATTTTTCTAAACTGGTGTGGTGTCCATTTGTAGTGTTTTCACTGTATTACTGTATATGTTCACAAATGCTTTACACACTGCCTCTGAGATAAGCCTGCCTGCTCGTGCCAAGCTACCAAGGGGGTGAGCAGGGGTTATTTTAGGAGTGTAGCCCCCTTACCCTGACTAGAAGCAAGGGCCCCTACTTGGTCAAAGGTACCTACCTCTGCCAACTAGAGACCCCCATTTCTAACAGCTGTGAAGAAAGTCATGTTTCCAGCTCTCATAAAGATGAGTTAAAGGCCAGCACTTTGCAAGGTATCACAGATGAGTTGAAGACACCAAGTCACAAGGATCCACGTGAGGAGTCAGTAAGTTCCACACTGGTCTACAATGCTGCTGCGTTCCTGAAACCACCACCACTTTTGACACCGCCAAAAAGCAAAATATTGCCTGTAGATGGACTGCATGGATAGAGACATTTTATTGATGCACTTCAAGAGACTGATTTCCAAGTATCACAAAAAACTCACTGGTGATGTTGTGAAAGCAGTCAGAAAGAAAATGCTACGAACTGACAAAGAAATTACATATTGTCATATTAAAGAAACGCTGAATCTCAGGTTCAATCCAGGGCCAAACATTGATTACGAAAGATACATTTTCAGTTAAGAATGCCAAAATGTTAGTGAAAACATTGCTGATTCGTGGAGAGACTCAATACGAGTATCAAACACTGTAAGTTCAATTAATTTAATGATGAGGAAGGTATGCGACTTAGAGTTATTGATGGATATTTGTCAGATTCATTCAGATGACAAATGCTGAGAGAAGCTCTTAGTCTGGAGTGAGAGTTGATGGCTGCCAGAGCTGAGGAGCATTCTGAAAGACAAGCTGCTGACATGGAGGCCGGAGATGCCCAGAGTGAATCAGTCATGAGTATAAAAAGTAAGCCCAAGCAAAAAACTGAAGGACACAAAGTGATGTCGATACGTACAAAGAAGTTATGTGGAGTTTTGTTTCCACACAAAGGTAAGTGTTCTGCCATTAGAAAAATATGTAAAGGATGTGTGACATGGCTCGAAGACAAAATAGCCACCAAAATATTCCAGAGGCAATGTTCGATGTACCCCCACAAGGCCAAGCGGTGAAATCAATTGAGGCAAATCAAAACTGAATGAAGTCTATCTTCATCTAAATCATCGTTAAGCAGTTTGTCCGCCTCAATATCAAGTGAAAGTGAGGAAGACGGTGGTGCCATGTTGATGTTTACCTCAGAGAAATGTGTGCATGTCAGACTGGCTGCATGTGAGGAAAAATGTCAATGAAAGAAAAGTAAACATGCCAAACCACCAAACTCATACAAACATTTTCCGAAATTTACATTTTAAAATAAATGATTGCTTGATCTACAGTGGTGTATAAATAAAACATAATTCCTGAAGAGAAATACAATGAATTATCTCCATTGTCTTGACTTACACCATCGAAAACCAAATTGTACACCTGGGATGCATTGACGTCCATAAAAAGACAAGGTTCATTTGTAGTGACATTGAAACATAAGAAAACAAAGGTGCAAGCACCCATCCATGTGTTTCAAGTGCCTGTCTGCACAGTTTCAGTACCACTCCTAATATGGGACTGATTTCTGTGAATTAGAAACATGAACACTCACCACGAAATAGTAAGGCAATTTGCTTTGATGTTTTATGGCTTGGGAAAGCTTAAGACTATGAAAGTAAAGTTACATATTAATGACAACGTCCATCCTGTTGCTCAGAGACATAGATGAGCTGCTTTTTATTTAGGAGAAACTGTTGAAAAAGAACTTGAATTATTACTTAAGCATGACATTATTGAGAATTCAACTGGTATGATGACATGGGTTTCTCCCATAGTGATTGTGCCCAAAAAGGAGACTAAAGGAGCTGTAAGTATATGGGTTGATATGCATCAAGCAAACAAGGCAATTGAACGAGAATGACATCCAGGTCCACACATTGCTGACATGATAATGCAATTAAATGGTACAAAGGTCTTCTCTTGGCTTGTTTTAAATAAATGTTATCATCATTTGGAACTCGAAGAAGATTTCAGGTTTATTACAAACCTTTCTACACATGTTGGTCTGTTTTGATATAAGAGACTCTGTTTTGGTGTGTCATCGCCTGCAGAACTTTTCCAAGATGTCATATGATGTGTCATACAGCCGGTTGTGAATTCATTCAATTATAGCGATGACATTGATTTTCCGAGCTACACAGAAGGAGCATGATAAATCTCTCACCCAAGTATGTCTTTACTGACTGATGCAGGCCTGACTTTGAATTCAGACAAGTGTGAGTTCCACAAGACAAAGTTAAAATTCTTTGGCCATATCTTTGCAGATGGGGGTATGACACCCAATCCTTCCAAAGTACAAGCCCTGCCAAATGCTGATCCCCGACAAGCGGTTTTATGATACGTTCATTTCTTGGCATGGCCTGTTACTGTTCAAGATACATATGAGATTTTGCTACCATAATTGCTCCCTGACAAGAGTTAACGAAGAAAAATGTTTCATTAAAGTGATCACAAGAATATGAGAGAGGTTTCAAGAAAATCAAACACGCCATTTAAACTGTTACTGAAATGGCCTATTTCAATCCAAAGCTTCATACAGAGGTTGTTGTTGATGTTAGCCCAGTCAGGTTAGGTGCCATCCTAGCTATAACTTACTCAGGAAGGAGTTATACTGCGAGGGTCGAGATGCCTAATTCCAGAGAGTTTGAGACAGAAAATAATTGAGGTGGCTCACGAGGGTCATTGTGGTATTCTTGCCACCAAGAGAGCTCTCAGAGAAGAAGTTTGGTTTCCATATCTAGATAAGAAGGTTGAAAAGAAACTGAAGGCCTGTCATCTATGTAGCTGCCTTTCTACCAACATTACTCAACATACTCTTACCATGTCAGAACTCCCTAAGCATGCATGGGAGAGAATAGCCATTGATTTCTCTGGTCCACTCGATAATGGACATCATCTGATGGTAATTGTAGATGAGTACTCACATTTTCCATTACTAGAGGATCTCTCATCCACATCTCATTCATGAGTGAACCATTGAGAGACTCAACAGCATCTTTGCAATATGGGGCGTTCCAGACATTTTGAAGTCTGATAATGGCCTGCAGTGCAACATTGAAGAATTTAAGGATTTCCTGGAGCATCTTAACATAAAGCATCAGAAGGGTACACCTTTGTGGCCACAGGCCAACAGACTTGTTGAATGTTTTATTAGTACGCTAAAGAAAGCAGTACAGTGTGCAACTCTTGAGAGGCTGAGTTTAAAAACTGTTTGGAATTCCACCCTATGAGCCTATTGATCAACACCTCACTTGACCACAGGTGAAAGTCCTGTGACTTTGATATTCGGGAGAGCAATGACAACCAAGTTACCTCAATGGACAAACAAATGAGAAGAAAGTGAGAATAAAACTCACACAAAGGACTTGGTTAATAAGAAAAAGATGAAAGCCTATGCCGACAAGACATGCCCCCTGGTTTACTCAGAACCTACAGGAGCATAAATCAGACTGTAAGAGGCTGGAGAAAGGGGTACAGTTTGGCCAATAAGGACGTATATAAAGCCAGTCTTACAATCTATAAAAAATCACTTCAGGAAGCAAAAAAGGCCTACTTTTCCGAACAGATTACTGGAGCTAAATCCTCTGCGAAGAAACTCTTCAGAACAGTGACCAATCTCATGAACTCCCCCAAACCTATTATTCATAGCAGTCCAGATTTCTGTGATGTCCTAGCCTCTTTTTTTCTGAACAAAGTTGAGGTCATTTTCTCCTCCTTCAGCAATGAACAGGGTGAGGCCAGTGATCTGGCAGCCGGGACAATGGTAACCAACAACTCTCCCACGTTTAACAGTTTCACCCCATTGGTGAACAAGGAGGTTACCAATCTGCTTATGGGTTGCAGATCCGGTTCCCCTATGGACCCTTGTCCGGCTGCGGTAATCAAAATCTCCCCAGAAATCATCTCTAACACCCTAACCTCCTTACTGAACCTCATAATGGGGGCAGGTCACTACCCTATAGCATGGAAAACTACCTCAATTCTGCCACTGATTAAAAAACCCAATCTAGAACCTAGCGATCCTAATAGCTACCGACCCATCTCCCGACTCCCCTTACCAGCTAAAATACTGGAGAAGGCTATGAACATGCAATTAAGTCTGTTCATTGAGAAAAACAACACGTTGGACCCTTCTCAGTATGGGTTCCGCGCGGGACACAGTACGGAGTCAGCGTTGATCAAAGCCACGGAGGAGGTTCGTGAGGCGGTGGACCAGGGAGGCTCAGCCATTTTGATCATGCTGGATCTGTCAGCACCCTTCGATACGGTCCATCACGATGTGTTGATGGGCCGTCTATCGAAGGCTGGGGTCCAGGGTGTGGCCTGGAACCTACTGAAATCATTCCTGGCCGACAGAGTACAAACGGTAGATCTAGGAGGGGACAGATTGAAACCGTTTTCCCTCCCCTGTGGAGTCCCATAGGGGTCCTCCCTTAGTCCGACGCTTTTCAATATATATGTGAGACCGCTGGCTGCCCTTATAAGATCTTTTGGGCTACTCTTAACCTCTTATGCAGATTATACTCAAATTGTGCTATCCCTGCAGAGAGGTAAAGAAGCGGAAAAGGCCCCCAGCTGCCATGACTGCATGTTAGCAATAACTGGCTGGATGTCTGCTAACTGCCTGAAGCTGAATGCAGGCAAAACAGAGGTGATTATTTTTGGGAACAACCCCAACCTCTGGACTACAGCATGGTGGCCCAGTGATATGGGCCTCCCCCCACTCCCTTCGCGGAAAGTTAAGAACTTGGGGGTGATCGTGGATAACACCCTCACATTTGGGGACCAGGTCAGTGGGGTGGTGTCAACAAGCCTTTTTATCCTGAGAACCCTGAGGAAAATAAAACTCTTCCTCACGGAAGAAAGTTTCAGAACAGTCGTTTCAGCCCTCATTCTGTCCCGTCTGGACTACTGTAACAGCCTGTATCTGACTATTAATAAGAACCATTTTAACAGATTACAGATGGTGCAGAATGCGGCAGCCAGGCTGCTTACAGGCACTCTGAGGTTTATGTTGGTAAGAAATGGCCTACGTTACCTTCACTGGCTCCCAATCAAACAAAGAGCTCAATTCAAGGCTCTCTGTACGGTCTTTAAGTCCCTGATGGGGACTGGCCCTGAAGACCTAAAAAAGCGCATTCAATGGTATGTCCCCGGGAGAACGTTGCGCTCAATGGAAGCAAAGCGGGTGGTCTTTCCTAGAGCGAAAAAGCTAACTGGGGTGGGAAGAGCTTTGTCCTTAGAGCCACCAATGCCTGGAATGACCTTCCGTTATACCTAAGGACTGTTACGGGTTTCCTCTCGTTCAGGAAAGGTCTGAAGACCTGGTTATTTTCAGCTTAGTCTCAGTCTGGGATCAGGGGTGGAGGGTACCAGGTAGACAGTGCTCAGCGCCAGGACACCCTTGGGTAACAGTGCACTTTATAAACCTATATAACATAACATAACATAACATGCAAATAACATTGGGCCCGATTCACAAAAGTAATCTGAGACAAAATCCTAAGTTTACGACTTTCGGTATTCACAAAAGGCATTTAGGAGTAGTAAAGTCAGGATTCCTAACTTTACTACTCCTAAACTGAGACAAAATCCTAAGTGTACGACTTTCGTTATTCACAAAAGGCATTTAGGAGTAGTAAAGTTAGGATTCCTAAGGATCTATCTATATATATTTACCTTTCTTCAATCAACTTTTTTGTCGCTTCAATTATTCAACCTGATCTGGTTACTGGATACTCGGAGCTGTCCTCTAAATTGTCAGAGATTTTCGAAGACGGTGAAGCAGTGACAGCAGTCTCTGATTTTTCAGTTCGGTCTTTCTTTCAGTCTTTTATATATATATATAAATAAATATGTATATATATATTTATATATATAAAACCAATCATCACTTGATTCCATGGTTATATATATATATGTATATATATATATACATATATATATATATAAATATATATATATGTGTGTGTATATATATATATATATATATATATATATCACTTGATTCCATGCACAGCATGCAACTATGCGACTCGGTCAATGCTCACATACGAGGCCGAAGCAAGCCTCGAATTCTTATTTCCACCAAGAAAAGATTACGTCGCACTCCATGGATTCCATTTCAGCAATTTTATTTCATTGCTACCATCAGCAACGTGATATATATATATATATATATATATATATATATGCTGATTTGTAAAAAGAATAATTGTTTTTATTTAACAAAGGAAGAGATGTAGTGTCTTGCATTATTTTATGATGGAACCCTTTTGGCTTTTAACGTACTCCATTTAGCTGTGATGTAGGTGTCAGAGAGCAATGCAGTGAAAGCTCCTTTTAGAATATTGTGTTCACTGTTACATGCAGCAGAATAAAGATGTGTAATAGTAAGCTCAGCATGTGGCGTAGTCAGCAGGTACCCAGGCTGGGAAGATGCTACAAGACCAATACCAATATTAATGCTCAGTCCACTTTCTGCTGAGAATCCAAGACTTGCAACACTGAACTGAATTCACTCATAATGGAGAGGGGGAGGAAATACAACAGGACAATAGCCTTGGACTTCCCGCTGGAGTCCTCATGGCTGCTCGTAGGGGAGGCTCGTAGCTAGTTAGCACTACATGGCGTCAAGTAAAACAGGTGAATGGTGGAAGTTATACAAACATCCAGGTTGTCCAAAGTAGGGGATGGGGGCAACTGGTAGGCTTGTTATGGTATAATAGATATTAAACCTGAAAGAACAAGTTAGAGACCATCAAAAGCGACTCAATCTCACCCTCATCAAGGCATCTATTTTCTATTGACTGATTTGCATATGGCTGGGTCCAAACTGGGGTGACGTGGCAAGCAAAATAACAATGGATTAAACCCAGATCTGTGACTGGGGGTGAGTGTCTGAAAGGTTTGAACACTCTGTTCATCATTTCATTTTGTGATGCTGCTATGTGCGCCCTAAGTGGCTGAGGGTATGCCCAGACGCGGGTCCCTTGCTCGCTGCACCACTGGATTCAAACTAGCCTTGCTGATGAGGGGTGATACCTTGAAACCGGTCCTAGGATGCCTGTTTCTGGTCCAGAGAGGACCTGGCTTGGCAGTTCGGGCTGGACTGTTCTCATGGGGAGCAGGGTCAAGACTGACTTGCATATGTAAGAAAACATAAAACTATTAAACTTGCAACAGAATTAAACAATTCCCAGTAGATCCATCCTCCCAACCACACCAGTTTAAACATCATCCAGTGATTCCCATATAAACTAAGAAAACAAAATGAAGAACGAGAAAATATTCCCAATATAAAACATTTGGCGTTCGCCATCGGGGCGCATCGACCCTGGCAGTCAGCCTGGAGCTAGATTAGTGATATAGTATGGGAACAACCACTTATTAAAGAAGAGTCATTCCTATGAGTCATTGGTGCTATCACCATGTGGTGGGGCTCACAGTTATCCTGTAGTGAAAAGGTCTATGAACCCTCCAGGGCTTCAGGTTGTGGCGTTGTGTGTTACAGGGGATGCATGGTTCAAATGTTCTGGCCCAGAATGTGCAGGCGGGGATTGTCTATGTGAAGGAGACCCAGTGCAGATCGTCTTACAGAAGGCAGCCATGTCCACGGGGTTGTCCAAGATTTTGGTGCGCCCTTTATATTCCACCCACAGGTGTACCGGGTACAGCATGGCATAGCTGATGCCCATCTTCAGGAGCATGTTTTTGACGTCGCTGAATTTCTGTCTGGCCTCCTTACCCATAGGCGTAAAGTCAGAGAAAAGCGAGATATTGGTGTCTTGATGTCTTAGGGGGCCTTTCTCATGCGACAGCCTAAGTGCGGTGTCTCTGTCACTGTAATTGAGGAGATGTGCTAATATATACTGTGGTGGCGCGCCCTCCAGAGGTCACGGACCCAGCGATCGATGTCCCCGTTCCACCGCGAATGTAGCAGAGAAGCTGGTGTGGTCAAACAGGTCTATTAGCAGTTGCTCGACGAAATCCTCCAGGCGTCCCATGTTCGTGGTCTCTGCTATTTCTGAAATGCGTACATTATTGCGTCATGACATAGCTTCAAGATCTTCATTTTTTATGGCTACCTGCTTCAGCACGCGCTCCATCTTGTATAGCCGTTTTTGCGTTGTAGCAGAGGTATCTTCTAGACCCTCTTCTACGCTCCCTCGAGGCGGGCCCCATGTCTGTCTAGCCACTCACCCAGTCTGTCAATGCGGCCCGCAAGTGTGTCGAACTGGGCATCCATAGCACTGAACCCCTCCTTGAGCTCTATATTGCTGGTAGAAATAGTGTTGGGGTTTTTGTCTGTGGGCTCGTCGGTGTCGGAGTGAGACCCGCAGCACTCTGTAGGTTTTGTGCGGTCAAACGTGAGCCTCCATTGTTTGGGGTCTGTTCGGCCCATGTTGGGGGTCCCACCACACACGGTCGCCAGATCTGGGGGGGGTGTAGCGTCCTTATCGCTTCCCAGGGTCCTAAATGGCTGGTGACTCTGGATCTTCCATAAGAATGATTTTGCATTGTAGCTGTATCACAGTACCACGATCATAGATGCTCCATACGATCCAGAAGGTCCTCTCCATTCAGATACCTAGAGGCCAGGTCACCACTCGAGTTCAGACATAATGTATAAGGCAATACCAGATCAACAGTAATTTTAGAACCAGTAGACACCATGCCTTAAAACATTTAGTTGAGATCATTGTTAAGTCTAGGCTATGAACATAATTTCAACAGATGTGTTTCTCTCCAATAAGCAAAGATTACTTCCCTTTTCGTTTCTAAGTGGTTTGCTCCACACAAACCATATCACAATGAATCTCAGCAATTTTTCTCCCTGTCTCATGAAGGGACTCTGGTCACAGCACACCAAACATTGTGAAAGGGAAGGCAGGGGTGAGGATCAGCTTTTCCATTTGTACATCTGTGCCTATAATCTGCTGTTGTGTGCTGTGAGGTGTGTAGTGGTAACCTACTAAGTCCACTCAAATGACATTGGCTACATATCGTGCAGAAGGCTTTAGCTAATCGCTGTATGTTTACTGAGTCCTGGCTCTTTTCGTTGATGGGAGGATGCCTACATTTAGGCCCAGACACTTCACTCTGGAACAAAACTTCGAAAAATGTAAGATAATAATTATTTTTCACCAAAAAAAAGCAGGCTTGAAGATCAGCTTCTTCTGTTAACTGATATTCCACGACCAATCTACTAGTAATGTGCTCTGCTATACAATAGCTAGAGATATGTAAAGGTGAAGCGCACTAAGTAAATCTTCTCTCCCTCTCACTCTGTGTTTCTTTGCCCACAGCTATTTTTGCAAGGCTGAATTATGGCATTACTATGTCGTAAAAGTATAGCAGCATCAGTACTAGTAATGGTAGTAATAGTGATATAGTAGTAGTAGCAGCATTATTAAACTTATTATTAAAATATTAGTCTAATAATTCTCAGGTTTTTCACTATGTTGCCAAAGATCATTTAAGTTACTGGCAGATTTAGGCAAACGGTTGAATATTAAGATGAATGGCACAATGACAATAAGTGTCAGGAAGTCCAGCTACGGCTGGTAGCTGTAGTTACCGGCTTCATCAACATTATAATTTATGACATTTCACAAAGTGATTTCAGCTGCTCAAAAAGCCATCCTAACCATTATTTAAAACACTGGGGAAAACATGCAAGAATTGGTGTAGAAACACTGACTCTCACATATAACTCCTTAAAAACTTGCAATTCCTATGATTTTCCTGCTAGAAGTACTGTGACACTTAGTATAAGCAATTCCTGACTAGTGAAATTACAGGGGTTATTCTGGTGCACTCGTAATAAAGCCCAATATGGACTGCAGTTATTCTAAAGTTACTTTTTCCCATCAGCAAACCATATATGGAACTAATGGGGCAAAAGCATGTTAAAGAAAGCATTCAATACAATATTTTTCATACCTACAGATTTGACCTCCAGCCCCCAGATCCTTGGCCTGTTTGGATATACAGTGATGCAAGACTTGTCCACCCTCTTTAGAAACCAATAAGGCAGTTTTTTTCTAAGCTGGTATGAAGGTTGACCTGAAACAATGTAGATACAGTCAAAAGTCTGGCATACACAACATGTATGAAAAGCAGAACAATATAGATTACAATATGAAGTATGATACAAAGCACAATAATGCGTTTGGCACTGTTTTAATGCTACATCTCATAATATCTTCATCTAATATGTGTCTGTGTCTAATATGAATCTAGAAGGTTTTCACAAGGTATTTTGCCATTTTTGTATCAGGACTCACTATTCAGAGGGCATTAGGAGCCACATATCAATGAGCTAGTCAAACTAATTCACTGTGCAGTGAGGAGCATATATTTGGCTACTAATGAGGTGGATATTGCATGAGCAACAAATTGCACATAGCAGTAGATGCTTTGACTGAGGCTTCTGAATCTACGACTTCAATGCTCTTTTCTGGCTTTCAAAATGACCTAGCATTGCAATCCTTTGAAGTGTCATCAGCTGTGTCTGTTGTCCAGAGTACTTTTGCTGACACTTCCACTGTTCACATCATCAGGGCATGTGAACAGGAATCTTGGGGGCTTGCTGGGATGGGATGAGAAATATAAGCCAATCAAGAGACTGAGACTATCCTGATGTGATCCCATGCTGGAAAATCCAGACAAGATCTGCCATGACACTGTACTATGTGGCCTCTAAAATGTTTTAGCGATAAGTTGTGTCTGTGCTTTTTGCCAATACAATGCGAAATGCTAATATGCAGCACTGGGGCTGCATTAGATCCAAAGGACGATGGCCCAAGGTAAATAAACTAAACCATCACAGGAAAATATTCAAAGTCAAAACCATGAAGGTTTATTCAAAATTTAAGAATCATTACAAAAAGCAAAAAGGTAGTTAGTCAGTCTGTTTAAATCAGTCATAAATCAAGGAAAAGTCTAAGTATAGGATCAAAGAACAGTCCAACCTAGTAGGGACATGTTCGATAGAAGTCTCAGGAAAGTCTGGCACACATCCCAGAAAGAGCACATTTTATAGATTTGCAAACAGTGAAACATACTGTCATTACATGGTGTGAAATGAAATAATGGCAACAACCAACAGATTTTCATAAAGATATGATCCATTAACTGCAACAATGTTAGAAACACCTTTAGAAAGCATAAATAATGCTAACCCTTAACCTAAAAACAACAGAATAACACTAGAGCATTGCACATGTCCATACAATGGACCCTTCGGAATCATACGCAGGAGCAGGAAAAGCCTTTGATTTGTTGCAAGAGTGGGTACAGTTAGAACACAGCTTCCTCCGAAGCTACAAAAAAAATGACATTTCGTTTTAGCAGAGTACACAAAATAGAACCTATTTTTGCTATTTTCTATTAATCGAAAAGCACACCAGCAGGCCTTTTAATCATGAAAAATAAAACATAATTTATTTTTCGTTTAAGTCCAGTTATGTCAATTTAAGGCCTAATCGAGCTAACTTAAAACTCACACAAATGAACATCATTTTTAATTAGTAAATCTGTTCTAACAGCTGGTGGTGATTGATCAAGTTGTGAACTAAAGGTGTATATGTCGAAAAGTAAGGCTTCTTTTCAAAGGGCAATTCACCAGTTTCAGATACAAGAGGTAGGGAGGGACGATTCCCCCCAACCTATGCTGATTAGCTATGCCCATATTTGGTAGCCATTCATTTGGATGGGAATGCCAATGCCAATATTAGTGCTGACTGTGTTTTCCACAAGAAGCAAGAACATTGTACCCTTAAATGAGCATGATTGCCTTTTGCCTTCACTTGGGTCTCAGCTGTCTAATCTCACTATCTTAAAAGAACCAAGTAAAAAACAACTTCCATCCCAGGTTATTAATTGTGACTTCATAAACACTAAGGGGCCTATTAGGATGGCGGGCGGACTTTCGTCCGCCCGCCACCCTAGCAGTGCTGGGACCGGCCACCAGTGGTGCGGCGGTCCCGCACCGGCGATTAGGATGCCACTGCACACCCGTGGCGGTGGCATCCTCCATTCCCAGCATTTTGGCGGGCGGTGCTCACAGCACTGCCCGCCACAATGCTGGGAATGCACTGTGTGCATTGTCATGCACAAGATGACAGGCACCGCGAGGTGCCTGCCACCATGTCCATGACAATGCAGGGGGGTACCATAGGTACCCTCCATGTGCACCCCCCACCCCCCCAATACCCTGTGGGCCCGCAACGGGCCCCCGGAAGCAAAATCCGCCTGCCTTTTCATGGCGGCAACGCCGCCACGGAAAGGCTGCTTCCCACTCCCATGCTAATATGGATGGCGGTGTCTAGCAGACACCGCCACCATATATAGCCCCTTTTCCGCCCGGTCGACTGGTCGACCGGCGTGAAAATCCGGCGGACGGTTTTCCCGTCCGCCGGGGTCCCCCCCCCGCTATCTTAATGTGGCGGGGGGTAAAGTCATACGGGCGGAGACTTTTGGCGGGCGGATCGCCACCGCCATATGGGCGGTGGCGATTCGCCCGCTATGCTAATCACCCCCTAAATATCCAGTGACAAGTTGGACAGATTTAAAATGCAGTGATAGAGGGAAGCAGAAATTAACTTTTCTGGGTAGCATTTGCTAAATCTGATTATTATGAGTTATAAAAGTGGAATATCCCCTTTTACTGGTCTAAACATGCATGCAGATCCGTATTCTAGGCAAAAGAAGGGGTCTTTTACCACTCCCATTTATCACACATCTTCAGCAGGCAGTAAAAGATACTGGTGGATAGCTGCAGGTTGGAGAAAGATATGCCCAGACCAGCACATGGTTTTACCGGGTACATTTCTGTGCCTGTTAAAACTAGAACTGGGATAACTGCACATGTTAATCCTGTAATTCTGGGTGCAGCAACACCAGGCCAATTGTGATCAGATGAAGCACTCTCCCCTGGAGATAATGCTCTAGCTGACTTGTAATCAGGCTATGCATGTGCAGTGGCACATATCACAGAGATAAATGACACAACTGTAGACCGGGGGCAATATTGTGAACAACGTACACCATCATTTGCACAGCTAAGATCTATATGCCTAATTACCAGTTTGCTCACCAGCAATGCCAGACAGATAATTAACAAACAATACTTGGCTTTGCTGGTGTTGCTACATCTGCCAGGGGTGTTTGACTCATTCGATCACACCATCCTTCTTGACAGGTTGAATACTGAACATGAGACATAAGAGTTGGAGGTATCTAATTGCTATGGAAATCTGTTGTGATCCTTATCTTTCTCTGTCGGTTAGCCCAAACCTTGCAGTATCCCTCTAAAGTAAAGACTGTGGGCTATCTGCTAGGTCTTACTCTCAGCATGCATTACTAGGCTTTTTCAGCAGGTTTACCCCCATACTTTTTGCTTTTTGGCCTCCTCTTTTTGACCCTGTTTTAGAACTCTGGGCACTTTACCACTGCTATTCGCTGCTAAAGTGCATATGCTCTCCATGTAAATTATGTTTATGGATTGGTGTTTCCATGGTTGGCTTATTTGATTTACCTTTAAGTCCCTAGTACAGTACACTTTGTGCGCCCAGGGCCTGTAAATCAAATGCTGCTAGTGGCCCTGCAGCACTGGTTGTGCCACCCACACAAGCAGCCCTTCAAAGGGTTCTCAGACCTGCCACTGTCGTGTCTGCACGCAGTTATGACTGCCATGTCAACCTGGCAAGTGCACCCACATGCAATAAGAAAAGAGGGACCCCTTTGCTCAGACCAGGGGAATAGGGTACTATTGACAAGTAAAAAGAGAAATCCCTTGGTGTAAATATGTGCTATTGCTGGGTCTCTAAATTCCCAGTATAAAGTTACTAGCCCATATGTTAGAAAGATATTGGGTTAAGGATGTTCCTACACAATTGTAAGTTATATTAAAAGTATTGTTTGATTTAAAATTCATCACTCAATATATAAAAAACTCATTACACTGAAAGGTGACATCAAATTCATATACCATTAAAAAAACCTTTGTTGCAAACATTCAAGTAAAAGCACAAACTGATAAAAACAACACAATTATTCAACACAAGAAATTATTAAAAAGTTTAAATCTCTAATACAAACTAACAAACACTCAACAGAGAGACAAATCTAGACAATACCTTTTTGTCATTTAAAAAAACACATCCAATCGGAATGATTCCAATACAGATCCTAGATACAATCTATACTTTTTATCTATAGGATGAGGTATTTCCAAGGATTGTGTTAAAATGGAGCGTCGACGCGTTTCGATGGTTCTACTTATTTCCCATCTTTATCAAGACAAACAGTAAGTCTCTCTTAACTGGCACTGTATGGTTGCCTTTAGTCTCAACCCTTATTTCATTTTCCTGTCAGATCCATACGTTTTGATTTGTTGGGCATGATAGTAGTCTCTAGTCCTGAGGATCTCATAAAATTGGTGAAGGGGTCTTTATTGTAATTTCTATACAGAGCGTTGTTCTGAATTATTTCTCTGTAAATGTTGCAATAAAATCAATCTGAAAGAAAATCCTCACTCCCTCACTTCGCAGTTATCTAATGAAATCCTCAGAAACGGGTTTTCTGTCTTTTGCAGTCTCTCGATAAAGTTGACTTAAAATTCGTATAGAGAACCTGCAACAACGTCCTTCCACCGTGGGTCATCTGTGTTGAATAATTGTGTTGTTTTTATCAGTTTGTGCTTTTACTTGAATGTTTGCAACAAAGGTTTTTTTAATGGTATATGAATTTGATGTCACCTTTCAGTGTAATGATTTTTTTTATATATTGAGTGATGAATTTTAAATAAAACAATACTTTTAATATAACTTACAATTGTGTAGGAACATCCTTAACCCAATATCTTTCTAACATATGGGCTAGTAACTTTATACTGGGAATTTAGAGACCCAGCAATAGCACATAATTACACCAAGGGATTTCTCTTTTTTACAAGTGCACACACATGCCTGGCCCCAAACCTTCCCTTTTCTTACAATTAAGGCACCCCTCAGGTAGGCCCATGGTACCCCCATGGGTAGGATGTAGTATAGGTGAAAGGTAGGACATGTACTGGTGTGTGTGACATGTACTGATAGTGAAATACAGTGTATTTCGTTTTTCCCTATGGAATTGCTATCTGTCCCCTAGGATAGAATGGGAGCCACTTTGTTTCTTTTATGACAATACATACATATATATGTATGTATTGTCATAAAAGAAACTCTATGCAATTATATATATAAAAATCTTTTTGAACTACTATCTGGTGTCGTACCTACAAATTCATAAAAGTTAGTGGATAATATTTAGAATCCATTGGAAGGATTAATTGATTTTTCCTGACCGTTATTAATTGGTTGATATCCATCCCACACCCCAGCCGTGGCCCACAGATGCCAACCCCATCGACTGCTGATCTTCGACGGATGCTGCCGCTTGCACCGTGACCGTGAGCACCGCGATGAGCACCGCCCGCTTCGCACCGCAGCCCTGGTCTCTCAGACGCTACTGGACGACCATCACCGAGTCGTTGCCTGCACGCGACCTGAGAGCACCCCACGCCGTACCACTCCGCTTCACACCGGAGCCTCAACGACTGCCGCCACAGGCCCACACCGCCGCGATCGGCTGGAACTAAACGTACGGTTTACAAAGTCTTCTGACACCTAGGCCGGTCCGCACCAACGCGGTAGACTGAAACTGTTGGATTTGGTTATTTTCAGCACCGCGGTGGCACCGGATGGAGCTACAGACTTTAAGGAACTGCATTTTTGAGGTTTTTCTTGCAAAGTGCATATTTTGATTATTGTATATTGGATTTTTATTGTTTTGGTCTTGTTTTACACAGATAAATATTGGATATTTTTCTAAACTGGTGAGGTGTCCTTTTGTAGTGTTCTCACTGTGTTACTGTATGTTATGTGCAAATGCTTTACAACCTGCCTCTGAGATAAGCCTGACTGCTCGTGCCAAGCTACCAAGGGGATGAGCAGGGGTTATTCTAGTAGTGTAACTCCCTTATCCTGACTAGGAAGAAGGGTCCGTACTTGGACAGGGTAACAACCTGCGAACTAGAGACACCCATTTATAACAATTCCTACCTAAAACACTCCTTGGCAGCACTTACTTCTGTATAGCAGTAAGGAGAAAAATACTGCATATTGTCTTTCAGATACTTTGTTAATAAAGCCATTGCCAATTTTAAGCTTGATACTAACTCATTATACCTGAACTGTAAAAACGTTTTGCTTTATCAAACTGCAAGTAGCACAAATCAAGGTGCTCGTTTCATACTAAACTTTAAGAAATATTTCTTTTGATCTGAACTGAGAAAGAAACTACTCTAGTTATGGATGAAAGACCATACTTCTTAGGAGCCTTAATTTGCTGCATCATTGCTATCAAGGTTCATCATTATCTAATGGAGGGGGCGTGGCCAAGCTGGCTAAGATGGCGGACGTGTTTTGTTAGAGCTCTACCATCCATCCCTCATAATCCTAAATGTATCCAGTCAAAAGCGGAACCAGAGGCTGTGGATCGGTCAGGCAGCTGTAGAGAACACCCAGCAGGCTGGCGAGCATCAGTGACTCGCCTGCACACAGTGATCGAGTCCCAGACCGGGCTGTGCCGAGACGCGAAGCCCCAGAGGAGAAGCCTAGAAGGAACCGGCGAGCCCAGGCTCCTCATGCCATGCAGCAGGCCGCCCTGGGAGGTAGAGATGAACATACGACTGTGACCCCCCTCGCAGACCCG
Organism: Calotriton arnoldi; assembly: GCA_963921515.1. Taxonomy (NCBI): domain Eukaryota; kingdom Metazoa; phylum Chordata; class Amphibia; order Caudata; family Salamandridae; genus Calotriton; species Calotriton arnoldi. The sequence continues at coordinate 1,146,231 of CAWUFW010006131.1, read as the reverse complement.
CTGCGGACAATCAGCCAGCGTGAGCAATTGAGGAGGTGAGGAATGCTCAGAACCGGGGCAGTGGTGGTGATCTAATTTAAGCTGCGCGGCAGCACCCTGATGGTCGCAGAGGCCTGGGCCCGACCGGGCGACACAGAGTTGTGGAGCCTTCGAGGCGGGTGTGCAGGGTAGCCCAAGAGATCCACACTGTCGCAGCCTGCAGAGGGGCCGTGCCTTGGGGCCTAACCACGCTTCAATCGGAGGCCTGCAGCACAGAACTTGAGGCGAGCGGCGAGCTGCAGGGCGCGGCCACGGCGGGGAGAAGGAGAACCCCTGACTGAGGTAAATGGCTGTGGGAACCGGTGGTGGCACCTACCAAGCCAGGAGAGACTGAGGCCTGTGCCCTACGCCATATTGCTACGTGGTCTGAGCAGAGACGAGACCAATGCAGCTGCAGCCCCAGGACATGGTAGGACACTGTATGCAGCAGCGGGCTACAGGAACACAAGCGGCTACACATTGTGTGGCAACCCTGAGTGGGAATGATCGTCATCAAACAGATGCAGTAAGGCGGAACACAGCACGTAAGTGGGCACGACCGCCCACGCTGGGGGTTTAGCACAAATCCAGGCACTCAGACCGATCAGGCGCTTTAGCGAAGCAGCTGGAGTGACAAAAACTCAATGCAGGCAGTCCTGAGGAAGCTGTGAACCCCAACTTCACCCAGAGTTGCAGATAGAACCAACGCTATGAAACAGGGCACCACCGGGCATGTCTCTGTGACTACAATGCGGGGGAGTGTTGTGAGGACGCCAGATAAGGAGCTGAAGCGTGGTGATGATCTGGATCCAGTAGGCACCAAATACGCCTCAGGGAATTGAAAGCAAGAGGTGAAGACAATACCTCCGAGCTGCCAACACAAGACTGAATTCCTCAGTGCCGCACGACCATCTGCAGTGTTAAGAAATACCAGCCTACCAGAGAACAATAAGGCGGCCCATGTCAGACATGGGCCGGCTTCGCTCCTGCACTAGCGGCTCTGCTGGTCATCCCCCCCGCCCCAAATCCAGACAGACAAGTTGCCCAGAGAGGCTACCACCGACTCCATGTCCAGCAAACTGGATGCGGTGTTAGCTGCAGTAGAGAGACTGGGGAACACTATGGAGCAAACTCGCAACTCCTCAGAAAACAAGATTGATGCAGTAGTGAGTGATTTGACCCTCATGCATGCTGACCACTGGAAGGTGGCAGACAAAATCCACACACCAGAGGTAGTCATGGAGGAGCTGTCTCCTAAGACACAGGAAGCGGAGAAGGGCCTGAAGGAACTGTCGACCCGGGTGCGGATCCTTGAATACAGGGCAGAGGACTCCGAAGGCCAGTCCAGGCAGAACAACGTCCGAGTGATTGGCTTGCCCAAGGGCAAGGAAGGCAACGATGTAGCCATATAATGCTGGAACTAGAAACAGGGATTAATGCCTGAAGGTGCACTTACGAAACATTTCACAATAGAAAGAGCACACAGGGTCCCGGCGAAGCCGCCCCCTCCGGGGTCTGGCCCCAGGCCCCTCCTGTTCCGCGTTCTACACTATAAAGATAGAGACACAATTCTACAAGAGTCGCGGAAGCTGCAAGTACTACATGTTGCAAATAGCCATGTAATGCTCTTCCCAGATTACACAGCAGCGGTACAGAAACAAAGACACTCTTTTTTAGAAGTAAAACGCCGCCTCTGAGGACTAGATCTTAAATACTCCCTGTTGTTCCCTGCACGCCTGCATGTAGAAAGGCAAGACGCACTTCTTTGAAACCCCCACTGCTGCTTGGGACTGTGTGGACTCTGCCAACATCGGGGGAACACCTCCACAATGGACACACAGGGGAAATCGCAACCAGGGGCCACCCCAGGATTTTGCAAAGGAAGGAGATGCAAGTGAAGAGACACATCTGTGTGCCACGGACCAAATGGGAAGCAAATGATCCTAGATCAGCGTAAGGCACTGCAGGCAGCATCAGAAATTAGGGGCCACCGCAGTGACTCGATGTCAGAGGAAAGCCTGCCGCATCGCAGGAGCAATGTGGAATTAGTGGACGCGGCCTCTTACTCGCAAGACTCTAGCGCACGGCCAGAGGTCACACCACAAACAGAAGATGACATCATATAGTGGCGCACTAGACTTTATGCCATTCTGATCGCCTGCATAGCAAATGGGACCACGCAAGTATAACAGGACATGTGTCTTTCTCTTGTAAACAAGGTATTGACTCGCATAAAACGCTAGCGGGGTACGAGCAGGGAGGATACGCAGTGCAAGTAAACAGTCTGTAGGCACGTGAATTTAGGCTCAAATCATAACCTAGATAAGAGCAGATGCAGCTCTGGTTACCGTGATCGTTCCTATTACTAGAGGGACCTACTTCTACATTAAGCGAACATCCGGCAAATGCATGGCCTGACCCCAGTAGCCAAAGTTGGCTCAACACCCTGGCTCTGGTTGAAAGTTTGGACGGATGCCAGTTGCATTCTTGCCCATCTGGTATTTAACACGTTAGTTCACATATGTTTAGCTAGTTACGACACATCAGTCCGATTATTCACTCACAGAATCCCAAGAATACCATACCCCTTGGCTCTCTTGTTGTGGCTCCACTCACACACAACAGCCACGCTCCAGAGACCTTATGGAAGCTATTCCCTCATCACTATGACAGTCACTAAGGTATGCACCTGGAACATCCGGGGAATTCACACACCCTCTCGTAGATATTCAATATATTCCTATCTTAATAGGCATCAGGCCCAAATAGTTCTCCTGCAGGAGACACACCTTACAGATCCAGAAATAGTGAACCTACAGAGAAGGTGGATAGGCCAACTCTATGCTACTGGATTCTCTGCCTTTGCCCGGGGATCCATGACCTGGATTAGACCGAGGACCCCTTTAAAGCCAAGGAATCTGCGATAGGCACTGAGGGGCGATACGTTCTTGTAAAGGGCCGCCTGGATGGCAGACACATCTTACTGGGCTCTATCTATGCACCCAACATCAGTCAACATTTCTAGATTCACTATCTGGCAAACTCTCTTATTGGCATGTCTACCCTGGTTGCTAGGTGGGGACTTTAACTGTGTATTAGATTTATCTCTTGACCGGTCCTTTCCCCCCCTTCCTGGCACACCCACGACAATCGCCATGAGGGAATTAAAAGCCTTGATGGCGCACTGGCAACTTGTAGATGTCTGGAGACAATGAAACCCCACAAACAAGGTGTACTCTTACTACTCGGGCTCCCACAGTCTTCGTGTTCGGTTGGACAGGCTGCTCGGCATGAAAGAAATAGTAACAGCAGTGACTAAGACCGAATACCTGGGGAGGACCCATTCAGACCATAACCCCCAAACTCTGCAAATGTTATGGGATAATGCCCCAGCGGCCATCCCCAAATGGCGCTTACAGCCTGAGACGCTGGAAGACAAACCATTTCGCGAAGCGCTCAGCACAGAAATCATTAATTAATTTAACGCAAATACAGGCACTACATCATCGCTCCTAATCGAGTGGGACGCTTTTAAAGTACTAATTCGGGGCCACTGCCTAAACACGCAAATAGGTTTGCGCAAAGTTAAAGAGACAGACATTAAGAAGGTAGAGGAAGGGCTAATCCACCTTGAAACTCAAGTAATTGAAGACCAACTACTGAGACCACAACTTCACGAGAATAAAACAAAACATCTTAGGTTGCTCGAGAGATTAAGATCCCTTAATTATGTATCACACCCAGCATGTACTCACAACACTGTAGATAAAGCAAGACGCCTGCTTGCCTGGCTTATCAGACAAGAGGACACCCGGACGCCCATAACAGTGATCCGAGCTCCACAGGGAACACTCTTATATGCACAACAAGAAATACATTCTGAATTTACAAATCATTACACAGAACTGTACAGATCCACCACCACTGCACCACCTGAGGAGATCCGCCAATTCCTCATGGAAATCGCCCTTCCCAGCCTAGCCCTTGAGCAGCAACTGGAGCTGGACGCAGCGGTCACCCAGGAAGAAATCCTAGCTAGCATACGTGCCCTGGCAATGGGGAAGGAAGTCCCCAGGCCCAGACAGCCTTCCACCTGAATTCTACAAGGCATATGCCATGCTGCTGGTACCCCAATTAAAATCAGTATATGACGCTGCACTGTCATCTTCCACACTTACGGTAATGCAGCGTGAAGCGTTACTAATATTCTCCCCAAACCAGATAGGGATCCATTGCAGCTGGGCGCCGTACAGACCGCTAGCGTTACTCAACACTGATTATAAAATTTTAGCCTCTGTAATCTTTAGCCAGACTAGCACCATTGGTCTAATCACTGGTGCACCCTGACCAGAATGGATTTGTGCTAACTCGTAACACCTCCCTCAATATACGGAGATTCTTCTGGCTTCAAGAATATGCCACTCACCTCTGGCCCAGCTCGGGCTGGCTGATCCTGGATTTAGAGAAGGCTTTCAACTCTCTTGAATGGCCCTACCTGTTTGCAGTCCTCCGCCAGTTTGGTTTCGGAGCAACTTTTCTGAATCTGGTCAGGCTACTGCATATGCAGTCTCTCATCCGGGTCTGCACAGGGCGACTAATATCAGGGAGCATATCAATAGACAGAGGTACTAGACAGGGATGCCCTCTTTCTCCCTTAATATTTTCACCGGCTATGGAACCCCTGGCGGCGCAGTTTTGTAGGAAGGGCAATGACTGGGGCATTCCCATGGGAGATGGGCTCCAAGTGTTATCCCTGTATGCAGACGACCTACTGCTATACATAAGAGATGTGGATAATGTGCCAGCTGTTGGGATCTGAAGCGGCTTTTAGTTTCTTTTCTCTTACCTTTCTTTCTTCTACCACGTATGCGTGATTTGGTATGCACTCGGAGGTCTGGACGTGCCGGCAGAGAGTATTTAACGCCTTTGCCTGCTGTGGACGATGCTTGGTTTCACTTCCGGTTCTGACATCCGGAAGGTCTTCACCGGTGGCCTCCTGGGACTTCCTGTTTTCCTGCCTTCCTGTTGTCTGGACGCCGGGAGCTCGCGCTGGATTTGCGAGCGTTTGGCTTTGTGGGACTTTTTCTGCTTAAGCTGGATCATGGATCGTGAATAAGGAGTTTCCAGGTAGTTTGCCCCCCCCCTATCCTTCTTCCCGCTACCTTCGGACTCCCAGTTAGTAGCGGGTTATTGGTGGTTAACGGTGATCACGGAGTAAAGGACGCGGCTGCGTCTCCGTTGTCCCGTTTTTGTATATTCCTCCTACCGGGTCTTTTATTAGACCGGCGAGTCTGTTTGAGCTTTATTTGGTGCACCTTAAAGAGAGGTCCAATACGGACGTATTTGGGCTCTCTGGTTTGTTTATTTTAGGTTTTTTTTGCCATAACTGGCTTTTTCCCCTTCCACTATTTCTTTATACGGAGAAGGTGTTTGAATTTATATGTTAAAGACCTTGGAACTTTATTGCGTGCCCTGGACTACTCACAGTGCGGAGCTACCCTGTTCTATGGAGATATATTACGGCACTGTCTATATCCACTTGACAATCGTCAAACCTAATTTGAGGGTAAGAGAGTCTCTGTGTTGTTATACCTAATCACGTGTGTGTGTGTGTGTGGTTTTCACGTTTTCAGGTCTAACTTTCTTTTCTGTTAATTCTTTCAGGTTGACCTGAGCTCTTCCTGGGTGGTACAGTAAAGTGGGACATCCCAGCATCTGTGAAAGTCCATGTTGGTCTCCTTGTTTTGTTCCCCCCCACCTTCTCCGGTTGCCCTTGTCGGCCCTCACCTATATATTCAGGGTGGTGACGGCCAGGGCTAAGGTAGAGGATTGGGATTTCCTTCGCTCCCGCAGTATTGGGCAATATCTGGAGCGGTGCCAGAACAGAAAACCAAGCCCACTAATAAAAATACTGCCTGAGCGAAGATGGATTTGGACGAGGGGACGCCTAGGTTAGGGGAGGAAGGGGTTCCTTCAATGCAGGAAGTAATGGCTGCTATTACATCCCTTCAGTCAGAGGTTCAGGGCCTGAGACAGGAGAATGTGGGATTACATCAGGAGTTGAATACCCTCAGGGTTAGGGAACGCACTTGGGGTGCAGGTGTGGATCCATCATCCAAGGCTCATGGGCCTGTATTGCAGCCCGCCACTTTCCACTTTGATCGCACAACTAGTCAGGGGACTAGTGGTGGCACTCCCCTTGCTATCACTGTTAATACCCCGGTTCCTGTCCCTTTGGCCGTCCCAGAGAGGTTTACAGGGGATTGTAATAAGTATGGGGTGTTCATGAACCAGTGCCATTTACATTTTATGTGTCGTCCGTCTTCCTTCCCTGATGATGTGGCAAAGGTGGCCTTTGTCATTTCTTATCTGGCGGGTTCCGCGGCCACTTGGGCTGTTCCTTTGAGTGGAAGGGGATGATCCTGTGTTGTATAATTATCCTGCTTTTAAGGAGCAGATGCATTGTTTATTCGCAAGCATGCTTTCATGCAAGCGAACGACAGGGGAAACAGGACTTGTTGACTTATATTACATCTTTCAACCGTCTTGTTTCCAAGACCCATTGGCCAATGGCAAAGAGAACATCTATATTTTATCAGGGGTTGTGTGAGGAACTTAAGGATATAGTATCACAGGTGGTGGATCCACCTGAAGTCTGTACTGACTTTATTGATTTGGTGGTTAAGCTGAACCACCGACTTCTTGAGAGACGTGGAGAGAAGAGTCGATTCCTGGGCTCTCGGGTGGTGATGGTGAGGGGAGACGCGAAGGAAAATGTTGAGGCCAAACAAACTTCTGAACCTATGCAAATTGGTGGAGTAAGAGGGCCATTGACTAGTGAAGAGAAGAGTAGACGGCGAGTTCACAATCTGTGCCTGTACTGTGGGAAGGGTGGCCATTTCGCTCGTGAATGTCCTTTGAAACCTTCTTCTTTACCTCAACGTAAGGCAGTGGCATATGTGGAATGAGACTATGGGGGGGTATTCCAGGAAGAGGTAGCCAGTAATAACCCCTATGTGATTCCAGGAGCAGTTCAGAGAGTACCGCAGCATTTCACCATATCTGTATGTTTGGTATTGTCCGTCAGCAGCAGATCAACTATGATTGTATTACTTGACTCCGGAGCCACCGGGAATTTCATGGATAATCAGTTGGCTGAGACCTTGAAGGTTCCATATGTGTACAAGGAACAGCCGGAGCCTGTTAGAGCGATAGACGGAACTGAACTGTCATCTGGGTTAATAACTCGTCAGACTGAACCTCTGTTGCTGATCTGTGATAACGGGCATTCGGAGACTATTAGTTTTGATCTAATAGATGCTCCTTCTTTTGGGGTTATACTTGGAGTGCCTTGGCTGCAGTTGCATAACCCGCAAATAGATTGGGTACGGCGAACGGTGACTCTGGATTCTGTACACTGTCTGCAACATTGCTATCAGGTGGCAACGGATTGGGTTGTGCCTTTGACTTGTGCGGTGGGTACGTGTGTTGAGCCTAGTGGTATTCCATCTTCTTATGTGGACTTCCACGATGTGTTTGATAAGGTGCAGGCTGGTGTGTTACCACCCCAGAGGCCCTTTGATTGTCGCATTGATCTGCTGCCAGGTGCCACCTTGCCTTGCAGCCGTGTATATGCATTGTCTGAACCGGAGGAAAGGCACTTGCGTGAGTATTTGGATGTAATGTTGAGTTCCGGTTTTATACGTCCCTCTACTTCCCCTGTGTCATCATCTTTTTTTTTTATCCCGAGGAAGGAGGGTGATCTCCGCGCTTGTGTGGATTATAGGGCACTGAATAAAGTGATGATTAAAAACAAGTATCCCCTCCCTCTAATCCCGGTTTTGTTGGACCAACTGAAGCATGCCACCATTTTTACAAAACTTGATTTGCGGGGTGCTTATCATCTCATTCGTGTCCGTGAAGGGGACAAATGGAAAACAGCATTTCGTACGAAGTTCGGGTTGTTTGAGTACTGCGTCATGCCCTTTGGGCTATGTAACGCCCCTGCTGCTTTTCAGTTGTTTATAAATGAGGTTTTGCGTGAATATCTTGATATGAGTGTGGATTGTTTACCTTGATGACATTTTGATTTTTTCTAAATCTACTGGGGAGCACATACTCCATGTAACACAAGTTTTACAGAAGTTGCGTGAGAATCTGTTATTTGTCAAGCAGGAGAAATGTAAGTTTCACGCCTCTTGTGTTGAGTTTTTGTTTTTTTTGGTTTCTGCTAGCGGTATCAAGATGGACCCTCGTAAGATCGAGGCGATAGTAACTTGGCCTTCTCCTACTTGTGTAAAGGACATTCAGGTTCTTTTAGGGTTCGCCAATTTTTATAGGCGGTTTATATCTCATTTTTCAGATATTGTGTCACCTATGACTGCCTTGTTGAGGAAAGGTGTCCCTTTCGTTTGGTCCCCCGTTGCCCAAGCAGCCTTGACTTTGCTGATAGCGAGGTTTACTTCTGCTCCTGTTCTGGTGCATCCGGATCCAGCATTGCCATTTTATGTGGAGGCTGATGCTTCCATGTATGCAGTAGGGGGTGTGTTATCCCAAAGGGATGAGGAGACAGGTTTCATGCACCCTATTGCGTTTTTCTCCAAAACATTGTTACCAGCCGAACGAAATTACACAATAGCGGAAAGGGAGCTTTTAGCGATTAAGTTGTCTTTTGAGGAATGGCGGCACCATTTGTGGGGAGCTAGACATTCTATTACGATCTACACGGATCACAAAAACCTGGAATTTTTTCGCTCGGCACGGGCATTAACCCCAAGGCAGATGCGGTGGGTTTTGTTTTTTAATGAGTATGATTTTATCATTACTTACAGACCTGTGGCTCAACAAGTAAAGTCGGATGCCCTGTCTCGTATTCATGTGGGTCCCTTTAGTATCTGTAAAGTCGGTAACCCTGTGGCCATGAAGTTGGCTTTGCCCGATAAGTACCGCATACATCCTGTGTTCCATACCTCCCTATTGAAGCCATACACTATGACTACCCAGACATTGCCCCCCCCCCCCACCTCCGGTGTTGGTTGATGACCATGAGGAATATGAAGTGCATGCTGTTTTGGATTCCAGAAGGAGGAGAGGGAGACTTTATTATTTTATTGACTGGAAGGGCTATGGCTCTGAGGATCGTACTTGGGAACCAGCAGGTAATGTGCATGCTCCCCGACTGGTTCGTTTGTTTCATTTACGTCATCCTAGTAAGCCTCACCCGGTGGGGAGGCGTTTGGGGGGAGGGATCTGAAGCGGCTTTTAGTTTCTTTTCTCTTACCTTTCTTTCTTCTTCCACGTATGCGTGATTGGGTATGCACTCGGAGGTCTGGGCGTGCCGGCAGAGAGTATTTATTGCCTTTGCCTGCTGTGGACGATGCTTGGTTTCACTTCCGGTTCTGACATCCGGAAGGTCTTCGCCGGTGGCCTCCTGGGACTTCCTGTTTTCCTGCCTTCCTGTTGTCTGGATGCCGGGAGCTCGCGCTGGATTTGCGAGCGTTTGGATTTGCGGGACTTTTTCTGCTTAAGCTGGATCATGGATCGTGAATAAGGAGTTTCCAGGTAGTTCGCCCCCCGCCCCCCTATCCTTCTTCCCGCTACCTTTGGACTCCCAGTTAGTAGCGGGTTATTGGTGGTTAATGGTGATCACGGAGTAAAGGATGCGGCTGCGTCTCCGTTGTCCCGTTTTTGTATATTCCTCCTGCCGGGTCTTTTATTAGACCGGCGAGTCTGTTTTAGCTTTATTTGGTGCACCTTAAAGAGAGGTCCAATACGGATGTATTTGGGCTCTCTGCTTTGTTTATTTTAGTTTTTTGTTGAAATAACTGGCTTTTTTCCCCTTCCACTATTTCTTTATATGGAGAAGGTGTTTGAATTTATATGTTAAAGACCTTGGAACTTTATTGCGTGCCCTGGACTACTCACAGTGCGGAGCTACCCTGTTCTATGGAGATATATTACGGCACTGTCTATATCCACTTGACAATCGTCAAACCTAATTTGAGGGGTAAGAGAGTCTCTGTGTTGTTATACCTAATCACGTGTGTGTGTGTGTGGTTTTCACGTTTTCAGGTCTAACTTTCTTTTCTGTTAATTCTTTCAGGTTGACCTGAGCTCTTACTGGGTGGTACAGTAAAGTGGGACATCCCAGCATCAGTGAAAGTCCATGTTGGTCTCCTTGTTTTGTTCCCCCTCACCTTCTCTGGTTGCCCTTGTCTGCCCTCACCTATATATTCAGGGTGGTGACGGCCAGGGCTAAGGTAGAGGATTGGGATTTCCTTCGCTCCCGCAGTATTGGGCAATATCTGGAGCGGTGCCAGAACACCAGCTGCCATAGCAGATACCTTGCAGCGATTCGCAGAGCTGTCGGATCTAAAAGTAAATTGGAATAAGTTATGCCTTTATCCTTTCAAGGATGAGACACAAGACCCTGGGCTTTTGGTCAATTAAGTACCCATTAAATGGCAGCCTACTTCCTTCTGATACCTGGGCATACACGTATATCACAGCACAAAAGACATACTGGATGGTAATCTTACCAGGGCCATTTCAACCATCCGGTCCCAAATAAAATTCTGGAAAACACTGCAGATAAATGTTATGGGCAGAATAGCCTTGTCTACAATAGTAGTACTGCCACGATTTCTGTATTACTTTACAAATCTGCCCGTCAACGTCCAGGCCAAAACGTTCCGAGAACTAGAACAAATGCTCAGAGACTTCATCTGGAACAAGGGGTGCCACAGAGTGGCTCTATGGAAGCTCTACCCGCCCATGGAAAAAGGAGGTCTGGCAGTTCCCATTATGGAACTATACTACTTAGCTGCACGATTGCAGTGGGTAATGAAGTGGCTAGCAGGAATGCAATTATCTGATCCTGCCACTGTACAACCGTCCTGGTCGCTATCCAGGATCTGCCATATTTTCCATCCTATTACTAGGCCTCCTACTCCGAACTCCCTGGTCCTGGCTTACCGTTGTTACAGACGTAGTCTATATCTTACCAGACAGACGACCCCCTATGCACCCCTTCTTGGCACCCCGAGGAGTGGAGTGGGCACAACAAGCGGTGCACTAGAATTGGGCATGCTGATGAGGTGCGGACGTTGGGCGATTTATACAAGGACGGAACACTGCTACCATTCGACAGGTTAGCCCGAGACACCGGTATACCACCAGGCCAATTCATACTATATAATTCCATAATAACAGCGCTGACAAAGACTTGAGGGGACATGAGCACCGAGCCCCAACCCCATTTGGTACTGCAATACCTTCACATCATGGGTAGAGGCAGCCACATAGTGCATTGGCTAATGGAAGCACTATTATCACACACCCTAAAACCTCCAGCGTCACTATGCGCAACCTGGGAGGGAGACCGAGGAAGGCCGTGAGAGGAAAAGGAATGGGTCACAATATTAGCAAGTGCCACGCAAATCCCTGGAAAATTCTGCATCATTCAGTTTTTTGTCATCCATAGAGCATATTTATCACTCGATAAGATAAACAAATACTTTCAACTAACATTGGCAGCATGCCCCCGCTGTGACCAGGTTAGAGCGGACCTTCTTCACATGCTGTGGTCCTGCCCATTACTACTCCAATACTGGCAGGAGGTTGTGTCTTGTTTGTCAGAATGCACCGGCCGCCCACAATTACAAACATGGGAGGAGTGCATACTAGGGTTATTTCCCAGGTCCAGAAAATACAAAGCCACATCTAGATTTATAAACCTTGGCCTCATAGTAGAAAAAAGACTGGTCACCCGGAGATGGAAGAACAAACATCCTCCCTCACCAGAGTAGCTCTACATAGAGAAGACGTAGCCGGCTTGCGCAAATATCCAATTGCACAGAACTGGGACACTATGGTGGTGGCGCTGCAACACATGGGGCGAGAGCGGGACGGGGACACATCACAAGATGGTGACTCCAGGGCTGACAGGAACTAACTGTGAACAGTTCACATCACAGACGACACCTAGCACAAGGCCAACTCCAACAAACCAAGAGACTAAATCGGGAGGGGCCTGACGCATAGGCGAATTCGGAATACTGACACGGGGACACGAGTAGAGGCCTTCGACTGGAGGGGTTGGGATTCACTCATTGGGAATCGCTAGAGTAGCAAAATGCTGTTTTAATGTGTCGAGTTGTTCTTTGGAATCCTGTGTTTGAATTGCATTATTAATACCCTGGTAATAAAATCACATGAATACATGGGATATACTTAAAGAGCAATCTGCAATCCGGCAAAAGCCTGTCAGCAATTGTATATGTGTATCATGTTTTTTTACATGCTCCTGATATCCGGATGCCACAGTGTATCGGTATAGTAGTGCACATGCTATAACGATGCAACAATTCCTGCCATGTGTTAAATCTGCCACATGTACACTATCCTGTATTCAATGTATCTCAACAGTAAAACATGAAAAGGCAATAAAGAAATAAAATTAAAAAAATAATCGAATGGAGAATATTTTCTCCCCCGATCAAGGCCAGTCCAACGTCCTTGTGCTCTGGTTGGCATGCCCAGCCCCCTTGTGACTCGTCTTGATGGGTGGAAAAAGATTGAATATCAATGGAGTAAACATTTGGAACTTTCTCATGGCAGCTCCATGACTCAACCCTTTCCCTAGTGGGTTCAAAAAAACCATCCAAATGCACTAATTTCATAACTGTGTAACTCTTCTTAGTTGCATACTTAATTGAGTTGTTCATCACCTAATGATGCTTTCACATAAGCAGCTGTTTATAAATGACATACAACTCAGCTCAACTTAAAAGGAGAGAGGTTACAATGCAAAAATGATTGGTGTTTTGTGAAACATCCATCAGGAATACATTCCCAGGCGCTACTGTCACTACACACAACAGCAGGTTTCTAGAGGTTTCTAGAATCTTTTAAAATGTTACTACTGCATAGGAAATGCCAGCAATGCCAGCATTTGTAAAGCGCACAGCTACCTCCGGGGAGGTGTCCCGGCGCTGGGGGCCGTCGGGAAGATTAAGCGAGCTATTGCCCAGAGTCACAAGGTGCTGGGCTAACCTGCCGCTGGGGATCGAACAGTGAGCCCCTGTGTTCCGGAGTCAGCCGCCCTGGCCGCTGCACCACCCCTCATAGGACATTTCAAAATATTATATTTGGGTGTCGCAAGGAGTAAGCCTCTACAACTTAGCCTGCTCCCTTTTCCTCTTTGCCTTCTTACTCACTAGAAAAGAAAATGTTGACATGATGTTTTGCTTTAAAGATTGCAAAAAAGCATTGTCCTCACAAAAACAAACTGCTTCAAGTCCTAAAGAGCAGGTCTCTGTGGATCTACTAGCAAAATGAAAAATATAGCAGATGTTTTAAAGACAAAGTAAGGCTCACAAAATGTGCCACTTGAATTGGACCTCTTTCACAGCAACTCAATTGTGAATGATAATAATGATATATGTTAAACCTGTTAGTCGTTGGGTGGTCTTCCCCCCAAACCTTTTGCCTTACTCCTCTGTATTTTTCTGATCTCGTTTTTGTTGGCCTTAGCTCTGTGCAGTTTACCACTGCTAACCATTGCAAAGTGTGTCTGCTCACTCCTTAAAACATGGTTAAATAGGCCTATCCCTAATTGGCATATTTAATTTACTTATAATTCTCTAGTAAAGTGTTACTACATGTAACCAGGGCCTGTAAATTAAATTCTACTAATGGACCGGCTGCACTTGTTGTGCCACCTACTTAAGTAGCCTTGCAAACCTGTCTAAGGCCTGCAATAGCAGTCTCTGTGCGCAGTTTTAAACTTCCATTTTGACCTGGCAAAATCAATTATTTGCCTCCTCCTAACCTTACTTTTTAATACATATAAGTCACCCTTAGGTTAGGCACTAAACAGCCCATAATGCAGGGTGCAATGTATTTAAAAAGTAAGTACGCTTTATATGTCCTGATAATGAAAAACTCTTAAATTTGTTTTTCACTATTGCAAGGGCTACCTCTCCCCCAGGATAACAGTGGGGTTACCTTATTACATTTAATAAGGATAACTTCCAAATGGGAACAGGTAAGTGATTCATGTATGGTGCATTTGGAATTGTAAGATAGAAATCTCTATTATGGTAAAATCAGATTTTGAATTAAAATTTTGAAAATGACACTTTTAGAAAGTTAACAAGAAAAGCCTGGAAAAATGTCCAGGAGCTCAAGGTGCACTACTATGATGTCATTTAATCCAAAGTGTACAATGAAAGTAACCAGAATAGTGTAAGCTGTTATAACAATTTCAAAACAAGTTATCAATGAATCATTGACCTTTCAACACTACTTTTCAAAACATTTCAAAATCATATAAAGCATAAACGATGTCCAAATCTGCTTGTTTATTCAGTCCATAGCAGAATTTCTTCGAAGGAAGTAAAATGATGATGCTTTACTCAGCATGTTTAATCAGGTAACAATAATTATTTCCTTTCCCAATGCATTTCGGGCGGGAATCTGCCCTTCGTCAGGGGTATCTACAACATCAATAATTACTGTAAGTATCAACCAAATGATATCAAGTTTAGGAGAAAATTAATATTGCTTTTAAGCTTAAGACGCTCATACAGACAAGCAAACAGAGCTCATACGAGTAGCAGTTTAAATGTGGAATTATAAATAAGCCTTGCTTAAAAGGTAAACCTAAACAAGGAGTATACAAATGAAATAAGGAGAGAAATAAGGAGAGACGTGATCCAACGTTTAGTGCAACAATGGAAAAAGAGGTGCTATCGGAACGTGCTTAGTGAACCTCGAAACATAAGTTATAAACTAATCAGTGATCTTAAAGTACAACGTGTGGCTGCGTGCGCTCTTCATGCAGTGCATAAATAGCAGGTCTATCTCAATAGGGATACCTACAAGGTGTGCCGAGTATACAATGAGCTCAAAAGACTCTCAACGAAAAACCGGTACTGACTGAAATGATAAAGGTAAGGATTGATAAAATACCAAAATTAGTGTAAAGATATCTCACAACAATTAAAATAAAATAAAAGTGATTACCTTAGTTAAAACGACAGATTGCCGATAGGCTGTGTATATCATCTGTGAAAAAATGAACGAAGACACCGGAGTGAATACGACATCGCCTCGAATCATTAGGGAAACACTGGTGAATAGATATCGGAAGGAGGCTTACCGAAAAACCTCCGCTACAAACTCTTCACTTGAAGTCACAAACGTAAACGCAAATGTGGTCTCAGTATCCCGGAAATCAAGGGTAACCAGCCAGCGTGGATGCATAGCGTTATAAACATATTCATAAAAACAGCACTATTCCAAAATAGCCTGGAGGGTGTAGCATTATAAACACGATCATAGAAACGGGACCATTACGAGAAGCCTCAAAGTGCACTAGTTACGAGACCAATAAAGAATCGTGAAGCTTATGAAAAAACTCTAAAAAAACGAGACTAGTGAAGTGTCGTGAAAAGCAAAAGAGTAAAACGCTAAAAAGTGCAAACTTACATATATAACGTAGTGATAAAAATAAACTAATCATAAATCCTTAAGAACCCTAAGTGCACCATTAGTATGAACAAGGAAGTGCAGCAGATCAAATGAAAGTGCGGTAGATCAAATAAAAGCAGCTGTATTGGGGAACAAAAGAAATAATAATTGATGTAATGTTACACAAACACAAAAGAACAAGCAGATCCTGTAATGAAAAATGTCACATAGTGCAGCTCATTAAGAAAACGATTATATACAAAGTAATACAGAAACCTGCCTATACAAAACTGATGTCAATCTTGCCTATACATGATTAGATAAAGTAGAAACAAATAAGGTAAAGACAAATGTAAAGCGAAAATTAAACAAATGTAAAGCATCCAGGGAAACAGGTGGTCAGCTACTGTCTTATCGGAATCATATTCACAAAAAACAAGACAATTAGAACTTATCATTTAACTCCTTTCGTGGGAGGGTCTCAAGCGAACCAAATCCAATGAGTTTCACGCTGAAGAAGCAATTTGCATAGATCTCGACCTGGCTGGGTATCAATGACTTCAATGACACTGAATTTAAGTTGTGCAATGGTATGTTGGTGATCGATCCAATGTTTTGCCAATGAGGAACTCAATGTTTTCGTCCGTATTCTGCTTTTATGTTCAGTAATGCGGGTTCTTAAAGTCCTCTCAGTTTTGCCCACATAATACAAGCCACAAGGGCATTTAATCACATAAATAACATGGGTGCTGTTACAATTGGCAGTGAAACGCAATTTTATGTTTCTACCAGATCTTGGGTGAGTAATCGATTGGCCTGTTAGCACATTATTGCAGTGAGAGCAGTTATGACATTTCAACATGCCTTTATGAGTACTCACAGTGGAGGGTATTGAGGATGTCAATAACTCTTTCAAATTGCGAGACCGTTTGTATGCAAACAACGGAAAATTTGAAAATAATCCCTGGAAGTGAGGCTCAGTTTGAAGTAGTTCCCAACTTTTTAATAAGATCTTTTTTATCCTATACGACTGAGATGAGAACGTTGAGACAAACACTTCTCTGGATTCAGTTCTCTTGTGAATGGTCTTTTTAGTAAGTTGTTCCTAGGCACTTGTAATGCCTTAGTTTCAGCTTGATCTACAATCTCACGAGGGTACCCCTAGCCATAAACTGGTCTCTTGTATTCTTGTATAGTTTGAAGGCTTAAGTCAGAATCAGAGGTAATGCGTCCAACTCTGGTGAATTGCGAAAATGGGAGATGACGCTTAAGGGACCATGGGTGGAAGCTCTGATACAGTAATGTATTGTTTCTATCTGTGCTTTTTTTAAAGACCTTAGTGGTGATCTGAAGTCCATTCAATTCAATGGAGACATCTAGATAAGAGATTCTTTTAGCATCAATAGAAGAGGTGAATTGAATTCTAGTGATTCTTGTTGTTCATGTCATTAATCATGGATTCCAAATCTATGCGTCTGCCATGCCAAATTATTAAAATATCGTCAATATAGCGACGATATAGAATCAAATTGCTTTGCCAATTAGTGTTAGATAGTATATGTTCAGTTTCAAATTTGGACATGAAAATATTGGCATAACTGGGGGCTCCCGAAAAGCCCATTGATGTACCGTTAGATTGAAGGTAAAAACGGTCTTTCCACTTAAAATAACTGTGAAATAAACAAAAATGTAAGAGTTCCAACAAAAAGATTTTGTTAACTCCAGGGCACCTCGTGACAGCAATAAAGCCCACTCTATGGCTTTATACCTTTCCATGCGTGGTATGGAGGTGTATGACGCAATCACATCTAGCCGTACATAGCCATATCTCGCCATGCTCTGGGATTCGAGTCACTTTGTACCTGCAACAAGGGGTAGTATCTGAAGATATGTATATCCTGCCTGAACTGATAGGTTGTAAAAGTACTGCCCAGATTACTGGCTCATGCATAGAAGCCACACTGAATACGACTGGTCTCAGAGGTGTCTATAAGATTTTATGTATCTTTGCAACATATAGATCTCTGGTCTATGCTGTACCTTGTCATAAGAGTCTTTGCTTTATCAGATCGACTCATCTTTGGCGTGGGTGAGTATAGAGGAAAGTAAGGTCAAAGGCGTTATGGAGTCAGTAGACAAAGACATGTATGGTGTCATCCAACATGAATGGCTCACTCTGTTCTCATAGAAGTTTATCCATAACAACCATAGCCGCCTATGTCTGCTCTAGTGAAAGTTTACCGATTTTTCTGTTCTGACAAATGCCAACTCATCACGTGAGACATGCCTTCAATGAGTTTTGGTTCAGGTGCTTGACAGTCTTGCCTGGACTAGTCTCAAAGAGTATCTATAATCTTACGTGAGACCGAGAACGAACGCGTTTTAGACTGAATTCATCGTATTCAGACTCGTGGAGTACTACAGAATCAGTGCTCACCACAGAGTATCTTAATCGCAATTTCGTAATCCTATAGCAACGCCACTCTCTGCAGTCTAGTGCTTTAGAGTGAGAAGTGGGGACAGTGAATTGCCTTTTTCTAAGATAAACATCTGATTTTTAGACAACTCTTGCGAAGAGATGTTTATCACTAGTGTTTCTTCTGGCTTGACCTGATACCACCGTCTGCTTGAATCTGCAAGCCTCCACTGGTTTAGCGGTCTCCGCGACTTCGGTGGCATCGGGATTGACTTGTCTCCAGGACTGTCTTTGCCATTTCTTGGCGCCACAGTAGTCACTGCGTGCCTGATGTTGACGGTGCTGAGGACGGGTATCAGCTGATCGAAACAAGACTTCTTCAGAAGAGGTTGCACCTGTTTCTGCCAAGCAATGCTTTGGGCATACACTTTGCCCAAGTGCACCTGCCTAGCTTGTAGTCGCATCGCAACATCTGATCGAAACTCTCTCATTCTCCGTCGTGAATCTCCTTAGCTTAGGAGTCAAGTTGTTTCATCAATGTCTACAAGAAGGGATTCATTGTCTGTCTCCATGCGTGCTGAGCCAAAGAATTCTGCACAAGAAGAACTGTCACAAGTACTTTGTGGGACTTGAAGCAGATATTAAAGAATTACAGAACTCTTTAGCTCAACGCATGGAGGCAGACAACTGGCAATCCACTCTTGTAGACATTAATAAAAAACTTGACACCTATGCTAAGGAAATTCACGAACGGAAAATTAGAAAGTTTCGTTGTGACACGATCGACTACAAGCTAGACGAGGTGTACACTTGGGCAGAAGTGTACGCCCAAAAACGAACTTGGCAAAAAACAGGTACAACCTCTTCTGAAGAAAGTCTTGTTTCGATCAGTGATACACAGCTAACCCGTCCCTCAGCACCGTCAACATCAGGCACAGTGACTACTACTGTAGCACCAAGTAGCTTAAAAGTTGCTTTTTTAGAGACAAGTCCAGCAGCGAACAATCCCCCGATACCACCAAGTGCAGAACCCGCCAAACCCGTAGAGGGCACAGATTCAACAAAATCGGGCAGACCAGGTCGCCAGAAGAAACACTAGTGATAAACATCTCTTCACAGAAGTTGTCTAAAAATCAGATGTTTGTCTTAGAAAAAGGCAATTCTTTTGTCCCCACTTTTCACTCTAAAGCACTAGATGCAGAAGTGGCGTTGTATAAATTTACAAGGAAATTGCGATTAAGATACTTTTTTTCTATATTGAACACTGATTCTAATAGTACTCCACAGTCTGAATACCATGAATTCAAATCTAAAAGCACGTTCATTTCTCCGGTCTCACATAAGATTATAGATACTTTGAGACTTTAGTCAGGCAAGATTTGTCGAAACTACCTATTCGCCCAAAACTCATTGAGAACATGTCTCCACGTGATAAATTGGCATTGTCAGAACTTAGAAAGAATCAGTCGCTTCATTTCACTAGAGCAGACATAGGTGGCGCTATGGTTGTTATGGATAAAAACTTCTATGAAGACAAAATTGAAACCATTCTGTTGGATGACACCACATACATTCTTTTGTCTACTGACCCCACCAATACTTTTTTGACCTTACTTTCCTCTATACTCACCCACGCCAAAGAGATGAGTTGGATCACAGATAAAACCAAAGACTTTCTTATGACAAAATTTCCACGCAGGCCAGAGTTATATATGTTACCAAAGATATATAAAAATCTTATGAACCCACCTCTGAGACCAATCGTGTCGGGTGTGGCTCTCTACATGAACCTCTTGGCCAGTATCTAGACACTTTTTTACAACCTGTAGTTCAAACAGGATGTACATATCTTCAAGATACTATCCACTTGTTGCAGATTTTAAGTGAAGCTCAGATCCAGGAGGCTGGCGAGATATGGCTATGTACAGTAGATGTGGTTGCGTTATACACCTCCATACCACACATGGAAGGTATATTCAATCTAACGGTACATCAATGGGCTTTTTGGGAGCCCCAGTTATGCCAATATTTTCATGTCCAAATTTGAAACTGAACATATACTATCTAACACTAATTGGCAAAGCAATTTGATTCTATATCGTCGCTATATTGATGATATTTTAATAATTTGGCATGGCAGACGCATAGATTTGGAATCCATGATTAATGACATGAACAACAAGAATCCTAGAATTCAATTCACCT
Source organism: Calotriton arnoldi (assembly GCA_963921515.1). Classification (NCBI taxonomy): domain Eukaryota; kingdom Metazoa; phylum Chordata; class Amphibia; order Caudata; family Salamandridae; genus Calotriton; species Calotriton arnoldi. Next base: position 1,126,118 of record CAWUFW010006131.1, on the reverse strand, counting down.
CTTCTATTGATGCTAAAAGAATCTCTTATCTAGATGTCTCCATTGAATTGAATGGACTTCAGATCACCACTAAGGTCTTTAAAAAAAGCACAGATAGAAACAATACATTACTGTATCAGAGCTTCCACCCATGGTCCCTTAAACGTCATCTCCCATTTTCGCAATTCACCAGAATTAGACGCATTACCTCTGATTCTGACTTAAGCCTTCAAACTATATAAGAATACATGAACCAGTTTCTGGCTAGGGGGTACCCTCGTGAGATTGTAGATCAAGCTGAAACTAAGGCATTACAAGTGCCTAGGAACAACTTACTAAAAAAGACCATTCACAAGAGAACTGAATCCAGAGAAGTGTTTGTCTCAACGTTCTCATCTCAGTCGTATAGGATAAAAAGATCTTATTAAAACGTTGGGAACTACTTCAAACTGAGCCTGACTTCCAGGGATTATTTTTAAATTTTCCGTTGTTTGCATACAAACGGTCTCGCAATTTGAAAGAGTTATTGACATACTCAATACCCTCCACAGTGAGTACTCATAAAGGCATGTTGAAATGTCATAACTGCTCTCACTGCAATAATGTGCTAACAGGCCAATCGATTACTCACCCAAGATCTGGTAGAAACATAAAATTGCGTTTCACTGCCAATTGTAACAGCACCCATGTTATTTATGTGATTAAATGCCCTTGTGGCTTGTATTATGTGGGCAAAACTGAGAGGACTTTAAGAACCCGCATTACTGAACATAAAAGCAGAATACGGATGAAAACATTGAGTTCCTCATTGGCAAAACATTGGATCGATCACCAACATACCATTGCACAACTTAAATTCAGTGTCATTGAAGTCATTGATACCCAGCCAGGTCGAGATCTATGCAAATTGCTTCTTCAGCGTGAAACTCATTGGATTTGGTTCCTTGAGACCCTCCACCCGAAAGGGTTAAATGATAAGTTCTAATTGTCTTGTTTTTTGTGAATATGATTCCGATAAGACAGTAGCTGACCACCTGTTTCCCTGGATGCTTTACATTTGTTTAATTTTCGCTTTACATTTGTCTTTACTTTATTTGTTTCTACTTTATCTAATCATGTATAGGCAAGATTGACATCAGTTTTGTATAGGCAGGTTTCTGTATGACTTTGTATATAATCGTTTTCTTAATGAGCTGCACTATGTGAAATTTTTCATTACAGGATCTGCTTGTTCTTTTGTGTTTGTGTAACATTACATCAATTATTATTTCTTTTGTTCCCCAATACAGCTGCTTTTATTTGATCTACCGCACTTTCATTTGATCTACTGCACTTCCTTGTTCATACTAATGGTGCACTTAGGGTTCTTAAGGATTTATGATCAGTTTAGTTTTATCACTACGTTATATATGTAAGTTTGCACTTTTTAGCGTTTTACTCTTTAGCTTTTCACGACACTTCACTAGTCTAATTTTTTTAGAGTTTTTTCATAAGCTTCACGTTTCTTTATTGGTCTCGTAACTACTGCACTTTGAGGCTTCTCGTCATGGTCCCGTTTCTATGATCGTGTTTATAATGCTACACCCTCCAGGCTATTTTGGAATAGTGCTGTTTTTATGAATATGTTTATAACGCTATGCATGCGCGCTAGCGGTTACCCTTGATTTCCGGGATACTGAGACCACATTTACGTTTACGTTCGTGACTTCAAGTGAAGAGTTTGTAGTGGGAGGTTTTTTCGGTAAGCCTCCTTCCGATATCTATTCACCAGTGTTCCCCTAATGATTCGGGCGATGTCGTATTCACTCCGGTGTCTTCGTTCGTTTTTTTCACAGATGATATACACCGCCTATCGGCAATCTGTCGTTTTTTACTAAGGTAATCACTGTTATTTTATTTTAATTGTTGTGAGATATCTTTTACACTAATTTTGGTATTTTATCAATCCTTACTTTATCATTTCAGTCAGTACCGGTTTTTCGTTGAGAGTCTTTTGGCTCATTGTATACTCGGCACACCTTGTAGGTATCCCTATTGAGATAGACCTGCTATTTATGCACTGCATGAAGGGCGCACGCAGCCACACGTTGTACTTTAAGATCACTGATTAGTTTATAACTTATGTTACGAGGTTCACTAAGCACGTTCCGATAGCACCACTTTTTCCATTGTTGCACTAAACGTTGGATCACATCTCTCCTTATTTCTCTCCTTATTTCATTTGTATACTCCTTGTTTAGGTTTACCTTTTAAGCAAGCCTTATTTATAATTCCACATTTAAACTGCTACTCATAGAGCTCTGTTTGCTTGTCTGTATGAGCGTCTTAACCTTAAAGCAATATTAATTTTCTCTAAAGCTTGATATCATTTGGTTGATACTTACAGTAATTATTGATGTTGTAGATACCCCTGACGAAGGGCAGATTCCCGCTCGAAATCGATGGGAAAGGAAATAATTATTGTTACCCGATTTAACATGCTGAGTAAAGCATCATCATTTTACTTCCTTCGAAGAAATTCTGCTATGGACTGAATAAACAAGCAGATTTGGACATCTTTTATGCTTTATATGATTTTGAAATGTTTTGAAAAGTAGTGTTGAAAGGTCAATGATTCATTAATAACTTGTTTTGAAATTGTTATAACAGCTTACACTATTCTGGCTACTTTCATTGTAGACTTTGGATTAAGTGACATCATAGTAGTGCACCTTGAGCTCCTGGACATTTTTCCAGGCTTTTCTTGTTTACTTTTGTACTTGGGTGGATGTCAGAGTCCCCTACAGGGTGCACACTTTAACAGTAGAGTTTTGAAGAAAAGATTACTGTGTTTAACTAGATTACTTTTGAGTGCACTGATGCTGTAGTTCTAGTTTTGTTAATCACTTTTAGAAAGTTGGCATTTTCCTGCCTTGCCATTTAGTACCTACAGCATGTCTCTGTGTCACATGACTAGGTGTAGCTGTCAGCTGGTCTTTGTGTATTCCCCTCACACAGCCACACACAATAGAGAGCTAGGGCATGGCTGGATGGGCCATCACTAGTAGGATGGGAGGGCAGAGCTAGACAAAGTCCCTCTTACTTCTAAATAGGCTGTATCCTGCCTTCACACAAAGGATTGCATACCCCTTGTAGTTAGTCTGATGCCAGGGCAGGAGAGGCAGGAAACCAGGGCACTTCAAAGGGAATTCTCTAGAAGTTGCTGCCACTTCAAAGAAGGCACCACATATAATTATTGGACTTCAAACACCAACCTTTCAGTAAACTTCTAAACCTGTGGAAGACTCTTCCAGGAAGAAGGACTGCTGTGCAGCTGAAAGGACTGTTTGAATGCTGCCCAAAAGGACTGCTGCCCTGCTATCCTACTGCCCTCTTGCACGGTTGAGAAGGACTGGACCTGCAACCTGTACCCAGGACCACCAGAGTGACTCCAAAGGCTGGTCTCTTGTAACCAGCACCTGGGCTCTACAACTGTGAGTCCTACCCTGCCAAATGGTGCTACACTAGTCTTGGACCTTTGGAAGTGGGCTTGAAGGTGCTCTACCCACCCATCTGTGGATCTAGCAGAACTGATGTATTTCCTCTGTTGTTTGGCGCAACCCTGACCAGAACCAATGCATTGCCTTGGCTGTGAGCACTCTCCCAAGGAAAGGACTTCGCTTTACCCTTGCAGCACCCAGCCCCATTGGAACCACTGCTGCGTGACACACCCTCAATGCAGGTTCTCGCATTTCCAGCCCCTCATCAATGGTATCCACAACGATGAGGCTGGACCCATCACAAGTCACGCAGCTACTTCAGAAGCAGCTAGTGCGTGATGCTTCCTTGACACAGGACTTAGCATCTCACGCTCTCTCATCGATGGCATCCTCGACGACATCGTAGGACCTCCCATCACAGCCTCACAGCTCCCCGGAACCGGTGCTGTGTGACGCATCCCGACCCAGCACTCGCATCACCATGGCTGCACGATGTATCCTCAAGGAGGGACCTCGCAACCCTCTGCAACCAGGAATTAAAGTACTCTTGTTCAGCGGGGATAACTGGGTCCCAGTAGCCAGCCCACACTCTATCGCCATCTGCCTAAGCTTGTGACTTTGTCCCGGTCTGGAGATACCAGATAATCACAGTTGTGGGCCTATTTGCGAGAAAGTAATGCAATGCAGGGCAGCAAGTCATCTTGCTGTGCTGCATTGGAGGTAAAGGGTGGGAATGCCCCGCATTTATATTAATACTGCACATTCCTGTCCTTTCCCCAGTGCTGGTTCACAATGGGCTGCCTAGCCCCAACGCAGTTACCCTTGCACCATGGTGCAAGGGTGCCTCAGTTGCATGCAGGATTGTTTTTGTGCAGGGAGGGGCTCCTTCCTGTACAAAAACAATCCCCTGAGGCATATTTCTCTTTGTAATTGTGCTGCAGAATGCAGCACTCATAGAAAGAGGAAGTAACGAGGAGAAATAAAGATATTACTCCTCATTACGCCTCTCCTGGGAGGGCGTATCATTTTGGCACATTCCCAGATCTACCAGTAATGGTAAATCAGGGAATACATCAAAATCCATGGTTGTTGCGTGTGAATACCCACGCAACACCCATGGAGCACTTCCCTGGCGGAGTTAAGCAGTGAAGCGATTTACCCTGTGTTGCATTACATCTGATTTATCAAGCCACTCATGGCCACGCAAAGTGGCCTTGCGTGGTTTGATAAATCGCATTTTGGGTTTGCGTTGCGTATGTACCACGTTGCATGGTGCAAACGCGACACAAACCCCTTCATATATGCCCATTGGTGAGTTTTGCTTTTTGGAGCTATTTTCACTTAAAACTTTAAACTTGCATATATCTGGTTCTACTAATTGGATTCTTGTCATCTTGGTCTTGTTTTATTTATTAAAACTTACTCTATGTGTCTAATCTGATGGGGTTCACCTTGTGTTGTGTTTTCACTTTATTACTGTTTGAAAAGTTGCATAAATACTTTACACATTGCCTGTAAGTTAAGCCTGACTGCTCTGTGTCAAGCTACACAAGTTAATTTAGGGTTTGCTTGTGACTTCACCCTAACAAGGATTGTGGTTCCTGTTTGAGTAGGGTTTCACCCCCTCAACCAGTAATCCAATTTCTTCCTCAGAGTTGAAAACAGAAAATGCTTTAGTAGTCCTGCCTGCCCATGCTTAACTAATATCCAGTAAGTAGTCATATCCGTTGAATCAAGTCCCAATTGGCAATTGTTAATCAGAGACTGCAAGAAAGGTCATATTTTTGTGTGATTTACTACCTTTTCAGATTGGTCTTTGCTGTTAGTTTGACTATGGGCACTGTGACACTGGTATTCCATCTCCCAGGTAATGTCATCTCTTCACCAATATGATGCTAAATTGCCTACACCAAATTGGCTTCATTTACTTTTCAAAAGCGCCATAGTAAGATACCACAGAAGGAACAACGATGTGAAACTTAATGCCATATGTGGGCTGCAGTGTAAATTCATACTATCCACTTTTGTGGGCTGAATACTTGGTTTCAGATTCATCTTTTTTGCCTGGCTGGCTGCAGGTTGAAGTCTTGCTGTAACACGTCAGAGGAAAGTGTTCTGTCATATACAAAAACTTCTTTCATAAAGTAGATAAGTTATCCCTTAGTGTGCATTGTAGCCCAAAAAAACAGGCTTTTATGTGTAAAAGTGGTATATGGTAAAGATTAAAGAACTACTAAATCTTATTTTTTATATATATTTAATAATGCATTTTTCTATTGGGGAGGTGTGATTAAAAGCTTGATTTAAAGTTTTCTAATATATATATAAAAAACTGAGTTCACTGGTAAATATAGGATTGTAATAAATATAGGGAAAAGGCAAATTTAAAAATACATACTTTGTGATATCTGGAGTCTCCAACAGTAATGATTTCCATTTCTGCTGAGCTTCCCTCCTGGCAGTGATTAAGCCTTGATGACGTGTGTAATGATCAGCTACCACTAAAATGGAGAGCATGAAGGATGGTCTATGTGCCACAGCCACTTACCTGGAAAAGTGATATTTGGGATTAGACAGGAAACGAAGGCCAATTGGTTTTTAACATGAAAAATGCAAGGATGATGCTAAGTAGGACTTGGTTTATAACAACCCTGTGCAAGGTGGGTTCTCTCCTCCATGATTATGATCATTGTAGTGGATACACCTATTCTCACATCTGGCAGAGGGGAGTGTTATCGCATTTCCCTAGGGCATGACCTGCGAGGAGACAAGAAGCTGTGAATGTTGGGTCTAACTAAGGTTGTCTTGGACAAAGAATTCTGGGATAGTTTGCAGGCAATACAGGAAGTACTGCAAAAGCGGGATAGATGTTGGTGGGAATTTTGCAAATACTAAGGGGCCGATTCCGATCTCGGCCGGTAGGGCACCGAATCGGATTCGGCTTAACCGGATCCGATTCGGAGCCCTCTTTCAAGACCGATTCGATACGTGCGTCCAGCCGAGCGAGTACGATGCGCAGTGCACGCGAAGTCGCCGACCGACCGACTTCCGTACGCTGGTCCGAACCGCTCCGACCGACTCGCACGGATCACCGACTCAGACCACGCGCAATGGAGACGTTCCCGGCCGGGCAAGTACGATGCGCGCCAGCGAGCAGTCTGACCCGACTCGCGCCGTCCGGCTCGGAAGAGCAGTCGGAGCCGGACTTTGGGGGTCCGTGTCAGACCCCCTGTAGTGCGTGAATCGCGCGAGTCGCACACAGGGGGACCCATGGGTCCCCCCTACCTGTGCATGTACGCCGCGAGATCGCATCAAGGCGTACTCCGCTGTAGGGGGCGCCCTTGTTCGCCTCGCACCCATTGGGAGTCAATGGGAGCCCGCGACGCGTTGTACGTCCGGCTCCCATTGACTCTCACTGGGAGTCCGACCGACTCGAGTCCGATTGCATGCGTGCGCATCGTACTCGTTCGGTCGGACTGCCAGAGTCCGATTCGGTCGGAAATCTCTCCGGGTCCTGCTCGGTCGGAGTGATTTCCGGCCTGAATCGGAATCGGCCCCTCTGTTAGAGAATGCACCAATCACTAGCTAGTACATAGTATAAAAATGAAACCACACCATCAGCTCATCAGAAAATTCCAGGACCTTCTGGGACTCACAACAAACAGGTAGATTGTGCCTTGCCTGCCCGTGAAAAGACTGAGGTACGCTGTTCTTTCCTCTTGAATGCACAGACTAGATGTGCTCTCAAAGGTTCCATTGGTTGGCTTCCTCCACCTTTTCCGGCACAAAAAAGCCTGAAGAATGGTTCTATCCTGTGTACAGGAACAAGCTGCCCTTTTGGGAGTAGACTGTGGAAGTCCTGACTGGAGTGGGACCTGGAATTTGCTGGTCATTCCCAGGGTGAAGACCGTGAAATGGGGTGGCAGAAGCTTCCTTCATCTGGCCCCTAAACTTTGGAACACTCTGCCTTTTACTCTGAGAAGCCAAACAAACAGACAACTGTTCAGAAAGGCGCTGAAAACTTGGCTGCTCGTGCCCAACTGTTGAACTCCGTTTGCCTCCTTGCTCAGGTTATGACAACTCTAGCGCTAAGACGCCTCGGCACACAGGCGCTTTATAAAACTTTCATTTCATTTCAATCTAGGGTCTTTCCATGAAAAGGCGTGAGTGTGTGAAAGAGGCCAGGACTCACATTTTCAGTATCACTTAAAGGGGAATATTTGTGGCCTCTACTGTGAGGCTGGAAAATATAAGGTTCTAACCCCGTAAGCCCTACGTTGCCTACAGCCTCATGAATTGCCCTACTGCAAGTTTCTGATCACCAAAAATAGATTGCAGTCTGAGCATAGAACTCTGGAATGCGATGTGATGGCAAAGTCATTTCATCACTAGTGGTGATCGAATGACTTTTGTGGTGGCTGTAAAAATGTTCCTGATTATTCTAATTAGGTTTTGACATTTTATTGTATTATATCCTGCTTGCTACTGATTGAACCTATTTTGGAATTTTATTGTATTTTATCTTGCTTAGTATGCTAAAATTTGTCTAGTATTTCACTAGCTAATGCTAGAGCTGCAGGGGTTGAGCAGGTTTTTCTTGCTGTGCTCTGTTGTATCCTAACAAGATAGTGTTTATTGAATTAGTAGGGTACAGCTCTCCCAAACTAATAACCCACGTTTTTCAGACACCTAACCCAGTGCATCCTCAGATCTTGGAAGTAGTGATTTGCTATCTACACTGTACTATCTTTGTTTTATTTCTATATTATTGTATTCTATTTGATTCTCTTTTTTTAAAACCAATAGGTCACTCAGCACTCAAATGATCAACAAGTTAGGCATGAAAATATTACAATACATTTGATGCATCAATGAAACTTTCCCATTTCACTGTTTCCTCCAAATATTGATCTTTGGTGAAGGTGTGGTATAGATCTTCTGAATAAGTTGTATCTCCAATTTGATAGTGATGCAATGCTTTCGCACAGGCAAGACATTTAAAAGAACATAGGGTCTGATTACGTCTTTGGTGCCACACCAGTGCCCCGCTGCCACACCGCCAAAGCCGTCCGCCGCCCGCCAGATTAGGAGTTTTGTCCTGGTCTAGCGGGCAGTGCTCTGGCGGTCCCAGGCAGTGACCCTTACAAAGGCACCGCAATGGGAATGCCAAAGCACATTCCTGCATGAACCAAAATGCACAATGTTGGGCATTTTGGTCTGTGCCGGAACATGGGGGTTTATACAGACAGGGGCGCACACCTGTGCACAGAGGCTCAAGGGGGCCCTGTAGGGCCTCCTTAGTTCCCTCACCGCCACCCTTGCCATGGCGGGCTCACCGCCATGAAAAGGAGGGCTGTGAGGAAACTCATAATATGCTTGGCGGTGCAACAGCTGCCCAGCCAGCATATTATGGCCTCTGATTGCTGTGCCACTGCCACAGGATCAAGTATCTCAGTGGTAGTAGTATTCCTGTGGCGGTCCCACCACCATCGTCATAATACAGCGGGTGGACTACCAGTCTTTTGGTCCAGGGACCGCCATCATGGGTTCGGCGGTCCCATGGACCACCTAACTTGTAATTAGGCCCATAGTCTCTTCTTGTTACAGCACCTGAAAAATATCCATTCCATTATTTAGGCAAACTTTCATCTAAACTTATATGGGGCTATTCACAAGGGTAATTTGCACTGATTTAGTTACACATGTAAGTTTACTCAAACTTTTAAGTAACTTACTTTTGGCAATGCGTCATTTACGAGTGTAGAGTTACTCAAAGGTTTCTCATACATGTCTCTACCCCCTGCTTCAGCCAGATTTTTGGGGCGGAGTTTTATATAGCGCAAACTAGACCCAAAAGTATCAGAGCGCTTTACATGAGCACCAGTTGCGTTACAGACAGACACATTCATTTTTGTTAGGCACGGAGAGATTAAGTGATTTGCTCAGAATCCCATGTCGACCACTATAGCCGTTAGGCCACATCCTTGCCCAGATTTATGAGAGTAAGTTACTACTGCCACAAAGGATTTCTGGCATCACCCGCCCAATAGACAAAATGAAGGTAGGTACTTAAAATAGAACCTATAGGCAATAATGTTAAATTAAAATAATATATTACAATTTTTTAAATGTACATATAAAATGCATTTATTGTTAAAAAATGTGAACAGTTCCACAATAAATATTATTTTATGATAACACATTTATTAACATTTTGTTTAAAAATAAATGCACCTTTAATATTGTTTAAAATAGATAATTAAAAAATGTATTCTACACAATATTTTGTAATTTTGTAATACATTTTAAATGCATATAAACATTTAGTATAGGTTACATTTTTCATAAATCTTAAATGTAATTTAATATATTTAAATTAATCAAATATTTATTTCAAAATAAAGTTTTAAATTTGTTTTACACATTTAAAATAAATATATGGCCAAATGGGCAGACATGATTAAGTATAGGAAAAACTAAAAATGTTTTAAATGTATAATAAAATAAAAATGCTATAGCACTATTAACTTAATTTTAATTTAACTTGTAATTATTTTGAATATATATTATATTAAAAGCTAATTATTTTTCTGAAGTTGGAATTAAAAAACAAAAACTCCACCTAAAGTAAAAAATATATAGTTTTTATTATGCACTTAAAAATGTGATGTGGAGAATTAATTAATCGTAATTAAATTACTTTTAAAATATGCTAATGTTACATTAATTGTTAAATTTAAAAAAAGTGAATGAAAAATGTTTTAAAAGAACAATTATGTTTTATTTTTAGATGCTTTTCTTAACATTAAATTACATGTATTTGTTTTTTAACTGGTTTAAATATTTTAATTTAATTTACCATGTTTACTTATGAGATTTTATTTTAACACCGTTCCTTCACTATTTTCTATGACAGGGTATTGCAGCACAACTGGTTGGCCATATGTGGTGCTGGACTTACTTTAGCTCTGAGCTCTAGTACTTTTACACAAGAGCGGTTGTGCAGGTAAGAGCGTTGAGGCAGGGGGATGGGGTGGGGGGAGTCGATAGACAAAGATGAGGTACAGTTAAATAAAAAAAAAAAGAAAACCAATTACCTTGCGCTAGCCGCCAACTAAACTTACATGTGTGAGAATCTCCCCATAGAAAAAATAGGAGAGGTGGAGGTGGAGATTTACACTTGTAATTTTTTAATTGCATTTTGTACTAAGTAGTACAACTGTAGTACTACCTTATGTACTACAAAATGCAGTTTGTGAATGGGCTCATATACATTTGATAATGCTTCAATATTTACCTGCATTTCAATTCTTTTCAGCGCAGCATTGCGTTGCACTTCTGCAATATCTCCAACTGCCAAACCAATCTAAAGTAAGACACAAAATAATATTGTCATCTTCACATGGTCACCAATACCTTCCACACTGATTAAATACATAGGAATGTAGGCAATTATACACATAGACATAGAGTTACTAATAAAATATTTCAATCCGATGTGAACATATAAGGCAGTTAAGCTTGTTAATAAAGGGATTATGCAAATCATGAAGGAACCCAAAAGCAGAAACCCACAATGGTGAAAAATGAATAATAATGGTGATGGTAAATTTTATTTAAAAATAATATATATTTTTTTTAAAACGATGTGGATTATTTGAAAGGGTAAGACCCTAATTGTGAGATGGCCGGATTTAGGTGCAGGGTCTCCGATTCTGGCCATTATCTCTGCACCTAAGTCTGGGCATTACAAGATATTATCCTTTGTAATGGAAAAAACCCATGGAGACTTTGGATTTTCAGCTTCTTTTCTGCATTTTTACCAAGATTCTGGGACAAGTTCACTGATTTTTATCACCTGTTTGAGCAGCACTCCGTTATATAGCATATCACAAAACTAGTAATAACTAGTAATATGAAAAAGACAAATAACAATGCAATTATCATTATCATTATTATTATAGATAATAATAATAATAATAATTTATACATGTACTCATTTTTACTCTAAAATACTAGGCTTTCCGTTTCATTAAACTTGTCTTTGTGCCAAACATCAGCTTTTGACCTTTAGAAAGTGCCTCAATTTTGATCACAAATAACATCATATCATTTTTAGTAACTCAAATAATTTTCTCTAAAGGCTAGCATACCAATTTTCTAAAATTTCTCATTTCTTTAGGTTTTTGTTGTGTTAGTTTGGGCTTTTCTATTCTGCAAACCAAGCAAAGGGCTACACAGGGGGCAAGCTGAAAGGGGGGAAGTACAGAGGTGCACCAAAAAGGATAGGCAGCAGGATGTGTTAGAGCGACTGACTGGGTGAGATGTCATCCTATCCAAACTATCGTACTTATGTCCCAGCCCATCATGTTTGGCAGATACCATCAGTTCGAACTTCAAGGCACACCTAAGGCCCATAAACAATATAATATAAAGAAAACATCAATCCATCAGTATTTGTAAAGCACGCTAATCACCCCGGGGTGTACCCAGGCGCTGCGTGGGGAGGGGCTATTCAAACATCCAGGTCTTGAGGCTGCCCCTGAATTCGGCGAGGGAGGAAGAGGTTTGGAGGTTGATGGGGAGGTCATTCCAGGCCTTAGCAGCAAGGTGGGAGAAGATACCTTCTCTGGCTCAAGAACGATGGATGAGGGGGCGGTGGCGAGGGCCACCGAGGCAGACCGCTGGTGTCTGGTGGGCTGGTGGAAGGTCAGGCGGTTGTTCAGGTATTCAGGTCCCATGTTGTGGAGGGCTTTGAAGGTGTGCGTAAGCAGTTTGAAAGGGCATCTCTTCTTGATGAGGAACCAGTTACGACTACGGAGGTGGGGGGTGATGTGGAATCGGCTGGTCATGTCCAGGAGAATTCTTGCTGCTGTGTTCTGGATAGTTAAGAGGCTTTGGAGGAGGAGGGTGGTGGTTCCAACATAGAGGGTGTTCCCGTAGTCAAGTCGGCTTGTATGACGGTTCTTCTAGTGTCTGTTGGGATCCATCTGAAGATCTTACAGAGCATTCTGAGGGTACTTAAGGAGCGTTGACCTGTTGTCTCATGGAGAGCTCACTGTTGAGGATTATACCATGGTTGCGAGCGTGGGTGGTCGGTTTTGCCGGTGTTGAGCTTGAGGCAGTTGGCTCTCATCAAGTCGGCGACATCAGTCATGGCGTTCTGGAAGCTCGCTTTAGTGGTGTCTGTGTCTTTGGTGAGGGAGAGTATGAGCTGGGTGTCTTCGGTATAGGAGATGAAGTTAAGACCGTGGCTGCGAACGATGGGTGCTAGCGGTGTCCTGTAGACGTTGAACAAGGTGGGGCTGAGTGAGGAGCCCTGGGGTATGCCGCAGATGATGCTCTTGGGGTCGGAGCTGTATGGCGGCAGGCGGACTCTCTGGGTGCGCCCGGTGAGAAAAGAGGATAGTAGCTTGAGGGCGTTGCCATCGATGCCACTGTGGTGAAGTCTTTGGATGAGGGGGTGGTGGGAGACTGTGTCGAAGGCCGCTGACAGTTCGAGTAGGATTAGGGTTGCTGATTCGCCATGGTCAAGGATGGTTCTGACATCCTCCATGGAAGCTATAAGTGCGGTTTGTGTGCTGTGGTTCAAGCAGAAGCCAGATTGGGAGGGGTCATGTTGGATTCCAGGTAGTCTGTGAGTTGGAGGTTGACGGCTTTCTCTAGAACCTTGGGTGGGAAGGGGAGGAGCGAGATGGGGCAGTAATTCTTGAGGTCTGATGGGTCTGCTGTGGCTTTCGTCAGAAGTGGTTTGACTTTGGCATGCTTCCAGAATTCTGGGCAGGTGGCGGATCTGAAGGCTGGTTCGATGATGCTGTTGAGCAGGGGTCTGATTTCTTTTTGTCCAAGGTTGAAGGCGTGGTGTGGGAAGGGTCGGTTGCGGCTCCGGAATGTATGGAGATCATGATGAAGGTTGTTGTTTTGGTGCAGAGAGGTGTTCATTGGGTGGGAGGAGTGGGGACATCAGGTTGCGGCAGTTGGGGTTCGACGTTCTTGTAGATGTTGGCAATCTTAGTGCGGAAGAAGTCGGTAAGTGAGTTGCAGAGAGACTGGGAGGGCAGGATGGTGTTTTCGACGGCGTCTGGGGAGGAGAATTCCCTGACAATGTGGAATAGTACTTTAGTGAGGTTGGTGGACTGGAGATGGGTGGCGATTGCGGCCTTCTTGCTTCTCTGATGGCGTGGTGGTAGGATTTGAGGGCTGTTTTGAATGCTATGCAGTCACCTAGTTATTTGCTGGTTCACCAGCATCTCTCCAGGGGTTGAATTTGGGCTTTTCTGCTTTGAGTTCAGGGGAGAACCAGTTTGCGTACTTGTTGGTTCTCTTGTTGCTGAGGGTTTTGATGGGAGCGATGGAGTTGACGCTGGTGATGGTCCATTCCAATATGTGGACAGCAGCTTAGTTGATGTTATCGGATGAGTGGAGAGTGGAGGTATTGAGGGTGGTCGTCCATTGGGATTTGGTAATGGTGTTACAGCTGCGGCGGGCGGTGGGGTGACGGTGGTCTGTCACACAACTGTGATGGTGAAATGGCAATGCTGTGGTCTGTCCAGGTGAACTCAGTTGTGGGCATTGGCTTGGAGGTTGAAACAATACAATTTAAAGAAAACATAGAATGAATGTATGAACAGCAGTTCAATTGCAAGATTCCATTTCTAGGCCTTTACAATACAGTTGCAAATGACATAACTATTCTTCACTTTGAATTTCAAAGAAGAAGTACTAGTAATGTGGTGCAAATCTGAAAGCAGGGCATTCCAAAGATTAGTTCCAGAAACACTGAGCAGCACAGTTGCCATCTACATTCCCTAAATTAAAAACAAACTTTCATATGCTAGGACCTAGTCCTTGAAACCTCTTCCAAGGAATGCCCAGAAGACTGTTGCTTGGTAGGCAGTTAAACAAGGACTTTGTGAAGCTCTGAGACATGGTCAAACTTTCTTAGACCCACCACAAAATGTTTGGAAACTTGTGGAAGTTGCATTGAATCACATTCTAATATCCACTTTGTGAAATCATTCATGCAAGTAGTCACATGCCCAGCAGTAGCAGATTCTGCCCACAGATCTCACAAGATGTGTGTGCTATTTGAATGCATCCGAAGCTGTAGTTTATTATGCCACTGACTTTTATTGAAATGGTTGAGGTTCTACTCATCCAGTTTCACTTTTGTCAATTTCTTCAATATTTTTCTTTGGTAGTCAGCAAATACTGCTTCCCTTGAATACATTAATTGATCTGCATGAAACATGCCATGTAAAACCAAAAGTGGATTTACCTTTTTAGAAAGTTTTGTATAGATTTGTGGAACTGGTCCTAAGTTACTAAGAAAACAAACGCACTTCCGATTGGAAACGATGTTCTAGTGATATCTACACTAGTGAAATATCACTTCATTTCCTTCATGTGTATTATTGATTTGAACTGTAATATCCAGCCAGTTTAAATATGGATGAGCAAATAGCAATAGATATAGGCTCAGATAAACATTGTCATCTGTCTTATGTATGAATTAAAGAACCGTATCATTAGGATGAGCTGCAATAAACAACCATATTCCCATTTTTAACAGTTTGATTCCCACATTAATGGAATTTTTAAATGCAATCTAAGAATTTTATTATTTTTATTCAATTTGTGAGTCAGAACCTATTGTAAATATGCATCACTTAGCACTTTTATTTGGGTTTACATTTATTACTTATATGGAATTGAATGAGCATGATTACAACCTTTGAAGATCATCAGATATGTGTTATGAGGATGATATAAAGCTGTCCTTCAAAACAGATGATACAAGGGTGTATGGATGACCATTGTTAGACTACCGATTGTCAAGAAGTCCATTGGGTGATGAATTTCTGTATTACTATAACATTGTTGAGATTGATTCATCTCATAATAATAGTTGTATCTGTATAGATTGGCACTATCATAGCAACGATATCGTTGAAAAGACCACTGGGGCATGATATCTTGAAGTATGATATAAATTTGAATGGCATACCTTAATATATCATCAAACATACACAAATGTTTTTAACATGACGCCTTAACTCTGTCTAAAATGCAAGCCTTTGTTTGTTGTTCACACTGAGGACATGGGTGATTCTAACATAATGTGAGTAGCGTATGATTTGCTTCAAATCATATGTTAAAATATTGGCATTCAGTAACTATTAACTACGATGTTATCTAACTTTGAAATTACAAACTCCTAACTTACAAAAGGTCACATTAGGAGCTGAAATTATATATGGACATGTAAGCATGCTAACTGTTTCTATCACTCCACCATATTTTAACCATGAGTAATGACCATACTTTTGTCTTCGAAAAGGCTCCTTGGTAGATGTGAAATTCACTAATTGATGCATTCCTTAGCAATATATTCTTATGTTGATAATATAATGGTAGAAGCTATTATGGAGTTTCAATGTATTTGTGTCAATATATTTGAAAGAGACATCCTGATTTACAACCAAATATATATTAATGCACAAGAGATTTCTAGATGTAGCCCTTGTAACCCTCAATTGTTGCAGCTTCACATGCATCGTACCAGAAACCTTTGTGAGTAACAAATGTTTCTGAAATTTGCATCAAGCATTGGAGAAAACATCCAAGAATACAGTTCTCAAAGTATATGGAGAATATAAGTATTGTAAACCATAGCTATTTCCTGCTCCAGCATTCTTAACAGCATTAATCCCTCCTGACAATATTTGCATCTTAGATGCTAACAACATGGTCATCTCCTTTGACTCTAAACTCTCTCTGAACACCTACTACAGCGGAAGGTGGCTACATTCATCAGCTAAACACATTAGGGCACATTTTCCCACTTCCCCTAGTAAGTAAAGCTCTATCGACGTTCGCTGATTAAGAAGGAACATGTTACCTGCCCCTAGAGACAGATGCATGATAGTTGCATTGGCTTCTAGCTAAGGAAAGCTTTCTCTGGAAACTGTTTAGTATCATAACAACTTACCACCAAGCTACCTCACCCTCTAAAATAACCATTATATATCTCCCAGGTACCCTTTTGTTCACATCCATGTTTATGCTCTTCCTAAAAGGTGGGGGGACTCTTCAAAGATTTTGAACACCTATCCATGTGCTTTACATAAATTGTACTCCCTGACCATCTTAAAAAATACTTTAAAGACTAATTTATTCCAAGGAGATGTTCCTTTAAAACCCATGCCAGGAGACCTTTCAAGGCCATATGTGAGTTCAATATTGTGTGAGACAGTCATCTTTAGACAATTTGCAGTAACACTTTTAATAGCTTGAAAATCTGGAAAACTGACTTTGCTCTACAAATCAATTCATCAAATGAAATAATTTATTCTCTAAAAAGGTCATATAATCTTACAGATGTACCTTATTTTTGTTAACCAGTATTTCTAGATAGTTCCTAAACTGTCACAGAAACACATCATCAAACCAAAAAGAAGTTTTAAGAGCAATCATCAGGAATATAAACATTCAAGATGTTAATCCTGCACTGAGGAAATGTTCAAAAACTTACAAACTCCCTTCTTGAACAACATCTGTCCTAAGAACTTAAACAGGATAAATAGTATTTGGGGTCCATACAGCGCATACTCAGCTGACATTCCTGACGCCGATCCCTGACATGGGGTCTTTACTCGAGTGCATGACTAACCTTTAGACAGATCATTACAATTTACTACTATCAAATAGTTTGGGTTTTTCTTTAGCACACAACAATAAAGTACAGATGTGGACTCTCCATTCTTAAAATGACTGCCAACAATGTGTCCTTATCAGCCTTGAACAGGCAAAAGCATGTGTTGGACTGTCGCATACAGAGGTTACCATACTTTGAAGATTGAACAATAAATAATTCACCAAATAACATCTTTCTTCTAACTGAAAGTCCTTCTATCATTTTGCACATAATTGAGGTATCATTCTTTGATATTTTGGCGTCGGAGTTTCAATTTTTAATACTAAGATTGTAAACTGTGATATAACCAGAAATGATCCAGTGATTATGGTTGAACTGCAGACTCAAACAGTTGCACCATCACCAACTATTCCAAATGTTCCTGACATCTTTGCCCTTTTTCTTTTTTAACCAATTTTTATTTCCATTTATCAACTTCACAATTATATATGTCACATCATTGTCAAGATGCATTCACATTGACAGCATTGCCACCACATAACTAGTATTGGCATTGCAGCACAAAAATATCAGTAGGAGACTTTGGTCCTTTTAACAAACTTGAAAAAACAAAAGAACAGAAAAAGGTCCTGCGGTGGCATCAGCTCTTTCAGTATTGTCACAATCAAAGGCATGAGTACTTTCCATCCCGGATCTGCATTGTCCACACAGAAGTCTAGTATTATACCTGACATGCCAACAGATGCTACTGTAGCATCACATAGAAACAACAGGGCATGCAATAGTAAGGTGTTGTCAGGCATATAGAAGAAGGCAGGGGTTAGCATTAGTACGAGAGGACGGGGAAGTTAAGTATGTACTGACTAGCAGGCAAAAAGAAGTGGGGTGAGGAGGGCACAGCATCTCAGACCCATAAGGGATTGCATGCGTTTATAAGCATGAACGTAGGTGCTAGCCATCCAGATCCTCACTGTACATTTGCTAGTCGGTTAACAGCGACTCCCAATCCGCTGCTATGGGATATTGGTTCAGGCCATGAGCTCCCTCTTGTCTGAGTGCCACAGCCTTTGCCCGTCCCCATTTGAGTGTCGCCTTACACCAATGGGCTTTACCCGGTAATGTTCGAGATTTCCAATGCATGCCTATGAGTCTACGGGCAATTAGCAATGCAAAATCTATGAATCGGTATGGGGCTTTTTCAGCTTTTGGGCATTTAAACAGTCCCAACAATATTCCCTAAGGTGTGCACACATTTGTATGGCCAGACACCTCTGTTAGTTCAGCAGAAACCCCTTCCCATAACGCCGTGGCTTCAGGCCAGCTTCAAAACATATACAGCATGTCAGCTCCTATTTGCTGACATCTAGGACAATTAGAAGAGGACCCAAGTATTTGGTGGAGTGTTGCTGGGGTAAGATAGGCCCTGTGGAGGATATTATGCTGGATGTACTGGAATTTAGCATTCTGTGACACTTTCCTAGGATATATGAGCGCTTTTTCCCATTCTTTCTGCGCTAGTTCTCTTCCAGCATCCCCCTCCCAGCATCTGCGGATCACAGCTAGTTGGTCATGTGTGGTGTATGTTAAAGTGTGAAAAACCATGTGATGAGTCTACGACCACTGCCTTTTATGTAAAGTGTATGTACCAGAGGGTGTTGGTCAGGCTCAGTGTCTGTGATGCCCCAAAATCTCTCCAACGTAGCCAACAAACTTCCATGAGCTAGGAAATTACCTGCCAGGAGCTCATGCTCTTCCTGTAGTCAATCATAGGACAGGAGTGTCCATCTTGGAACAGTGCACGTAGTGTACCTACCCCCCACCGCCTCCCAGGCCTACATACCCGCCCTACCCAACATGTCGCTGAATGGAGTGATAGAGCTCAATGGGCTCTCAGGCGAGTATCGAGGGATACACGGCATGAGTCACAGACTGCGATACAGGCTCTCATATGCTATCCTTAACAGCCCATTAGCATCTGGTGGGATTCTGGCATGTGGCAGGAAGCTCTTCTGGACCACTTATTGTGCGCGGGTGGAGGTGAGGAGACCCAGTTCCTCTATAAGTTGTCCCACCAGCCAGTGTGCAGGCCACTGCAGCTGCCCTGCCAGATTGTAATGCTCAAAGTTTGGGGATCCCAACCCCCCTTTGACCACAGGCAATTTCAGTTTACAAAGAGCAACACATCGCCTCCCCTGATTCCAGGTGAAGCTCCCAGCGCTGAGTGTAACGTGTGGAACATTAATATGTGAATATGGGCTGGGAGATTATGAAAGTACTAAAGCAAACAGGGGAGTATCACCATCTTGGATGAAGACATTCTACCCTGTTCTGTATGTAGCAAAGTGCTCCAAAATGACATTTGGGGATGCTGCAACGCTATGGCTCTGGTAAAATGACCATCTATTTGGTCCCTTGCCTCATGGTAGATGTTTATTCCTAAACAGCTAAATGTGCTGGGCTCCCACCATACGGGATGGGAATCTACAAGGAGATGCTCCTCGGGGCATTCCAAGTGCAATGGGAACAGGCAGGACTTGGTCCAGTTTACCCCTAGGACAGAAGCAGCACAGAACTCTTATAGCATTGCCTGTATTCTTGTTATACCCTCTCAGATATCTGCATATGTAGATTAGAGTGTTGCCCGGTGTTAGACCTGGCATCTCTTGGCGTGATTACCCCAGACTTTTTGCCTCTACCTCCTGTGAATTTAGATGCTTTGGGTACTTTGCCACTGCTGATCAGTGTGAAAGGACAGTGTTCCCTATGTAAAGTACAATGGTAATTGGTTGGCCATGATTGGTAGGTTTGCCTTACTAGTAAAAGTCCCTAGTGATGTGCACTGTGTGTGCAAGGGCTAGTAATGCAAAAGCGCGCAGAGGAGGGAACACAGGCCTTCAGTGTAGGGCCCGCGCGCAGACTGCTAAGTTAGCAGGGTGTCCTGACAAGTGCAACCGCTTGTCAGGCCTTACTTTCCCTTTTAAGTATGCTATGGGCACCCCCATGATAGGTCCTGGGTAACCCCTGGGCAGGGTGCAGTGTAGGTAAAAGGCAGGACATATACTGAGGTGTGTGCTATGTCCTGACAGTGAAAAAACACTACATTTCGTTTTCACTGTTGAAAGGCCATTCTGTTGATAGGACAGAATGGGGGAGGCTGGGTAGTGTGTTTATTAGCCTAGTTTCCTTTAAGTTTAAAATGGAGAGTTGAAGTTTGGTATGTATGAACTCAGTGTCATAACACATCTTTCTATGAAGGTGGTTTTGTCACTGTGTGTTCAGAAGCCACTCTTTTAGAAAGTGGCTAAGTTTGTGCTTTAAGCATTTCTGTGTGTTTCTGCTGAATGTGAATTGACTGTCTGGATCTGAGATGGGAGGGGGTGAGATGGCACCTGGCTGACCTGCATCTGGAGAGTATGCGAGGAGGAACCCCGGGAGGTGAAGGGCGCCTGGGCTGCAGCCATAAAACAATTGACCCATCTCCTGCTGAGTGATTCAGTGTCCAGAGCCCCAGTATCAAAGAGAGAGAGGTGACACTGGGAGGAGACACCCAGAACTGATTTAGGAGGGGTCAGGGACCCCTGAGCACAACGAACTTCAAAGACATGAAGGGGTATAACTGAGAGAACTGAATCCCCTAGAATTTGGTGTAATTTTGAATGGCGAAATGGACAGGTCAAGTCTGCAGAGGCTCTGACCTTTTTCGTGGTCAAGAAGAACCTCTGCCAAAGAAGAAGTTGCTGAATAGACTGCTGGATAGGACTGACCCTTGCTTCGTGATCTGGGGCTGGCCTGCAGTTTGTAGCTTTTGCTAAGGAAGAGACTGAAGGGACATTGCAGTGGGTGGTGTCCCCCCCTTCTTGAACAGGACTGTGCTTTGTGCTGTGTCCTGAACCCCAAGGGCCCGAGGTGAGCTGGCTCCCTGTTTGAAACACAGGAAAATAAAAGTTTCCGGAGCAATCCAAAGCAACGCGGTGTGCGCGTGCTTTTGCAGCTTGAGACCCTCAGAAGTTGTGCCTTGTGATCTTGGGCACGAAGGAGTAAACCGAGTCTCGGACGCACAGGGAGCGTGTTGAGGTGCAGCTGAGGAAGTGGTGGCGATCGTCTGGTCATCGCGTGCACAGGGAGACGAGGTGAGACTCTGATGCGCAAGGAGCGTGTCGTGGTGCAGGCCGAGGCGTTGGTGAGGAGCACCTGGTCGTGGTGTGCACCGGGAAAAGAAGTGAGTCTCTGACGCGCAGGGCGCGTGTCGTGGTGCAAGCCAAGGCATTGGAGCGCTTGGTCATCATGTGCACCGGGAGAAGAAGTGAGACTCGGACCCGCAAGGAGTGTGTCGTGGTGCAGGCTGAGGCGCTGGTGGAAAGCGCCTGGTCGTTGTGTGCGCCTAGAAAAGAGGTGAGACTCGGACGCGCAGGGTGCGTGTTGTGGTGCAGCTGAGGAGTGGTGACGATCATCTGGTCATCGTGTGCACCAAAGAAGAAGCGAGTCTCGGACACGCAGAGTGCGTGTCGTGGTGCAACCCAGAGGCGCTGGTGAGGAGTGCCGGGGGAGCGGGTGCACCAAAATCAAAGTAAGTCTACGAGTGCTGAGGGCGGGTCTCGTGGCCACTGAGACCGCTGGAAGGAGGGCCAGGTAATCGGGCCCTCGGAGTGCAACAGCAGCGGCCCGGACCGCCAGTCCCAGAGGAGCGGAGTCGCCGTGCCCATTGACGGAGTTCTGGATCAAGGCCCAGTAGCTGAAGGAGGAGAGGAGAGTGGGGTCGCGCGACCCCCCAGGTAATGTGGATCACCACCCGGGGTCTGGTGCGGGCTCGGAGGGACACTCTCTCGGCCTCTCGCTCCTGGCAGCTGTGTGAGCCTGTTGCTTTGGCTCGGATCTAGGCCCATGCTGGCCCAGGGTGGGGCAGTACTGGGGACGGAGTAGAAGCGGTACTTTTGTGTCATCATTGATTCATGTCGGGGGCAACTGTGAATGGAGCACCTAGACTGTCGTATTACAATTTGCATTACTGCTGCTAACAAACTATCAAACTGTCGTATGACGCCTGACTCAATTTGTGCTTAACGAACTGCAGGCGGGGTACGCCTCGCACTGCGTTATTTTTCCCTCGCAGAGTACATGTTTGTAAGTGTGGCGCATTGCCTGATTTCGTCATCACACTGTACCGGATTATAACGTGGCGCATTGTATTATTTATTCATTGCACAGTATATGATGGTAGCGTGACACATTGCTTTGTTTCTTCCTTGTACAGGGCATGCTGGTGGTGACACGCATTGCATTATTTCTTCAGTGCACAGTATATGATTGTCGCATGACGCATTGCTTTGTTTCTTCCTTGCACAGGGCATGCTGGTGGTGATACGCATTTGCATTATTCCTTCTATTGCAAATTACATGATTGTGGCGCCACGTGTTGCATTGTTTCTCTATTGCACAGCTCAGGAGTATATCGTTACGCATTGCAGTATTTCGTTTCTTTTGCAACGTGTGTGATTCTAGCAATACGACCTGCCTAACCTTTTGGAAACGGTTAGAAGTCAGCTTAACTGTTGGTTAGAAGCGGTGGTTGGGATTAGAACCTACCAACCCACCGGAGGAAATACTACCCATTATTATATGTTGGTTTTGTAACGCGTGGTCATATTGTATATCTTCTTGTATAAAGATTATACTTGTTTTATAAAAACTCGTGTGGAGTCCATTTGTGGTGACATCATTGGTTTGCTGTGAGTGTGGTTGCACATACTGTACAGTCGTGCCTTGGAGATAAGCCTGGCTGCTCGTGCCAAGATACTAAGGGGGTGAGCAGGGTTATCTCAGACTGTGTCCTTACTTAGCCTAACGTTGAAACGAGGGGTAGATCCCGCACCCGGTTACAGTGGGGTGGGACAGGGGCTCCCGCCTCCAACATTTGGTGGTGGCGGTGAGGGATTAGGACCCCCACTTCCAACACCCGCATATAACGAGACAACATCGATTTCCTTGTTTAGAGGGATGGCCCAAGCCTGTCCCTGCTGCCGAAGTCTCTGGGCTAAAGGCTCCGTTGCTAGAGTGAAAAGCAATGGGGGCAGCAGACAGCCTTGCTGCATCCCCCAGCTAACTGGGAAGAGAGGGGAGATGCATTGACCAATTTTCACATGTGCCATGGGTTCAACATATAGGAAACAGATTAGGCCGTGCAGTCTTCCGGTAATGCCAAAGGCTGTCAAGGTCAAGAACAAGTATACCCAATCCACTGTACTAAAAGCTTTATCAAGGTCCTATACCATCCATTCAGCATATGGCCTCCGGACCGAAGAAAACTCTATCACTCTGTGCAGGTGTTGGATGTTTAGAGTGGTGGACCATCCAGGCACAAAGTCGTTCTGGTCCTGGTGTACCTTATCTGGTTTTGGAAGGGATACTAAGAGGGACTCGTGTAATGTGCATGGGAGCTGACCCTCGGCTTGGGCTTCTTGGTAGAACTTGAGTAAATATGGAGCAAGGTGGTGTTCGTATGCCTTATAGAATTCGATTTGTAATTCATCTAGCACCAGGGTCTTGCTCATGGCTGCACACCGTATGGCCACCCTTATCTCCAGCAGGATAAGAGGCACGTTAAGCTCTTCCCTGTCCAATGGAGCTACTACTGTTAGCATTACGGAGGCAAAGGAGTGTTGTATGGCATCCTGTCTATCATATAAGGCTTGATAATGTGTGGTGAATGCTTTTTGTATATCTACCTGGTTTGTGACCACATGTCCCCGGGAAAGCCTGATCATTGTATTCGGTAAGGTTGGAGTAGCGCTACGCAAAAGCCCGGCTAATAAACGGCCCTATTTTTCCCCTTCACTTTCATTTTTGCTGGACACGCACGGACATTTAGGCAGCACAGTTGTAAAATGAGTTAGGTGTGCCTACCCAGTGACTCTGTTAATGCATCCAGTTTCGCACTTTGAGCCCAGGCTTCAGCCTCTAGTCTACTCAAGGACTTCTCAATACGGACCAGATCCTTTTGCAGGTCTGCCCTCATACCACAACTGCACGAATACAATGGCACCTAAGGACGGCCTTCATTGCTTCCCAGTCTATTGATTTAGAAGTAGATGTGTCCCAGATTTCGAACACATATTGGGACTCGTCTGTTGTATCTCGGAAAACCTGATCTTCCAACATGGCAGGCTGTAAGCACCAGTTGGGGACTGGTGGCACGGTACTCCACACTCCAACTGTATCTGCAGGGATTATGATCAGAGAAGGTCTTCCCTAAATATTCTGCTCCTGTTGCCAGAAGCCTGGTAGCTGGGTCACAGAGTATCTGGTCTAGTCGGACATGCAAGTCATACGCGGGGGAATAATAGGAGAACTCTTTCGAATCAGGATGGAGCGATCTCCAACAGTCCAATAAAGACCAGTGTAGGAGCCATTGGGAAAGGTGGTCTGCAGATGTCACCACTGGGGAGGCTGGGAGTGGTGGATGTGAGTGGTCCAGGTGTGAATCGAGCACACAATTGAAGTCTCCACCAAGTTTCCATGGAATGTGGGCCCATTTAGTGAGTATGGGAGATAGACATGATAAGAAGGTCAGTTGCACTACATTCAGGGTATATATACTTCCTGACAGGACAATCCTGCCATCCAGTTTCCCATCAACTAACACAAAGCATCCGTCCAGGCCGATCTCTGTCCCCACATGATGGAAGGGGACTCCTGGTCGGACCAAGGCCAAAGCACCCCGGGCAAATCCAGAATACATGGTGCAAAAACATTGCCCCCGACTTCGCTTTTGTAGTCGACTATCCTCCCCAGCCACCATATGGGTCTCTTGTAATAGAGCGATCTGCACGACCCTCCTTATGAGATTTTTTTGGACTTCATGCCTCTTCCATATGGTGTCCATGCCGCAGACATTATGAATATGAATATAAAGGCATTTGTATAGCGCACAGCTACTCAATTGAGTGTCCCGGCGCGTCAAAGGCCCCCTGGCATAGACCCGCCCCATAACCTCCAAGCACAAGAAGGACACATATAAGGAAACCTAAACGCGCAAAAGAAGTCCTCACAGTTTTTGGTTAAAACGCAGGGTTTTAAGACGCTTTCTGAAAATGGTAAAATCCGTCACTGCTCTCAGTGAGGCGGGGAGCGCATTCCAGGCCTGAGCGCCTAGAAGCCCAAATGAGGATCCCCCAGACCGCACGCGGGAGATTCTGGGTACCTTGGCTAGATTCATTGAGGAGGATCTCAGCAATCTAGAAGGGACATAATGAGAGATCCTTCTTCACAGATACTTGGCCCCTGTTCCGTGCCATGCTTTGAAGAATAGTACCATCGCTTTAAATCGGATTCTGTTTTTTACCGGGAGCCAATAAAGTTCTCTAAGGTGGGGGGACATATGTGTCCTCACCTTAAGCCTGAGAATGGCTCTAGCTGCGGCATTCTGTGCCACCTGCAGACATTTAAGAAGATATTCTGGAAGGCCGAGATAGAGTACATTCCATCCTTTAGCTGCAACATAAGGGTGAGCTCCTGTGAAAACCTCAAGCCACATTCCTGCAACCACACAGCTAGACATAGGAGCTACGTTTCATAGAAAGGAATATAGCAGCACACCGCATGACTCTGCAAACTGGTCCAATAGAACCCCCAGAGCAACCTCAGAATGTGTGATTACCCAAACAATTAAGAAACTTTCCCATGAATGGAATGCTCCTGAAGGCACTAGTATCGCCAGGAGCTAGACAAGGGGGGTAGCCAGCTTGTCCTTAGTCCTCTCCTCACCTTGACAGTCTGTGAGTTTCACTTATAGTAAGTCCATCAAGGAGACCCATTGCTTCTTAGTCAGTGTTATAATATATCTGGAAGCTGCCATGAGCAAGCCCTCTGGAGTGAACCATGCCGTTTTCATTTAATGGCTATCAAAGGATCTCTTCTAGGCCTGGGAGGTAAACTTCGCTCCGTTGGCGGAGTTTGCAGAGTATTCTGCACTCCGCACTCCGCGGAGCTCGCGGAGTGCAGAAAACTCTGCTTCGCGATGTGCAGCGGAGTTTTTTCCCCGCTCGCGATCGCGAACGGTAAGTTTGCGATCGCGAACAGTAAGTTTGCGAGTGCGAGCTGCCGCTCGGGTAGAGTTTCTACCCGAGCGGCAGGAATACCAGCACAAACTGCAGTTCGCACTGCACTCTGCCACTCGCAGAACTTCGTGGAGTTTTTTTGTAACTTTGCGGAGTTCTGCGCAGCAAAACTCCGCGAACTACACCCAGGCCTAATCTCTTCCACTGTTTGTGGAGTCACGTCTGGTCAAACTACTGAGGCTGCACTGTCGGTGGAATTGGTCGATTCAATGTCGGACACCCCATCCTCTGAAGTATGGGCAAGTGGAAATCGGTGGTCTGCCCACAATGCAACTGCTGTCATCAGGGCCTGGCTTGGCTTGGCTTGGCTTGGCTTGTTCTGGGTAGAAGCCCCTTGGATCTCAGCGCTGCTGACGTTGCAAGCCTTTTGGTTCCTGTGGCGTCGAGTCCGGGCTGCACGCTGCCAGTGCGCCTGTGAGGGTGGGGTGGAGGTCTTGTATTGGCACTGCTCCACCCGGTCCCAAGCATTCCCAAGCTCTGTGAAGAAATAACTTGTGTCTATGACCATGACTTGAGCTTGGCTGGGAAGAGAAGTGAATAGCGAAGGCCAACCTGTCTCAGTCTGTGCTTTACACTCAGGAATGAAGCCCTGCGGCATTGCATAGTCTGGAAAGATGAACACTTGTGCATTTTCATAATGAAGTTGTTTGACCACCCTGGCTGCTGGCAACAGGGTGTCCTTGTCTCTTTACTTCATTATGTGGGTCACTACGGGCCTAGGGGAGTCCCCGCTAGTGGTCGTCACACTGGACCCAATGGGCAGGTTTTATTAGGAAGTGTGAGGACAATTGACCCAGAGCCATCTTCTGTGACAGCCAGGTCTCAAGGAACTGTACAGGATCAGTGCCTTCTACACATTCTGGAATGTCTACTATATGTAGATTATTTTGGTGTGACAACCCTTCTGAGTCCTTCGCTCGAGCCTCTAGGTCTTGCACCTTTGCGGTGAGGGAGCGACCTTGACCTACCAGTTTTTTCATAGTCAGGCAAATCTCCGTGATCTCATGTTTATTGTGTGTGACGCTATCTGCCAACTTTCATTGGTCCTCCCACAGTAATCCCAATTCAACCACCACAACATCAACTCCAGTGCACAGATCTTGCCTGGTATCAGCAATAGCTGTAATTATTTTGCCAAGCTTGAGATCTGTATGCACCACTACTGATGACATATCCTGTTGCAGGTCCTGGTCAGGGTTACCCACCATGTCACCATTCTGAAGCCTCTGGTTTTGGGATCCCACTCCCCCTCTGCGCCCTATGACCAAGTGCTGCCCGCAGTCTGGTGGGGCACCTTTACACGAGGCCTGCTGTGTCAGAAGTTGCAGTAGATGAAGCGATCAACTGAGCTGGACCCGCCAGACCCCCATACACATGCAATCCAGTCAATAGGGCGGCACAAGCAGTCCCACAAGGTAGAGAGACTCAGGTTCCAGCAGAAGCTCCACCCCAAGCAATGCTTAGTGCTAGTGTGTCTCCTCAGCAGGCCTCCAAAGGCTCCAGGCCAGCCCACACGGCACTGTACACATCAAGCTCACACTCAGGTCGCCCGGTGAGCCCAGGTAGTCCCACAGCAGGATCCGCTTCACCCCTATCTCCTTGTAGTAGAGGGGAATGAGCAGTCTGGGTGGCGCACCCAAGTTGTTCTTCTGGACTCGACTCAGCCCCAAATGTGGGGGAAGCGTAGGCCAGCCTGTCTCCTCTGTTCCCCCATCAGCATTCGCAAACACACATCAGGCCCTACAGGCAATGGGTGCTCCATGCATATCTGCTCCTCTTCAATGCAAGTGTACGCGAGCTTCCAGCCCCCACAATCCACTGTGCCAAGCCCAATCTCAGAGTGGAGGAAGAGGATGGGGTTCCCTCCCCACTTGTAGTCACCCAGGCCACAGTCACTTGGCTATACGCAGGCGGCTCCGTCCATTGTGCGAGCGCCTATGTCGCCTCACACTCCACCTCCTACGTTCTGAAACAGGGACCAATTTTAGTCACAATGTGGCAGGTATCGAGCGAACAAGGGGGAACAGAGATGACAGGCAGGAAGAAACAGTCCCCAATGGCCACTGAAACCCCCTCTCCCACGACAGTACTCATGCCTGGCAGGCCTCAGCACCCCATGGCACAAGGTGTAGGGTACCTTCATCTCGCACCACCTGGCCCGGCCTGCTCCGGCCCGATGCACCAGATACAAGCCAGACACGAGCCGCGGATGGGGGCCCGGGCTGTCTGCGTTGCCACCACTCCAGCCTGGCTGCGCTGGAGGTCCCCGGCAGCCGCCACGGGTCATGCCACCTCTAGCGCACTGGAGGCCTGCCTTGTGGTCACCAGGCCGTGCGGTAGGCCCTCAGGCCGGAGAGGACTTGGCACAGAAATCAGCTCCCTGAGCTCAGGGGATTCCGCAAAAAGAGTCCGCTGGTGCCATGCTGGTCTGTGCTCTTCAATTTAGCCCAAGCAAGGGATTCCCAGATGTGGATGGCAGCAGTCAATTATGGATCTTGGGTATCACGACATAGCAACCCTAAAACCCATCCGCCATCTTGCCTCGACCGGCCACACGTCCAGCTGTGCCCAATATTGAACATCAGAATAGGAACTCTGTTCCCTTTGACTACATCAGTCTCAAACTGTAGGACATCAAGGCACTGCATGACACTTTAAAAGATGGAATTGAATATTGTGTAATTTGAACACACTGCTTGGAATAATTAAATAGCAAGTTACAAAATAGAGAGAAAAATTACAATAGCACCTTCATTTTGATCAATCTCACCCACCTAAAAAACCCAGGTTTTCAACATATATTAGCAATGAAAATGTTTTCCCAAACAAGGTATAAATGTGCATTAAATATATCTTCCCACCAAGATGTTGTACAATCCTGAAGTATTCCAGCTGACCTATAATACTTAACCCTGAAGGCAACTCTCTATTTCTATTTATCCTGATAAAGATCTAGAACCTAGAACTGCCCAAAACCTCATCGGGAAGCTCAAATTCAGTATTTTTATAAATCTCTAAAATTGAAGAAAACAATTATCTAGAATGGTCTCTTATTTTCTGCACAAAACGATCACTGTACATAGAGGACAGGCTCTGAGCTAGTGTTGCAGATCAATTACAAATGCAAAAACAACAATTGATGGACAGAATTCAGAACAATGCCATACATTCAGCCCAGTACAGAGAGCTGGGACTAAATCCATTGTTTTTTTGCACCCATGCCATTCTAGTTTGAACACAGCCATATGCAAATCAGTCTTGACAGTGCACCCAATGGGAACAGTCCAGCCCGAACTGCCAGGCCAGGTCCTCCTTGGACTGGAAACAAGCACCCTAGGACCGGTTTCTGGGTTTCACCCCTCATCAGCCAGGATAGCTTGACTTCAGTGGCATGGAGAGCACGGGACCCACGTCTGGGCATACCCGTCCCACTCGGGGTGACAAATGCAAAAACAACAATTGATGCACAGAAAGCAGAACAATGTCATACATTCACCCCAGTACAGCGATCTGTGCCTAAATCTATCGTTTTTTTGCTCCCCATGCCATTCCAGTTTGAACACAGCCATATGCAAATCAGTCTTGACACTGCACCCAATGGGAACAGTCCAGCCCGAACTGCCTGGCCAGGTCCTCCCTGGACTGGAAACAAGCATCCTAGGACCGGTTTCGGGGTTTCACCCCTCATCAACCAGGATAGCTTGACTCCAGTGGCATAGAGAGCACGGGACCCACATCTGGGCATACCCGTCCCACTCGTGGTGACAAATGCAAAAACAGCAATTGATGGATAGAATGCAGAACAATGTCATACATTCACCACAGTACAGCGATCTGGGCCTAAATCTATCGTTTTTTTGCTCCCCATGCCATTCCAGTTTGAACACAGCCATATGCAAATCAGTCTTGACCCTTCGCCCAATGGGAACAGTCCAGCCCGAACTGCCAGGTCTGATCCTCGCTGGACTGGAAACAAGCATGCTAGGATCCGTTTCGGGGTTTCACCCCTCATCAGCCAGGATAGCTTGACTCCAGTGGCATGGAGAGCATGGGACCCATGTCTGGGCATACCCGTCCCACTCGGGGTGACAAATGCAAACACAACAATTGATGGACAGAATGCAGAACAATGTCATACATTCACCCCAGTACAGAGATCTGGGCCTAAATCCGTCGTTTTTTTGCTCCCCATGCCATTCCAGTTTGAACCCAGCCATATGCAAATCAGCCTTGACCCTGCACCCAATGGGAACAGTCCAGCCCGAACTGCCAGGCCAGGTCCTCCCTGGACTGGAAACAAGCATCCTAGGACCGGTTTCGGGGTTTCACCCCTCATCAACCAGGATAGCTTGACTCCAGTGGCATAGAGAGCACGGGACCCACATCTGGGCATACCCGTCCCACTCGTGGTGACAAATACAAAAACAGCAATTGATGGACAGAATGCAGAACAATGTCATACATTCACTGCAGTACAGAGATCTGGGCCTAAATCCATCGCACAGGGTCAAGACTGATTTGCATATGTCTGGGTCTGAACTGGGGTGGCAAAGTGAGCTGAAGAACGATGATGACCCAGATCTGTCACTTGGGGTGAGTGTCCGAAAAGTTTCAGTACTCCGTCCATCATCTACTTGTATTTGTTCTGTTCACCCAAAGTTGGCAGGGTATGCCCAGACGTGGGTCCCTTGCTCACTTTGCCACTGGATTCAAGCTAGCTTGGCTGATGAGTGGAGTTACTCCGAAACCGGTCCCAGGATTCTTGTTTCCGGTCCAGGGAAGACCTGGCTTGGCAGTTTGGGCTGGACTGTTCCCATGAGGCACAGGGTCAAGACTGATTTGCCTATGGCTGGGTCTGAACTGGGGTGGCAAAGTGAGCTAAACAACGATGATGGATTCAACCCAGATCTGTGACTGGGGGTGAGTGTCTGAAATGTTTCAGTATTCCGTCCATCATCTACTCGTGTTTGCTTTGTTCGCCCTAAGTTGGCGGGGTATGCCCAGACATGGGTTCCTTGCTCACTTTGCCACTGGATTCAAGCTAGCCTGGCTGATGAGGGGTGTTACCCCAAAACCAGTCCCAGGATGCTTGTTTACGGTCCAGGGAAGACCGGGCTTGACTGTTCAGGCTGGACTGTTCCCATGAGGCACAGGGTCAAGACTGATTTGCATATGGCTGGGTCTGAACTGGGGTGGAAAAGTGAGCTAAAGAACAATGATGGATTCAACCCAGATCTGTGACTTGGGGTGAGTGTCTGAAAAGTTTCAGTACTCCATCCATCATCTACTTGTGTTTGCGCAGATCAAATACAAGCATAGCCAATGGGGAGGAGGTGGTGGCAGTGGAGCAATGATAATGTGTCTGACTCCCATTACAATCTGAATTGTTGGAAGTGATTTAGAAGGTCACTATTCAGAAATTCTGCAGATGGCTGCTGGTAAAACATTGGAGGTCATTTAGAGTTTTTTGTGGGGCAGGAGAGCTAACAAAAATTGGCAGTTCTCCTACATTGCAAAACTTAGGGCTCCCCACCTGATTCAGTATGGGAAACCAATGTTTAACGGACGGGTGCTACCGTTCCAGGTCTATCAAAGGAAGCAACCTGTCAAGGACTAGATACTGAGATGGTCTGTGGAGTCTCCTTGATTGCCCTTGGAAATGGGAATTCCACTCACTAGCCACAGTGCACAAAACAGTTTACGTGAACATGTCCCAATTAGGTGGAAACCTCCCCAAAATGAAAAAAAAACTCCTTGGTAATATTGAAGCTCTTGATTGAAGATGAGCATTAATACTAAAGAAATCAGCTAGGCACCAAACTTGTCCTGGCATAAGAAAAGAGAAAAGAGACAATCAAGAATCCTAAGTGCATAGTTGCAGAAGAAGATCCAACTGCTAGATGCAAAAACATGGGATGAAAATTGCAGCAAGTGGGTGAGGAATGCATTGTAAAATCAGAGAACACGTGCTTTGCACTGCTTCTTTCTTTTGTGATTGCATCCCTCATATATGATTACATAAGATTCAAACAGGAGTACACATCACAGAAAAAAGCTCTAGTTCATTGTCAATTGGAAACTTCGACTTCCTAAGGACAAACATCACCTTGGAAAACCGGGTTAGGGGGCATGTCCTCACCCCGTTCCAGAAAGTCTAGTTTTTTTAACCCCAAGTTTGAGATCCTTCATTCCGAGCTGAATTCCAGAGTCTGCCATCACCCTTTATGCCTGGCAATCAAGGTAATTCTAGAAACGGCCCTCTTGTGGGCATGAAAACTCCACAGTAGCCAGATGGCACAGATGCTCAGCCAGATGCAGGGTGCTACGCTTGGCAGCGCGTGGAATGCGTCTTCCCTTCCTGAGTGGTAATGGACTTTGGTAAGTTCTTGACACCACTCTTGGCTTAGGTGAAACCCGAACAAAGTTGCAGTCCTCGAAGGATCAGGTGTCTTCCCTAACTAGGATGGTTCACTTAATGCACATATATCTTAGCATGACAGTCCCTGGCAGCGAAAAGAATTCCTTTGTGGAAAGTGAAAACTTACTGCATATAAGGGTCATTGATTTTTTTTGTTTTTCACAAATTCCTATTTTTGTAAAAATGTATTAAGCGGGTAAAAAATAATATGGCAATTGCTCAGCATTTGGCATTGGCTAAAGTGCAACTACCACATAGGTTGATGTATTTTCGCCAAAGAGATCTCCACAAAGCAGGCAAGGATCACTAAATGTGGTTGAGAGTCCTCCATTGAGGTGGCAGAGGCCCGCCAGACCTTAAAACACGCCCTTGTGGTCAAATTATAATGAATTATTTTCACTGCCATGCATCACAATCTTTATATTTCCCTAAATTGTATTTGTGAGATCTGCTACCAAATGTGCACAGGCAAAAAGTGAGCGTTTATGCACACAGTGGATTTTCACTTTGTGATGGATGGACAAGGACCATACAACAAGCCGGTCCATGGCAATATGTTGGGGTGGAAGAAGAACTAGTCGGTTGTGAAAGAGCTGCAGCTCACACTTTCATATTAGTTTATAATTACAATCTAATGGTTCTCCGTCATCAAAGAGTGTAAACATTATTTTGTTGAAATTCTATAGTAGGTTTGGTTGGGCTTATGTGATTGTAAAGGAGTTTGAGCCAATCCATTTGAACGAACACAGAGAGATTGTACGGTCAGTAATGTGACTTCACAAACAATACTGTATAATACAAACTATATGACCAAACTGGGTTAGGTGAACTACAAAATAGTGTTTATTTGATTAACAATAGGTAGGGTTCTATCAAAACGTATTTTTTGTTGAGAGGGCGTGAGACATCCTGCTAAGGTGGCAGGTTATTAATAATTAGAAAAATTGTTGGATTCCACCATTGTATATGGCACTACTAGTCAGGAGAAATAAAGAGAATGTTATGACATGAGTCATCCATGGCGTGGTTGCTGTACAGTATGATCCAGAGGTATTTAGGAATCAGGTGAGACAGTTGACAAAGAAGTGTAACTAGTAGGGTACTGTTTTAACTACTGACGATGGGGTTTTAGGGTTTCTTTGTTTATTCATCTTAAGAGTGTAGGTTCATACAACTGTTAAGGATTGTAGGAAAAATAAACAACAGTTAGGGAATCAAGGTTAGGAATATAGTACCCCAGGA
The DNA here is from genome assembly GCA_963921515.1 of Calotriton arnoldi. Classification (NCBI taxonomy): domain Eukaryota; kingdom Metazoa; phylum Chordata; class Amphibia; order Caudata; family Salamandridae; genus Calotriton; species Calotriton arnoldi. The sequence goes on along the minus strand of CAWUFW010006131.1, from coordinate 1,092,230 downwards.
GAGCAGGTAAAAATACATTATCAGCTCAGATTAGGGCCCAAGGCAGCAGGAATAAGCACAGCAACAGTTTATGTATCAGCACACTACAGGGGTGGATATGAGCACACAACAAATCAATAGTGCAGGTAAATCACACATAAATTAAGGGTGCAGGTAAGGCATAGAACAGTACATGGACACACACCAATTCAGGAGATCAAAAAAGAGCACACAGTAGTTCAGAGGTGCAAGTAGAGAATTCAACAGTCCAGGGGTGCAGTTAAGGCACATATCATTTCAAGTGTACAAGTAAGGCACACATAAGTCCTGTGTAAATGTAAAGCATGCAAGAGTTAAGGGAAGGGCCATATTAGCTCATGGGTGTACACAAATCTTTGAAACGAGCCAGGTGTACAGAAAAAGCACAAAACAGTTCAGAAGTGCAGTTAAGGCAGATAGCAGAACAAAAGTGCAGGAGACAGAGGATTTGCAGTAGCAGGGACGGCAGTGCTCAATTTGCAAAAATTTAAGTGCCAGGGCCCTCGTCAGGAGGCCACCCTGGCTTGCACCACCCATTGCCACTGCTGTCACTGCCAATGACAGTACCTACACAACTACTAGCCATCACACTGCTGCAAGTGTGACAATTCAGACTGTTCGAGGTCCCCCAAAGCTTTAAGTATGGCTTGGGAGGCAGGTATTAGTTGTTTTAATGTCTATACGCTTGCTAAACATCTGTTGTTATGGTCATGTCTATATTTCACAAACAGCGCCACCATGTGGTAGCTGTCATAAGTCCCAGTGTTGTCAATTAAGTGCCGGTGCTGAGCACCTGAAACCACTGGCTCAAATTAAGCACTGAGGGGCGGTAGGCATTATGATAAAGCAATATGATCATAGTGGAATCTACATATGGACCGGGCAGGGCTCAGGCTTGCATGCTGGATGTCTTGATAGCAAAGTGCTTGCCACTCCTTGTCTCACGTTCTGCTGTTTCATACTTCTCCTGCTTTATGTCAAAGCAAGTTGTGAGCATGGAGTGTGCTTAGGCTACACTTCCCGTGCAAAAATGCCATTAGATTTTTGGGAATCAACCATGCTTTCACTGTGGGCAGGTGCTATTGGACAAGTCCTTGAGTTTATGGGGGTCCAGATGCCTGTCTAGATGGCAGAACCAGAGGGCCAAATTGCTCTGCTTCCAGGTTTTGATGATGTTGAAGTCAGTTTGATGCTTGCTCTCCAGGACAGCATCTTTATATTGCGACTGAGGGCCTGATTCACAAATGTAAATTTACGCTTTTGTGTAAGTTTACTGTTGTTTGCTATTCGCAAAGGTATTTTACTAGGTGTGTCTTTACAACTGCGTAGCATCCGCACATAAAAAGATAGGACTGTCATCATTTTATGTATGTAGACTCTGCAGACATAGAGATATCACTCATAAAATACCTTTGTGAATGGCAAAGAATCGTAAATTTACACAAAAGTGTAAGTTTATTTTTGTGAATCAGGCCCAGTGTAGCCATTTCAAAAATGTAGGCAGATGGCCTTTTTATGTGCGGAGTCTCCCCCAGGAGTGCGGAGACTGTTGTCGTAAAGATACTACTTGTAAAATTGCTTTGTGAATTGCAAAAAATCGTAAACTGAAATTAACGCTGACTCTTCATGCTGGACCAGAACTGCTATGCGAGTGTCTACATTTGTTGACCTCAGGATACATGGCTGGATTGTGTGGCTGGAGAAAAAGACAGCTCCGACTCCGGAATATGAGAATATTGTGGAGTCTGCCTCCTCAACAGCCTGGCAGCATTAAGGTTGGTGAAGACTAGGGGCATGAGGGATTTCGTGGCATGTGGCACACTAAAGATAGGAAGCAGATTGCTGGGTATTGGCCTGGGGAGTCCCAGCTGATAATGATTGATGGGGTCAAAGTTGCAGTGTACAACTCACACTACTGAATAATTGTACCAGTAGAAAAAAATACTTACAAGTAGATTCATGAGAAGAATTGGAATCAGCAATGTGAACATTATGAGATGTACAAATGATAATATTTCATACGGCATTTGATCATCAATCAGTGGATGAAGGAAACCATCTTGGTAGTTCACATCCCCCAGCATCATCGAAAAAGTCTGCATCAGTGAAAAGTACGGGCTGCTGAAAGAGGTCTGAAAAATAAAACACAAAGCTTGTTTTGATATTATAGACAATATTTCGCATTTTTTTTCATCTGCATTATATCTCTTGGTTTTCCGAAGTGCATATATTGAAAGGCAGAGCAGACATCTTACACATTCTTCTCAGCCGACACCATACATTGTACACTGCAAGGTATTCGGTAGGAGACACAGTATCAAATCCAAATACGTAAACATGTGACATAAATATGGCTTTCTTTATTGCTTGTTAATGCAAGCAGTAAAGAAAGACTTAAAATACAAACTACCAGACAATACAAAAAAGCAGGGACTATATTGTAATGAAGAAACACTCACTGTGTACCTGGCTAACATGGAGAAATGTTTTTATACCACCTAGTAGTGAAAGTGAAGGCTGAAAGATGCAACCACCAAAAAGCAGCTTTTTTTGCACGAAAGTTAAATAAATGTTGCTTTTATTGCTTATGTAGGAGACCCTCTTGGGACACTGCACTACACAAGTGACAATATATGTACATTCACAGAACTTTACACTAATGTGCAGCAATCTGTGGATAACAACGGATATGTCTTCACCACAGCTCCTCATTTATTCACAAATTAAAGCACTTCTATGTCACATCCGAAAGACCATCTTTGAATTATGCTTAATAAAAACAACCCAGACAAAGTTTTTTTAATTGACCAATGTGTGACCTGCTACCCCATAATCCTGCATCATTTGTAACTTGCACTATCTTGTTTGAATCACTGATGCTCAGAATTTAATTGTACACGTTTGAAAGAGTAATATTATAGTCACACCAGCAGTGAAATCTCCTGGGGAGCCCATCTTTATCTTCTTGTAGACTTTGACCTGCGCTCCTCAGCAATCGTGCCTGCCCTCATGGGTTACATCTGATAGTCTATAGCCCTCAGTTACTCACAAATAAACCATAGCCCAAATGTGTCCTAAGCTACCCATCGGCCCTCTGCTATATGTTAGAATGATGTCTCATTTGGACGCCCGAGTTTGCGCGACCTAAGATGGGGGAAACACTGCCGGCTGCTACATCCTATGACTTTTTTACGCTAAATTGCGGCATAGTTGCATTCATGACAATGTGAATCAAAGTGTAGTTATTACTCTGTGTCTATGGTGTTAATTTTTGGAGTAAAGCTTTTATGAGTTGCTTTTTGTCAAACACAGCTTCTGTCAGGTAACTGTGAAAGAGAAGGAGCTGGCTTCGTGAGGAGAGTTGGCCCATAAACGTTCTTATTTTTCTTGACGATGTTGCCTTAGACATTTCTATTTCTCTACTGCAGCACAACATTTTCACTCTAGGACACTTAGGGGCATATGTACAAGCCCCTATCGCCACCACAATGTCACCTATATTGACGTTGTGGTGGCGATAGGGGGCTGCGCCTTATGTACAAGGCAGCGTTAAGCCACGCAGCCTTGTACACAAGGCCCCCTTTCACGCTATGGTTAGCGTGAAAGGGGTGGGCAGTGGGTGTTGCGGTGGGCGTTCCACCGCAACACCCATTTATTTTGACGCTGCCCCCTATGTACAAGTGTGGCGTACATAGGAGGCAGCACCAAAATTAAGACCAGGTAAAAACTGGTCTTAAGCTGGCGAAACAAGGAGAAATGCATTATTTCTCCTCGTTTTTGCTTTTTCCATATGTGCTGCCTTGTGCAGCACACATGGAAAAAGCAAAATGCCATGGTTTGTTTATGTACAGGAAGGTGTCCCTTCCTGTACATAAACAAACTTTTTAAAAAATGCCATTTTGTCACTTTCATGTGTGCTGCATGAAGCAGCACACATGAAAGTGACAGAATGGCATTTTAGGATTGTTTATGTGCAGGAAGGGACACCTTCCTGTACATAAACAATCCTCCCTGCATGCAGACATCCTTGCACTCTGGTGCAAGGGTGCCTGTGTTGGCGCTAAGTTGCAAAACTTAGTGCCATCGCAGGGGGAAACGCAAGGCTGCACCACATTCTTGTAAATATGGTGCAGCCTTGCGTTTCAGAAGTGGAGGAGAGAGGCGTTAAGCCAGGAAGGCTAACGCCTCTCTCCTCCATTTCCTTGTACACATCCCCCTTAAAGTCATCTTGAAAGTCTGGTGCATTTCTTCTGCTGTGATGTATATCTCCTTTTGGCCAATATCGGTATGTTGATTTAGGACTGAAGTAGCAGTGCTTACACTGGCACTTTAAATTGTATTACTCTAACTACGTTTTTTGGACTAGTTGTTAATGTTTTCAGAGTATGTCTGGCTCCAATTCAGGGATGAAACCTGCACAGTACCCCTCAAACAAAAGGCTTCACCACCAGCTGCCAAATCCAAAGTATTTAAGTCAAACGAAGCGTCAATGGCAAAAGATTTAGAAGACATTGTGTGATTCACATTATACTGCTGCTATTTAACATCAAACATATTCAAAGAGACATAGCAAGGCTAACAATGTAGTATCCAACAATGAAATCAAAATAATGAATAAAAAAGCTGCAATTGATCATCTAACCCCCGCAGGTAAGTTAGATACTGCCTATGAAGAAACTGTTGTTGGATCTGGAAAATATCAATATAATCAGGTATATTCAATTTACCAGAAAATAGTTAGAGCCAAATTTGCAAATCTTTTTGGGAAAACATGCTGTCAACTGTGTTGAAAGTAACATTTTCAGAAAAATGTTAAATTGGCAAAACTTACCACACTTATCTGGAAAGCTGTCAGAGAAAGTCATGCCTTAATGGTAGATCATAAAATAAATATCCATCAAGCCTTTGCGAGGGAAACTGTGGTTCAATGTAAACAATTTTCTTCGTTATGCCGTAGGCTCAGAGAAACTGGTTATAAAGATGGGCTTTTTGATCAGTTAAGGAGATATGGAAAAACAACATCTCTAAATCTTTCCTTTCAGCTAGGAATCTGGTCACATATTTAGAGCACAATGATGAATGAATGAATGAAAAAGTATTTGTAATGCCAAAACAGCTGCTTCCAAAGGAAGTGTCCAGGCGCTAAGCAGATCTAATGACAGGCACAGAATGCAGTCTAATACCTCAGAGAGATCTACATTTCTTTTAACAGGCAGGTTTTCAACTAGGCTTTAAAGACTGGCTCTGATGCAAGCCTATGAAGCTGGTCCGGCAACAAGTTCCACAATTTAGCTACCTGGAAAGCTCTTTTGTATTCTGGGAATTCTAAGTAAATTTTGGCTTGCTGAGCACAATGCCCTTTGACATGCATATTTATTAAAATGTTCCTGAATATAGATCTGGCCCTCTCTGTGCGTGGCTCTGTGAGTAATCATTAAAGCTTTGAATTGTATTCCTTGCTTAAATGGTAGGCAGTCAAGTTGATTAAGACCTTTTTGAATAGACTGCCATTTAGAAATATTTAAGACCAGTCTTGCAGCCACATTTTGAACTCTTTGCAGCCTATTTAACAATCTCATTGCTAATCGCAAATACAAAACATTTGTGTAATTTAAGCTCGAGGTGATTAAGGCCTGCTCAAAATTCTTCCTTGTAACAACTGTAAGGAATGTTAGTAACTTTCTTAGAGCCTTTAATAATGTGAAGCAAATTGCAACAGTAGCTTGCACCTGAGGTTGGAATGATGATTCTATAGCCAATTTTACCCCCAGATTCCAGGCCACTGATCTTGGCGTTGGGTCTTACCCCAGCTCTATTGGCCAAGGGGCATATTATCAAGGGCCGGCGATAAATATCGCAAAGCGCGCTTAGCGCTTGCATATTTATCGCCGGCTATCTCTGGAATTTATCGCCAGGTTAGCGCGTTATTAACAACGCGCATCGCCGAGGCGATAAAAATGTCAGAGATAGCGTGGATATCGCCGTTTTCCATGGGAAAACGGCGATATCCTAGATGATAGGGCCTGTGGTCTTAGCCACAGAATCCACCCCCATGTTAAGTATGCCTTAGTCAGGAATTTAACAGACGTTAAATTCCTGCGTTAGAGCATACTTAACGCGATTAAAATAATCGCTTCCTCGCATTGTAAATATCGCGAAGCTGCCTTCGCGATATTTACCCATGTTGTTTCCACAGACACGCCTACTTTGCATCTCATTATCGATGCGAAGTCAGGCGTGCTGGAAACGGGAGCAAAATCAGCAAAACACGCGATAGCGTGTCTTTGCTGATAAGGCGATATAATTATCGCCGCTTTTCGGCCGAAAACGGCCGCAAAAGCGGCGATAATTGTTTATCGCCGCCTTGTTAATATGCCCCCAAATTCTTTGTATGGCCAATTGAGATATATTTCCAAAGACTACAATTTCAGGTCCTATTGCTATGGATTTTAAAGCTATCACAAATGCAGCATAATGTTCACTGCATAATTCTATGTTTTTTCCCCACTAGCAGGTTACTATAGTGCTGTAACACCTTCTTGGATTGTACCTTCATTGCCTCAATGGTCCAATTAATGTGTTTGTTCTTAGGGACAATATATGTTTTGTTCATATTGTCTGTCTTTTTTGTCAGTTTCTATAGGCTACTTAATTGTGTATTCAATATGTAAATATTTCTTCTCACATGTATCTCTCCGTTGTTAGGAGCGTTTATGGCTAACAAAGAAAATTGAAAAATGATTTCCATAAATGTTAAGGATTTATGAAATCTGGTGAAAAGAAGGAAAATATTAGATTATTTACATAAATGTAAAGTTCATATATGTTTTATACAAGAAACACACATAGACGATTATATGTTAGTCCATACAACAAAAACCTGGGTTCATACTGTTCTTTCTGAAATTTCCTTGCCTGCAAAAGGATGAAAAAATGATATGGGTATACTCTTTTCTTTTAAATTACAGATCAATATATTAAATCATGAAATTTATTCAGTAGGATATTTTATTTATATTCAGATTAATGTAGTTAATATTTATGCACCTACCCAAGATAATACTACTTTTTGACAATCAATATCTTCAGAAGTACTTAATATTGGTAATATAGCTTTTATTATTGGCGGAGATTTTAATATGATTTCAGATTCATTATTAAATACAATTTTCACAGTTAAATGTTGCCTTAAAAAACCATACACATTATTTAAAGTATTGTTAACTAACAATAAAATGAATGACCATTGAAGGCTCATATACTCTACTAGTTAAGATATTATTGTGAGGCCATCAAGAAGTACCAACAATTTATAGGTACATATTGTTCTGCTTTTTATCCCTACATAATTGAGGGTGCACCAAATCCTAGTAAGGAGGTTTTCACTAATTTAAAAAGTTTAAATTCTCCCTCTGCCTGTTTCAACACTATTAATCATTGGCATGAGCTGTGCAATGTCTTGGCACAGTTTTTCAAAGAACAAATGTGGAACAGTTGGTCTAGCTTTGACTCTGCCGCCTCCTTTAATACATGGGGGCACATGCATCATTGTTTTTTGCGGTCGCAAAGGGGCAGATTCGCAGAATCTGCCCCTTTCGACCGCAATTTTTGCATTTGGGATGCATCATCCCAAATGCAAAAATCGCTATTTAAGTAATCGCAAAATTTGCGATTACTTAAATTGCGATTGCATTTAGGGAATCGCAAATTGCGATTCCCTAAATGCAATTCAACAACAACAAAAAAATAGCGATTTCGATTTTAAGAAACGCAAATTACCATCAACTTAAAGTTGATGGTAATTTGCGAAAACTTTAAAAAATGCACAAAAGTGCATTTTTCAAAGTTCTATGTTGCACACACACATGCCCTTGGGGCATGTGTGTGTGCAACATGTTTTTTAATTGCACTTTCAGGGGTGCATCAGGGTGTCCTTTTGGCACGCTTGCACCCTTGAAATTGCATGCACAATTTGCGAGTACCTATTTGGTACTCGCAAATTGCGCATTCAATTCCCATTGATTCCTATGGGCCCATAGGAATGAATGGGAAGCCATTCCTTATTTGCAATTCGCAAATAAGGAATGTGTAGGAATCGCAAATTTTTTTGCGATTCCTACATGCATAGCATTTTGCGATTCCCAAATAGCGAATCGGTAAAATTCGCTATTTGGGAATCGCAAAATGCGGGCTTGATGCATGTGCCCCATGATTCCTGTTGCTGAGACTAGTCCTTTTCAAATAAGTGGACAATTGTTGGAATTTTGCCAGATGATTGCTGAAGAGCTGAGTTCTTTAATGTACATCATTAAATTGGGTTTGCTTTCTGATCCTTGTCCCCTATGGATATTGGCTATGGCAAAAGATCTTTTGTTTTCACAATTTTTTTTAAACCTGCAGTAAGTCCCTTATAGAGTCAGAAGTCCTGCTTGTTGGAAGCATGCTTACATAGTTCCTTTTCCTAAGAAATACTCAATAGGTTCAGAAGTTCATTCTCTTTTTAGACCTATCTCATTATTGCCATTTCAGGCCAAGCTTATAAAAAGATTTGTACATTTACTGTTAGATGAGACTTAATCTGGTTTTAGATTCTCTCATAGTACTGAGACCGTGCTCTTAGGCATAGTTGATGACCTCAGAACTATCTTAGATCAGGGTGGTGATCTCTCTGCATTGTTTAATATGGTTTGCATGTAGTACTCATCGAGGTGCTCATGAAGATCGGTGTCTGCGGTCAGGCTTTGGAATGGATCAAATCTTTTCTAGTGGAGAGATCTATCTGTGTTTTCCTGTCCTCTTTTCACTCAGGAAATTTTAATTTCCCTTGTAGTGTCTCTCATGATTCGTCTTTTAGCCCCACTCTGTTTTATATATATATATGTATAGCTGCCTTGGTAAGATCTTATGGCTTCTGTAGTATATTCTATATTGACAAGACACATATTATCAACTCCATCTCCAATCAGTCAGTGGAAACAAAGAGTTACATTCTCACTTGTGTGAGGGTGGTAGCAGAGTGGATGTAAGGCAAAACTTTGAAATTAAACTCTGATAAGACAAAGATTCTGGTTTTCAGATACAATTGTCCTAGCTTGTGCTCTGACTGCTGGCCCAGTGAATTATGGCATGTACCTACTGCTACTGTTTGCATTAGAGACCTGAAAGTGTTGTTTGAATCTAGTCTCTCTTTCACCCCGCAGCACTCGGGCCCCAGCCAAAAGCTATGAGGCGCTCTTAACATTGCATTATTTTAACTTGAAGTCAAGAATGTTACTTATATCTTGCTGAATCGGATTACGGACTTAACTCTTTTCCCAACGCTTTCCCGTCTCAAGCCACCTTAATACAAGGCCCTTGCCCTGGGCTTTGAGCTAATTGCCCACCCACTGACTTTCTACCATCCCCCCGCTTCCATTCTCCCCCACCCTTATGCCTCCTTATAATTTCCTGCTCGCTCAATTGACCATCCTTGCATAATTACCATGCCTCCCTCAATGACACCCCTTCAGCACTGGACACACACATAGCTAGGAGCAGCCCCAATTCTTGGACTATCCTTTACCCTCCCAACCTTTCCAAAAATGCTAAGAAGAACCTGAAACATAAAACATTAAAACATCACCAAGAAACCTTATTCGTTGACAACTATCTTAGCCTCACCTCCATTATTAAAACTAACTACATCTTTTACACCAGACGCCCCTCAAAATGGAAAAGTATCTTCCTCCACTACCTACCCATAACGAAATCTTGCAAAATTCCTTATGGCTTGAAACTGTCCACCACCCCTTCCTCCACTTTCTCAGGTGAAATTGACATCTCTATCTTTAAATCCGGAAATATCCTCATACAAGCCTCACAAAACCATCTCACCATCTTCGAGCACCACTTCAGCACCTTGCAAGCTCTACTATACTCCCCTTCCCAGATCTCCGCAGCCTCTCATTCTCAGGATGCCCCCCCGGCCTCACCACTTTCGACATCAACCCTGCCGCTTCTTGATTCGACAACTACCAATAAAGTTGCCCAATCCCAGACCTTGGAACCCACCGCCTCCCGAGCGTCCTCTCCCTCACGTTACACTTCCACATCCTCCCTTTCCACTCAAACCCCCCCACTTCCCCCCTCATCTGCCTCTCCACCTTCTCCTGACATTCTTTCATCTCATTCAGCCACCCAATCCCTCACCCCTCAACATGATTCACCCCCACTCAACCCTAATCACTCCCTTCTCACCCCTCCTCAGGACCCTCTCCCACTCAACCCTAATCACTCCCTTCTTACCTCTCATCCTTCCCTCCCTCCTCAGACTGATCCCCCTCCCCGTTCCCTCTATACACTGAGCCCACTCACATTGACCCCCCTACTGCTCCACCAGGGACACCAATCTCTCGCAAACTAAGTGACTCCCACCCCCGCAGACAAGATTGCTCCCCCCCTCACCCGCCCCATGCCCCCTTTTCTTCTCTCAGTACCCATCAGACCCCTTGGTACGCTGGCTTTCACTCTACAACCCATCCTCAGCCTAGCACCCTAAACACCCCTCACCTCCCACCACCTGGGTTCCCTCCACTTCCACTGCCCATGCCTCTCTTACGGCCTAATTCGGAACTTGCCCCCTCCCCCTGACCTCCTTTCCCCCTCCTTCTACACTTTTAACCCAATCGCTTCTTAACTTTGACCTCCACCTCTCTATCCTGTCGCTGGAACTTTCATCTCTTAGGAACGACTTTAACGCCCTCTCCGATTCTATCCTTGTCAACCATACCCTTTCTAAGGGCGCTATTCAACCTAATCCTACTCTCCTCCAACACATGAACATCTCCCCTTACGGTATTTCCAGCAATGAACCCCCGATAGATGTCCCCTATTACCACCCCAATCCCTGATCCATCTTTCCTCCCTGAACCCCGGGGACACAAAAATACCCCCTCCCCTACCCCCATGACTACTGACCCTCTTGCACCTCACTCTACGGCCCCGGTAACCCAGGGGCGAAGCCACAGCCTTACTTCCCCTGTCCCGCCCAGGCCTCCTCCGCAAATCACCATTACTTCTGACCCCCCACTCTACACTCCTCTATTCCGGTGATCATGGGGAGAAGTCGTATCCCGACCTCCCTGGCTCACCCAGACCTCCCCCGCAACTCATCTCCATCCATTCCGGCTGTCCCCCAAAATCAATCCTGAACCCATCAACTGCATGCTTGTCAACTGCCGATCGGCTGCACGACATGCAACAGAAATTGCGGAAACCATCCTTAGTGAAGCCATTGACATCGCGTTTCTTACAGAAACCTGGCTCAAAGCTCACTCCTCATCTATTCTTGATCTACTCTCTCCTCCGGGCTACTCCATCCTCAGAAAAGATAGGCTTGGTAAAATTGGAGGGGGTTTAGCCATCATTTATAAAGACGATCTACAAATCTCCCTTGTTCAGAACCCCGAGCAAACCACCTTCGAATACATGGGAGCCGAACTTAAAGTTCAGGGTTCCCCCCATTCGACTACATAATATCTACCATCCCCCGGAGACCCTATGCCCTTTGTGGAGGAATTTTCTGACCTGCTCTCCCAAGCCTCGATATCTAACTCTAAAAACCTCTTCCTCGGAGACTTTAATATTCATTGGAACAATAATGATGATCCTTCGGTCATCATCCTCAATGACCTCCTCGATGTTACTGACGTCAAGCAACTCTGCCATGCACCAACACATTCCAAAGGGGCTACCCTTGATGCTATCATTACTAGCAAAGATCTTGCTTCCCTTTCCCACATTGTCCCCATCGACTGGTCAGACCATCACCTTATCCTCTTCACTATCAATAGCTCCATACCTCCCCCGGCCTCTCAAAACATTAAACACTGGAAACTAACTAGAAATCTTCACCTTATTCCTCCAGGCGTTCTGGAGACTAAGATTAAAGCAAAACTTCAACTGTCACCTCCCTCACAAAATGCTAATGACCTTACCGAACACTACAACAAATCCATCATTGAGGTCCTTGACCAAATTGCCCCTGCCAAACTAAAACCACAAAAAAACAACCCCCTAAATCCTGGTTTAACGCTGATCTTAACAACGAAAGACGCTCGCTTAGGCTGACCGAGCGCACGTGGAGACAACACCCCTCGCCACCAAATCTTGCCCTCCTTAGAACCGCTAGGGCTAATTACAAAAAACACATCCTCAATGAAAAGGCCTCCTTTCTCCGCACACAACTCGATCGGGCCAAAAATAGACCCAGGGAACTATTCAGCATTATTAAAAATCAAACAGCTTCTGCCCCCCCCAAATTAATGGCCTCTGTGGAAAGATGTGAAGAAATCGCAAACTTCTTTTCCGAAAAAATCGCTAAGATTGATCTATCCTTTACTCTATCCCACCCGCCATTGTGCTCCCTACCCCTCCTTGACCCCCCGCCCAAGTCTCCTTTCACACCTCCGCCCCCTCCTGACTCTGTCCATCCCCCTTCCATCGTCGCCCTTCCGGCTCATCTCCAGACCATCCCACAGCCAAAAAATAATGCATCCTGGTTTAACTTCAGCCCAGTTACTGAGCGGGAAGTCTACAACATCATCACTAAGCTTAAACCCTCCTCTCATACCATGGACCCTCTCCCCGCCAACCTTGTTAAAGAGTTGAAACATATCATCACCCCTTATTGGACTAACATCATCAACTCCTCCTTTGCCACAGGATGTGTCCCTGTCTCCCTCCAACTCGGCCAAATTACTCCCACCCCCAAAAATGCTAATGCTGACCCCACCGACCTGAATAATCTGCGCCCTATCTCTAATTTGCCGCTTCTATCCAAGGCCCTCGAAAAATGTGCCCTGCGCCAACTAGACAAGCACATTGACTCCTTCAGCCTTTTGGATACATTACAGTCAGGCTTTAGAAAAGGCTGCAGTACCGAAACTGCGATGCTCAACATTGTTGATGACATCCACCACTCCCTTGACAAAGGAGAAGCCTTCCTTCTCATCCTTCTTGACCTCTCTGCAGCTTTCGATACTGTCAACCACTCCGCCTTACTGAACACCAGAGAAAATCGGTTCGGCCTCAATGGTCCTGTCCTTGAATGGTTCTCCTCCTTCTTTCACCACAGAACCCAACAAATTAAGATCAGCCAGTGCCTCTCTAAACCCACTCCTGTCCCACTGGGCGTTCCCCAGGGGTCCATTCTCTCTCCCTCCCTATTTAACCTCTTCATGGAGCCCCTCACCCTCATTCTCAAGCAAGCAGGAATCAACTACCACCTCTATGCGGATGATACCCAGCTTTACTATAAGATCAAATCCCAATCTGATATTCTTCACCTTAATGATGCCCTGACCAAGATACAACAATGGTTCCATCACAATCACCTTAAACTCAACCCCAAAAAAACGGAAGTCATTCTCTTCGCTCCTAAAAACTACCGACTCCCCATCCTTCACTGGATCTCTGACCTTAAAGCTCTCAATTGCTCTCTGTCCACCTCTAACTCAGTTAAATCCCTCGGAATAAGCATTGATCAGAACCTCAGCCTCTCTCCCCACATAAAAAACGCTGCCAAAGGCGCTCTTTTCTCTCTTCTTCACCTCAAGAAAATCAAACCCTTCATTCCTGCTGATGACTTCAAACTAGTTGTTCAATCACTAGTACTTTCTAGACTGGACTATGGCAATACCATTCTCTCTGGAACTCCGAAAGTCTACTTAGCCCCAATAAAATCTGTCCTTAACCTCGCAGCCAGGCTTATCTCAGATTGTAAGCGGTATGACCACATCTCCCCCATCCTCAAAGAACTCAAGTGGCTTCCCATTGAAGGCCGATCCACCTACAAGAATGCTTGCATTACGCATAAAGCCCTGCACCGTCAAACCCCAGCGTATCTCTCGGATAAACTCCACAAAACGGGCTGCTGAAGAGAATTGAGGAGTACAAATACTCTTTTGCTAGTCCCCCCCTTGGTTAATAAGAAAGCCACCCAACTCCGCTCTTTCTCCGGCAATGCACCTACTATTTGGAACTCACTCCCTAAAGATCTACGCTGCAATCCCTCCTACCCCAGCTTCAAAAGAGATCTTAAAAGGCACCTTCTCAACAAATACTGGGGTCCTTAAACCTACCACTATACGGGGTTCCACATCCTGCTCATGCTATTGTCAGATGCCCCCACTTTATACTTGATTCACTGCACCCCACTCCTCCCATCCTTACATATACTTCCACTTCCCCCTTACTAGTCCTCCTATAATCATGACCTAGCCCCACATGCCACCTCCTCTCCCTTCACCCTCCTCTGCTCCCCCTACCTCTTTACTGTCTCCCCCCTTCCCAGTTAACCCATGTTAGTCCTGCCAACCAACTCCGGCTATGGCCTAATTTGTACCTTTGACTTTCTCGACCTTGTATTGACTGTTCTTGGCTTATGGTTTTGATTATTTGGCACTGCTTTTTGTACAAATGTTATTTTGCAACTTGCTCCTCTCTTAACCCTTGTGAAGCGCTCTGATACCTTTGGGTCTAGCCAGCGCTATATAAAACTGTTTAAATAAAAATAAAATAAAAAATAAATATCTTTAAAGCAATGTACTTAGAGCTAGTATTTTAGTAGTAAGAAAGTATTTACATATACTTCCATTTCAAATAAAATAGTAATGAAGCTTTACCTTCTTATTTGTTCTTGGAATAACAAAGGGGAGAGAGTGCAATTTTTGGAGTAATCCTCCTATTTTTTCATGTTTCTTTTCCTGGGCTTTTAACTCTGGGCTTTGTGACTGTTGCAGACAGGGTGGACGGTTGAATGGCTTACCTCCGACTGCCCGTACTCTGCCATGCCATCGGAGGAGTATTTAGGTGAGGGAGCTTGAGTAGGCTGTCACTGATATACTGCTTTCCAGCCTATCCCTGAATCAGGTGCTCGGGTCCAAGAGTTTGGTAGAGAGGGTACTCTGTAGCCATTCTAGACCACTATGTCTGTCATCACATTTAAATAAAGTAAACTTTTTAAATGCAGCCTGCTTTCCTTACAGGAATCGGAACTGCATTTACAAAGCATTTACTGTTTTTAAAAGGTTTGTATGAAAGTTGGCAGTGCTGGCCAGGACAACTCACT
The DNA here is from genome assembly GCA_963921515.1 of Calotriton arnoldi. Taxonomy (NCBI): domain Eukaryota; kingdom Metazoa; phylum Chordata; class Amphibia; order Caudata; family Salamandridae; genus Calotriton; species Calotriton arnoldi. Next base: position 1,077,103 of record CAWUFW010006131.1, on the reverse strand, counting down.
ATTCTCCAACAAATGTTTTTAACATTCACAAAGGGTAAATGGTCCCCACTGGACTTCTTTCCCTTTGCAAAGGGTTACCTTTCCAGCTCAGAAGTAGATCATTTTCAAGGATTTGTGAACGGATTTCAGTTGCAAAAGGTTGATACATAACTTTACAATTCGGTAATTGGAAGGGATGCCCAAAACACAGCGCTTTTGAAATACTGAATCATCATTCATTCACAGTCCCATTTCAGGAGACGGTAAAAGTTTACTGACTCCTAAAATGAAATTAAATGAATGTATATTCCAAGAAGCATTTTATTGGTCACAAATACTGCATTGGAGTGTTTGTGACTATTCGAATGCTTAGTACATCTGGCCCAATATTCCTAAACAGATTAAAACTCAAGTTGACATTATGCACAGAGTTGATGGCACCCCATTAATATCAGGACCTGTAACTGATTGCACCAGATCACTGTAAGTTATCTTATTTAACGACCTTGAGAGAAAAAGATTTAATATTATTGTATCACCTAATCATCTGGTCATTTCTCAGCATTCTGTGGTTATGCCAACATAGCCCATATATCAATTGGTCCCCTAGAACCATTTCTTCAGGTTCTGAGCTTTGCAATATACATTGTTGGACATCTGGTATTAGCGCAGGTACGGAAGAAATTAATTCCAAAATCTTGCCATCCTGTTTCAGCTTTTGCTCTTCTTTCTCTGTTTCCTGAGAAATATCATGATTTTTCTGGTGTTTTTGAAAACTCAAAGGTCAAATTGGTTCCATCACACCACACTTGTGATTGTGCCATTAATTTGGATCCAGGGGCAGAAATTCCATACGAAAGAATGTACTCTCTCTCTGAGCCTGCAAAGAAGGCTCCGAGACAATATTTTAATGAGAAGCTTGAAAGTGGTTCAATTGTTCGCTGTGCTTCACCAACTAAGGCTTCTTTATTCTTTGATGCTATGACGGCAAAGGAACTGACACCATATATTAATTAGCGAGTTTTAAATAATAGTGATATAAATATTGCTATTGTCTACCTCCAATGAGACATTTTGGAGTCAGACTTCCACGAGCCTATCATCTGCTCTGAATAAAGTCTGGAGATGAGAGGAAGACCACTATAATTTAGAACATACAATATGTGACTATCATCGAGTGCAATTGTTCAGTCATCGCACATGACCTGATATTAAAGCCCCAAGGGAGAGGCAAAAGGAATCCCAGAATATAATTAGATGGATTAAATGGCAAGCAACTGGAAAAACCCTATGAAGGTCCCAAAAGGGGGCAATCATCAACAGGGCAAAAAGGAAAGCAATAGGGAAAGAGCATGCCTGAGAAAAAGCATTGCGACGCAAGGAGCACTGTTAGCAACGCTTTAAATTGGTGTAAACCAGATTTTTTTACTACAACATACTGTGTCCTGCTGTCATCACAAAGTCCTAATTGGAAGTATTTTTTTTTATGTGTTGGGCGTTTAGCTCCAATTTGTTGTTTTATTAGGGAGGAAACTAGTACCTTTATTTAGCTCTCACTTTCTAGCGATGTGGCTACACAGAGAGATTATCCTGTCTCCAGAACCAAGAATTGCGAGTTTATTAGGGAGGAAACTTGGGGGCATATTAGCAAGACCCACGTTAAAATTATCGCCGTTTTAGCGGCAGGAAACTGCCGCTAAAGCGGCGATAGTGGGCTTGCTAATATGCATTATAAATTCCAATAGAAGCCCAGGTTAGATGTGCAGGACATCTAACCTGGGCTTCTATTGAATTCCATAACGCATATTAGCAAGCCCATTATCGCCGTTTTAGCGGCAGTTTCCTGCCGCTAAAACGGCGATAATTTTAACGTGGGTCTTGCTAATATGCCCCTAAGTAGCTTTGTTTAGCTCTCATTTGCTAGCAATGTGGCTACCCAGAGAGATTATGGGGCATATTAGCAAGAAGAGGCGATAATCATCGCTAACCCTGCTTAGCGTGATTTTTTTTATCGCCGGCTATCGCTGGAATATATCGCCACGCTAACGCTGTATTAGCAACGATTAGCACTATGGCGCTGAATATTCCATCGATAGTGGGGTAAATGGGCCAACATCGCTGAAAAACCAGCGATGTTGCATGGAGAAGGGAGAACACCTTGCTGATACGACCCTGTGGTCGTATCAGCATAATCCACCCCCCATGTTAGGTATGGCTAACACCTGCTAATTGCAGGTGTTAAATAAATGGCGATGACCCCGGTTAGCGCGACTTTTCACGTCGCTAACTGGGGCCATGGCCACCTTGCTAATAGGCGATAGGCCTGTTAGCGAGTGTTTCCCAGGTTTGTTCGTCGGGAACGCCCACTTTGCATGTCATTAGCGATAAATATCGCTGACATGCAAAGCGGTAAAAAAACGGGCGCTAATGCCCGCATACTGTCGCTAACTGCTGTTAGAGACAGTTTGCTGATAGGGCGATATAAATATCGCCGCTTTAGCGGCAAAAAGTGCCGCTAAAGCGGCGATAGTGCCCTTGCTAATATGCCCCAATGTTTATCAGAATTCTTTTTTCAAAAACACTAGTTCAATTGTAAAAGTATATTTTTCATAAATAAATCTACAGAGGTAGCTTTGCTGTCTGCTAGCTTTAGCAGCAATTAATTCGTTTCTGCTGTTCTTTCCTGTTGATAGTGATCAGGATTTGATGGTATGTGAAAAGTTTCTCTGCAGTAGACAACAGAACTGCTTTTGGGAGCAGAAATGTTGGCAGGAGTAATCACTTGCCACTTATCCTGGAATGTGAGCGTTGGAAGTGGGCAAGAAACAGATGACATCACGAAGGGCCAAGCTGTGCCTTGTCCTTCTCACATGTTGATATTAAACAGGAGTAATTGTGCATACAACCTTTCAACTGGGGTTTCCCCCCAGATTCTGTTTAAGCTCCCAGTTGGGAAGAAACTTGTTTCCAGAAACGTCTTAGGGTGTTTGGAAGGGATAAATCCCAATTTTCATAGGATAGGCCCCGAGGGAAGTTTTGGAGTTCTCTACTATGGAGCCAGTCTCCTGTGATTTTAAGCAAAGGTTTTTGCAAGGTCTGGGATGGTTTTCAGGAAGGCAAATGGAAACTGCTACAGGGCCATGGGAAATTCTGAGAAGTTTGGGCTAGGAGATGTCACCAGTCAGAGGTTAGTGAACATGATAAGAATGTCACCCTATAACTAGCTCTTGAGATCATTATTCTACCTGGTGATGTTTGGACCTGTCTTTGAAGATGCCAGAAAAGTATTTTGCTAGTCATTTGTGCCCAGGACTGTAAATGATCTCCATGGGCTAATTGGCTGGACTTCTGTTTGCATCACAGACTAAAAGTCTGACAATAGACTCCATCCTATGTGGAACAACCAGACCCAGCTGGGAGTTTACTGCACTGTACTGCTTTGTTGCCCTAAGTGTAAGGAGACCTAGACTCCAGGAGCATTCCCTGGAAGCAGAGGATTGGTGGGAAAGGAACAGGAGTGAAATTTCCAGCACCTACAAGAAATTCAGACTTGGATATTTTTCAGACCCCTTGAGAACTGGACAAAGTACCAACGCCCCCTTTGAAAGACACAACGTTGGCAGCTATGAATTGTCAGTTTCTCCCATAAGGAGTGCTTTCACATGAAAGTTGTAGCTGTCCTGGAACTGCTGAAAAAAAGCATCCAACCTTGTGTGGCCCTTCACGATTACAGCTTCCTGCCTTGCCTCTCAGGATAATTTAAAGAACTAAATATGTGATTAAATGACAGAGTTTGAGTTTGGCAAGTGGTCTGCCAGCTGGCTATGGCCTCTCCTACCTTACAGGAGAAGACCGTTCACCAAATTCAGAGATACCTATTAGAGAGGCTCTGTTAATTAAGCTGAGCTGCTGCAGCAATAGCTCCACTAGAGTCCCTGATGCTTTGCTGAGCCAGCACCATGTTTAATGCTCTTACTTATCAAAGTTCTTTGCTTTTCAATAATCAACTCCTAAAGCAGGAGTTTTAGAAAAACAAAAATTAATGGTCCACAAATGCAGGGAGTTTTCTTTCAGTGCATGGGGGCCATTTGTCTTGTTTCCTGTTTAGAAATATAAGGCTTTCCCTGACAATCTACAACAGGAAGAATGTACGACAGAACATCTCCTCTAAATACAACTGGCATCCTTTGTCTGACAGCCTGTTGGTGGATAGGCTTCCAGACAAATGTTTTCAGGAGCAGAGCCAGCTAATGCTCTGTCTTTGGAAACCTGGTACTGCTCCCAACTCTAAAATGGGTGGGTGGACCATGAGTTTGATGGTTAGGGCATCCTCCACATTTTGGCAGATGGCCAACGTCTACTGAAGTCTAAATGTATCCGCATGTCAGAATGTAGGACTCAGGACCAAAACAAAGATTTCAAGGTGCACTGGTGGGAAGCAAAGTTGATGGCTAAGAAACCATAGTTGTTCCTCCAGGAGATTTGACACTAAAACTGAAGGATTTCGTTGGGGCCTAGCCTCTTTGTACGGGACTTTGAGAGACCCTTATTATGTATAACAATCTGCTCTTTAGCAGTGGTGGACCTGGGCATCCCGAAAAAGTCCCAGGGTAACATTTTTGATCACTACAACCTCGTAGAGTTGACTGAAAACTGTTGCCTTTCGGTTGGCTAGAAATCATGTCTATGTCCTAGTCAACTATATCCTTTGACTTTAACTGGCAATTTGCATTTATTTTGTAAATTTGCTTTAACATTTTAAAACTTGAAAAATTTCAATCTCTTGCACTGCTAGTTCAATTTATGGGTATACACAATGGACCTTGCTATTGTGTTGCAAAGGTTGGTATTATTGACGAAATTTGCCTTTGTACTGAAATGCTGGGATTAAACAGAAGCCTCTCAAGAAGGATTGTTAGACCTGGCATCTTAGGCATGGTTCTTTCTTAACTTTTATCCTTTCATCCTCCAGTTTTGCAGACTTTGCTTCTGCTGGTTTTTGCTAAACAGTGCTAAAGTGCTTGTGCACTCTCCTTAAAACATGGCAGTATTGACTTACACCCAATTGGCATATTTAATTTATGTATATGTCCCTAGTGAACTGGTACTACATGTATCCAGGGCCTGTAAATTAAATGCTACTAGTGGGCCTACAGCACTGATTGTGCCACCCACTTAAGGAGCCCTTTCAAACATGTCTACGCCTGCCATTGCAGCCTGTGTGTGCAGTTTTTAAACTGCCATTTCGACCTTGCAAACTAAACCTCCTGCCAGGCCCAAATCTTCCTTTTTAATACATATAAGTTGCCCCTAGGGTTGACCTTAAATAGCCCTATGGGCATGTTCAATGTATCTAAAAAGTAGGACGTACTATTAAGTTAAGGTGGAGAGGTGTGGTGCAGCGGCCAGGGCAGCTGACTTCGGAGCACAGGGTTCACGGTTCGATCCCCGGCTCCGGCGGCAGCTCAGCTCAGCACCATGTGACTCTGGGCAATAGCTCACTTAATTTCCACTACGGCCCCCAGCGCCTTGAGACCCGTAAGGGTGAGTAGCTGCGCTATATAAAAACGGACTTACTTACTTACAAGTTTAACATTTTCTGATAGTGAAAAACTCTTACATTTGTTTTTCACTACTGCAAGGCCTACCACTCTGGGAGGATAACTTTGGAGTTAACTTATTTCTATTAATAAGCTGTAACTTCCAAATGGGAACAGGTAACCAGTTCATGTTTGGTGTCTTTGGAATTGTAATGAAAAATCCTATCTTATGGCAACATTTAATTACAAATTTGAAAATGCCACTTTTGGGAAGGTGGCATTTTGCAACCTTAGCCATTTAGTTACTGCAGCCTGTCTCTGGGTCACATGACTGGGTGTAGCTCACAGTTGGGCTTTGTGTATTCCTCCTAGATAGTCACACACAATAGAGCGCTTAGGTGTGCCTGGATGGGGCATCACTGGCAGGATTGGAGGGCGTAGCTGGGCACAGCCCTACGTACACTTGAGTAGGCTCTTTCCTACCTCCACACAAAGGGCTGCATACCTCCTATAGTTAATCTGAAGCCATGACAGGGGAGGCAGGGAACCTGTGCACTTCAAAGAGAAACCTCTAGAAATTTCTTCACCTTTAAAGGAGGCACCTGGTATAAATATTGGACCTCAGACACCAACTTATCAGTGCACTTCTGGTCCTGTGAATACTCTGCCAGGAAAAAGGACTGCTTTGCTGCTAAAAGGACTGCCAACTGACTGGACTCATGCTCTGAATGTTCTGCTGGCCTGCTGTGCTGACCAGCTGCCCTCTTGCCTGTGTGAGTTGGACTGGACTTGCATCGGTTGAACCTAAGACCCCAGAGTGACTCCAAGGGCTAGTTGGCTGGCCTCCTGACTATAGCCTCAGGGACAGAAGGCTCCAACAACTTGGACTCCAGCACCTGGACGCTGCCATCTGTGAGTCCTACCCTGCCAAGTGGTGCCACCCCAGTCCTGGACCATTGGAAGTGGGCCTGAAGATGCTCTCCCAGACCCTCTATGGATCCAACAGTACCAAAGTATCTCTTCTGCTGTGCTGCGCAATCCCGAGCAGTACCAACACATCGCCTCTGCTGCAAGCATTCTCTCAGTGCAAGGACTCTGCATCGACCTCGCAGCCCGCATTGGAACTGCCGCTGCGTGAAGCTCCCTGACGCAGGCCCTCGCACTGCAAATCTCTTGTCAACGGCAGTCTCGACAATGACACAGGTTCTTGCATCACAGCTACTCAGAATAGACACATCACGCTGAGTGTGCAATGCATCCTCGACACTGGACTCTGCATTGCAAGCTCTTGTCGACGGGATCCTCGATGACGACACAGGACCTCACATTGCAGCTTTGCAGCTCCTTGGAAGAAACACATTGCCTCGGCTGTGAGCCGCATCCTTGGTGCTGGAACTCGCAACGTTCCACGACTAGGATTTAAGGTACTCTGTTCCATTGACTTAATTTAGTCCCTGTAGCCAGCCCACACCCCATCAGTGTTGGTCTGAACTTGTGACGTTGTCCTGGTTCAGCGTGATCAGATATCCACAGTTGGTGCTTTGTGCTTTTGGCACTATTTTCACTGCAATCTTTAAAATTGCATATATCTGGTTATACTGATTGGAATATTTGTCGTTTTGGTCTTATTTATTAAAATTTACTCTATTTTCCTAAATTGTGTGGGATTTTTCCTTGTGTTGTGTTTTACTTTATTATTGTTTGTAGTGCTGCATAAATACCTTACACATTGCCTCAAAGTTAAACCTGACTGGTCTGTGCCAAGCTACCAGAGGGTTGAGCACAGGTTAATTGGGGTTTGCTTGTGCCTCACCTCGACAAGGATTATGGTTGCTGCTTGAGTAGGATTTCACCCTGCCTCAACCAGCAACCCAAATGCAGATGGTGCAAATGATTGAAAAGAATGCATTCAAAGCATGGAGCTAATTCACTTCTACACCTGAAGTAGTGATATAGTTCCTCAGAGTGACACAGTGGTTCCTTCCAGTTGGCAGTTTTATGGACAGGCGAATAAGGTGCCTCATGGAGACATGATTTCTCTGAATGGAGTCATAAGGTCCTCCTAGTTGGTGGTTATGGTTCCGCTGAGTAGGAGCCATTTTGGAGTTTGGCGGGTACCCCGTCTATTCATCAGGGTGGTAGAGGTCATTACCTTCAACATCCTGGTGAGTGCCACCAGTCATCTTTAGAGATTACCGCCCATCCAGTGGTGATTGCTGTGCCTTCAGAGAAATCTCTGTCATAGTAAGGTGATCTATTGATGCTTGATTTTGTAAGTTATTCTTACTATGATTGTGATGATTCAAATTTTTGCATTGACACTGATTCAACTGGCAACTTTTAATGTGTTGCCTCTTCTTTTGATTCTAATCTAAATATGCATTTAATCAAATTTCAGAGTCATACTGAACTACTTAACTGTGAGTAACAACAGATTTCTCCACTTATTTAATTGTTGGCCCCTATATGACCGTGCAAATATAAATCAGGTACTTATTATTTTCAATTCACACAATTGGCTCTTGTTTCATTTGAATTTGTTTGTCTTGATGATGACCCCGAAACTGTCATAGGTGAAAACTGTGTTGAGGATTCATACAATAGGTACGAAATGTTAATGAATTTATCTGGTGTCAGAATTTTCATGACCTAGTGATTGTTATACTTGTCAAAAACCTATTGCTGTTGTATTACACATCATCACTTTTTTAACTCTTCACTCACTTTGCAACCACTTAAGCTCCAACATCTTACAGGAAGCAGTTAATATATCTATTGATGCAAGTCTAATTGGGCCTCTGTTGTCATTATTCATATCTTTGAAATATACACTCATTTCTTTTAAGAGTATATTCAGTATTGAGCATAAATATTTTTGGCTGCCCTCGGTGTATAATTGTCACAGCAAGTGGTGTGTGGACATCATCTTTCAGATGACCAAGCACCAATCTTCCTTGCTCTTCCAAAAGTTAAAAACATTCTTCTAAAGTAGGAGCTTGTTATTAAAAAAAAAAAAAAAACTAATGGCTCACACACCCTAGCTGTTTTTTCCCAGCTTGTGGGGTAATGTTTCTGGTTTCTTTCCAGTACCACCAAGTTTTTCCTAGCGGTGACGGATTGGGAAAAAAACAGCCGACATTCCACTATAAATAGGATGGGCAGTCTGATGCCCATCCATCAGGGCATTTGAGTGAGCTTTCTGACAGCGGAGCCAGTGGTAGCTCACTGTGAGAAAGATGATGGTCAACTCATAAAAGAGTGGGCTATAACAGAGCGGGCAGGCCAAGGGTTTGATGGACAGGGTATTCCGCCACGTTTGGTCCTGTAATATTTTGCACTTAGAGCTATGCAGACTGCTGTAGCTTAGATTTTCTTTCAAATACTACCAGTTCACATGGAGAGGTTAACAGTCAGTCATTGTTCATATTAACCTTCCTTATACTACAAGAACATAATCCATGGTGGTGAAATGAAAGTTCTAATCTAGAGTTGCCTTAATTTCTGATATGTCATACCTTTTTGTTTCCTCACTAGTGCTTTTATGATGTTGCAGAAAGTACCTTCATTCAGGGACCCAGGATTTGGGCCCTTAAAGTGACTAGAGAAATGGACGCTCCATAAAATACCAGCCACAAGTCCCAATGGGCATGACCAGGTCCCAGCAAAATTGGAGGTAGTTTAAAATGTTTCAGTCATTCTGGTTAACTGGTATTGTGATTTATAAATATATAGCTCTAAACAAATCATAAGAAAATGACAGTCACAAATGGCAGTTGTTTAGAGAACAATGGTTTTGTAATAGCTGTTAACTGATATCCTTAACAGTTATGAATTCCCATAATGTCCACCTGATATATTGTAGGTCAGTAGAGGTAAAATATTAAATATAAATTATGCCTCCCAAAAACTGGTTATTTCACCTTCTTCAATTTATCTTGGAAGGTATTAGCCTTACTATAATGTAAAATGCTGTTCTTTTAGTCCACAATCTCTACCACAAGATTACAAAAGAGGCCTCACCTACTTTTGAGGAAACTCAAGTCCATTTAGCCCAAAGTGCCTTGGCTCCATGACACACACATTTTGGGTGTTTTGAGTTGCATTGCTGCCAGCATAATTTGCTTCAAGGACAATAACATGGTCTCATATTCTCACAATATTATGGCAGATTGTCATGCTGTAGTGGGCTGACTGTTTTCTGTCTGGCTTAAGTGTTGGCCAGGCAGAAAGATATAAAATTATAGAATGGCTGGGTGAAAACATAATTTTAAATGGCCACTGGGATCACATTATACATTCAATATGAAATTCAAAGTTTTCTTTGAAGATTAAATAGTGGTATCACGTTACATACTCTACAATATCACCAAATTTCTCAAAAGCAGTTTATTTGGTCTGTGACATTACATATGGCCCATAGTTTAGCACCTGCTAGCATAAGAATCATTTTCAAAGGTGATTAGTTTGTAGTGCATCCGACCATAGCTTATGTCAAGCTGCAGTGCCAAAATCAAAACATCTGGGAGTAAGAACAGAAATGGCCATGACTCTTTTCAATAGCATGATATGCAAATGGCTGATGATAAGGACATGAATGGATGTCAGAACGTAATGGTACAGCAGAGAATGGAGCCTTGAAACATTTGGCATATTTTCTTACATAGTTATTCATTTATGTAGCATTATAACAGAAGTGTCAAGTCGTAAATGCATCTCTGCACCGCACATTACCTTTTGCAAGACATATCACCCTTGAAAGGCTTTGCAGATTGAGGACTCACCTAGGGCCCACCCATATACAAGAAAATACATCATATTCCTGACAAGTGGAGAATAACATGGAACAAAGTAATAGGATGCGAAAAATGCCATACAAAATGTAGCATTTTTCCCATGGAATACATAAACAGTTCAGTCACTGATTGCTAAATTCTGATCAGGAATGAAAATGGCATAATATCTCTGTATTGTCAAATTACAAATTATTAATTAGACTCACTTCTTGATCAGTCATTCTGAAAATTGTGGGAGATCTGGTCTAGCTGTTAGTCGGTATGACAGTACTCAGCTGGTTTGGAGTGGCATTGACCAGAAAGAAGTCAAAGATGTCCTCTAGAGAAATATGAGATTTGCCAGAATGTGACTCCAAGTAGCACTAAGGGCCAAGGTAAGGTCAGTCACATATCAGGTTCTGTAAAAGCCACTTACCTGTATGTGAATTTCCCTACCCCAGCAATACCAGTCTGCTACAGACGACGACCTGTCATGAAATCTGGTGCTTTAGCAGAAGCTTTATTTACTTTGCCTTTCAACAACAAAAGCCTCTCACTTGTATGTGAATTTTCCTACCCCGCCATACCAGCCTGCTAGAGACAATGACCTGTCATGAAATCTGGTGCTTTCTCCAAAGCATTATTTACTTTCCTTTTCAACGATAAAGTTGATCGCACTCATGTTTAATTTGTCTGGGAAAAACACAGAGAACTATTTACAAAGATAACGCTTAACACTTGTGAGTAAGTTACACAAGTAAATTTACTCGCACACTTTTGAGCAACTTTACTACTTTTGGCTATTCCCCATTTAAGAGTATAAAGTTACTCAAAAGTGTAGAATTAAATGTTTCCACTCCCTGAGCCAAAGTTACCTCAAAAGAGAGGTAGTAAGACCAGGACCACACATGTCCAACTACTTATACTGCAACACTCTCCCATTGAAAATAATGGAGGAAGGGACTTAAAATAGGAAATAATGTTAAACAAAATTAACATAGTAAACATAAATAAACAATGAATATTATGTTATGATGAAATATTTTAATAAACATTCTAAATTTAAAAATAAATGTACCTTACTTAAAATTAATCTAAAATAAAATAATGTTAATTTAATTTAATATATTTAAAATTAATTAAATCTTTAATACAAAATTAAATATGTGCCACAATGGTAGAGGTCTCCCTCTAGTAAAGTATAGAGAAATGAAAAATAAAGTTATTAAACTTGAAAAATAAACAAAAATGCTGCATCACTAGTTATTTAATATTCATTTAAAAACTGAATTGTTTTGAACAAATTAAATTCAATTAAATATTTTTAGGATTAAAATTAAATTTAAATAAATCCCACCTAAAGTAAAGAATATACTTTTTATTATGTATTATACACAATTAAAATCGATCCATTAAGTTAATTTGAAGTTGTGTAATTATATTTAATAAACATGGTATATAAATATTAAAATTCTTAAATTTCCTTGAATTATTAAAAATAACATAATAGATATGTTTTTGTAGATTTTCTTGAAAAAGCAGCAATGTGTCCTTTGGTCCACCAATACTCATAAAACCCTTAATCATCTAACCATCTCTATCACACAGGTTTTGATGACAAACGAAACAGGACGGACGCGGAGTTGCGCCGTAATTCTCGAGAATAAGACCCTATCGACTGAAGGGTGTGTAGGAATCCTGTCCCACTGAATTCGGTTTAAAGCAGGAAGCATTACCCTACCAATACAGGACGCTATCCTTTTATTTTGTGGAGACTCCGTGACTGTAGAGGAGCAGGGAGGATAGCTGTGTTGCCTATGTGGCGCATACCTGCGGACTAATTTATGTATACCGTCTGATCCTATATTAAAGGTTTTTAATGCCAAATTCCTGTTTTGATAGAAGCTACTGGAATCCCCTAACAATGAGTTCAGGAGTAAAAGTGATTCTCGCACCTTGGTGAAATAATTTCTAAGATATATCGTCAGAGAGTAATATCTTAAGTCTTGATAAAGATGGTTTAAGTCAAGATAATACCATTGAAACGCGTCAACGCACAAGCCTCATAATCCGTGCAGTGGGCTGTCACACTAGATATTGATTGTTCCCTGTATATCAGGTCCCAGCCCCAACGCCACTTTACACAGATATGGTTTTTTAATGACAAAGTGTAGTGTCTTTTAATACTCCCTTTTTTATTTTCTCTGTTATCAAATTTGTTTGTCTGTCTACTTATGATGTGGTGTTTTTGATTTTGAAAAATATGAATTATGCTTGATTAATCGTTCTCTTGTTTTTAACTTGCTATATTTGTCTTTTATGTTTTTAATAAATTGATTTATATAATAATTTCAATATCATTTGTGTATTGGCATACTGCTTTCTCAATTGTAACTGTGTCCCCCCTGGTTGAATCTGTGTGATAGAGAAGGTTGAATGATTAGGGGTTTTATGAGTATTGGTGGACCGAAGGACACATTGTTGCTTTTTCTAGATTGAACGCTAGTCCTTTGGTTACTAAAGGGTCCCTCTCATTTTTTAAGAGTTTTTAGATTTTCTTACAATAAATTAAATTTAGTTATATGTTTAACTAGTTTAAATATTTAAATGTTACATTATTTCCTATGGGGTTTCATTTTAAGCCCCGCCTCCATTATAGTCTCTGGGAGGCTGTTGCAGTACCAGTGTTTGGCCATCTGTGGTGCTGGACTTAGTCCACCCTGAGCTGGAGTGCATCTACTACTCTTCTTGGTCTTTTTTGGTTGTAGTAATTTTAGAGGTGTACAGCAATGGGCTTAATCCTTTGTGGGTGCGTGCATGTTCCTCCCTAAACTCTTCCCTTGTCCCCCAAACCCTTCTTTACTCCTCCCTAAACCCCATCCTTTTTCCAGCTACTCTCTCTTGTCCCACCCTCATTAATTACTAAGTAGTAAACTTATATGTGTGGGAATCTCCCTACTAAAAAGATTGGAGAGATGGAGTTGAAGAGTTACACTCGTAGGTTTGTGAATTGCATTTTGTAGTAAGTCAGTATTACTACTGTAGTACTACTTTATAAAATACAAAACACAGTTTGTGAGTCTGTCCCAACTTGTGCCCATGTGCTTACAGAAAACTCCACATGCATCAAGGATATTGTTTTACCATTTCTAAAACACATCTCTGCTTTGAGGGTTTTAAACTAACTGGCATTGAAAGTGCTACGGCCACGGCAGTTGAAGCACTTCTGGTGAAAAATCCTCATCTACCAAACTCCGAATACTGTAGGTAGGCTGTGGTTTTGGGAGACAGAACGGTACCTCTGCGGTACCTCTGCGATGCTTCTGACCCACCTAGCAGCCTTTAAATGAGAGTCTAAGACTTGAGAAGTGGAGTGGCACAGAAGTAGTTTTTATTTATACCTAGTGGCTAATGCTGATCTATTTCCAAGCTAAACACTTCTCAAATAAGTCAGTAAGACACAGGGAGGTAAAGTCGCTTGCACAGCAACACAAAATGTTGGTCAAATGGGAAAGAAGACAATAGAAGCTGGATATCTTAGTTGCCAGCTATTTGACCCTGCATACGTTCTGTACATTTCTATAAAATAAGTTTCAACAAATGAGCCCACTGACCTGTGGATATAAGAGAATGAAGAAGCTGAGTCCAAATGCCAAGATAAGGAAGAAAAACAGCACTACAATCCGCAACAAGGTCCGAAGAATCTCCCAGAACATAACTATGTAAATTCCAAAACTCTCAAACCTAGAAGAAATATACGCACATGTAAATACAAGCACAATGTCTGATATATTGAAAGACACGTTTATAGCATCAGAAAATATGAATCATGATTGCAAGCATCTGCTTCTAAGACATATATTCTCAGGCCTATATGTAGTATTCAACAAAAAGCACAAGAGCGTGGATGGAGCAAAATATATCACAAGGAGTAAGCATCAAATCACTGAAAGGTACGTCTCCCCTAAGAGTCATCATGAACAGAGATATAGCTATCAATGGTGTAGCAGGTGCAATGGCACTTGGGGCCAGGATTGAAGGAGTTCATCTGCCTCCCAAATATATCAGTCATTTCATACCTAAACAAAGAGAAGGCACCCCGTTTTCCACCCTTGCTACACCACTGGTAATAAACGTGAAAAGGTATAAGACAGCTTCAAGGCAAGAAAAGGAGCTAAAAACATCCCTGGAATGTGCTTCAATGCTAGCCACATATTGCTAGTCCAAACAACTACAGTGAGAGAATCTGATCCTCACGAGAAGGAATTTGGGAACTGATGTACAAAGTGATTTAGCAGCTGCAGACGCTGAATTGCAGGGTTTACAATTACTAAACACCTTTTTCTGATTACTAACACCATTTTGGGATGTGGAAAACCTTTTCAGAATCGTAAAATGGGTTTAGAAATCCATATTGAATTGAAATTTGGAAGAGACTTGTTAATGGCATTCCTTCTAAATTGGGAGCCGCTGAGATACGTATTAGTGGTTTGCAACTGTAATTCCGATCGCTACCCATTGATTTGTTACTGGCTCCCAGATTGGAGGGTTAACTGATTTGTAAAGGTCCAGTTTGGACCTCTTCATCTTTGGGAATCAGTGTCGCAACTTCAGCAGGAGTAAGCAGCAGTCAAGGGACCACTGTCCGGTCTCACCGAAGTATGGAACTCTTTTTCTTTTTCAGACAATCCAGGATAATTTTGGGCTGCTTTTAAAAAATAATTTCATTTTGGAAAGAAATTATATGGATGATGGTCTGCTATCCCTTGCAGGCCACCATCCCTTTTATTGTAGTCAATCACAGTCGGCTGAAATTTGTGACCATGTTAATTAATAGTAATTGGCTAGGTTGTTCTGTGACCCTATGCAGTTCAGTATTTTTTGATCTGACCTATCTGCACATAATTCGGTTCACAAAATCATATTGCATTCACAAAAAGTTGGTGCGCAATTTGCAACCACTTTTTGCAAATGTAATCATCTTTTTACATCAGAAACTTAGTCACATTTTACAGATAATTTTGACAAACATGTTAACTAAACATCTAAGGGGTTGTTCAAACTTCCCGAAGAGAAATTCCTGAATTATTCTAGTATTTGGGATAATACTGAGTGGCATCATTGTTTTGCAGCAGAAAATGTATTTCCATGTGTCAGACCAGTTTTCTTAGGGCTCTGTAGCTCAAGGGCAGTTAGGGAATACTTGTGACAACTATTTGCTTTGTGTTTGAAAGCACAGAATCCAAATATATTGTGAGTGGAGTGCAAAGATACTCTTCTTTATGCTTTGAATTGTCTTGAAGAAATACACTCTAGTCTAAGCCCCTGGGTTACCATTGACAGAAGGGGTGTCTTTCCCCCTTGTTCATCATGGCCACTCCCAGAGTGTGCATGGAACTAGAGAGCAGACCATAAGCAGATGTTTGCTCATTTAATTTTGCAACTCCTGACAAGCCAGAGGACAGTAGCCTGCTCCCACAATCATGAGGGCAGTGAATATAGAAATTAATCAACACTGCCTCCAGATCCCTCACCCCATTGGCTCCCCCCTTATTCTCTCAGCAGACAGTCTGACGGCCAGATAACAGGAGAAAACAAGCATTTGCAATGCAATAGGTCTCGCATTTGCGAAAGTTTGAGCTATTGGCATTGTAAATGACAATGCCTTTTATTTATGTGTTTTGAAAACCTGCAATTGGTGTGTAAACATGCACTTGGTACTTACAGTCCTTGCTTATGAGAAGCAAGGCTGGCAGTAAAGAGGCGCAGTTGCTGCCAGCCTTGTTTCTAGTAATGCGAGACCTATTGAATTGCAAATTCTTTTGGCAGCAGTATTAAGAAGCATTTGCAATGCAATAGGTCTCACATTTCTAAAAGTTAGACCTATTGGCGTTGTAAATGCTAATGTTTTTATTTAGGTTATTTTGTTTGCCGGGGTGGAGGGACTTGGCTTCCGAGACTGTATGTGTGTTCCATGTGTGGCTAGTGAGTGCATGGGGTATGGCAGTGTGCTATACAAACACTTTAACTCATTTACGAGGACTTATTTGACAAAATAAACACAGGAAGGGTAAAATGATGCATTTGAGTACGTGGTGGGGGTTAGGGGAGAGTACGGGGTGCAGTTTGTCCCACATTACAACACAATAAAAGCTCAACCGAATCAGTGCGATTTAATTTAAAATCAAGTTGAGCAAAGAAAAATATTTGGCTTTTTATTAATACATACAACAGTCTCTGCAAACAAACCAAGGAGCATCGCTGTACAGTAGACATGTCATACTTTTATACCAGCACTGAAACCGTCAGTAAACAAACAACGGTGCCCCCTTGAAAGGGGTATGGTCTGGGGCAATCGACTGACTGGCACGCATGTCAGAGATTTTATCTGTGAGCACCTTCTAGTACACGATTTTTTAAACCCATGTTCAATGTGAAAAACAGAATGTACACAATTCTAAAGCTGGAAGGCTCTCCATATTTGTTTTCTATGGACAAATACATCTCCGAAAAAACACCTGATACTTAAAGGGCACTCCACTGCACTAGCACAACGAACCAGAAAGTTGCTTCCAGAAATATGACAAAAGCATACCAGGCGAAGAAGTGGCAAAAAAAAAAGACGTACCTCACAGCATGACGTAACTAAATGTCCTTGAAAAAAAAAATTGTAAGTGAAATGCACCTAAATCTGCAATCCTGCTCCGTGACAAAAAACAACTTGTGTCTACACAATCTTCTCTTATTAACTAACGAAGTAAAAGCACACAATTTACTCACCGAGTTCAGATAAAGGGAACGTAGTCAGTTTATTGCTGAAATGTAATTAGTTCAAAACAAACGTGACATGCGCGTTTAAAAGGTGCTGGTTAGTCAATCGAAAACACGTGATTTGCCCACCATATGTGGTGAAACTAAACAAAACACTTCGGATATATTGTACAACCCAAATATTGACAAAGCCTAAATACACCATATGTTGTAAGCGATGCGTGCAACAAATAATTAGGGGGCCCATTAGGATGGCGGGCGGAAGCACCACCGCCGTGCTGGCGGATGCAAAAAGCACCAGCTACCGTCCGCCCGCCACAGCACACACGCCCGCCCAATTAGGATGTGAAAAGTCAGCCAAACACCGCCCGTAAGCCAGCTACGCCGTCCGCCATCAAAGTGCGCCCGTTCACGGAGCGGCGCGGCCTAATGGAGACACACCGCCCGACGAAATCACGTACCGCCCGGCGTACAAATTACGATGCCAGAACCAAACAGTTCCCCCGGCTAAGAGACACCGCACGTGAAAGCAAGGCGGAAAACCGAACGCACAGTACGGATAGCAAAGAGGCGGACCCCCGAGCATGAATCCAGCACTGCAGGCCCTCCCCATGCTCTACCTGATGCAGCACCCAGGAGTCAACGCACCGCGGCGACGCAGGTAGGCAGACACACAACAGGGGCACGCAAACAGCGCACACAGTGCAAGGGCGGGAAAACTGTATATGGCCCCCCCGACACCCCTGCGTGGACACGACACATCCACCACTGCACCCACACATGCGCACAACGCAGAGGCCAACGGCAGCGCAATGCATGCGCCGCACACAAACAACACAGGGTCACAACCAAACACCACACACACCAGCACCACCCAGAACGCACATGTCACGTGACAGCCCTGCCACAGTCATGTCCCCAACCGGCAATTCACTGTTGCCAACCTGACGTCACACAAGTGACCCGAACATGTCAGTGACGTCACGCCAAATTAGGACACACCCCTGTGTGCAAAACACGGCGAAGCACACAGCGGCGGCAACATCACCCAGCAGAATATGGACCCCGTCGGCAAAAGGTACGCCAGTACCACACAGAAACACCGATGCCACCCTGCACCCAATAACAAGACATGCAATACGTAACATCAAAGATACCGGGGACAGACAACAGGTGGTACCAATTATAACACAAGGCCCAACGTATAGCGGAAACGCAGCCTGCCGCCCACACACGGGAGAGGAGACAGCACTGAATGACCTTCCATTCCCACTCTGAAACCACATCCCGACTAAACAAGCCGGAGAAAACAGTCATTGCACCAAAAAAAGCCCAACACAGGCATGCAGAGGGAAGCGGCCACAGGGCAGATAGCGCATAACACCAAAGAACATTCAGAACGGAAAAAAGAAATGATAACACTCCCCCATGTGGTTCACATGCAAGTTATCTGGAAGGAGTCAGACACCACTGACCTTGACCATTCAGAGAAGCATGTGGGATGAGGGCCCGTGTCCTCCGCACAAGCTAACATAACACAAGTCCTGCCTCCCTACGACCATTACAGAATTCCCAGCAACGTCGGAGGTTGCACCCTGCAGACTGCACAGACAGCCGGAGCACGCCACCACATCGCCCTGCAGCAAAATGGCACTTGCACCACACCTACCCAACTACGCCGGACAGATTAAGCTGTACAAACATAACCTGATACAGATATTGGGATGTGACAATCTGGCCTTGCTGAACGTAAGTTACCGACTAACTTACCGCATCGCATTGTTCAGCTGCGTCATCCCCGTCTTCTACTGTCGGAGGTGTCCCTTCTACTATCCTGTGGATTTATGTCTCTCCAACCCGGCATGTCCAAGGGCGGACCTGCTACAACTATTCAACCCCCTGGACGTCCACGACAGGGTCTGTTCAGCCTATGGGGGCATGGCGTATGTGGCTACTATCGGACCCACACTGCAATGGGACCACTGTGCCTCCACACGACGGATAATGGATCACAGTTACATCGAATGTCATCCAACATGTCCCATCATGCTCCTACAAGGGACAACTCACGACCAACACCTTGACAGCCACCATCCGCTACATTGGATGGCATCCATGTTTACCACCAATGCCATGGAAGCCCTGCTGGAAGGTATCGCATACCTGACAACCTGTCAATTCGTCGGGCCCCGCCGCCATACCCCCAATTGAACAATGATGTCCCACACCGTACCCATGCATGGCCTCCGCACGGACTGGGCAGTTACCAGTACAACAACTATACCATACAACCTGCAACTGACACCACACCATCAACTACACTGCAATGACATCGGATATATTCGGGACATGCACTCTGTTCCTCATCACATCCAGTAACTCTGCATGAACAGGGGGAGGCAGAGGCATGGGATTTGTGTATGGCAACCACATGGACAGAACTGCACGTACAACCATGCCATAATATGCATCCTGCGCCCATGAACATATGCACCGGTCAGTGGACAGTAATCGTCCGGCTGTAGTATGTGAGAGCTGTCACCTCACCTCCCCCTGAACTTCCGTGCCAGGACCTTTGCATGGACAACAAGTGCATCCACCAACAACATGACCCCAGTGACTGTGACATGTCCAGTAGCCACCACATCGCAACAACAAGTGGGACGCCGTTGCATGCACGTAAGTCCATGCCCTGATGTCACCTCCACGCACGTGTGTATGAGTAACTATAGCAGCAAACCTGTAACATGGAACTGAGATGCACTGTGCCCATGATGACAAGCGGACTGGTAGGCTAAATGTATACTGTCTGTGTCAAAGTCAGCAGCACCTCAGTAAGTAGCAAATGTACATTAGCACAGCAACGGCTAAGCAGTCGTAACTCTGAAGCCCACATCCCACAGTCAACAACTAATCACATCTACCCCTACACCCTATGCCATGTGTAATCATGCTGAGTATATCCTCCACATGCATTTCGCTGCCAGTAGTGTCCACTATACTGCATCACAGAGGACATAAGTACCAATACATGTCTAGAAGCAAAAATGTGTCTCTGCTGATTCATTTCACAAGTACGAATGAGAGAGGATGAGAGTGTGAGAAGTACACGGCAGTTGTGAGATGACCATGTAGTCCACTGTAATTGGATGTCAACGCAAATGAGTAGCACAACTGTGGAAGACACACATGTGTCATGTGAAGCGGGAGTCACGCATGGCTCAGGTGGGTGGGTGTGACGGGTAGGTGCGCACATGCAATGTTGAAACACGCTGTGTTGGGAGGATACAGGAACAGTACATTGGCGCTCTCCTGGGAATTTGTAAAGACCACCTGTCTGGGGATGAATGTGAACTCGTGTGTGCACAACAGGCGGGCACACGATCAATGCTGCATCAAGTGTAGACGTCAGCCCACCCTCCGTGGACATGCTGGATACTGCTGTGCGTCCGCAAGGCTCTTGCCAAGGCACTCACATCCCCTGTCGACCAGGTGTATCCACAACATTGTCCACCTGCACAGGCAATCCAGGACACGGGATGGCAGTGGAGCATGGTGGGTGAGAGGTCATGGCGCGCTCCTCCTGGTCACATCACGCAGGCAACACATCCCCAATGTGTAGTATGGCACAAGTCATATGGAAGTAGTGGGGGGACGCACACATCACGAGCAGTAGTGACGTCACGGAAGGTGGCTCGCACCATCCCACCCATTGCCTAGATCTCCACACACGTTACATGCCATTGCAACAGAGAAGCCAGCGCGTGCACAAGCAGCTCCGAGCTCGCCCCAGAGAG
Source organism: Calotriton arnoldi (assembly GCA_963921515.1). Lineage (NCBI taxonomy): Eukaryota > Metazoa > Chordata > Amphibia > Caudata > Salamandridae > Calotriton > Calotriton arnoldi. The sequence goes on along the minus strand of CAWUFW010006131.1, from coordinate 1,056,244 downwards.
GCCAAAGAGTGAATGTGTGGGTCCATGAGCTCCAGTTGGACGCGGCCTGGGCCGCTAGGGCAGCTACAGCCTCTGTGTGTTGCAGGTGGTGTATCCGGACTGCGGAGCCTGTCATGCATTGTCAATGTTGCCCGGGTCTCGAGTCGGGGCACCACGCAGGTGGACGGCGTCCCGCCACATATCATACCGTGAGACAGACCACTTGTTCAACTGGACCCACACATACACTCCTTGGCCTCTCTGGGGCGAGCTTGGAGCTGCTTGTGCATGCGCTAGCTTCTCATGTGCAAATGCATATTGGTGTGAGCGAGGGGAGGCCATGAGGACAGTGTAAAAGATAACTGTTTGACTTTCAGTTAGTTTAAGGAATGCCCCTGATGTGGTCAGAAAAAGACGTGTCTCGTGTGTATTGCAACTAGTAGATAAGCCGATGACCTTCCCATGTCTTGCATGTAGCCCCGCACCTAGCCCCGCACACTCGACACATCAAAATGAGTACCAGCACCACATTCTTCCCATTCGAAGCACTGACTGGGGGTGACAACCATTGGACAGTCTTGTGTAGTCCACCCACGCGTACATGTGGGCCCTCCATGATCCATGTCACCTGCGGCAAAGTGATGTCATGGACAATGACGGTAGTGAGCAGAGCTGTCTGCCCCACGCACAGATGGTGCATCAGCTCAACAGACCCAGCACTGAGGGCAGCAGGGGTCAGATGTGCAGGGGCAGCTGTGCCTGTTGTGAAGGCACATGCATATAGACAGCACATCGTCCAATGTGTAGTCTGCCCACATCTACAGTCCATTGTCAGGCGGACCTAGCAAAAGATCACAAGACAACACATCTGTGTGGGTGTACCCACTGTGACCAACACTGCGCAACAATCAACGTACCCGCCCTGTGCATGGCCCACCCCGCAACGGAGGTCACATTCAGTGCCACTATCTCACACACACATCCCTGTCACGAGGCATGGTGTGTCCAATAGACAGGACTGAGTGAGCGCCCATCCGGAGGGTCCTGAACAGGAGACACATGTAACCCACTAGGCAGTCTGTGTTGTCACCTACTGGCATTGTGCAGTCAATGTGCAGGCCAGGCCTGCTGGGACTGAGAAGGGCAGCATGGCCCCAGCCTGACATTCACACGACCAACAAGTGCACTGAGACCTGCATTGCCAATTGGCTGGGTCACTGGATGTCTGACATGAAGTTGCCATGTACCACCACTCGGGAGGGACAGACAGGTCAAAGCGCCCGAGAGCACACATACCCATGCCACCTGCAGTCAGCATGGTGAGCAGTGGATGTTTGAACACCACAGGCTCTGACTCATAGTGCTGCGGATCAACGACATGTGTGTCACCCACATGCACCCCCACACACACTGCAGCTGTCTCCCACACACAAATTTCGCAAGGAATAGCCATGTGCAGTGTGCGTGGAGCTCGGAATCCAGGATCTCCAGCTCCTCGCTGGTGAGTGGACCTGGACATGTCCTCAGCGTCATCGACGTGTAGGTGGAGAGGTGGCAGCAGCATGTGTTCTCGAGGGGTGCCAGGCTGCAGTTCCAGGTAGATGTGGTAATGCCTGTCCCACTCACACACACATATAACCCCCTGGGTCAGTTACAGTGGGTCCAAGCTGCTGCAATCCGTGTACCATGTCTGGCAGCTTCAATTGCAGACGTTGGCCTGCTCCCAGCTGGCCCGGGACGCTTCCCTCCATAGTGGAACACGCAGGGTGCAACCGCGAGGGACATTGGAGTTGGCCGTAAGGGCCTGGACCATGGCGGGTACAGTCCGCTGATGCCATGTGCACCACACAGTATGATGTGCGCACTGCATCTGCAGGTGTGGCCATGATTTGTGTGTGGGTGCAGGTGCACAATGGACGGGGCCACAACATGCTGTGTGCATAGGCAGGGACGGCCAGTGGCCAGCCTCCACATGTCTGTTGGCACATCATCATGTACACATTGGCATGGGTGCATGGGATATGCATATGCACACACATGCCATCTTTCACTATGTACATCTGCCACTTGGCACGTGCAATGTTACGTGTCACTTGTGATGTGTATTTGCAAGCACACAGCCGTGTTGGCATGGGGCTGTCAATGTGTACACCTGTCAATGTTTCTGGAGGTGTGATCCGTACAGTGCTGTACATAGGGTGCAGTGGTGACACCAATGACTGTCTCATATCCCCTCGTGCCACAGGTCCCACTTGTTTTGGCCGCTCAGCCTGTGTCCATAGCGTTGTTGGTGTGTGCCATACTCACCCAGCCTCGGAAGCAGTGTGATGCACAGCAGCAAGTCATGTTGCCGCGGTGTTGCCGCTTGCCGAATATGCAGTCTGTTACCATCAGCATGCCTTACAAGTCATTGAGGCCTAGATCCCCATGTGCATGCTCATAGCAATGGTGTGTGTCACTGCCCATTGCTATTGGTAGGGGACCTGTGTAAGTGTATTGTGGCTGTGCTGTCCCTACTTGTCAGCTGTTCTGTGATTCAAGTGCTTGCTCAGTCATTTTTGTTTTGTGTATGTGAATATGCCATGTGGCGTCTTGCTTTGACATGTGTCCACTTCCATCTTTCCTAGGCGGAGACCAAACATTCATCGCCCCTACCAATTGCTGTCAGACATGGAGGATGTAGAGGTCATCCGTAAATATCGTCTGGACCGACCCACCCTGCATCGTCTATGTGCCATGTTGGAACCCCACCTCCGTCCTCGCAGGGTGTATCCAACAGCATTCACCCACACGGCTAAGGTGATGGCTGCACTGCATTTCTTCGCCACTGGGTCATTCCAACACACAGTGGGCAGTGGAGGTGGGATGTCCCAGCCCATGTTCAGCATGGTGCTGAGGGATGTACTGTCAGCTATGATGCTGTACAGGAACAGATACGTCCGATTCCCCAGGGCTCGTGAATTGGCGGCAGTGAAGGGTGCTTTCTATGCCCTTGGACGGATCCCCCACGTCGTTGGTGCTATAGATTGCACCCATGTTGGCCTTGTTCCACCACAGGCCACTGAGCAGCTCTACCGCAACCGGAAGCACACGCACTCCCTGAATGTGCAAGTGGTGTGCCTTGCGGACATGGTGATTTCCCACGTGTGTGCCAAGTTCCCAGGATCGGCACATGACGCGCACATCATGCGCAACAGCATCCTACCACGACTGATGGCCAATCTGCAACCGGACCGTGGCTGGATTGTCGGTGAGTATGTGGAGTAGTGTAGCGTGCTGGCTGTGCGATGCTGTCTTGTGTCCAGTTGGAATTGCAACGGTTCTCTGTGTCCCTCACACCCAGGTGACTCTGCTTACCCGAATGGGCCCTGGCTGCTCAGCCCATTGCGACGTCCTGGGAGCCCAGCTGATGTCCGCTACAATGAGGCACATGGGAGGACCAGACGTGTGGTTGAGCGTACCTTTGGCCTCCTCAAGTCCAGGTTCAGATGCCTGGACCGCACCGGGGGTGCACTGGCGTACTCCCCACAGAAGGTGTGCCAGATAATAGTGGCTTGCTGCATGCTGCACAATATGGCTATTCGCAAGCAGATCCCCCTAATTGTGGATGACGGAGATCAACCAGGGCCCCAGCCTGCAGACCAGGACAGCTCGAGTGAAGAGGACAGTGGAGAGGAGGAAGCTGTGAATGTGCGTCAGCAGCTCATCGCCCGCTACTTCACTTGACGGTGAGTGTCCATGTACGACGGCTGATGTAGCTGTAGTTGTGCAGGTGTATGTGTGCTCTGTCACGGGGGCCTTTTGTTCACTGAGTGCTGTGTGTCAATGGTCCATGTCCAGGTTGGTATGCCACTGGCAGCGGCTGTAGCAGTGTGCCCTGTTGCTCTGTGTGATGTGTGTACATTGCTTGTAGTTGGTGACAAGTACTGTGTGATGAGTGTGTGACACACTCATTGAATGTACTCTTGTTCTGTTTTTCACCCCTAGGTCCCTACAGCCTCTCCTGTCCCATCGACATACCACACAGCAGATGCATTTCTGCTCATGGTGGCGATTGCACATCGTTGAATAAACCCAGGACACATGAAGCAGATTGTGATCAAGGTGTATTTATTTACAGCGGTGACATGTGATTGTGTGCAAGGTGATGACAAACGTGGTGCATGCTGTGACAATGAGTTGACGGTCATGGCTGCGTGATGGTCAGGGTGTACCCATGAAGTTCTATGTCCACAGTCCAACAGACACATGCCATTCACATGGCAGTGTGGGGTAGGATCGTAGTACAAGTCAATGCAGTAGGTGGTCAAGGTGGCTGGCTGACTCACTGGCGTTTGGTGCGTGCGAAGTCCTCTCTGGACACCTGTTTCCTCTTCGGACGGCCCCTTCCACGTTTGGTAGGGGGGTGTGTTGATGTGCCGCTGGTGGTGGCTGAGGAGTGCTCACTCGCTGTGGACGCAGGGGAACGCGATGCTGCACGACCCTGCGCCACAGCAGGTGGTGGCGGAGGTGGTGTTGCTGGCCTTGCTTGTGCCCTCACCACCACCACCAGCTGGCCCATTAGGTCCACAAGTTGGTCCATACGGGTCACGAATTGTCCCATATGGGCGTCCATGGACCTCAACACCCCAAGGACCTCCCGCGTGTCGGTAGCCGACCTGGCCCATTGTCCTTGGGCCTCTTCATAGGCCCCAAGGACTCTGGCGATTTGCGGCAGGGCTTGGCTCCCAGGCTCAGATGGCGTTGGCCTGGCCCTGCTCCTCCTACCAGTACTGCTGCCACCGACCTGCCCACTAGCCACATTGCTCACCACGGTCCTCGCTCTGGCTCCCAGGGTGGAGCCCGACGGCCGTGCCACCGCTTGCGCAGGGGCTGTGGCCAGGGATGGCGTGGTGGTGGTGGTTGCGGCGGTGGTGGTGCTTGCGGCGGTGGTGGTGGTTGCGGCGGTGGTGGTGGCCGCAACGACCGTGGCAGCAGGGGTCTGTGACTGGTCAGCAGCCCTGGGTGATGGGTTGGTGGGCAGGAGGGGCCCTGGGGAGCGGTTGTGCCCTGCCACTGCAGATGGGCCTGCTGGGTGGTCCGCGTCCGAAGAGGTGTCCAGCTCCTCTACATCCGTGAGTCCGGGTCGGGGGCTTGCGGACTGGCTGTGCTGGCTGCTGTCTCCCTCTACAGCATCCAGCAGTTCGGCACCTGTGGGGAGAATGAGATAGGTCATTGTGTTGCACCTAGCAAAGTATGTATTGGTTGTCTGACATTCACAGTTCGTGCACTGTCGTGCACAGGTTTCCCAGTGGCGTGTGTGTGGATGTACGATGTGTGTATGCATGGGCTAGGCAATGGAACTGTGTGATGTGGACATGTGGCATGGGACGGATTAGCAATGCCGATGGGTGTGTGTTGCTATGCTCCTACATTTTGTGGCTCGGGTGTATGCGTGCTCCAGGACCATCGACGATGTTGGGTTGAACGATGGTTTAGGGGGAAGGATGGAACGCTTAGAAACGCTGATGCCAGAAGGGGGTACAGCCCCCTAAACGCTCTTGGGTTGAAATATGCTTTTGGGGTACATACTGTGAGTAATGGGTGCAGAACGTGACATGTGTTCTGGCAACATGACAGTGCATAGACAAAGGTGTGTGTCTGTCTCACATGCCCGGAATATCTGCTGACTGTTATCATTCATGGACATCACATTGGTAGCATTATTGTGAGTTCGTGCTTGTTGTGTGCCACACGACGTATTGCAGATGGGCCAAATCCTTTGTGTGCGTGCTGCCCTGGTACATTTGCATCAGTGCTGTGCTCTTGGGGTGTTGACTATATTATGTGTGTTGTTACTCGCAGTGTGACGTGCACTTCAGTCACTGCAGGCACATGATTTGTCATGGGCAGGTATCTTTGCATGACTACTGTATGAGGGCCAGCTGTTCGGATGACATACCTTTCATGACACTGTGGCTGAGAGATGAGATGGATGATATGTTGAATGTGCATTGTGTGCCTGTGTGTTTCATGGGTCCAGTTGTCTTTGTGTGCAATATTGTGGTTCCAAGCTGTTACTTCTAGTACGGTCTGTCTTACGTGGGCGTTGTTGTACGATGTGTGGGTGACAGGCAGTGAGGACTGCATGGACAGGACTTCGATGGTGTTGCTGATGTGTGTGATGGGTGGCACAGTGCCTGCCGTGTGGGTCTGTGCTCCAGTGGGACTTGTGCATGCAGACGTGGCTCCTTAGGTGTTGCTGTATCTGTGATGGGTCATGTGGGGTTTGACTCTGTTGAACATGTCCGTGTGCACATTGGTCTCATGATTGTGACTGGGAGCAGTGCTGCGTGTTCCTCTGCTACGTGACATGTCCCATGTGTCAGTCGTAGTACAGTCCTCATGCCTACAGACGCCCCGCCCTGTACAGTTTCCCACCTACAGGTTGTTTCTGAGTGCGCAATGCAATGGATGCCACATGGTACTGGGAGGGAGGGGTGCTCCACCTTGCTGGTCTGTGGGAATGGGAGCCTGGTGGGTGTTTTACTTCAGCTGTCCCCCCTCCGACCCACTGTCTTTGTGTTCCGGCTACTTACCTGTTACTTGTCGGTCAGTGCAGCTATGGCGGACACATGGATGTGGGGTGTGCTCCACCTTGCTGGTCTGTGGTAGTGGGGTCCTGGTGGGTGTTTTACTTCAGCTGTCCCCCTCCGACCCACTGTCTTTGTGTTCCGGCTACTTACCTGTTACTTGTCGGTCAGTGCAGCTATGGCGGACACATGGATGTGGGTGTGGGGAGTGCTCATTCTGGCGCATCTGGAGTACAAGGGGACCTGGTGGAAGTTGCGGTGCTGGCTGACTGTACACATGCCCCCATGGTTTTGTTAGTTGGTAGCTTTGGGCTGAGTGTGTGTGAGTGTCTGTTGCATGTGTGGGTGATGTCTTGTGTATTGTGTACTGGACATGGGGGTGTTTGTCCCTAGGAGCTATGGCATGGTGGTAGTGCATGTGATTACATAGCGGTGTGCTGGTATACGTTTGTTTGTACTTACCAGCCTCCACTCCCCCTGGTAATCCGGTGAGGATCTCCGGATGTATGATGACTCGCACCTTCTCCTCCCACGCCTTGAAGGTCTTGAATATCGCGGGATTCCCTCCGCCAGTCCTGGCAGCCAGCTCTCGATTTTTGCTCTCCTTCTTCTTGACCACGCTTTTGAGGTCGTTCCACCTTTTGTTAATTTCTCCTCTGTTGCGTGGAACGTTCCCGACTGCATTGGACTGGTCTACGATCCTGCTCCACAACCGGTTTCTGGTGGATAGTGGTGTCTGTTGGACCTGGTTGCCATAGATTTGTGGGTGCACCTTGACGATCTCGTCGACCATGACCGTCAGCTCGGTGGAAGTGAACTTGGGCATTCTGTGTGGTGCCATGGTGTGTGTTTTGGTGTTTGTGGTGCTGGTGCGGTGTGTGATGTGCAGGGGGTTTGTGTGGCCGGTGTTTGGTGGTGGTGGTGGTGATGGGTGTGATAGGTGCATGTCTGTGGTGTGCTGCTGTCCTTTCTGTCTCGCTGTGTTGTGTGCTTTCGTCCTCAGTTTGTAATGTTGCAGGGGGTTGTGGTCTGTGAAGGGGCTGGTTTTGTACTTACCTATGTGGGTGTGTCATGATGGTCTGTTGTTTTCAGGTGTGTTGTGGCTGGTGTTCTGGGATTTGTAGTTGATTTTTTTGTCCAGGGGGGGTGTGTTTCCGGGATGTGTACTGTGTTTGGGTATTTGTGCGTGGGTTGCTATGTGAACTTGTTGGCCATGTTGTGTGTGTTTGTTTTTGTCAGCGGATGATTTCTGTGCATGGACGTGGCCGCCAGAGCTTCCACCGTGTCCATTTTCGTCACTGTTGTTTGCGCTGGCGGGCGGTGTATTTGTGGATTTTCCGCGCTCATGTCGGTACGATCCTAATTTCACGGGCGGTGTCTCGGTCGTCAGGGCGGGCGGTTTTGGGTTGTCGTGCGTCTTTCCGTCCGTGGCGGGCGGATGGACTTAGACTCGGACATGGGCGGGCGGTATTTTCTGTTTATTTTCCGCCTCCGGCGGTTTTCGGTTCGCGGCATCGTAATTGCTCGGTCGGTATTCAGACGGTGTAGGCGGGCGGATTTTTACCACTGTGGTTGATGGCGGATTTTTTACCGCCCGACATCGTAATGGACACCCAGGTTTTTAAAAATAAACAACACACAGGAATTAAATAGGAATAAAAGAATAAATACAATGACAAAACCAATGCCGCACAGACCTGGTTATTGACCCCGGTCTGGGTAGTTAAGCACCTTGGACTCTGACATCAGGTGGACGGTGCGAGATACAGGGCAGCTGACTGCATATGGCAGCAGGAGAGTAAGGCACTGGAGCTGACTACAGGCGCTTCAGCCGGAGGCTACGTGGGGACCCTGAGGGAATGAGTGCAGTGGCACTGTCAGTGGGAGCACTGCCAAATGTAGGCTATGGGTCTGCCGGTGCATGGGGCTTCACTGAGGCGGGCAGTGACCATGACAGGTAAGTGCACCCGCTCTGCTATTCAGCTCTGGTGTGTTAGTTATTCCTTATGTCCTCCTCTGAGCTCCTGGCTATGCAGCGCTACTGTTTTCAATCGCTGCAAGTTTCTGAGTTGGCAATATGCGCGTTAATGTCAGGCGAACTGTTTGTGGATCCCACGATGTGAGAGCCAGAGCTGGGAGTACGTCGGACCGAGTCTGCACGGCACGCCCAGCAGCTTGATACAGCGGCGGCTGCCCGGGAGTAGAGTGGGGTGCGGCCATAGAAATAAGTAATAGGCACTTACACGCATACACACATAAACAAGAATTTGTAAATGCATTGTGTTTGATAAAGTGATGAAGGGCCTACCACAGCGAGGCATTCCCTCCATGCTTTATGAAATGGACGGAGTCGGAGGAATTTGTAAATTGCGCTCTGCTGGCTGCTAAAGTGAGGGTCAGTCGAGCTGTGTTATACTGCAGCCTGCTGCTGTCTCCTGAGCCCCAGCTGCCTCCTTTGTAATCCTCCGCTGCAGCACCAATATATGGCATGAACAACAACACCAGAGCTAAGTAAAAACGCCAGCACGCACTGGAATGGATTATGGTGGTGATATCAATGCGCGGTGAGAAAGCGCTTGGCATGATGGGATATGTAGTCCCTGCAACTCCTGCTATTCGGGCACTTAGAGCAGTTCAAAGGAAAAAAGGACTACATATTCCGGGATTCAGCGGAACATCCATTGCTTTCCAAAAGCGGACAAAAACAGTAGTTAGGCGCCGCTGCTTCCGGACTAAACGGAAGTCAGTCTCAAATAAAGAGCCTGTAAAAACCAAGCTAACACGAGCTATGGCAACGTTCAACAAATAGCAAGCGGCAGCAGAAACTACTGCCAATAGGCAGAGTTTCACCCAACACATACAGATTACTTGATGCCTCATAGAGGCAGCGCATGCGCTGCCTTAAAAATATGATACCTGCGAGACCTAAAAAATAGATAGGGAGAAGCTGCACCTAAACAGATCATTTCCTGCAGCAATTGAGCAGAACACTACATGAAAAGCAAAGGCAAGCCAGCACTGTGAGTTCTGCTCATCCACCCATCGCCACACAGAAGAGATAAGTAGGTCCATCAAAATGTAAATCACACAAGAGTAGTTCAGTAATTGTAGGAATTTTATATTAAGCACAAATTCCTGCAATTATGTCACACTGAGTAATTATAAAATATAGCATGGGGTGCAGGAACAATGAGAATGGCAAGAACAATAGCAACTTTAGTTTGTGGCGCGTGTATTTTCAGCAGTATTTTTTTGAATGCGTCCTCACGTCCAAAATAGAGGCAAGGTAGCATTTAGCACTAAAATATAAGGCTAAGTATCAAATAAGCATTTTGCGTTATTAGGCATCAATTTCTCAAAACATTGCATAACTATGAGAAACCAAAATATAAGAATTTTGCACACCCCTAGAGATAAGTCAATTCAGGTGAGACTGAACTAGCAACTATTGTACCCCAGTGGGCCACTACAGACATAGGGCCATATTACGAATATGGCAGTCCATAGGACCGATGTACTTGCGGTGACGGTCCAACCACCGCCACACTGCGGGCCCACCCACCGTATTACAAGTGTGATGTTCGGACCACCACAGGACTGCTCCTACCGCCGGGGATCCAGGATCCCGCGGCGGTCGAATCAGCGGTCAGGACCAGAAATATGCTGGTGGTGCCGCTGCAGCGCCGCTGAGTATATTCTGAGTTTCCTGTCCACCGCCCATTTCATGGTGGTGAGCCCGCCATGAAAAGGGTGGCGTAGAGGCAACAAAGGGGGCCCTAACAGGACCCCGTGCCATTCCTGGACCTGAAGGTGCATGCGGGCACCCCCATTCCTGCACGGTGTGGCATGCATGCCACAACATGCTGGAATGTGCTGCAGGCACTGTCACTGCAGCGGGCTGCATGTTAGGCTCTCCTATGATCCTAACAGCCCACCGATGTGAGACCACCACAGCACCACCTGCCCGACCAGGATTAAACTCCTAATCGGGCGGGCAAGTGCACTACGGCCTTGGCAGTCCTCCAGTGGATGGCGCAGTGGTGGCACCTCTGGAGGACTGCCAAAGTCATAATAAGGCCCATAGATTTAGTCCCTAATTCTGAGTGACTTGGTGGGGGATCAGTTAAATATTGGACCTGATAAAAACAAATAATCGAGGGACTGTTATGTATTAGGTCGGCTAAATATCTGGAATCACAAGCTTTCTCTAACCCAGTGGAGAATGACATTCAGATTATGGGGCTTTCTGTACTAAACTTCTCATGTACCGGTGTTTACTGGGCATTTTGCCCCAGTAAGTTTCTGCACGTTTGACCTGCCGAAAGTCATCTGTGGAAAATTGATGGTTATATGTTATCTAGTGCTAAACTTGTGATTTCCATCCACTTGAAAATGTACTGGCATAGGGATCAGAAAAAATGGGCCTCTCAAAATGAGGGAAAATTCAAATATGATGTCACAGATTTAAGACCAGAAAGTAAATATATACTGAATATCTTGCTCCAGGTGGACACATATAATTAAGGTGATGAAGGAGTAGGTCTAGCTATGAAATATGAAAAAGCAGATCACTCAAAGAAAAATTACTATAAGAGAAATAAAACTACTTGTATAACACAAGGATGGGCTTTCAAATGTGTGGAAAATTAAGAAAAACTATATGCAAAAAAGATCAGTTACAAATCATACTCTTTGTATATCCACAGAAATGTTATTTTGGAAAATGTGTGCTCGGAGCGCAAAATGAAAACTAAAGACATGAATTATAGAGCATGTAAGAGTTAACACATCAAATAGCAATGCATTACCATGAGCATCATCATGGCTAAGTACATTATTCAAGAGTATTTGGTCTTGGCAGAGTGGAAAGACATCGCACAAGTGAATATAATGTTAATAGGAGTAAGACATGACAATTCAGTTGGAATGTAAAGACTTTCAAAGTAGTGAATCAGCGTAAGAAGCTATCTATAGATATAGAATAAAATATAATTATTCAAAGAATCAGACAATGAGAAGCAACAGAAATTGTGAATGCTTGATGAAGGGACATATTGAAAGGTAGCTAATATGCCCACATGGGCTAAAGAAAGAAGGGTCAGTACTTCATTATAAAAGACTTGAGGAAATACATTTCTATTCAGGCAATAATTCTTTGGTACTGCTTTAGATATTGGTTCAGTTTCTATAAATATTACTTTGACAATTTCTATAAAACTGTATAACTTAAAAACATATATTCAAGTCTTGTGTTAAGGTGGTTACATCAAACCACAGGAATGCATTAAGTACCTTATCTGTTAATAACTAACCCTTACCCACATCCAAAGGAAATATTAACTTACATTACATTTTGATTACAATTTGTGGTTAATTACCACAGAGGTATAACTGAGTTCAACGCTTATATAACAAGATTGTTATTTATTATTAATAAAAGTACAAAGAGACAATGCACTGGATATTATGAAGATTAACAGGATCTTTAGTATTCTAACTAGCATGTTTCAGGAGTAGCAAAGCTGTATTTCTATAGTCGATAGCCAAGGGGAAAAAAGAGCCCTTTGCAGTTTTAGTGACATAATTCAGGGAAAGTGGCTATTTACAAGGCCACTGGCTAAATAGAACACAATCTCTGCTATTTGCGCAGTGGCTGGCAAAATAGTACGTAATTATCTGCTGTTTAGCCGGAGATAGTCCAAATAGTAGTGATAATGCACAATTTGACCGGAAACTGGATAAAAAGCGTAAAGAAAGTTTTTATTTTTGCAGGCCATGAAGAAAAAAGGGTCACCAGGCAATGGTAGGGTGCAACATGAATGAAGCATTTCAAATGTACAATAGTTTGTACAAAAGTAAGAGCATGGATCAAGCTGAGCTGTTTGAAGATTAAAAAAACAGTAAAATCGGGGGGCGTGGCCTAGATGGTGACCGAGTAGGACGTGCCTGCTCGTCGCTCCGGCTCTGATTCCGGGCCCCGGCCTTAGCTTTGTGTAGAGGTGCCACTGAATGAACCCCTGGCCTCTGGGAGCACTACATGGCAGAGCTGACAGACCGGGGGTCCTGGTTCGGGGTGCAGGACATTCCGACGCCGAGATACGGGCGGGTGAAGTGCTGCGGAACGAGGCCTGGAGTGGGGCGGTCGGGCACTGTGACGCAGCAGAAGTAAGCCAGGGAGACTGCCACAGGCAGAAAACGGCACGGAAGTGAAGCACTGCCGTGGATGCAGAATGGCAGGGAGACCCCACGAGCGTCCTCGATAACAGCGGGAGGCGTCTGAAGAATTGTCGGGTCACCAAGACAAGGCCGTACGGAGAGGAAGGCTGGGTGAGGACGACTGAAGCGCCAGATGCATAGATAGCAGGGCGCGCTGGCTGAGCTTCCCCTCCTTCCCCCGCGATCAGAGACGACTGCTGCGGCTCATACTGGGGGCTGGAGGAGGTGAGCGGGACCTGCCGGACGGAGATACCGCAGGGGCTGGAGCGTGAGACTGGCAAGCAGCAGCTGAGCACAATCAGTGACCGGAGCGGTGCGACCACACAAGTGACAGCGGGAGAGCGGGCAGAGGCTCCAAGTGACGACGAGCGTGGCACCTGGATTGCATGTGCCACCGGGGCTGACGCCGCTTCACACTGGCTGCACTCAGCCCGCAGGAGTCAGGCGGGCAGGAGAATAAGTCACATCTGCATGCTAGGAGTGTGTGCCCAGGAGAGAGCTGCGAGCAACCCCTGACGCAACGAGCCTTGGTCCCGGCCAGAGGTGGGTGAGACCGCCCGGTTTCCCTTCCCCCACCCCGGGCTGGACACGAGTTGGGAGTAGGGCTGGCCCCATTACAGGACATAGACTAGGGTAGACCCAGTAGGAGTGGTCTTCCCCTGCGCAGGTGTTTGTGCCTGGGGTCAAGCAGGGGTCCCCCTGGCATGTGGGCAGCCGGTGGGACAGAGCAAGCGGCTGAGCGGAGCCTCCAGCATCTACACATAAGGGGGGTCAGCGCTATGAAAGACCTCAACTCTACTTCAACAAAGCGTATTGGAAGAAGCTGTCGGCAGAGGGGCATTTAAAAGGGGCAGATCTACCCTACAAGGGATCTTCTTGACGCTTGCAGAAAGGAAGGTTTATTGTTGCCTTAATGCAAACACATCCTCAAGTCGTAGGCTTCAAGCAAAGGACCACCCCTGTGAATCCAAGAGTGCCGGATTTCCCCCAGGCACAGTAACAAGGACGAGCACCCCTGGTTCACTTCCTAAGCAGACGGATTAGTTGAGTTCCCTGTAAGCAGATCATGGCGACCGCTAAAGGGGGGAAGAAGGACAGGTTGGTCAAAGCAAACACTGCTTAAAACACCAGCGGTAAATACGGAGGGCAACACTGAAGTGACGGACCACGGAGACAATGAAGCCCCACTCACCCGCACTTTTATTGAGGCCCTGTTTGCTTCATTGAGATACGATTTCAAGCAGATGAAGGCGGAAATCGCGCAGGTGATCAAGAAAGTGAGGAGGGATGTGGACTCTCTGGGAGACAGGGTTGATACCCTGGAGACTCAAAACTCAAGCAGGGATGAAGAGATCGAACTTTTACAGCAAGAGATACTGCGCTTGAGGGATCAGCACCTAGACCTCCAGGCCCATGTGGAGGACATGGAGAATCGTTCTAGGCGCAACAACATCCGCATCCGCAATGTCCGTCGCGGAGCAGAAGGCCAGAACATTGCAGAATACGTGGAGGGCCTCTTCAGGTCGATCCTTGGGGCCTCAGAAGATTTGGAGATTAAGCTAGACCGTACACATAGGGTGGGCCCCGGAAGGCCATCTCCGGCCCCCCCAGACATTTTAACTTGTGTACACGATTTCCAATTAAAAGAGAGAATACTACAAAAAGCCAGAGACTGCATCTCACTACAATACCAGGGGCACTGACCTCTCCTATTCCAAGATCTAGCAACTTGAACCCTTTAAAAGCGAAGAACATTCAGACCCATCACTACGCATCTTCGGGACAGCAAAATCCCGTACTCATGGGGGCACCCATTCCGTCTGATTTTTCGCCTAAATGGGAAGACCCACCAAGTCCGCTCGGTTAAGGAAGCTTGCAATTACTGAATATCCCTGAGGAACCGGAGCTGGCTACGGATCCATCCTCGCCCGGGAGATCGAGTCAAAACCAAGGTCGTAGGGGCTGGAGAACGGCGGGGGCGCACCCCCTGAAATCGCGTCCTGACCCAGGTACAATAGCAAAAGAAAGGCAAGCAGTATTGGCATCCCTGGAAGAATACTCCAGACTCCCAGAGTGAACAGACCGGAGACAGAGGTTGAGCGTCCCCATGCTCCTTGTGACTATATTGGCACATCCATTGTTTGGTATACGGCCGGGGCCCGGGAGGAGCTGAGCGGCCTGACCCAGACTTCTTCCACCTACACCTCGTGGGAATGCATTCCCGGGACAGTTCTGATCTACTTTGTGTTGTTTTGTTGTATTGTTATGTCTGTTGGGGTTGTTGTTCTGTTGGGGGCTTTCCTCTTGACACTCCAGCGCCATTAGCATTACTCCACCGAGAGCAGTGGACAGGTCGATGCAATACGCCAGCCCACACTTAAAGCCCAAAGTTTCGATTAGCAGCCTCATAGCTACTTCCTAGGTCACCATAATGCCCCAACCTTTAAAAATGTTGACCCTGAACGTGAAAGGGCTAAATAACCCTGTCAAGCGCCGGGCCATACTATCATATTTGGAACATTCCGACGCCCACATCTGCCTGCTCCAAGAGACTCATCTTCTAGCGGGAGACACACAAAGACTGCGTTCACGTGCCTTTCTGCAGCAGTTCTTTTCCTCCCTGCCCACCAAAAAGGTGGGAGTAGTCATCCTACTGTCTAGAAAGTTTCACAGGAAGATAGGACATAAACAAGCCGAACTCAAGGGCAGGTTTTTGGCTTACACACTCTCGGTGGGCCCAAAAATACTCACTATAGAGACCGTCTATGCCCCCAATGAGAGACAGGAGGAGTATCTATCGAAACTTGTGCAAGAAATGAGCGCTTCCCACAGTAGGGAAATTCTTTTGGGCGGAGACCTCAACATAGTCTTTGACAGTGCCCTAGACAGATCAGCCCAGAGGCAGGGGCAGATGGGGGCCCTTTCCACGGCAGGAAAGCAGATGCTTGCTGAGGTGGGATTCGTAGATATATGGAGAGAGAAACACCCTACATCACGAGAATATTCTTTCTATTCAAACTCACACAAAACGCACACAAGAATTGACTATTTCTTAGGCACGACGGGTCTCACACCTTATGCCCAGCAGATAGAAATCCAACAACGGACCATATCGGATCACTCGGCTATTACCCTAACACTTTCATTGCCACTAGATCCCCTGTATCCCTGTGTTTGGCGTCTGTGAGATATGCTGCTACGCAGACAAGAGGCGGTCCAACAAATTTCTAAGACCTTGCAAGATTACTTGGCAGTAAACGATAAGCCGGAAACCCACATAGCAACATTATGGGACGCCCTAAAGGCTGTAGTGAGGGGGGAATTTATTGCTATCGCTGCCTCAGAGAATAGGATGCGCAAGGAAAAGAGAGAGCTTTTGACACAGCAGACAGGGGAGTTAGAGAGGGTACACTAGAGGACTGGGGCACCGAGAGTGTGGAGACAACTAGAAGCGGAGCGTTCTCAATTAGCAGCGCTTGATCTGGACAGAGCAGAATATGCGGCTCTTAGACTCCGTCACAACTTATACACAGGGAGGGACAGGGCGGGGAGACTCTTGACCCACAGGTTGCGCACACAGCGGCAGTCATTCAATATCGACTCCGTAATAGCCCCCAATGGGGAGGAGAGGGTTACAGATCGGGACATTGCCGAAACCTTTCGCCAAGTTTATACAGAACTTTATACAGCACAAGATCTTTCAACTCAGGCCGGGTACCTACAGGGTGTTCCCACCTCCACTCTCACCTTTGACCAAGCGAAAGAGATGGAAGCCCCGATCAGAATTGAAGAGGTAATTTCAGCTATTGCCAAACTAAAACCCTTAAAATCCCCGAGACCGGATGGGTTCTCGGCAGCATTTTATAAAACTTTTTGCCGTACATTGGCTCCCCTCCTCACGAGAGTATTTACCGCTGTGGGGATAACATCTCCGCTTCCCAATTCGATGCAACTGTGATAGTGATACCTAAAGGTAGGAAAGACAAATGACAATGCGCTTCATACAGGCCCATTTCCCTTCTAAATATAGATTTTAAATTGCTCACAGGGGTTCTTGCGTCCAGACTGTCACCGCTGCTACCTGGCCTGATAGATCCGGACCAGGCGGGTTTTGTGCCTGGGCACCAATATGCAGATAACACTAAACGCATACTCCACGTCAAAGACAAAGCGCAACGCTTTGATACCGAGCGTTTGATTTTGTCCCTGGACGCCAAAAAAGCATTTGACAGGGTGAACTGGCAGTATCTGAAGGCTTCGCTACAGCATTTTGGACTCCCGGAGAGGTTTATAGCCTGGGTTTTCAGTGGTTATACCAACCCAGTCGCCACAGTCTGAGTGAATGGATACACTTCTTCTCCATTCCTCATACAGAGAGGGACACGCCAAGGCTGTCCCCTCCCCCCTGCTTTTCGCCTTACATATGGAGCCAATGGCTCAGCGCATTCGAGGCAACCTGCTTGTCTCTGGTATTTGCTTTGGGGGCGACTCGCACAAAATCAGCCTATACGCAGACGACGTGATACTGACATTAGAGATTCCCGGGAGTCGGTCCCAGCCGTATTGTTGGAATTAGAGCGCTTCTCTCAAGCTGCAGGGTTCAAAATAAATGTACATAAATCGCAGGCCCTTAATCTCACCTTACAACCCCCTACATTGAGCTCCTTACAGAGTGAACTCCTCATCCAATGGGCTACGGTAGTTACCCCCTACCTGGGAATACAATTATCAGCGTCAATCAAAGACACTATATCGCTAAAT
Source organism: Calotriton arnoldi (assembly GCA_963921515.1). Lineage (NCBI taxonomy): Eukaryota > Metazoa > Chordata > Amphibia > Caudata > Salamandridae > Calotriton > Calotriton arnoldi. Next base: position 1,038,716 of record CAWUFW010006131.1, on the reverse strand, counting down.
TATACTGCTTCGACAGGTGAGGGAAGATTTACGTCGATGGAGACCTTATGCATTGTCTTGGCTTGGTCGTATAGCCTCCATTAAAATGTCCATACTGCCAAGGATCCTATTCTTATTCCAGACCCTTCCCCCGGAACCACCCCAAGGCATGCTGTGTTCGCTCCAGCAGGAGCTAGAATCATTTATTTGGGCAGGTAAGAGACCTAGAATGTGACGAGAATTGAGTTATAGACTCCCGAGAGAGGGAGGTTTGGGGGTACCAAATTTACGAGATTACTTCTGGGCGGCCCAGATTAAGACATTCGTCGAGTGGTCGCGCCCGGAGTCTGAAAAGCATTGGCTCTTCATAGACAGGGCATTGGCGGGGCGGTCATTATGGCAAATACCTTTTTTGACTAAAGCAGCCAGACCCAGAAATCTTTACCTCTTGTGTGTCATGAGTGTCCCCCTTAGAGCTTGGGATAAATTAGCGGTCAAAAGGAACCTTACTACCTTTCCATCCCCTCTGACGCCCATTGTCGGAAATTCCTCCTTCTCACCGGGAATGGATGTTAAGGCTTTCACACGATGGACAAGGGAGGGAAGCAGATCAATTGGGCACTTATTTGATGAGAGGGGCGCACTTTCTTTTGAGGACCTCCGCGGTCAGCAGGGTCCCCCGGAATCAGAGCGCTTTCACTATCAACAGATAAGACATTGGGTCATGCATCCAGATGTTCGCCCATTTGCTCAGCGCTGTCTCACTGTTTTTGAAAAATGGCTGCTCTCTAAGTCAGACGACGCTCATCTTATACCACAGCTGTACTGTTTAATCAGACAGACCCCTTCCCCCCATAAGTCACCGAGTCAGAAGACGTGGGAAGTAGAATTGGAACGCACCCTCTCCCAGCGCGAATGGGAGGATATCTACTATAGAGCTAAGCATTCAGCGGGGGGCATTGGCAGCGGCTTGGGAGCAGTTCAGCAGCTCAGCCCCCTGACAGTAAGTTACTGCCCTGCACCTACTGCCCGCTGTCTCGCGCCATACCTCCACCAGCATCAAACAGAGGGGGCAGAGCGAGGCAAAGTTGGAGCAGGAGCAGAGAGCAGTTTGGCCCCCCTGCAGTGCACTTCTATTAGGGAGGAAACGCACGTGTCTGGAGCAATTCTCAGAGGGGGTGATAACAGCAGTAACAGCACTAACAGCAGGAGTGGGGGGCAAGAGAGCGCAGCCACCATTAGACTTCCGGTGAGTCTGTGGAAGCGACCCAACCAGGTTGGGGGCGGTTTGCAGGCTCTCCTGAGTGCCCTGCTCTCTGCTCCCCTGCCTCAGGAAGCTGGGCAGAAGGGAAGAAAAGACTACGGGATCGCGGAAAGGAATCTGGTGAGTCGAGGAAGGGGGTTCAAGGAGGCTGGAAGAGACTAGAGGTCAAAAGAAGGTTAACAGTGGATAACGGCACCTCAACTATAACAAATACATATCATTCAAACTTTTAGCTATGCGATCAGGCAGGGTGAGGAAGGCATTGGGGGAAAAAGTAGTTACTCATAAAAGCCTCGCCAAAAGGAAAAAAGGCGACAAACCAGCAATAGTAAATGGTGGAATGTAATATACAGAAATGATGGCAGTGGTTTCAAAGAAAACAGTCAGCACCTCTGTTTAGTTTGCAAATGTATATCGCAATACGTACTCTGGCGTGCTCACTGTCAACACCATGCCATCCACAGTGTTACCCAGTACAAAGAGAAAAATTCCTCCATGCACATCAATTATAGAAATTCGAACAACAGAGCACAGCACAACAAAAAGTTCCAACTGACTATCTATAGTCAGTAATGTATTTAATTTCAAAATGAGCAGTGAATATAACAAACAGTATAGCAAGATCTTGATCATAGGTGGATCAGTTTTCAGAAATGTTGACACGTAGTTGTAGCAAGTAAACATCCGACACGTGTTTCGTCGATAAACGACTTTCTCAAGGCTGTTGACAAAACAGTATGACAGAATTGTTTGATTTTAAAAACAAAAGGAAATTCTTACTACATTCTCCCAGTGTTCAACACTTAATTGCTTACAAAGTAGATAAGTGCAGAGCGGAAAGATCGCCACTAGTAGCAAAAATCCAAACAAAAGTGTGACAGAATCTCCGTGAAAGAGAAATAACAATAGGTGTTCAGCAGAAGAACCAACTCAACATGACCGATCGTGGCCCATCGTGATAAAGATTTTTAGAAATAAGTAGAAAAAAAGTAGAAGAAGTGATCCACAGACAAGTCAGACACCCTAGTGAGTTCTACTATCCAGAAACAAACTTATGTATGTTAGAAGGAGAGAGGAAAAAAGAAAAGAATTTGAGAGAAAAAATGTATTCTGTGTATACCTTAAGTCAGTAACTGTGTGCAGAAGAGTCAACGAAAGCACCCTTATCTTCTCCAATTTGAGGTTTCCAAGGAGTGCAGCAATATCAATACGAATCCGTGAATCGCAATAAACTTAAATAGTCACTAGGAATAAGGCAGATGTGAGCTGATCAGCAGTGCAGCTTCTAAACACCCCTTCTATTTTAAAAATGAGCAATTGTGGTGCTAAAATATCTTACAACACAAAGTAAAAAAGGACCCTCTAGTATCTAGGGCACTTCCCTGCATTGTTCCTACCAGTCCACCAGTCCATCCAAAGAGGTATGCTGACCCCGATAGAATCTCAGTACTCAAACACCGATCAATAACAATAAGAAAACAAAAGAGTAGGAACCAGTGTGCCAAGAACTAAAATGCAGTTTCCCAAAGACCCCAATCAAATTCTTCAAAAGCGGTAATATATGTGGGTAGAAATGCGAGTATTAGCATAGTCGAAACGTAAAGCCCAATAAGACCCCCAAGTAGTCAATGTATTTAAAATATACAATATTAATCTTACCTAGCTATGTCAGGAGAGCTAGAGAAACCCATTATGGTAAACGAATAGAAGCCAACGTAAAGAGCTTCTGAAAGAGTTTCGGTCTTCAGTTGAAGTCTACGAAATAACGGAAATGGGCCATAAGCAACGCACCTCTGCAAAGTATGTACAAACCCCTATGGGTCTAAAAGAGGTCTATTTCAACCCAATATCTTAAAACTTACCCCAAGTGCGTGGTTTCCTGCTCCCAACACAAAAGGTTAATACAACCGTCATCGAAGAAACGTCGTATAAGTAACTAGACGCGTCTCCCAAACGTCGGAGCCGTGACGACGCGTATTAACGTAATGCGTCCGTAGTACGAGCACATTGGCCATTTTTGTAGTTTCATCGCATCATTGGCGTAATACAACAAGCTGTTTCTCCTAGGGAGATTCTATTATGAAAAACTGCAAAGAAACATAAGATACGTTGTATTCCCAACCTAAGAAACCACACCTGTAAGTGCCTGCGCAATAATGAAAATAGATGGTCTTGGCACACAATTGTTGCTAATCTTCATACTACTATTTAACGACAAAATGAACATAGTAGAGTTAGCATCTAAAATGAAAAATAGTGAATTGCCGTGGCATTCAAATGGACAGGTGTAGGTATAAGCTACACAGTTTAATGCGGTTAATCGCTCTGAAAATATTTCAATTTGATGGTCTAAATGGAATCCTATCGAGGCACCCTATCTAAATCATGACATTAGTGTGAGCGGTGGAAGAGAGCACGATAAAAAGGATAGTCCCATATAGGTAGTGAGAATGAAGTAACAATTCTTATACGATCTACAATATAGAACGTATATTCTGAGGCTACATTATAGTAGAAAGTATCAATCTCTTACAAAAGACAATACCACAGACCATAGTGCTGATATGACTAGACACAAATTCTATTGAACAAATATTAGTCTTGTGAGGCACATGTGACTGAACACAAGTTCTTTCGAACAAATATTAATCTTGTAAGGCACACTCAAGCACACTGTAATCAGATTAACATACCTCTGTTCTTAGATATGTACAGTACATCGATCAAATTATACCACACAAGTGTATTATGCTGAATACATATAAAGAGACAGTTGTATGTAGCAATTGTTCTTTTCTTGATTACTCTGGTTATTGCTTGTGAACCGTGGGAGAGTATAGGTAACCTCCACAGAAGACTCAATCCCTAAGAAATACATACATTTCTTTATCAATGTTAAGACCATGATCTACAGTTCTCAATTTACAGATCCAAGAGGCCTCTAGTTTGCGTAAGCACTGAACTTTGTCCCTCCCTCTTGGATTAATAGTAATTGTCTCAAGGCCATGAAACTTCACACTAGGCAATTCAGCTGGGCCATGCACTGCATTGAAATGTACTGCTAGAGTATAGCTTGAGCTTCCATTTCTAATGGACCGTATGTGCTCCTGTATCCTCTCTTTCACTGGTCTAATTGTATTGCCCACATAGATGTTCTTACATACGCAGACAATACAATATACCATGAATTTGGTGTTGCAATTCATGAATATATATTCAGCATAATACACTTGTGTGGTATATTTTGATCGATGTACTGTACATATCTAAGACCAGAGGTATGTTAATCTGATTACAGTGTGCCTGAGTGTGCCTTGCAAGATGAATATTTGTTCGAAAGAACTTGTGTTCAGTCACATGTCCCTCACAAGAGTAATATTTGTTCAATAGAATTTGTGTCTAGTCATATCAGCACTATGAGAGACGCGTCTAGTTACTTATACGACGTGTCTTCGATGACGGTTGTATTAATCTTTTGTGTTGGGAGCAGGAAACCACGCACTTGGGGTAAGTTTTAAGATATTGGGTTGAAATAGACCTCTTTTAGACCCATAGGGGTTTGTACATACTTTGCAGAGGTGCGTTGCTTATGGCCCATTTCCGTTATTTCGTAGACTTCAACTGAAGACCGAAACTCTTTCAGAAGCTCTATACGTTGGCTTCTATTCGTTTACCATAACAGGTTTCTCTAGCTCACCTGACATAGCTAGGTAAGATTAATATCGTATATTTTAAATACATTGACTACTTGGGGGTCTTATTGGGCTTTACCTTTCGACTATGCTAATACTCGCATTTCTACCCACGTATATTACCGCTTTTGAAGAATTTGGTTGGGGTCTTTGGGAAACTGCATTTTAGTTCTTGGCACACTGGTTCCTACTCTTTTGTTTTCTTATTGTTATTGATCGGTGTTTGAGTACTGAGATTCTATCGGGGTCAGCATACCTCTTTGGATGGACTGGTGGACTGGTAGGAACAATGCAGGGAAGTGCCCTATATACTAGAGGGTCCTTTTTTACTTTGTGTTGTAAGATATTTTAGCGCCACAATTGCTCATTTTTAAAATAGAAGGGGCGTTTAGAAGCTGCACTGCTGATCAGCTCACATCTGCCTTTTTCCTAGTGACTATTTAAGTTTATTGCGATTCACGGATTCGTATTGATATTGCTGCACTCCTTGGAAACCTCATATTGGAGAAGATAAGGGTGCTTTCGTTGACTCTTCTGCATACAGTTACTGACTTAAGGTATACGCAGAATACATTTTTTCTCTCAAATTATTTTCTTTTTTCCTCTCTCTTTCTAACATACATAAGTTTGTTTCTGGATAGTAGAACTCACTAGGGTGTCTGACTTGTCTGTGGATCACTTCTTCTACTTTTTTTCTACTTATTTCTAAAAATCTTTATCACGATGGACCACGATCGGTCATGTTGAGTTGGTTCTTCTGCTGAACACCTATTGTTATTTCTCTTTCACAGAGATTCTGTCACACTTTTGTTTGGATTTTTGCTACTAGTGGCGATCTTTCCGCTCTGCACTTATCTACTTTGTGAGCAATTAAGTGTTGAACACTGGGAGAATGTAGTAAGAATTTCCTTTTGTTTTTAAAATCAAACAATTCTGTCATACTGTTTTGTCAACAGCCTTGAGAAAGTCGTTTATCGACGAAACACGTGTCAACTGTTTACTTGCTACAACTACGTGTCAACATTTCTGAAAACTGATCCACCTATGATCAAGATCTTGCTATACTGTTTGTTATATTCACTGCTCATTTTGAAATTAAATACATTACTGACTATAGATAGTCAGCTGGAACTTTTTGTTGTGCTGTGCTCTGTTGTTCAAATTTCTGTAAATGGTGGAAGCTCTATACTGAAGAGCCCGCTAATCTCACCTATTGCGTCTATGTTTGAAAAATCAATGTTAAACAGAAAAATGATGCAAAACTCAAGATTTCACTATCTAAAGGATCCCGGTTTATCTCTCTGTGCTACACCTGGAGAAACATCAGGTCTGATGACCCCGCTGGCACCCCAAAAAATCGTACAACGGATACACCAAAGGGGGGAAGAGCTGGTTCAAGAACCTAGCCCAAGGAAATTAAATTCAAATTTAAACTCCATTGAGACGCAAGACCCGAATAAACAGATAGTGAAGCTAGAGATTCAAGACAAGAGCAGTCTAGCCGGGGTAACCTCACCGCATAGTGTCATAATAACAACAGCAACAGTACATGCTGCGCGATACGACATCAGTATTAGTTCGGAACATCAACATCATGAACTTCTACCTGCCTCTAGTAAAATCTGCGCCATGTAGTTCGGCTACAACACAGAAGCCCTACGATCTGAATACATCAAACAGCTGCTCCTTACAAACTGTTGAGCATGGACAAGAAGTTAGCCTAAATGACTTGCAATCAAACATAGACGATCTAGTACACCTTTGGTCAAACCAAGGTCTATCTCTAACTGACTTGGATGACTCAAGGGCGAGTAAACATGTGGAAGGTACACATGAGATAACGGTGGAAGGAAATGAAGAAGAGGAGTTGGTCGCTTCATGGGCGAGCAAACCTGTGGAAGACACACACGTGGTAAAGGTGGAGGCCCAAGGAAGGGTTGAAGAGGAAAAACAGATGTTTAGCCCAAACCACACGGGAGGAAAAGAAAAAACATCTGATCTTAGAGCCAACTTTCAATCAAATCCAACGGAGAAATGTGGAGATTCACCTGAAAAAGGAGCAAGTAACATCAAAAGTAATAAAAATGGGCAAACAGAATTAATTCCATCAGTACTCCAAGCCCTACAAATGTCAACAGCTACGTTGATAATGCAGTCAGACAAATTGGACATACAAATAGATCTTATGAATATCATCGCATCATACATAGCTGGAATAAATACAAAACTTGAAGACTTAACAAATTTAATAAAAAGAGTACAACCAATTTACTCACCACGGTAATCAACCTGCACATGTGGACCAATAATAGACAAATTAGGTTTTCTCCCGAAAATATTGGAACAGATACTTTGCTTGAATAAGCGCTTGGTTTCGCCGGCTGTGAATTAAGAGACTGCCCATACAATAAAATCAAAGGTAATAATAAGTCAGAACCATGCACAGGCACCGACAAATATAACTCAAGAACAAAAGAAAGAATTTCAACTTCCCACTGCTGAGACGGTGGCTCTTATAAGAATTGATCAGAGTGTCACAACAGAGCAACCTGAAAAGAAGAGGCCTCAATCTAGAAGGCAAAAGAAGAAGGAAAGGAAAGCAAGAAACAGGACGAATGATCCTAAACCGCAGCAAGGCAAAAGAGTATATCCCATCTTTTCTAAAACAACAGCAGGTGAGCCCCAAGAAGAATATCGTCCTGGAACAACACTGGATAGTGTTATAAGTAAAGCAAATACCTCTAGTGAAGGACTCAAAGGCACATATAAGGAAAAGGAGGTAGCCCCCTTGAATTATATTAATAATACAATTTCAATGGAAATCGAGGAATGCTCATCAGCATCATTTAAAGATCCCATGAAGACCGAGTCAGAGGGTAAACTTGTAGTCGCCACAGTAAAGCATGAAGAAAGTAACAGAATATATAAAGAGTTTGACAATGTGGCAAGCAAAAACAAGCCTGTAAAATACGACTTGTCCTCACCAACGCGGCCACAGTTACAAGAAAACAAGGAGGAAGACAGAAAAGATAGGGTCATCACAGAGGGAAACTTAAAAACTCCAAAAAAGCATGTTGCAATGAAGCCAGATTAAGAACGGATCTAGTGGTAAACAGGGAACCTACTAATATTAATAATTGGAAATCTGTTACTGGGGCAATTACATACGCTGAGAAAGTAGACACAACGTCTTTACATCGACATCCAGTAAAAGAAGTGGTAGATCAATGTACTCCAGTAGTATCTCAAAATCCTATACAAACTAAGCAGCAATGTCCCTCTTATGGTCATCTAAGTATCTGTATTCCCAATCAAATTAAATCTCAGTCTAAGAATACGGAAGACAAAGATATAAGAAGGGGAATAGTATCTAGTACACAGGTAACTCACCAGGTAATATGGACCCCAGAATATGAAACGCAGGGCAATTATGATATCCTAAATAGAGGCAATATTATGAAACTTATTGCAGAAATTCAGGAACTAAAACACATACAATCGTCAGATCTTGTAGCAGTCCAATTTCTACCAGGAGATAATAATACAACAAAAGAACAAACATTAACTACGCGGCAGACGTCAGAGTTAGCACAGTTAATACTAAGTAGCTCGGATCAATTTTCAGCCTGGGGAATTCAAATAATAGCACCGGTAATACCTTGTTATCCATTTCCACTGAAAGAAATTGAAAAGCAGGATACTAAAAGGAAAACAAATCAAAAGGCAGTTTCCGCACAGGTTTATTCAATTCTATATAACGCAAAGGGTAGGAGTGGTACAGTCCAGATTTCAGAGGGATAAGTTACAGAAGTACAAAGGGAGACTGAACGAAATCAAGATCAATGGAACTGGCTACCCAGTATATTAAGCAACAAAAGCAGTGTCTGACATAAGAGAGTTAAGGTTACCAGCTCTGAAACAAGTGCTATACACATGATATCTTGGAACATAGCTGGAGCCAGGCGATTACTTGAGGAGGGCCTTCCACTTAAGGAGTGGGGAGACTGTGATATAATAGCCCTGCAGGAGACTTGGTCGCAGGAAGAGATTCCGATAGCAGGCTTCACCCACTATACAGTAGCTGCGGAAAAATGCAAGCAATATGGTCGTGCAATAGGCGGACTGATAGTATACGTGTCCACAGCTATAAAAGTAACAACGGAACAGCTGAAATCTCCGGATCCCAGTGTACAACTTGTAAAATTCTCAGATCAACACTCAAGTAATGGTAATACAATGTTATTGATTAATTACTACAGACAAAGGTAATACAATGTTATTGATTAATTACTACACACAACCGAAGGCTCAAATAAAAAGGAGAAAAATGCCCTTCTAACTAAAACAATATCAAGATTACGCTGTACTGAGCCCACATAGAAACTAATAGTGACATGAGATTTTAATTCCAATCAGATATTTACGCCGGATGATGATGAAATCTTAACAGCAGATAATTCATTTTGGTGTGTTCCACAGCAACATTATGCTGGGACTTGTCGTGTGGACCATATTGGTCCGCAACTAGCAACAGATCTTGAATTCCAAGATATGCGAGTGCTTAACGGAAGAACGGACGAAGATCGCCCGCCGGAAAAAACGTATCACGGCCCAAGGGCGCAATCGACGTTAGATTTTACACTTATAACACTTCCTTTGATGCCATCATTAGCTCGCTTCTTCATAGAGTACACCACCTTGAGTGATCACTCAATGCAGCACGTCATTTTTAATCTAAACATGCCAAGATTTCATCTTACTAATACACCAGAGGGCGAAATTACTTCAATAAATCTAAAACGTCTGAAATGGACAAACACAACCAAAACAGATTTGTTTTTAACAATAAAAGCTCTCCTGGCAGAACAAACAACAGAACCCATGAACAGAATACAAGCTTGATCGCTTTTTCTAAATAAATTAGCAAAAATAATGAAAGAACCCGAAATCAGGGTTAAAAGATACGATCAAACGAAAGATCTACAAAATGATCTACAAATGCTGAAGAAAGAACTAAGAGCGAGCACAAAGGAATCTGCGCTTAGACAAATCCGAGGGGATAATCTGGGAAACATTTCAACAACTGAGAAAACAATTCAAAAAGAGAATGTGGGAATTTAAAAAGTGAAAGCAGAGAGTTTCTGGTCTAAACTAATTTACAATGTAAGACATTCAAACTCGAACAAATTCTGGCAGACAATAAATAACTTGTCAAGACCTCGAAATGCATTAACATCGTATATACAAGAGCAGGAATGGGTTAATTTTCTCAGGGAGAAATTTAAACAGAAACAACTTCAAGACGTGGACGATTGTCAATCACTGATTGTGACACAGACAACTGAGCATGAATTGATTCCACAGATAAATCAGTCATTTTATACAACAGAGGAAATAATAAATATAATAAATAAAGTTAAAAGTGATGGAGCTCCTGGCCCGAATGGCATTCCGCAAGCCACTTTTAAATATGATTCGGAGTATTGGAGTTCGCACTTAGAAAAACTTTATACTGATGTAGAAATTAATCATCTAGTTCCAGATAGTTGGCGGGGTTCAATCATAACCCGTATTTACAAAGGAGGAGACAGATCCAACCCTACAAATTATAGGCTAATTGCCTTACAGGACGTTGAAGCTAAGTATTTTGCTTCACTTATCCTTAAAGATCTGGTTGACTGGTCAAGAGAATGTAATTTGATTCCAAAAAATCAAACAGGATTTAGAAAGGGCATCAGAACTATCTCAAATATCCTGTCAATTTCACTGATTGCTGAAAAATGTAAAAACAAGAAACAGGACCTACATCTGTGCTATATAGATTTAAAAGCTGCTTTTGACAGCGTAGACCGGAAACTAATGTGGACTAAATTAAAATCCTGGAATATACCAGAGAGAATACTTAGGGGTCTACTGCTGTTTTATACAGATACCTGGGTTCGTGTGAAGCTTGGGAATGGAGCTAGAATTTCCAGAAAGGTGTATACCACCATGGGTGTAAAACAGGGGTGCGTGTTGGCCCCGCACCTATTTAATTTATTAATCTCAGACCTATCCGGAAAGCTCGATGGTATTAACTCACATTCACCGAAGTTGGGCAAACTACAATTGTCGCATCTTGCTTACGCAGACGATATTGTTCTTTTGAGCTTAACTAAGGTGGGTTTGACAAGACCATTAAACGAACTCTCTGAATTTCTGGCTGTAAATAAATTGGAACTCAATTTATCCAAAACTAAATCAATGCTCATTACAAACCGAATAGCCTCTTATCATAACATCAGGCTAAAAGGCAACTTATTAGAGAAAGTATCATGCTACAAGTATTTGGGATTTTATGTAGATGATAAGTTATCCTTTCGAGACCAGAAAAAATATTTGACGCAGCGAGCGGGGGCTTTAACATTTGCCCTTAAAGCACTTGCAAAGAAACTGGAGGGACCTTCATAAAGACCGCTACTGACGACTATTTCTGCTAAAGTACTGCCAACACTATCATACGCCAGTGCCGCTATGCATGGGAAGGACTCAGAAACTCTAAACAAGCTAATAACAAGTATTTATAAAAAGGTTCTACAGCTCCCCAAGACTGCCTCACCAGCGCAAATGCGCCTAGAATTTGGACTATTGAATGAAACATTGGGAAGACTCTACACGTACATAAGGGTGTGGTATCAGATAAAACAAAATGTAGAGGAAAATAGTCTCAACGAATCTTTATGGTTGGAATTGGAACAGGAAAAAAACTTGCCAGCCTATAAATTCTTGGAACACGCGCTAAAAGTTACTTGTACTACTGATCTCTGGACTAAAAATATGCCCTATCCAACATTCAAGCTAGCACTAAACAGAGCCGCAAAGTTCCATTCGTTGCTAGTTGATAAAGGCATATTTTCTAAAAGATCTCATTCTTGGACAGTGATCAATAGCTATAAAATACTGAAACAAGCGGCCTATTTGGACTCCACTTTTTCTATTTATGTAAAAAGACAATTAATGGCATTACGGTTTGGAAAGTTCCCCACTCTTGCGGACGCCCCGAAATGGAAGCAGATGGAGAACCAAAAATGCTGGCTTTGTGGCAATAAAAAGGAAGATTTGGTTCATCTTGTATGCCATTGTAAGATACTGCAACCAGCGCAAATTATCTTCCTACGGAGAGCATTCTTGGACAGAGGAATAAAATCGGGTAGAACCGCTATTATAAGAGGACTGGACTCAACCGACTCCCAAATGAATTGCAAATTGATAAAGTTTTTACGCATTCATGAACAAGAACTGAAAGCAAAAGTATCTTAATGAGACATGCTGGGTGCGGAAGCAAGATGGCGGCAGGCTAGGCTAGGCTGCTGCAGCAGCTCAACAATGTGATCCAGTGACCCTCCCCCGATGGTATGAAACTCGCCCCGGATGAATCATAGAGGATGATCCTATCTATGCTGAACCTACTGCTTAAAATTATCGAGGAGAAGATTGGCCACGGGGCATATTCTATAGAAACAGAAACAGAATCAGCGGTATTACAACAAGAACTGGCCCTTACCTGCTGGAGGATCTGGTGATCGCTGAGCTTTGGCTGTGATGGCAGGTCGGACTGCGAGCGGCGTGGATCCTCGACTGACCCATTGAGAGCGCAACACTGTGGGGAGCTGGAAAACATGAAGCCAAAGGGGCCTCCGGCGACTCGGGCGAAAGCAGGGAAGAACTCGTCAGCGGACAGTCCTCCTTTGGGGATTACAACTGCTACACCGGCGAAGTCCCGAGCGCTGGATGGTGGAGCGGCCGGATCAGGGATGGGAACAACGCGGTTGCCGGGACGACGGGGCCAGAATCTGACCCGGAAGGATCCTCCGGGGAAAGCGGCGCCCCAGCAGCGTCCTGCTGGCCCATCAATTGCGGAGCTGCTAACCGGAACAAATAGCCGCAAGAAATTGACGCCGCAGTTTAATGCGGCCAACAATGAAGTGACAGGAGCGCTGGTGGAGGATGGGATGGGCGCACTGAAGAATGACTCACCCAAGCAAGATTCCGGACTCGAAACGACCGACGAGTCCGGGCAGGTAATGGAGGTAATGGAGGTAATGGAGGAGGTGGGGGAAGCTGCCCCGGAGGATGCCCCAATCATGCTCACCCTACCCGAGGTACCCAATATACCTGATGCCCCAAGTGTGACTAATATCATAAAAACAGGTTCAAGAGAGACTGCAGAGTCATGGGGGGATCAAGTGGAGAAGAGCGTGGAGGATGATACTGATGTAACTGCTAATGTGGAGGGGGGGGCAGGACAAATGGGAACGGCCACAGCAGGCAGGGGATAAGCGAGCCAAGCACAACGATAACCCAGCCCAGGTAACTGTGGCAGAAGCCTATCCGAGAAAAGTATTTGGTCCAGCGCTAGGCATGACTGACATAACTGGCTACATGGGGGAAAACTCGGAAAGCTCCCTGCAAAAGGGTAAATGTGCAACAGCAGCTACAAGTGGTGACATATCACACGTACGACCCAAACACCCAGCAGAGAAAATCTGTCAGGGGGGAGAAGCAGATACAGAAATGACGGATTACTTCTATTCACTATCAGAGGGCACAGAATCATTGGCTGGATCGCTATCCTCGACTAGTGGCAGCGAAGTAGAAGATGAAAGTGAAAGCCCCCATGACACTAGTGGAAGGGACTCTGCTGCGACAATACGGAGATTAAAAAAAGCAGCGAGCCGCTTAGGTCAAAACAAAGTGGGCGAACAAGACTTGAACTGGGATTACTCACCCTCCAGCTTGCTAGTAGGGGACGCAATCAAATCTCCCCGTAATTTGGAATCAGTGGAATCAGTGCCTACAGCAACTCTGGATGCAATTTTGCAGTCAGTCATGGCACATCTGGAGGAGTCCAGACAGGATAATAGGCAGTCCCAAGCAGCTGTTCGTAAAATCCAGGGCTCAGTTCGTAAAATAGCAAAAGTATGCAGCGAAATCTCGGAACGGCTAACCGATCTTGAGTCAAGAACTGGTACTATTGAGGCCGAAATGATGACAACAAAAGTGCAGACTTCATCTCATGAGGCTAGACTTGTAGACGTACAGTGGAAGCTCGAAGACCAGGAGAACCGCCAACGAAGAAACAACCTGCGGTTCCTAGGTATTCCTGAAGATAAAGGGGGTACGGATATCCGCCGCTATATGGTCGATCTGCTAGCCAAAGCATTTCCCGAGGTTGAAGGTTAGAACTGGGGCCAGGAAGTCCAACGTGTCCACCGGGTCCCTATGGGGATGAAACAGCAGGCAGGCTCGGACGTCAGACCACGAGCAGTACTTGTGTTCTTTGGTAATTATCTCCTTCGCCAGATCATCTTTGAAAAAGCCAGGCCGGATCGCAAACGCCGGCTGGAGAATATTGAATTCTTCACTAGACCCGATTTCTGTCATGTGACTGTTGAGAGACGTTGGAGACTACGTCAAATGATAAATCCTTTTCAAGAAAAAGGAGCTCAGGCCTACCTCCTGAACCCGGCTAAACTAAAAGTTATAATTGGGGTTAGGGTTCGCTTTTTTACATCAGAAATCAAAGCAAAGGAATTTTTGAATGAACTGATTAGGAAAGGCTAGGGTGCCTGTGCTGGCCTAGGCATTATGGAACTGAGCACTAGCTAGACTTAAGACTTAAAATCTTCTTTTTCTTTTTCCTTAGGGTATGATATATAGGTAGATGTTTGGTTTCTTTTTTGTCTCTGGGGGTAAGCAGGATGATGGATGTTTTTTAGGATATTGGGGTGTAGTTTAAGATATATTTTGTTGTTTGAAGTGGGAATGAATAGAAACTTCTGAAGAATTGGTGAAGATTGATTGAATATGGGGAGGGAGCATATGGATCATGTCAAGAGCTGCATCATCCTTACTAGACCATTGGTCTAGTCGCTTCCAAGGGTGGGAGGAGGGGTGGGATGGGTGGGAGGGGGGTAAGGGCGGGTGGGGGGAAGGTGGGTGGGAGGAAGGGGAAGAAAAGCCAATTTAGGTACATCGGATTGAGGAGACTCAGAAATAATGGAAAGAAAAGAATAAGCAATAGATGGAGCGGTAGGCAAAACAGATGGTTTATTTTTGTAATAGGAAATGGATAAATTACGAATTTGCAAAGTTAATGTGGCAGGTTTGAATGACAAAGTAAAAAGAGCCAAAATAGATCTTGCGGTTTATTAGCCCGGAAATCACTTGCCTACAGGAGACTCATATTCCATGGAACAATAGGGGTGTCCTCCAGATAACAGGATATGATCTAGCAGTCTGCTCTACACAGTCCTCCATGATTAGGGGAGTAGCGATATTTATCAAACAGCAAGTAAGCATTAGCAAACGTACTTTGGCAGATAAACGGGGTAGATGGGCTATTGTAACTCTAAGCACAGGCCTAACTGTTGGGGTAATTTATGCTTCAAATCAGGATGATCCCGAGATTTGGGAAGAACTAGAGTTGGAGCTTGCCACATGGCCAACTCCACTAATAATATGTGGTGATTTCAACATTCATTCTGGGATTTCAAGGGAGGAGGGACAAAAGTATAAGGGAAGAAAACCTCAGGTCAACCGGGCCATAGAAAGCCTCAAATCCAGCCATGGTCTGGTAGACGTGTGGGCTGCGAAAAACAAGGTAGATCCAGGCTACACATATTTCTCATGCCCACACCAAAAATATGTTCGCTTAGACTACTTTTTGGTTTCAGCCAGTATGCTGGGGGAAGCTGAGATAACAAAACTGCCGCAAATTTTCTCAGATCACAATCCACTGTTGCTCGAAATAACGCGCCAGGGCTTGGAAAGGGAACCCCACTCTTGGTCGTTTGATAGGAAACTGTTATTAGATGGGGATTTTATAAAGTATATTAAAAATTGGACCAGAGGCTTTTTTTTTAAATTAACCGATATAGTGCCTCTCACACGATTGTGTGGGATACGTATAAAGGGTGCCTAAGGGGGGGAAATAATAAGCTATGTAGGTCAACAGCGGAAACTACGTAGGAACCAGATCACCTCACTTATGACACACCTATTTGTTATCTCAGGGGGAAATAGCCAGATTGACCGCGGTTAAGAACCAGATTATTATTACCAAAGCAGAGCTAAATAACTTTTTTCAGACGCAAGTTGCTCAGGCGTTTCAAATACATCGTAGAGAGATATACGAATATGGGGAAAAGTCGGGCAGACTCTTGGCATTGAGGATAAAACAAAAGGTTTCTCGTAATAACATAACGGAAATTAAAAATTCTGAGGGGCAGATGGAAACTCCATCTGCTAAGATATTGGGGGGTTTTGAACGGTTTTATAGCAGGTTGTATCAATCGGAGCCCAGTGTTAGTCAACCAGATACTGTAGGGGAGTATCTACAGCTCAGCAGATAAGATCCTGCCATAAGCCTGGAGCTGGAAGATGAGATCACGCTGGAAGAGACTGTGCTGGCCCTAAATTATCTTTCTTCTGGGAAAGCAGCAGGCCCAGATAAAATTCCATTGGAATTGTACAAAATACTCCAAAATTATTTGGCTGCATTACTTCAGGATCTTTTTTTAGATGTCCAATATCGGGGAATCCCACCCAAGTCCTGGCAGGAAACGGACATAATAATATTTCACAAGAAGGGGAAACCACCGACACTGCCTGGCTCATATCGCCCCATTTCACTGGTAAATTCGGATGCGAAGGTGTACTCAAAAATCTTAGCAACTCGGCTACAGAGGGTCATAGTCAGATTGGTTTCGCCATGGCAACATGGCTTCGTACCTGGCAGGGGGACAACAGATCATATCAGACGGGCAATGTCCCTGTTAGATATAGCCGTGGCTAGGGGGGACGGACTGGCTATGATCCTCCTGGACGCCGAGAAGGCTTTCGATAGGGTGACATGGCGATCTCTGTGGGGGGCCCTGGAGGAGAGAGGGTTTGCCCCTAAAATGATTACAGCTATACAGGCAATGTACCATAAACCACATGCCAGGCTGCAGGTGATGGGGAAGACGTCAGACCCAATAGTGGTGGCAAGGGGTACTAGACAAGGATGCCCATGCTCCCCAATCCTCTTCGCCATTTATCTAGATCCATTCATTAATCAGATAATCCAGAACTCTGCGATTGAACCCTACAAGATAAATGGATATGAGACAAAGTTACTCGCATATGCGGACGATATCGCTGTAGTTACATCGAATCCAGCAAGGGCTATTTTAGAAATCGAGAGTATGGCGGAGAAATTTGGGTACAACTCAGGGTACTGTCTGAATAAAGGAAAGACGCAGATAATCTCTACAAGGCAGTGTAATCTACAGGATCAGCGACAAACGGATGCAGCAATGTATTTGGGGGTAAGGATAGGACCTGACCTAGATATATTGTGGGCAAATAATCTTGATCCAATATTGGAGGAGGTTACCTCCGAGCTTCGACGGTTGGATAAATTGCACCTAACGATAGTGGGTAGAGTAAATGTTTTAAAAATGAAGATCGTTCCCAGAGTACTATATTTATTCCGATCTATCCCCTTAGAACTGCAAGGTAATACATTCCAGACAATGAATTCTATCTTCTCAAACTTTATCTGGAACTATCAAAAGACAAGACGTGCTCTGAGAGCATTAACCTTACCACGGGAGAGAGGTGGCTGGGCTGCTCCAAATTTACATTTTTATTATTTGGCAGCTTTTCTGCAACAAATGGGCGTTCTGTTGGGAGCAGACAGTTCTGCGCGGGAAGATGGCCTACCATCGATTTATGAGTTAGCTATTGGGGAGGAAGCAACAGGACTTTTTCTGAGACAACTTGAGCCTCGCTATTATAAAAAAATCAGTTTCAAATGCTTGAAGGCCGCCAGAATGGTGTGGATTAAAATAAGTAAGATTATGAAAATCTCCAAGTGCAATAGGTATACCCCACTATGGGGAACCTCATCTCTTCCAGCTGCGCTATCGGATGGCATGGCCAGAGAGTGGGCACAGGCTGGCATTCAGCGGGTTGTGAGCCTACTCAACGATAAATTAGAAATACTGTCTTTCCCGGAACTAGTCATGAAATTTGGGATTACGAGCAAATCATATTTTAAATATATTCAAATAAGGGGGTGTTTAAAAAACGTAGCTGCTAGACAGGATAATCTCCAAGCAATACCGCTAATGGACAAGTTATACCGGGGGGATGGGCGGATCGGGGACTTCTATAATATATTAGTGGAAACAATACCTGACGATTTAGACAAAATTGAGACAAGGTGGGCGTCAAAGTTAGGGGATGACGATATAGATTTAGATATGTCATTAAAATTGGGGGAAAATCTTTTTTGGGCGGCAAACCTTCAAGCACAACACTATAAAACTCTATTTAATTTATACTATACCCCAGCAAAACTTTTTGGTTGGGGGAAAACGAGAGACTGATCAATGTCCCAGATGTCAGCATAGCCCTGCCGATATTATACACATGTTCTACGCATGTAAGTCCTTGACTCTGCTAAAAAAAGGTTTAGAGAAATTCTGGCTAGAATCAATTAACTTTGCGATTGTTGTCAGCTCACCATTGGTGTTATTTGGATATGACAGCCGAATTGGGCTAGCCTCAGTACATCGGGATTTTGTGTTCGTTACAGTAGCGGTAGTAAGATTACTGATAGCTACGGTATGGAAAGACTCAGAACCACCTGTATATACCGCCTGGCTTCATCGGTTAGTGAGTATATATGCTCTGGAAATGGCTCTCTATAAGAACAAGGGGCACCGAGGCAGAGCCGCAAAGTAGAACAGGAATTGGCTAATTTCGTTTTGTATTTGTAAGAAAAGTGAGAATGAGATGATTTAAAGTCTTTCCTTAAATGTCATTTATGAGTTAAAAAGAAAAAAAGAAAATATATATATATATATATATATTTATATTTATATATTGTAATATAATGTATGAATTTAGATGTGTAAATGTCTTATCTTTGTTCCTCACGATGTACCTTATGGCATAAAATTTAAAAAAAGTTTTAAAAAGAGACATGCTGGAGAATATTTTAACAACTGTGTATATCTTATGATGTTTTTTTAGGATACAATAATGTAATTTTTTAGGATTTTTTTTAAAATTGTGTATGTAATATTGATATGGTTTTAATTAACTGAACAATAAACTATTATTATTATTATTATTAGCATTCAGCACAAAATGTGGCTAGTGTTAAAACGGCCACCAAGATAGCAACGAATTGGTACTACACCCCTGCTCGCCTCCACAGGTGCAACCCGTTAAAAGATCCTTTATGCTGGCAAGGGTCCGGCTTACCGGGCACCTTGACCCATGTTCTGTGGGATTGCCCTTGTCTGAAGTGGTACTGGGTGCAGGTACTATGGGACATAGACACCTATTTTGATACAGAATTATCCCGTTTCCCCACATACATTCTCCTGGGTCTACCGAACGCCCTCATGTTCCCTCTAAAATCACTTAGAGGCTGCCAAATTGCCTTTGCCCTGGGGGCGTCCCTCCAAAACATTCTTACACACTGGGGTTCCACCCGCCAACCTACATACACGGGATGGCTACATCGCATGTGGCACACTCTTGTATGGAGAGGATCTCGCTCTCGCTCACTAATAATAGCACCTCATTTCCTAAGCTGTGGAAACCTTTCTTATCGCTGCTATCTTCTGAGTGTAACGAGATTACCTGTCCTAAATATTTGAGATTGTTACGCCTTACTGAACAGGAGCAGGAGAACTCTCAAAGCGAGGCATAGTCAATTTGGGCACGTGCAGGGCTGGGGGAGAGGGAGGAGGGGGGGACTTTGGGAGGGCGTTTGGGGTGGGGGGCATTGTTGGGGTAATTAATCAGGTACTAGATAGCTTCCCCCACTTCGTGGGTGGTCCGATTGCATATTTTGTTTACGGCTGTCTATCTGTGTTTTATGCAAAACTCAATAAAGAAATTTTAAACAAAAAAAAAACAGTAAAATCAATTTTGAATAAAAACATTTATGCTATTTTAATATTCCAATATGAAATGCCAGAATCAAAATTCTGTTTTAGAAGCTTCAGCATATGGCACTACAGTCTAGGAGTATTTTGCTATTTGCAAAGAAAAATGAGTACAGTTTTAATGCATGTTACAAAAATGTTTTATTCACTCACAAGAATACATTGTTATTTATTGTTCATGATCCTCCTTTTTGATGATTTTTGAGGGCTCAGCTCTTTTTGGGCTTCTTAAGGAAGGCCTTGTGCCACCTTTAGGCTTCTTTTTAAGGGGGATTGTGTTGATTAGTATTTCAAAACTGTCAATACAGCAGCAGTGGAATAGAAGCAGCGAACACGAAGGCAGACAGAGAGGTTGTATCTGGGTCCCAGAGGTAGGGAAACATACAGTAGGCAATTGGGGCTTGCGGGTACAGTGATTTGTGACACTCACAGGAGGTAAGCAAAGTGAGACACAGTAATGGGGCCTCTGTAGAATGGGGAAGTGAAAGCAGGAGACAAGTAAGTAATGCAACTGGGTAATTTACAGGAGGCGTTCACTCTGCTGCCTGTGAATAAACACACCTTTTCATACTATTCATCCAGCAGAGTTTCGGGCATAAATGCTTATTGGTCCCATATCATGAGTGGCCCTTCCAGCCACAATGACATTTTAGCCACCTGCACAATGCTTCTTGAGAATGGTGGTTTTGATTTTTAACATGCTAAGCAGTGTTTTAAGTAGGCTAGCCCTGTCTCTACTGAGCCCCCATTTCTGCCCTTGACAGTGTTGTCCCAGCAAAAGAAATATGGAAGCCAAAATAAAATAAATATCCGAGTGACAGTCTTGGAAGCTGCACCTGACTAAAGTCATTGTGGATGAGGTCTGCGAAAGGAAGGAGTTGGAACAGCAGAAGAAGATAGATGATAAGTAGGAGAATAAGGGCCAGGAGGTGGATCGCCTGAAGGGCTAGGATGACTAGAACTAAAAGAACCAGGAAAAAAAGAACCAGGGCCAGGAGGATCAAATCTACTACGACCAAGTTTACCAATTCAAGAGGGGACCAGGAACAAATAGACAATGAGGAACAGGACAGGGAAAATAGGACTAGTGGTACTGGGACCGGGGTTAGAAGGACCAGGAAGATCAGGAGTATGCGAAACAGGTGGATCTGGACCCACTTTAAAAGGGCCCAATGGAACAGAAGGACCAGGGGTAGAAGTAACAAAAGGCCCTGGACCATAATGACGAGGAGAGGTAGCAGGTACTAAGCACATCACTTGGACCAGAGGGATGAGGACAACCAGGGCAAGGAGTAGCAGACCCAGGTAGCATGACCAAAGAGCACCAGTACCAGGAGACAAATGAGACCACGGAGATCAGATCAAGAAGGACCAAGGGGCCAGAAACGAATAGACCAGGCCCAGGAAAACCACAACCAGAAATCACCAGGGCTCGCAGAACCTGGAGACCCTAGATTAGAATGACCAGGGGGATATAAAGGACCAGGAAGTCTAGGAAGGGTGGGCCCAGGATCAAAAGATCCATGAGGGTCAGATTCAGGGGTTCCTAAACCAGGGTGACAAGGACTACATGAACTAGGGAGAACCACAACATGAGATCTAGGAGGACCAGTGCTGGGAGGGATGAGGAAGACCAGACTCAGGAGGACCAATACAAGGAGGACTATTATAGAAGGGACCAGGATCAGATGGACAAGAACAAGGTGGAACAAGGAACCAGGAGGACTAGTAGGAATAGGATGGGCAGGAGAACCAGGGGACTAGAACGGCTAGGGAAACCAAGGCCAATGGGACCAGCACCAGAAGACCAAATACAGGAGGACCAGGCAAAGGAGTACCAGAACTAAGACCAGGGCTACATGGACCAGGAGGATCAGGTGCAGAACCATTAGAAATTGGCAAACAAGGAAACTAGATAAACCAAGAGAGCTGGAACAGGAAGACTGATGGTGAGAGAGGTGAAAAGGGCAAGAACCGGTAATCTGTCAAACAGGAGACCCAGGATCCAAAGGACTAGGTGTAGGAGTACATGGGAAAAATGACCAGACAGACTAGAAGGGACAGGATGTTCTAAGGCTACCATGAACCAGAGGGTGAGGAACATACGGACTAGGAAAGTCTGGGATATGTGGTGGGCCAGGACAAGTTATTGCAGAACCATGAGTTCAAGGAGCTGAAGGAATAGGGTCAGGATAATTAGGACCAGACTGAAGAGGCCTGCGAAAATCAGAACCAAGAAAAGCAGGACAGGTCACGATAGCTGGGCAGGTGAGGCACAGGATGGCCAGGCCCAGGACGATCAGAGCAAAGAGCACCATGATCAGATGGTGTAGAAGCAAAAGAACAATGAGCAAGAGGATTAGGACCAGATCCTGGAAGATCAGGCGCATTAGGATTATTGCCAATAGGACCAGGGGGCCAGAATAAGCAATGAAAATGAAGGGGAAGTACTAAGGATGCTAGGAGGACCAGAGTCAGGGGGCCCATGGGAAGAGCAAGGAGGATTAGAAGATCAACACTGAGAGAACCAGGAATAGGTCTAGGAGTGCCAGGGGGCCATGACCATAGGACCAGCGTCAAGAGTACCACATGGCACAGAAACACCAGGACCTAGGGGTATCAGGACTAGGGTGAGGAAGCTCAGGATCAGCAGAACAGTCATAGTCAGAAAGACTAAGGAGACTGGAACTGTGTGATAGGAAGGACTAGGAACAAAATGGTGAGGATCAGAAGTACCCAGAAAAAGAGTACCAGGACCATGAGGGCCCAGACCATTGGGTGCAGTGCCAGAGGGATCGTGAGGACAAGGCACAGGGCCAGATGAACTAGGATGATCCAATCAGGGAGACAAGGACTACAAGGAAGAGGACCAGGACACAAGAGGCCGAGTGGGCTGAGAGGAGCAGCAGGACCAGAAACTGATGTTTTCGGAATTGGATGAGCAGTGTGAGAAGGATCAGAAGGCCCAAATCAAGTGGACAAGGGTTAAGAAGATCAGAAGGGAAGAGGAAGAGCTAACAGAAGGGGGTCTGGAGACCCCAGGTTGGCCATGAGGACCAGAAACAAGAGGATTAGGAATACAAAGACCCAAACATGGATGACCAGAAACAAAATAATTAAGTCTAGTGGGCAATAAAGAAGGAAGTGAACACTGACTGTGAGGACCAGGAATAGGAAGACCAATGCTAGGCAAACTGGACTGAGAGTGAGGAAGGCTAGGAGAACAGGACCTGAAGAATCAGAAGGAAATGGCCAGGCAGCGAGAACCAGCAGGACAAGAGCTAAGAGGACCAGAGCAAGAAGGTCCAGTGGGAGCCCAACCAAGGAGAAAAGGAAGATCATGTCACAGTGGCCCAGGAGTATTAGGACCTGGCATACCAGAAAAAGTAATACGAAGAGGAGAAGGAAGACCAGGGCAAGGAAGTCCAGCATGACGGAAGCCAGGATGACCAAGCCGGGAGCCTAAGAACAGGATTACCTGAAAAAGGAGGATCAGAACTAAGTGGACAAGTTAGTGCCGAATCAGGATGACAAGGAGCAGGACGACCAGGACCAAGAGTATTATGACAAATTGGAGGAGGCCAAGAGAACTAGTCGGGGCAGGTGCAGGTGGACTAGGGCCATTAAAACCAGAGGGCAGATTGGGGAGAATTTGGTGGACTAGAAGGATCAGATTAAGCAGGACCAGGAACATGGTTAGGATGACCATATGGGTCTCAACTAAGACTACCAGGACCTTAAGTACCAAGTGCAGCAGGAGGACCAGGAACTGGGGTAGCAGGACAAGGCTTGTGAGGATTAGGTGGACCAGGACAACCTGAGCCACAAGGACCAATGGTACCAGACCGGGACCAAATGACTAGGCCCAGCCCAAGAGGACCTAATAAGGAGGACAGAGACCTGTGGATGCAGTACCAGGTCAACCACAAAAACAAGGACCAGGACAAGGAGAATTAGGATGACCTAAACCAATAGACTAGTAGTGCCAGATCTAAAAGAACCAGGACAACAGGGTTAGGTGGAGAAGGACCCAGCAGACCAGCAGGATCAGGGTGAGGATCAGTAGTACCAGGATAAGGAGCCCAGGAAGGGTTAATACAAGGAATGGTCAGGAAGATGAGGTTCAGGAAGGACTAGAATCAGGAGCACTAGATTCAGGAAACCAGTACCAGGGTAATCAAAACTGGTTGGACCGGGGCCTGGGTGAGGATCAGGAGGACCAAAACAACACAAAAAAGGAGGGCTTGGAACAGGATCAAGAGAAGGACTAATACCAAATGGCACAGAATTACATGGAGGAGAAGGAAGAAGTCTTGGAGAAGGAGGACTTACGCCACATGTATTAGAATATCCTTTTTTTAAGCAGTCTTATTCATGATTCATATGTTGCCTACCCCCAGAAACCTCCACCTTTACTAGCCCATGTATATAACTGGTAAGTATTTGCTGAAATATCAGAGTATGCACATGGAATAAAAAGCCAGGACTGATAGCAGACGCTGTCTGATACTGGCACAGTAGCCTGAGGGTAGATCTGAAGGACAGAAACTTGTCAGAGTGGTATAAAGTAGGATGGGTGAAAAGGAGTGTGGTCAGTGAAGAATGGCAGAAAGGGTTGACTGAAGTCAACAAAAATGGTTAATGACTAACAAAGGGGGTCAGAGGACTATAGCAATCATCAAAGAGGAACTCAAGATCATAAGAAGGCTCAGATGAGCAGAAGAGGGTGCAAAGGAGGGTCCAGATAGATTGCCTCCGAGAGGCTAAAAAGGGATTCTTAGTAACAAAGATTGCCAGCTGTGATAGCACTGGGAACAAATGCCAGCAATGATAGCATCACACCAGACGAGTCTGTGAAAATCTAAGGGATAGATTAAGGGTGGTGGAGATACATATATGTACATATGTGGAAGGCCAGCAAAGAGGCAGTGAGTAGCACGATCGGTAGAATAGCTTATGTGACTTTCAGGCCAATGTTTTGACATTCCATGTGCGTGTATATGCATTAGATATGTAGAAAGTTTCTGTGTGTGGTGAAAGTCTAAGTGTATGGACCAGTGGGATGCATTTTGCATGACATAATAACGAGTAAATACAGATTCTATAGACAGTGGAAGTGTATTGACTGCATCCCTATGGTTGGGGGTGGAGACCCAGACATTGAAGAGAGGGATGATGTATAAATGGCTACCCACAGACATTTTGTGAGGTCCTTTTTAGCAAAGGGCTGCTGATTAGTTCTACATGTGTGACAACATAGGGTGGATGCTAGGAGTGAGGGGTAGGTCAGAGGTTTCTCTTGTAAAGATGAAAAGCTTTTTAAGCAGGGCTGCCCTTTTGTCTGTGCCTGATGACTGCTCAGGAAGGCTGAAGACAGCCAGGAGCTGAGATTTCACGCTTCATTGTATCCTTGCTTTGTATACGCCTGCTTGAAGCCAGTGCTATTGCTACTCTTGTGAGAACCATCACCTAGCACAAAGGCTATGCCTGAGATATAGCCAGAAAATGACATTTGAGATAGAATCACCCCAAATCAGTTCTAAAACCTCAACAGTGGATCCACATCCCCTTTCTGGAAGATGAGTATGAAAGTGGAACTGTGAAATGATTGATTCATAGGTCACAAGAATGGAAGTAAAGAAATGCCTCTGTTTGTTCAGTGTCTTATTTCTTATAGTATTTAATAGTCAATTAATAAAATATCTCTCTGAGTTTCTTTTCTCTGTGTATTTGATTCCTATATGTCTTTCTCTAATTCACTATGAATATTATTTCATATTCCAGTAACATTCAGTTCAATTAATTATAGTTCCATTCCTTTGCTTGTGGCTCCTAAACAGAATACTTTCCCTGGTGGCCTGAAAGAGGAGGGGTCGTTGGAGGATGGACTTTACACCGCCAACCCTATTTAGGGTGAAACCTAGCTGGAACAGACAGGAAAAAGAATAATGACCCCCCCACACCCTGGGATAAACTCCCACTGAGTGGGGCCCATTAGTTTTAGTTTTTTCAAAAATAAACTCCAACTTTGGGAGTTTGTTTTTGAAAAACAAAAAACGTTTGAAATAAACTCCCACTTTGGAAGTTTGTTTTTGAAAAACAGAAAACTTTTGAAAAGTTTGCCAACCAGCTGCCCATAATGTCTGATGCCACTGCCCATCAAACTTTTCCTCCATAGACAGGAACTGCCATGACAGCAGCTCCTGTCAATGAAAAGAGTTGTTCACAGGGCAGGCGGACAACTCTAAATTTGGATGGCGTTAGTTCTTAATGATGGTGGCGGTATTGTCCTCAGCCATCCTGAAAAAGTTAACTCTGACCCCCAAATTTTAAAACAGGCCCATGGTTTTTCTTTCTTCCGTAATGAGATTGTAATGAAGGCTTTCAATTATACTATGTTGGTGACTTCATAGGGGCCCTATGCAGTTATTTCTATTTTGATAAGCGCACCCTACATATCAGATGGTACTAAGTAACTGGTATAAACATTTCCAGTTCTGTCCTTTAGTCTGATTTCTTTAATTAAACTGAATTATAATTAATAATCCCAGATTTGCTTCACAAATAAGGAGTGGCAGTCTATTTCATGTCTGTCAAAATAACTTGGAAACATTCAAACATTTGGGACCTTTTAGACCTACAAATAGGGATGAGTGTAACTTGTGTAATTTGCTTTAGTGTAATTACACAGAATTACAGAAAGGTTATGCGGAATTGTGTAAGGAGCATTATCCGGCCCTTAGTGCTATTATCTTAGTGCAAAATGCACCCTTGCATCCAAAATAGACCCAAGTATGCAAGCTGTACTGAGATAAAAGTGCTAAATGCAACAGAACAGGAACAGCAGCGGCCAGCAGCTGCTTGCGCTCGCACAAATAGCTGTTCCAATGCTTCTGCAGTAGGATTTTGCCCCAAATTACTCTTAATTATGCAAGTGGGTGTAATCACATTATGTTAAGTAATTTTCCATTGCAAGAGTAATGCTAAATTACATAAATTACTTCAATCTCTCCAGCCTAATTAAACTTTCACCCAGGTCTACCTACAAGTTAGTGCTTGTATTTAAGCCAGTTTTAGCACTAAAGGCCTTCTGTCACAAACATACAGGGTAAGTGACCATAAAAGTGCATATCATTATGTACAAAACACCTTTAACTAGCTGGATAATTCATTCGACTCATAAAAGGACTCATGTGATTGTTTCTGAATTGCAAATAGGAGGGGTCATATAAGGCATTCCCCCTTCCCTGTTACCAATTCAGAAAGGAATTTCTTGATAGTTTACAAGTGCAGTTGCTGCCACAAACGATTGATGTGCTACGTTGGGATGGTAACTAATTTGCAAAGGGAAAGAGGGGAATGGGTCAGCTTAGGAGCCCTTTCCCTTTGGCAATCATGTTGGCAAACTCAGAGGGAAGTACTTTTTCAAATGTGATTTTTTTTCTTTTTAAAGCAGTGCTAGTTCCTTTAAGGAACATGGGCTACTTTAAAAAAAAAGTGGTTTATATTTTGGAATGCAGCCAATCACAGAGGGTCGCAAATTGACACTTGCTTAATGTCTGCAAATGGTGACCACATTTTGCGAATGAAATAATAATACATCAGGACCCTAACTTTCATAAGGAGACCAGATGCCAACTTTATTCACTCCTTGTTTGCAGTTCAACCTGGTGGAAAGTACTTGTGGTAATCTGCATAATACATAATAACACATCATTTAAACTGTTTGAATACCAGCCATGTAAATAGTGAAGTAACTCTGCAATCTGCCTGGCTACTGGTCAAGTTGGCCATTCTGTCTGCTATTTAGAAAGCCACCAAGGGCTTATTGCACAAAATTCCCTGGAGCGTAACAGCAATGTGCAATCACTTTGTGTGCCCCCAGGCCACTTTTGTAATACTGATAGCTCTGGCGCACATGTAGCACCAACACTATCTCAAGAGGACATTCCCATCATTTGCATGGGGTCGTGGCCCCATGCAAATGAGTGATCTCTTTACCTCTGTGCCCACACCGTATTATAGACATGGGTGCAAAAGTAAAAAAAAGCCTGCAGGAGGTGCACTGACACTGCGTCACAAAAAGGTGGCACACTGTCAGTGCTCCTCTTGAGGGCAGCCTTCTGGAACAGACAAAGGGGGTCCCATGGACACCTCAGACATCACCCTGCAGATGGGTGCAGTCACCCATTACACCTACCTGCAGTGGGATCTCTGTCCCCTCATTAAAGTGCAGGGAGGGGCTTCCTGCACAATGAAACAAAGAGTGGCTGATTACAGCAGCCGCTTCGCATTTCACTAAATGTGCTGCCTGAGGGCATCCCCGAGTTTGAGGCTGCCCTGAGGGCAGCACATTCATTGTAACCAGATGCACTTTTTATGTTTGTGCCCCATGCACCTGTTTAAAGGTGTGCCATGGCACAAACATGAACAGTGCACTCAATACATAATCTGGCCCCTGGTGAATCAGGAAGATTCTTTTCAATTTGCAGGGACACTGACCAAACAGTACATCATTTCTTCTATTTAGCCAGCAGCAGGGTAAAAGTGAAATGTTTTTGCTATTTTACAGGCTACTCAAGTAATAGTATACAATATCTACTATTTAACCAGCAGCCATGAAAATAGTTACATTTATATGCTATTTTCATGGCTGCTTGCCAAATGGTAAATAATGTATGCTGTTATGCCAGCAGCCTGGTAAAGAGTGAAGTTTCTCTTCTGTTTGTTTGACTGCTGGCCAAATAGTACATAACCTCAGCAAATTAGCCAGTGGCCAGGTAATAAGTTAAGTTTCCTTGGCCCATACATACTAAACCTTTATTGAGGGCGCAAACAGCAACCGCAAAACCTTTTTTCAAATTTACAAAAGTCAAATTGCAATTTGGTAACGAATCACAATGTGGGTTTGTTAATTGGTATTTGGAAGGGGAGTCTTTAGGTTGTCCCTTCCTAATACCGATTTGTAGTGGTATGCATGGATTTTTGTGACCAAAATACGGTCGCAAAACATTCATTTTTTACCAACACCTCAGAGGAGGTTATAGCCATTCGCAAACGAGAAGGTGTCCCACTGGGACCTCTTCCTCTTTTGTGAATGTTTATACAAATATTTTTTAAGAGCAGGCATTGGCCCACGGACCACTGCCTACTCTTAAAAAATGAAACCTAAATATTTAATCTTTTTCTTTTAAAATGCATCTAATTTTTCTTTAGAGAAAATGGGCTGCATTTAAAACCAAAAGAAGATTGCTTTATTGAAAAAGCAATCACAACTATTGTGGTCAGCTGACCCTAGCAGGCCACCATCACTGTGATGGCTGCAATTCCCACTCTAATTAACTGAGTCACACATGTTATTCCCTCAGCCTGATGCCCCTTTTTCGGCTCATGATCCGTTTAGCGCTAAGACACCCTTGGGTAATGCGCGCTCTATAAAATAGCTTCATTCATTCAATTCCTAATGGGTCGCAAATTGTGACCTCCCCCATAATATTCATGAGGTTTGTCTAATTGTGACCTCATTAGGAATTGCTACATGAAACTCAATGGGTTTCCTACATTATGAATAGCAATGCCTAACTGCGATGTGCAGAAAATCGTACTTATGTAATCGCTTATCCAAAAATTTGTACTCATGCCCGCTTGTTATTTGCACAGCTGCTGGCCAAACAGTACGGAACTCTACTATTTCGGTAGCAGCCAGGCAAATAATTAAGTCTTTCTGCTACTTGCACAGCCACCGGCCTAACAGTGCACCATCTCTCTTAATTAGGCAGTGCAAGGTAAATAGCAATGTTTCCCTGTTATTTTCGAAGCAGCCAGCCAAACAATAAATAATTTCTACCATTTAGCCTGTGACCAAGTAAATAGCAGGAATAATTCACTATTAACCAAGTGGCCAGCTAAATAGCCTCTCCCTAATATTTGGTTTACATAACCAATGTTACTACCAAGCTCAATTGAACAATCTGGGAAGAATGAAAGGCTAAATCAGCTTTTTTTGGCTATCAATTGCCCTGCAGTGATAGTCATTTCCTACTTCACCCATCCACCATTGCCACAAAGTCCGGGAGTCCAAGTATGGGGTAGGGGGAGCAGATATAATCTGGACCAATCACAAAACTGAAGGGAATCAGAGTTGGCCTGCTCTTGCGAACAAAGGCATCATATGAAGAGACTGCTAGGGACAGCCTTAGACCGTAAGGAGCCTGATGGAGTACAAAACTACAGAAGCATTAGAGCAAACAAACAATGAGGAATTCCTAGGACACAGACTATAAAGGACTGTAGGTGAAACACAAACAAAAGAATGTCATAGGGAGACTGAGACATAGCAAAGATGTACAGGGAAGGCCAAAGGTTGATGGGAGGAGAGGCTGATAGAGGCTTTCAGAGGAAGAGCAGAGTCTCAAACACGAACGAAGAGCCCAAAGCAGCCAGTTATATGCAGTATGCCCCAGCATGTTAAGAACCGTCCCTGTGACAGTCCTTTAACACTTCCACAACAGCCTTTCTCCCCCAACTTACTATTCCCGTAGTCACCAAGTGCGCCTAATCTACAGTGAAACTTCAGTGGTTTATAGCAACAGGGTTATTAGTTCAGAATTTCTGCTATTTAATCGTCTAAAGCATAAATTGTAATATTTCTTCACCAAATGGCACTTAGGGCCTGATTTAGATGTGGCAGATGGGATACTTCCTCACAACAGTGACGAATATCCCGTCCGCCGAAATATAAATCCCATAGGATATAAAGGGATTTATATTTCAGTGGATGGGATATACATCACCGTTGTGATGGAGTAACCCATCCACAAGATCTAAATCAGGCCCTAAATCTCTACTATTTTGTCAGTGTCTCGGTAAGTAGTGAAGCTTCTGTGCTATATGGACAGCCACCGGCCAAACAGTACATGATCTCTTCCATTTAGTTGGCAGTCAGGACAATAGTGAATTTAATTTTCTATTTGCATGGCTCCTAGCTAAAAAGTACATGATCTCTGCTATCTAGACAGCGGCTGAGTAAGTAGTGAAGCTTCTCTGCTGTTTGCATGTCTGCTGGCCAAAGAGTATATGATCTATGCTTTCTATTCGGCGGCTGGGTAAACAGTGAAGCTTCTCAGCTGTTTGCATGGCCGCCGGCCAAATGTTGCATGATCTCTACTATTTCGTCAGCAGACAGGTACATAACAAATTTTATTTGCTGTTTGCATTGCTCCTGGCCAAATAGTACATGATCCCTGCTATCTAGTCAGCGTCTGGATAAAAAGTGAAGCTTCCTCGTTGTTGCACATCCGCAGGCCAAATAGTAAATGACCTCTAATATCTAGTAAGTGGCTGGGAAAATAGTAAAGCTTCCTGTTTGCACCCCCACTGGCCAAATAGTACATGATCCCTGCTATCTAGACAATGGCTGTGTAAATAGTGAAGCTTCTTTGATGTTTGCTCCCCTAACGGCAGAATAGTGCATGATCTCTGCCATTTAGTTGCTGGCCGGGTAAATAGTGAACTGTCTTTGCCATTTGCTCAGCCATATGCCAAATTATACATAATATCTACTATTTAGTTGGAGAACAGCTGGTGAAATAGTCCATGATTCCTACTATTTTAGTTGTTTGCCGGAGAAATAGTGAAGACTCTTTGTTGTTTACATGGTCAATGGTCAAATATTACAAGATCACTGGTACCTAGCCAGCAGCCCAAGTAGTAAATCATCTCTGCTATCTAGTCGGCAGCCAGGTGAATAGTGAAGGTTCTTTGCTGTTTACATTGTCACCAGCCAAATAGTACATAATCCCTGCTATTTAGTCGGCGGGTAAATAATGGAATTTGCTCCTTATTTACATAGCCCCTGGTCAAATAGTGCATAATCTCTGCTATTTAGCCAGCAGCATGTAATTGACAGTGGAAATTCACTATTTACCCAGCGAACGGAAATATAGCTCCGACTTAATTGAGGAGGCCACTGGTGATAAGTGATGTGATGGCTGCTGTGATGTCTTTTACATTGTAATCTGTAACATCATTGGTGATGCATCAAGTGGTGCATGTTTTTCTCAAGCAGCAAAATGTAGATCGATAGGAGTAAATTAAATACTACATGATTTTAAACAATATGATTTGTTTAGCCGTATTAAAAAGCTTAGAAAAATTTTAACATTTGTTAATCTTAAAGTATGGTTTTGGAGGGTACATTATCTGATGTATAATGAAGCATGTGAGAGATCATTAAGTTGCTATTGGAAATATGAAGGTAAGGTTTAGACCAGGGGCGTTCTTACAACCAGAGCGCACAGTCCCTGTTTGTGCAATGGTGCACCTTCAAATTGGTTTGCTGGGCACTAACAGGGATATTGTGGCCTATTACATATAATAAACTACACTTTAGACAGCCTCACACTTGCGGCCGCCATGAGGGCAGGCATTAGTAAAAGCCGGAGTGGCTGCTTGAAGCGATTGCTCCATCTTTCACTGTGAAGTTGGCACCTGCCTGCATTTGAAAGAGGGGCTGGAGATCCCCCTGCAGGCAGGTGCAGTGAATGATTGCACCAACCAGTCAGGGGATGTCTGAGGGGTGCATGGGATCCACTTTCCCTGATCCAGAAGGCTGTCCTCATGGGGCACACTTACTGTGGGCCACCTTTTTGTGGTGTACAGTCAGTGCGCCTCCTGGTGAACTCTTTGACTCTGCTCTTGCATTCATATCACAGCAACAAAATCAAAGTGATGGATGGAATGCTTGAATGAATCTCAGCCACTGGCAATCACAAGGGCCAATTCCAGTCCATCACTTTTCACCCTCCATTCCTATTTAGACAAAGGCCAGCCTTATGCATATCAGTACCGACCCTGCTCCTCATGGGAACAGCCTGCCTGAACTACCTGGTGAGGCTCCCTCCAGAATTGACTGCAAGCAACCCCAGACCAGTTTTGCCTTAGCTTGGGCTCATCAGTAGGGTGGCGTTTCAATCCTATGGCACAGTGAGAACAGGACCCACAGAAACAGGACAAAACTACAGAAAGTTTAGGTACAATATATTAAGAGCATTTCCATTAAAAGTGTTCATTCAACTATAAGAATAATACCAAGGAGATTGAATACCACTGCAATTAATCACTATGTAATGCTACTAAAGTCTGTTTATACACTGTTATAATGTATTGTCTTAAGTACTTGACTACAGGATGGCACCCCGGCCAGACACGCATGATTCCAGAACCACCCAATAATATGGTAAAGTGTGGAAGTGTCATTGGAAACCTGTTTTGCTAATCAGTCATGAATGTATCTGCATTCGGAAGGTGTCTCACGCAAAAATTATACATGCACACGCACACTTGATGGCCTTACAGTGGGTTTGCCATGACCCACACACACATATGGTGGCTTTACAGCTGGGTTGCCATGGTATACAACACAACATTTTAAACACTTGGGGGCAGATTTACAAGTCCCTTATGCCACTTTTGCGTCACTTTTAACATGGGAAAAGTGACGCAAAAGTGGCGCAAGGGGCTTGTAAATATGCCCCTTGGTTCATTGTTAAAATTGGTGACCACTGTGTAGTTCTCTTGAACCTCTAGGGGTTTGGGTATTAAGAGATTAAGGGCCAGATTCTGATGTCTGTTGGAGTTGCCTCCGATCGACATCGCCGCAGATGCGGAACGGACCGACCGTAGGTCGGCGGTTCTGACTCCGCAATTACGATGCAACCACACATGGTGCGTTCGCAAGCGCCCATTTCTCTATGGGAGCTTGGGCTGTGGTCGGAAACCGGCCACAGCACAAGCTCAAATAGAGAAATGGGAGTTTTTGTTAATCCCTGTACCGCGTGGCAGGCACCTCAGGCCCCCACCCGGAGGCCGCTGAGGCAAGGTGGCCATGCTAAGGGCCCTCTAAGTCGCTTTCCGACAGGCTTTTCATGTTGGAAAGCCTGACATGAAAAACCAGTCGGAAACCGACATCGTAATCCTGATGGCAGAAATGCCATCCTTAAGGGATTACGTGGTGGTTCCGACTGGCCGACGGGCTCGTTGAGCCCATCCGAATCCAGCCAGAATAACTGGCTGGTTTGACTTTCGACCGCCTACATTGTAATTAGGCTGTCGGAATTCAAACCAGGAATGTCGGTCAGTAAGCCTCCGATGAGCTGTCGGAGGCTTACAGACCGACATCCTAATTAGGCCCTAGGTGTCTGTTAGACGGGCTTAAATAGCCTAATTATTTTATTTTCATTTTCATTTGTAAAAATCTTATAAGTGTTCACAGAATGGGAAGCACCCTTCTATGACAAACGGCATGATTGGTACTACAATAATGCATAACTACTATTGATTGATCTACCCGCTTTCTTAATTTATTTTATATTTCTCTAGGTACTTCCAATTGAGAAGATGCTTCTAGATCAGGTGATAGCACTAGGACTCACAGCTATGCATGGAGTACATGTTTAGATAAGCAGGAACTGTTTGACAGTCCTGACGAGGCTCTTGGTGAGGACTGAAACATATTGACGTAATGAATGGTTTATGAGACACTAATTCCCTATAAAACCTCACTTCTTGTTTTTACTTATACCCTCCGTACCCTAGAATAAATGGAATCTCCTTTGGGCATACCGGAAGGTATTTTTAACAGTCTTTCTCCTTCCTGGATCCCTGCTTCGATCCAGTAAAACACTTTATATAACAACTCCCAACTTTGGTTGAGTCCGCCCTTGTGGTATCATCCTATCAGGGAGTGGATAGGTGCCGATGATGAAGCATGCCATTATTAGTGGGTGAGCCATCTACTCCAATTCTCTTTCCATACCTTAGGTAGACTTTAACAGTGGTTTCTATCCATTGTCCCTGTTTTTCTGAGCCTAGTTGCCATTTAGTGTTTGTTTATCTTGTGTGGGAGAAAGCCACTAGGAAAATTTCTCTCACTCTCTTTCTGTGTAAATTAGAAAAGGACCCACATCTGGGCACACCCATTGCACTTAGGGGGTCAAATACAACAAACAACAAGGTGATGCATAAAAAGCTTGAATTAATCTCTGCCACTGGCAATCGCTCGGCCCGCATGCCAATCCATCATTTTTTGCCCACTATGCCACTTAGACAAAGGCCCACCTTATGCAAATTAATACCAAACCTGCTCCTCATGGAAACAACAGCTTTAGAAAAAATAGCTTTATTTAAAATTAGTAATAGACATGGTGGTCTGCTGGCTCTTGCAGACCACCGTCCCTGTGATTTTGCCCAATTGAAGTGAGTCTCAATTTACGGTATCTTTAATGAGGTAAGTCGGGCAGCAATTCGGAATTTTAAAAAAAAACAGCCTATAATTGCATAGTTCAATTCACAAAATTCAATACTCATTGCAAAACCTTTAGTCACAAATTGCAACCGCTTTTTGCGACTAGTGTATTCGTACATCTGGCCATTGTTCCACAAAACTAATAGGGGTTGTGTGTGGTAAAGTAACCTTTTAATTTCAGATTGGCTATGAACACACTTCGGGAATGGAAGACGTTATATCCATAGATTATTTTCCATAATTTACTGAAATGTCACAACATATTATTTTACGAATGATTTTAGTCTACAAATGCATGCTATGGATACAAAATATTACAGAAAAGTAACCTTAATTCTCGTAAATATCAATTTAAAATGTGTGCCAATATATACTTCACCAACAATCTTTCATTGACTAAAACAAGATATTCTGACAGCCATACCTTTGAAGGTAAAGCAGAAAATTAACCCAGGATGCAAAAACAGCCATAGCGCCGCATTGCCATTGCCAATGTCCCATACTTATGGATTTTTTCCAGAAAGTCGACACAAAGATAATGCTTGTAACATGGATGGTCCAGTCAACTAAATTTGTGGCATCCATCAGGTATTTCACTCTCTGAAAGAGAATCAGAAAATTAAAATAAATATTCATTTAGGTTGCTTGTTCATTTGCTGGAAGTAAAACACAATATAACATTTAAAAGTTAAAAGCAGAGGAGATGTCCAAAAATAATCTGTGCCTTACAAACTTCTTTGGCTGTTTTGGATCACGATATTAACTTTCGGTACCCGAAATGGAAAACGTAAATGAGCACTTTGCATGCATATGAAGGGTAATGCTACTGCTTATCATTTGAGTATCTGTTTTCCAGTGGCGGCTTCTCCTCTAAGGAAGAGGAGCGTTGCTCCACTGCTTTTCAGCAGTGGAATGAAAAATAAAATGATAATACTTGAAAGTTATTATCATTTAATTTTTTCTTGTTGCAGGCGCGGCAGCTTTGCCAGACGGGGTGGGGCGGGGCTGCTCTGCTGACAGAGCAGGGGAGAGGAGGAGTGGTTTGCACTCTCCAAAGTGCACATGAATGTTTGGCTGGCCCTCTGGGGCCGTCCAAACATTCATGCGCACTTAGCATGTTCTCCACCCAAGCTGCATTACAGCATGGGTGAAGAACATGCCCAGGCTCCCTGTCTCCGTCTGAGAGCCATGGTGTGATGCACAGACGAATTACAGCACTGCAATGCAGCATTGTGATTGGCTCTGGGGAGCTTCAGCCTGGGTGTTTCCGGTGCCTCGTTCCGACCAGCAGGGAAGAGACGCGACGAGGAAGACCGGCGAGGGAGGACGCAGCGAGGAGGTAAGTTGAATTTAATATTTTTTTTTTATTTACACCTCGCCCCCCCCTGCCCAACTCCCTGCTGCACCACCATTGATTCGTGGCAGCCGCCTCTGCTGTTTTCTTGAGTGTATGCTTTCAATTCTATATGAAATTCCAGATGCCCAGACATTGAGTATTGTGCTAGTTCCAATGAAGAGTTCCTTGTCACATCTGATGAGGATAGCAAATCCTAGACTTTGGATGAACATTAACAATAATCAATATCCTGGTCTGTCTTGCTGGGGTGCTGCACCATTCACAGAAAGCCCACTCAAACTCCCTCTGCATACAGCCTCTACCAAGTTGATCTGTACTGCTATGCTAACTCTCATATCTTCAGTGAAGCAGTACATGGTACATCCCTTCCCCAACATTTGCCTCTTTCCCTAATTGTCAGTGCAATCATAAACAATCAAAAGCTGTAGCCACACCTCTTACATCACCATTAAGGTGCACATCTTTTTCGCAAGTCCCATTATTACTGTCACTTTCAAAAGTAATTACCAACAAATTCCTTAACAACAATTGTTATGGCTTTCTTGATGGATGCAACTTTGCTAGCCCAGTTAGCAGAAAGGCTGCCAGAAATTACCCATAATGCACAGATCAAACTCAAACTTCCCTAGACTACCTGTTTCAAGGTAAGATGTTAGTTGTCTGACTTAGGACACTCGAAAACATCCAGGTCAGACATCCCATCACTGAAAGCAAAATACCCTTAAAACTAAGGTTCAGCTCATCACTCCTCGCCACAATATTTCAATCCATCTGTATCTTCATTCTTTCGGCATATGCGACTTAAAACCAGCTAACATCAAGTACTCAGTGTACCTAATGCACAAAGTCGTTTAGCACTCATAACGCCTGTGATTCATACAAACATACGGTTTGCACAATAAAACACCTCTTAAAATGTTTTTAAATGTCAGGAATGTCTTTCCATCTTGTAAAAAGTTATTTGTATTTCAATCGCAAATGACAAGGTTTCTTTTAAAATCATTTATCAGTTACTAAACCCCCAGTTGTGGTTGTAACTAGTTTGCAAAGGGGAAGCTGTCCCTGGAGGACAGATTCCCCTTTGAGAATCATGTCCCCGGCCTTGGGAGAAGCCAGTGGCCTACCTAGGCAGGGCAGAGGGTGGTCTGCCCCGGGTGGCACTGTTTTTGGGGGCAGTGGATGTGAGCACGTCGTGTCTGTCGACTACTACCATCCCCACCGAGAACAAGTCGTTCGTCGGCTGCCACCCCGCCTCCCGAGAACAAGTCATCCATCGGCCAGCCACCCTCCACTTCTACCTGCACCGGGCGGGAAACTTAGGGGCCACCCCAGGTGGCAGTAGGTCTAGCTACGCCACTGGGAGGAGCAGACAGTGGCCAAGTGGTCCACTGCCTGCTCCCATGATCTTTCATAAATGGGAAGCATTTTTTTATAGTAGCGTGTCTTTTTAAAGAACACGGGCTGCTGAAAAAAAAATTCCCACTTGGGAATTGCATCTGCTTAATTAACATTCATTAGGCAGGTTGACACAAGATCCCCTATAAATGCACGATTGCAATGCGACCTATTAGGGCATAAGTCTCACTATAAATTGAATTCCCATTGCAAACCAGTGTTGAAGTTGCACATTCCTGGTTTGCAAATGAGAAGAGCACATCAGACTATACATGGCTAAACATGCTTATAATCAGCTATGACTCTGCAATTGTTTAAAATCATACATTCTAAAACATGGCTTCAAAATAGTAGGGCAATGTTGGCCATGTACTTATTGTCCCCAATCTCATAATCTTGGAATAGACAAGATACACCTATTCCCTGTTAAAGTGGCCCTACAGACTGCAGCTCCATTGAGCTCTGGGTGCAAACGTTTGATCACTTCACACCAATGCTCATTGTGCTCCAATTGCTTCTATTTGAACTGAAATGCCTCTTCAAAAAGGCCTATCTGGTTCAAAAGATCCTACACTCCTGGCATTGACACTATATATGGGCACCTCTGCTCTGTATGCTGAAAATCATCTCTTCGATATACATGCTTTCGAAAAACAAAACATTCTGAACCAATCCTTCTATAGCTCCACACAAAAAATGTGGAACTCCGTCATATCCGCATAGCCCCTTGCATTATGCCTTCTAAAACATCTTCTGTTCAACGAGCATCCCTTAGCTCTTTGTCATAACTTATGTTTCATATACTCAGTAGGGCTGATAGCAACACCTACACATCTGGAAGGGTGAAACCCTTCTCAAGCAGCAACCACAATTCTTCTCAGGGTGAAGTCACAAGCAAACCCTAATATAACCTATACTCAATCCTTGGTAGCTTGGCACAGAGCAGTCAGGTTTAACTCAGAGGCAGTGAAAACAGACCATAAAAGTATCCCAAACTAGTTTTATACCCATAGAATAACCTTTAATAAAAAAAAAACAAGACCAGAATGACAAAACTCCAACCAGTAGAACCGGAGATATGCAGGTTTAAAGATTTTAGTAAAAATAGCGCCAAAAGGCAGAAAGAGCCAACTGTTGATATCTGGTCACGCCGGACCGAGACAAAGTCACAAGTTCAGGATGACCATGATGGAGCATGGGCCAGCTACAGGGACCCATTTAGGCCCACTGAACAAAGTACCCCGCAATCCTGGTTTGCTGAGTGTTGTGAGGGTCCGCATCGGAGATACGACGCACAGCTGAGGCGATGCGCCAGTTACGGGATGCAGCAAGGCTGTGATGCAAAAGTTCTGCATCATCCTCAAGGATCCCATCGATGAGGGCTTGCAATGAGAAGTCCAAAGTTGTTGATTTGTCATGCATTAGGGGCACAGCGTCGGCTCCGAAGAGCTGCGAGACTATGATGCCGAGTCCGGCATTGCCGTCGAGGCTGCTATCGACAATGGATGTGAGGTCCTGTGCCAAGGATGCATCATGCAGATGCAGTTGCGATGAGGTGACAGGCTGCAATGCGGGTCTTTACGATGGCTCTGATCTACGCAGCAGCAGCAATGTGTCAGTTCTGCCCAAGGTTTAGCAAGCGCAGCAGAGGAGATGCTTTGGTTCCTGCTGGATCCACATAGGCTAGTAGAGCACCTTAGACCCACTTCCAAGGGTCCAGGAGTGGGGCGGCACCACTTGGCAGGATAGACTCACAGATACAGAGTCCAGATGCTAGGTTCAAGGTTGTTGGGGCCTTCTGTCTATGAGGCTCTGGTCAGGAGGCCAGCCAACTAGCCCTTGGAGTCACTTTGGGGTCCTGGGTATATCAGATGTAGGTTCAGTACTTCTGATCAAGCCAAAAGGGCTGCAGGAAGCAAGTCAGCACAGCAGGGCAGCAGTTCCTTCTGAGCAGCAGTCAAGCAGAGCGACAGTCCTTTTAGCAGTACAGCAGTCCTTCTTCCGAGCAGAGTATCCAAAGGTTCAGAATTGTATAGAAAAGTTGGTGTCTGAGGTCCAGTACTTATACCCAGTTGTGTCTTTGAAGTGGGGGAGAAGCTTCTAGAGGTTTCCCTTTGATGTTCCCAGGAATCCAAACTTCTCTGTCCCGGCTCCAGACAAACGACAGGGGGCACACCTAAGTTCTCTATTGTGTGGGGCTGTCTAGAAGGAATACACAAAGTACAACTGTCAGCTACATCCCGCCATATGACCCAGAGACAGGCTACAGGCACGCAGGGCCAGATGTAGGTAACTTCAATTTAGCGAGTCCTTAATAGCGATTTTTACCGAATCGCTATTAAGGACTCGCTAAATGGAATGTAGGTAGGAATCGCTAAAATATTAGCGATTCCTTAACATTCCTTAATAACGAATCGGTAATTGAGATTCGTTATTAAGGAATACCTAGCCATTCATTCCTATGGGCTAGGAGGCCCATAGGAATGAATGGGAAGATATTCACTATTAGCGATTCGGTATTACCGAATCGCTAATAGCGGGAGGTATTTCAAGGGTGCCAGGGTCTGTAAAACAGTTCAGACATTCCCAAACCATCCCAAAATACAAACATGCATCCACTATGCACCAAGACCCATATTTATATTTTTTTTCATGCAGTGCAATTCAGCAAGCCACCTGGCTGCGCTGCACTGCGTGAAAGAGAAAGGGCAGGAATTTTCCCTTATTTAACATTATATGGCACATTCCTGTCCTTTCCTAGAGCTGCCACACTTTAGGCTGCCTAGCGCCAGCACAGGCACCCTTGTGTCATGGTGCAAGGGGTCTGCATTGTAGACAGGAATGTTTTTGTGCAGGAAGGGACATCTTTTTGCACAAAAACAATCCTGAGAGGCATTTTCCTATTTCCATGTAGTGCTGCAAAGTGCAGCACACGTAGAAAGAGGGAAAAACGAGGAGAAATAAAGATATTTCTCTTCATTATGCCCAACCTGGTGAGGCATAGCATTTTGATGCATTCCCAGGTCTACCACTAATGGTAAATCTGGGAATGCACCAAAATCCATTGGTGGATGTGTGGGAACACCTATGCTCCAGCCATGGAACACCTTTCTGGGGCAGAGTATCGCAAGGCAGTGATTTGAGCTGCCTTGTGTTACTCTAGATTTATCAAGTCATGCAGAGTCACGCAAGGTGACCTTGTGCTGCTTGAGAAATCTCACTTAGGTTTTGTGTCGCCTTTGCGTCCCTTTGCATGGCGCAAGGGTGAACCGAAACCTTCATAAATCTGGCTCCAAATGTCAACACAAACAATACACATTCTCACCCACTTCTACCTCACAGTTTCCAAGCAACAAAGACCCCAAAATACACAGCAATATGACTCACTCAACCATCTATCATTCATTGCAGAATTCACAGATATAAAACCAGAACCTCATGCTCCACTATAACTACCACCTCTCACCCATACCCCTTTCACCTTCAGTAAAAGAAACCCACTCCATACCATTCTTCATAACTTTACTACCGCTTGTCTACCACACAGCAATGCTTCTTTCAGACACAACTCCATATCCCATTGCCTCAATTTCAATCAATCTCCCCACTACCCTCATAAAGACCCTACAAAATGCTTTATAAACCTGTTGGATGAGGATAAAGACATCCAAATACAACTCAATTTCTGTTCTGCTACAGCAAATACAATCACAAATAGCACAACACCTACTACCTCCAACAACAATACTTAGTCTACCGCAGCACAAAATCAGACCACCTCCAAAATAGGTCCTTTAAACGGCTCCTGTAATGTCATTTGAGATGTCATCAGTGAGGGCATGAGTGATGTCACTGACCATGTCATTGTGATGTAATATGTTCAAAAGCAGTGCAGTGTGGGGGCTTAAGTTATAGTTAGCTCAGGTAACTATAACTGTTGAATTTCACTGGTTTTGTACGAGTGAAATCTGAGCCTAACTATGACGTCCCTGTAACCTTTTTTTTTCAGTGAATTTCTAAGGTTTTTTAAATTTTATTTCCTAATTATAACATCCCCATAATGTTTTCTTTGTCAGTGAATTTCTAGGTTTTTTTAATAAATGTTAGGTAAGGTACCCATTGCAAAGCATAGTGGGGGGTTGGACCCAGGGCCTGCCCCCACCCAAGCTTACTGATCCTGCCCCCCCTCCTCTATGCCATCCATTGTCCAAGTCTATGCCCCTGCTCCTTCATTACAGCGCTGTGTGGGAGTTGTTCTGCCACTGCCCTTCCCGCATGTCTTGAACAGTCAGCTTGTTCCCCCACCCACCTCCTCCCTACCCTCTGTTGTCTGAGTCTATGCACCAGGCCCCTCCCTCCTGCCCTGCATGGTCTGATGTGCTGCCACTGCTCTCCATTTTGCCTGATGTCCTGCCCACTCCTCCTGACCTCTGTTGCGCAATTCTATGCCCCATCATTGCCATCCTGCTAAGCCTCTGTGCTTAGCTTGCTGCCCGTACTCTCCTTCTCCCTGCCCTCCGATATCTGTGTGCATGAACCTGCTCCCTCCTTTTTGCCCACCATGTTCCATGGACCTGCCACTGCCCCTCCTATATACTTTAATTGTTCTGTTGAGCTGTCACTGCCCCTCCCACCTGCCTAGCATGATCAGATGGCTGTTGTCTGTCCCTGCCACCTCCACCCTGCCTGCCCGAGTTCCATGCCCTTATCACCTCCCTCCTGTCCTCCAAGGTCCATTTTGCTGCCACTCCCTTCTGCCCTCCATGCTCTGTTCTGCTGCTGCTGCTTCTCCTGCCTGCCCTGCGTAGTCTGTTGTGAAGCCTATTCCCCTGCCCTGCCCTCTCTTGTCGTGTCCAGTCCCTACCCCTGCCGTCTGTCCTCCATGGTCCCTTGTGCATACCCCTGCCCCCTCCCTCTTGCCCACCATGGCCATTGTGCTGCAACTAACCCTCCTGCTTGCCATGCATGGTTTTCTGTTCTGCCACAGCCCCTCCCACCTACCCTGTGTGGTCAGCTTGCTGTCCCTGACCTCCTACCACCTTCCCCCGTTGCCTGTGTGTATAACATTATAGTCTCATTGTTGCCCTTCATGGTGTGTTGTGCTTCCTGTGCCCATCCCGCCTTCCCTCCATGGTCATCTTGCTGCTCCTGTTCTTTCCCCTTCCCTCCATTTTCCATGTGCAGACCCCTATCCCCTCCCTCCCTCCTGCCTTGTTTGGTCCGTTGTTGCAGCCCTGCCCCCTCCACCTCCCTCCTGCCCTTCATGGTCCATTATGCTGCAACTGTTCCTCCTATCTGTCCGGTATGGTCAGCTTGCTGCCCTTGCCTCTTCCCCTCTGCTCTCTGTTGTGCATGTGCATGGCCCTGTCCCCTCTCTATTGCTTTCCATGGTCTATTGTACTGCACTGTCATCCCGCTTGCCATGTGTGGTGTATTGTGCTGCTACAATCCCTTGACGCCTGCCCTCATTGATCCAATGTACCATACTTGCCAACATTTGTAACTTGTTAAGAGGGAGATTTTGAAAACAAAAACCTGGTGAATTGATTTTCTCCATTGATATACATTGAAAAAGAAGAGAGTTTAGGCAGGCGACAGATAAAATAAATCCCTTTGGTGCTTAAAAACATCTGGAGTCTCCTGCCTGAATCGGGTTGTTGGCATGTATGGTTGCACTGCCACTAACTCTTCCTTCTGCCCTCAGTGGTCTGTTATATTGCCACAGCCTCTCTTGCCTGTCCTGCCTGGTTAGTTTGTTGCCCCTGCCCCCCTTTTCCCTGCCCTCCATGGTCCATTGTGCTGCCACTGCCCCTCCCGCCTGCCCAGCATGGTCAACTTTTTACCTCTGCACCCTCCTCCCTGCCATCAATTATTCGAGTCCATGCCCCTGACCTCTGTCTCCCAACAGTATTCTAATGAACAACTAGATTGCTAATATTCTATATTTATTACAAAAGTGTGGCACGCCAGACGTCATCTTGATATAATCAAAACTGTAATACCTAAAGCCTTTCTGTTAGAAAATATAAAA
Organism: Calotriton arnoldi; assembly: GCA_963921515.1. Taxonomy (NCBI): domain Eukaryota; kingdom Metazoa; phylum Chordata; class Amphibia; order Caudata; family Salamandridae; genus Calotriton; species Calotriton arnoldi. The sequence goes on along the minus strand of CAWUFW010006131.1, from coordinate 994,704 downwards.
ATGATAAGGTATTATTTCCACAGAAATTATGGTTAGTGTTCTAAAAAACTAAAATAAGGACATATTTTCCGAGTTCTCAAGTAGCATCAAAGAACTTTTAAATTATTTGCTATCTTCATGTTTTTTTAACCAGTTGAACACTTGATTATGTGTTATACTTAGAGGAGAGGATATGGCATTACGGTCAGAGCTGTAGACCTTTCAACTAGGGAACCAGGTTCGAGCTTCAGCGTCAGCTCAATATCCTGTGATTCTGGGCAAATCACTTAATCTCCCCATGCCTACAGCAAAAATGAATGTGTCTTTGTGTAATGTAACTGATGCTCATGTAAAGCACTCCAATACCTTCGGGTCAAGTCGGCGCTATATAAAACTGCAACAAAAAAAAAACAATTACGTGCTGTGCACACTGCTGTCATTGGGCTACCTTTGGGTGATATTTGTGCTACATTTTGACTCTTTTTTTGTCTGGTGGCAATCTTGGGAGACTTTTTTGTTTTGAAGCTACCTATTTTCCTCATTTACTGCAGTATACTCAGTAGAAAATGTTTTCAGTTTTCCACTTTGATTCCATTAAGATGGCGTTCAAATGTGCCACACTTTTGGCATAAATTCAGAATGTTAGCACTCTAGTTGCTCATGAGAACACTGTGGTAAAGCTGCTGATCACCAGGGATTAACTGGCAGTCTGCTGCTGGTGTTGAAAGTGCATGTTTCAGTCTGCATGTCAGAATGTTTTAATGAAATAGGAGATGAAGATATTTGAGAACTCACTTAGAATGTGTCCTGATTTTTCATTCTACAGCACTAACCATAATTTCTATGAAACAATGAACCCCCTTGTTTTGTTCCTTTCTTAATAAACCAGTTTGATTCAATCAAGATGGCTTTAGGTGTGCCATACTTTTGTCATGAGTAAGACTGTTAGTACTCTAGGGGGGATATTCACAAGGACTTATCGCCGAGTTATCGCCACCCTGACGCATCAAAAGTGGAGATAGATTTAACGCCCCATTCACAAGCGGGTGCAAACTGCAGACATCGCCAGTATTTCCGCGATAACTGCCGCAAAATTTATCTCCACGGGTGACACCACCAACTAACACTAATGAGATGCAGAGTAGGCGTCCGTCTGGGACAATCATGATGTCACAGTCTGGAAAATAAAGCACAAAATCAGAACGTGTGTGATGGGCACATCAAAGGAGCGAGACAAAGAGAAACAGAGAATGAAAGAAAGGCAGAGAGAAAAAGAAAGAAAGGGAGAAAGAGAGAGAAGGAAAGGAAGGGAGGGAGAGAGAGAGAGAAGGAAAGGAAGGGAGGGAGGGAGAGAGAGAGAGAAGGAAGGGAGGGAGCGAGAGAGAAGGAAAAGAAGGGAGAGAGAGAGAGAGAAGGAAAGGAAGGGAGGGAGAGAGAGAGAAGGAAAGGAAAGGAAGGGAGGGAGAGAGAGAGAGAGAGAGGGAGGGACACTGCCGCCCCCGCGCACCCGTGTACCACTGCTCACCTGCTGCCACCGGTGTGTCTCCAACCAAGTGCCGGTATACACTGCAAGCCACCAGGTCAGCAAACTGTAATCGAGGCAAGAGTCAATCATGGCAGAGTCCATCTCACTGCACACGGCAACAACGCCTGTCCGCCCCTGTGCACACATGCAGCCGCACCCTACCCCCTCCCGCCGGCCAGCGCTGGCTGTCCGCCCTTGCGCACCCATGCCCCACTGCTCACTTGCCGCCAACGGTGTGTCCACCAGTGGGCACACCACGTGCCCGTGCAAGCTCCAGGCCCCGGCCCCGCCACCATGGCGTGCTCCACATCATGAGGACCCGCACCGCGGCCCAGCAGGACCCACACATGGCGCTAAGCCCTGAGGCATCAATGACAGAGACCACATCACTGCACACGTCATCATCGCAAGCTGCACACCCGCTCAGTAATTTCGGGACCACTAACCCTCTGCAACCCCAGTCAGCGCCACGTGGTGGTAGGCCCGTGACGGCCGCAAGGCTTCGGGTGCCACTAACCCTGTGCAACCCCAGTCAGCGCCACGTGGTGGTAGGCCTGTGACGACCGCATGGCTTTGGGTGCCACTAACCCTGTGCAACCCCAGTCAGCGCCACGTGGTGGTAGGCCCGTGACGGCCGCAAGGCCTCAGGTGCCACTAACCCTGTGCGCAACAACTCATGGGCCCTTCATGATTGAGACCCGTGGAACGTCCGTCATTCAGTCACCGCCAGCAGTAGGGAATGTGACGTTGTCGGCCCCTTATATTCTCGGGGTCACATGGCCTGTGACGCCTGCGCCGGATGGGTGTGGTGTGTGTGCAAACCTGCCCTCAGGGAGTGGCCGTGACATGCTGACAACTAGACCAGTGACCTGCAGACCACTAGCGTGTAATATGTGGTTATGTGGCCCCACCCTCGGAGCGTAAGCGGAGTTGCCTGGCCTGGCGTACGCCGGACCAGTGTAGGGCTTGCAACAATGACTCGGGGGCTCTGGGCATGGTGCAGTCCATGTCAGGACAAGGAAGTGAGTAATGCGTGTGTCCCTGTTGTAGTGTCTACGGCACCCGGAACGCAATCGGCAATGTAGTACACTGTGACTGGAATCCCACTAGATGAGCATCATTGGCGTCAGGGGGAATCACTGACCCTACATTCATCCACACATTCATACTTGAATGATGAAAGACATGACACAGCAGTGCGTTCCTGAATGTTTAATGCACATCCAGTGGAGTTTTGCAGCTGGAGCAGTACAGGGCCATGCCAACCACACTTCACAATATGGGCCCGTGGAGGGCCAGCCAGAGTCCATCGGGGAATGACAAGTACAGCGGAAGAGGAAGAGTACAGTCCGCAGTCTGGCCGCCGTGTCATTGGTCACCAAACAGGATGTGGCAGTCCATGTCGCGGTCCAAGGTGAGTGCCGCAGAGTGTATTGGGGGTCAGTGGAAGGTCATGGGGCCATGTGCGGCGCCAAGGAGCAACAGGCCAGGTGGCGGAAATGAATGCTAGTGCCTCCTTCTGATCTCAAACCCAGCCACTTCCTCGTCCTCGTCCTCGGATGTGTGCCCTGCCCCACCTGTGGGTGTTGCAGTTCCGGCTGCAGCACTGTGTGCTACTGACACATCAGGGGCCAGAGGTGGATTGTCTGCCGCACTGTGTGGCAGTGACACATCAGGTGCCGGAGTGGAAATGTCTGCCGCACTGTGAGGCACTGACACACCTGGGGGCGGAGATGTGGATGGTGTAGGAGCAGCAGCATTCATCTGCGCCACGCCTTGTGGCAGCAATGCCAAGATGAAGATCTGCAGGGCCTGGTAGATCCCAGCTACATTCTGCTGATGTGCAGCGGTGGCTGCCATCCTTTCCGCCTCCATCCGCACCATGTCCTCCATGAGCCTCCGCATGTGTGCCATCTCCTGGCTGAGCTCGCTGGAGCCACTCTGAGCGGACAGGTGTTCTTGTCTCCGAGTCATGACTCCAGCGATGTCAGCCAGGGCTCGTTGGAGACCATGGAGCGGCCTGTGGGTGTCCGTTAGGGACTGGAGGTGATCCCTGATGGGACTTAGACACCAATGGATGGCGTCGAGTTTGGTAGCCATGAGGTCGAACCCCACCCGCACCTGCTCAGCCATCTCCCTCTGGCCCTCCAACACACGGCGTTGGAAGGCCATGTGTTGTTCGTGGGGGTCCTGGGAGACAGCCGGGGTTGTGGGTTCCTCCTGCTGGGTGGTTTGTGGAGTGGGTGGGGTCTCCTCGATGCAGCTGGGCTGCCCTGATCCTGGAGGTGATTGGCGGATGAGTTCCATGATGTCTTGGAGGACTTCGGTGTCCATGCTGGGGGTGTCCTCCTCGTCATCAGTGAAGAGTGGCTGGGACTGCTCTGCAGGAGGTGTTGACGGTGCCGCTGCAATGTGATGGGGAGATGCTGTGTTACATTGTGTCCACATGTATGTAGCCGCATGGTACATGTTCACATTCAGACAGCATGGCAATGTACATTGTGACAGTCTGTAGATCAGGGCCATGATCCAGAGTCATGGTAGGGGTGCACTGTGCTCTGCTTGATTGTGCATGTGTGCCATTGTGGCCATCTCCCCCCGTCCCCCCAGTACCTGGTGGTTACTCACCCTGTTGCTGTGGTGTTGTGTCATGTCGAGCAGTGTCCACTCCCCCAACTCCTGCCACGGTCTCCACACTGATGACTGTCGACACCAGCTCCTCCATGTCATCCAGCACCAGCTGTGGCGCTGAGCTCCCACCTCCAGTCTGCATTGCTGCCTTCTGGTTGCTTGCGAGTTTCTCCTTGGTTTTCCGCTTGATGTCAATCCATCGCCTCTTGACCTCGTCCATTGACCTCTTGTGCTCTCCGACGGCATTCACCTTGTCCACGATGGCCCGCCATATTCCATTTTTGGTGCCCAATGACACGTTGGAGGTGACGAACAGTTCTTGATGGTGTTCCATCACCTCCGTGACCAGGATCCTGTTCTCCTGCGGACCAAACCGCCTCTTCCTCTTCTTCTTGTCCTTGCCCTTCCCTGTCCCCGAGGTCCCAGGCTGGTCGTCCGGGGTGCTTGTGGGTTCCACTCGTCCTCTGCGCCGGCTCCGGATGCCTCCATGGTGCTTCGGTGTTGGTTATTTTGTGTTTGTGTGTTTTTTCTCCTTTTGTAGTGATTTTCCCGCCTGACGTGTGTGTATTGCAGGCCTGGCGCTGCTTATCGCAGATTTCCTCATCGCGGTTTGGCCCATCGCATGTTTTCTTGCGGTGGGGTTTGGGTTTTTATCACCGTCGCGGGGGTTGTATCGTGGACATTGTCCGCGTTTTCGGGAGACTATCGCATGGTACCGCCGTGTTGTGAATTACTCGTTAACACGGGGTTATTTTCCTGCGATGTGTGAAGTTGCGTTAACATTTTCTGGAGATATTTAGCGCACGTTCTTGTGAATATCCCCCTAGTTGTTCTTCAGAACACTCTGGGAGACTGCAGTAGAACACAAGGGAATCAACTGACAGGCTGCTCCTGTTGGAAGTACATGTTTTACTGACAATGTCAGACTTCATTCTCATATGGCTGAGAAAGATAGTTTGAATTTACAGAAAATATGCTCTCATTTTAGCTTGTGAAGCACCTTCTATAACCTTTATGGGAAAATCATAAGAAAGCAGTTTTCTCTCAAACATGATTAATTAAATCTCACAAAAGGCTTTTTCACAGGGTAAAAGTACCTTAGAACACACCACAATTCCTAAAATGTGTATGGTGCCATCAAAATATGATTTATATTGTAACTAAAATCTGTTATCACCCTTTATACATTCTCCTTTTTGTGACCCTCAAAACCTGTCATTCATTGCAATGCATTTCAATGGGGTGCTTTCCTGTATTTTGGCCCCAAGATGGCTTACCAGGTCTTCCTGTTTGAAGTGCTGACAGCCAATCAGATCCGTTGAGGTACTGTGGTTCAGCCGAAGAGCTAGGTCTTGAGGTCCTTCCTGAATTGAGGCAGTGATGGTGATTGCCTGAGGTGGAGAGGCAAGGTGTTGCAGGTCTGCAAGGTAGGAGAAGGATCTTCCTCCGGCTGAGGTCTTGCAGATACGTGGGATGGTAGACAGGGCCAGTTGGGCGGAGCAGAGGTCTCTGGTGGGTACGTGGTATGCTAGGTGGTGATTGAGGTATGCAGGTCCCGCGTCATGTTGGCTTTGTAGGCGTGTGTGAGTAGCTTGAAGGTGATTCTTTTGTTGACTGGGAGCCAGTGGCGGTGTCTTAGGTGGCTGGTGATGTTTGTGCGGTGGGGGATGTTGAAGATGAGTCTGGCGGTGGGGTTCTCGATGTTCTGCAGTTTCTTGAGGAGTTTCTGGGTGATGCCGGTGTAGAGTGCGTTGCCGTAGTTGATTCTGCTGCTGACGAGTGCGTGGGTGACCGTCTTTCTGGATTAGGTGGGGATCCATTTGAAGATCTTTCAGAGCAAGCATAGCATGTGGAAGCAGGATGATGAGAAGGCGTTGATCTGGCAGCACATGGTGAGTGAGGAGTCCAGGATGAAACAGAGGTTCTGCGCATAGTCTATAGGTGTGGGGGAGGTTCCAAGTGCTGTGGGCCACCAGGAGGTATCCCAGGCGTAGGGGGTGGAACCCATTATGAGGACTTCAGTCTTCTCCGCGTTGAGCTTGAGGCAGCTGTTCTACATCCAGGAGGCAAAAGCCTTCATCCTGTGGTGAAAGTTGTTCTTGGTGACTGTTGGTTCATGGGTGAGGGAGAGAATCAGCTGGGTGTCGTCGGCGTAGGAGACAAAGTTGAGTCCGTGGCTCCCTACGATGGCTGCGAGCAGGGCCATGTAGATGTTGAAAAGCATGGGGCTCAGGGAGGAGCCCTGAGGCACTCCACAGCTGATCTCTGCGGGTTCTGAGAGGAACGGAGGTAGTCTGAATCTCTGTGTTCAGCCAGTAAGGAAGGAGCAGATCCATCCATGGCTTTGTCATGAATGCCGGCATCGCAGAGTCTTATTTATAGGGTGCGGTGAGAGATGGTATTGAAGCCATGAGGTCCAGGAGGATGAGGGCGGCATTTTCCCCTCGATCGAGGAGGGTGCGGACGTCGTCTGGGATGGTGAGGAGGGCGGTCTAGATGCGGTGCTTCCTTCGGAAGCTGGTTTGGGAGAGGTCCAGTATGTGGTTTGCTTCAATGAACTCAGAGAGTAGGGTATTGATTGCCTTCTTGATGACCTTGGCTGGGAAGGGGAGAAGCGAGATGGATCTGAAGTTGGGTCGTCAGAGAGTTTCTTCAGCAGGGGGTTGATCTCTGCATGTTTCCAGTCTTGGGGGAAGGTGGCGGAGTTGATGGAGCATTTGATGGTGCGGCAGAGTTCGGGGGTGATGGTGATGCCTGCTCTGTTTCAGATGTGGTGCGGGCAGTGGTCCACCGATGCTCCGGAGTGGATGCTCTTCATGATCTTGAGGGTGTCGTCCTCTGTGAGGGGGTCCAACTGAGTAGGGTCTGTTGGGGTCTGGCGTCGTTGTGTGCATTGATTGCAGGTGGGATAGAAGGGTCTTGGGTATCAAGGCTGTCAAAGCTGTCATATATCTCCCTGATCTTGCAGTGGAAGTGGGTGCTGAGGTTATTGCAGAGATCTTGGGATGGGGGATGTCTGCTGTCTCTGTGCTGGGTCTGGCAAAGAGCTATCTTTCTGGCACATTTGGTGTTATCCCGCTCAGCAGTGTGGGCTGCAATTATTTCTAAAAGCTCAATGGGAATTACCATGGACAACAAACTTTTTCTGACTCCCCCCCTCTTTTTCTTAGCCGCTGCTTGACGAATCACCCCGAGGACACTTTTTTGGGAAAATTCCGTGAAGATTCGTCAAATGGCGCCTAAGTTATAAGCAAGTCAAAAAACGATTTTCCTATGGAAACTAGGTCCTGACTATGACTTCCTACTGTCGACCACCACGTGAGGGCGAACTCACACTATATCCGTTTCTGCAGTTCCCTGAGCAGGACAAAGTCACACACTCATGGAGAAATGCCTTTGCAAATATTTATTTGCCACAAACAAAACTTGGCAGATGTGATTCGCCACTTGGCCTTTGTCAATGTCGATGATGCCGACGCCATGATGCCATTTAAATAAATGAAGCTTAAAGATTGGGCAGCAACATTTGGTAACAGAAATTGAAAGCGGAAAATATATATCTGCACCTTAACATTCCTCAGTCATATGGCGGCTAACTTAAACAGCCCTAATGTGTGTGTATTGTTATACGATATACTTAACATTGAATGAATGTAACCAGGAGACAAATAGTAAATGCAAACAGACACAATCAAATTCCTCAAAATATTAATAATGCATAAAGTATTCTGATGAGTAAGCACTTCTCTGGGGAACTATAAAACCGTAATACAATTCCATTAAAATTGCTAAGCTCGATATTAAGGTGGCCGTCCTCCGGAGCTGTATCCAATACTCCATTTTGAAGAGATTTGTAAAGTTCATGTTTATGTTTATGAGTTTTGTATAGCGCATAGCTGCCCAAGGGCTTCCCAGCGCTGCGGAGCAGGAGATTGCGGTGGAGCATCGAATCATCCCTGAAACAACCATGTCTTCAGTTTTTTCCTAAAGCTAAATTCGTCCGTGAGAAGCCTTAGTTCTTTAGGCATGGAGTTCCAGAGTTTTGGTACCAAGTGCGAGAATGATCTTCCTCCCCATCTGGACGCCTTATACTGGTGGTTTTGGCAAGGCAATCTGAGGAGGATCTTAGGGCTCTTTCCGGTGTTTATGGTGTGATAAGTGCCCTGAGGGGGACCGGCCCTTTGCCATTTAAGGCCCTGTGTGCTATGCATAGTGCTTTAAATTTGACCCTGGCCTGGGCCTGCAACCTGTGTAGTAGTCTCAAGGCCTCTTTCGCTGATTCATACCTGGGTATGCTTCTAAGTACCCTGGCTACTGCATTTTGTACCACCTGCAGCCTGTTCACCACGTATTTGGGTGATACCAGGAAAAGAGAGTTCCCGTAGTCCAGACGTGAGACCACCAGTGACTGTATCACCATTCTCCGGTTCTCCTCTGGAATGAGGCCTAGAATCTTACAAAGCATCCGCAGTATTCCAAAACAGGTGGCAGCCAGTTTCCTGGCTTGTGTTTCCATGGTGAGGTTATGGTCTATCCACATTCCAAAATCCTTTATGGAGTTTTTGTGGACCGGCGGACAGCCCAATCCTTTTGGCCAATCAATGGTGACTCGTGGTGGGAGATTATTACCTAGGAACATAAGTTCCGTTTTGTCACCATTTAGTTTTAGTCTACAGCTTGTCATCCAACTAACTACCTTTTCCATGCAGGGAGCCGCTAGGTTGTGTTTCAAGTTGACACAAATGACATTCAAAACGTCCAACTAATGCTGGTCATTCCTGATGTATGTATTCTCCAGCTCCTAAAGGGGGCCTAACGGTAGGAGTGCATAGAATCTTGTTGCAAGTTTGAAGCTACTTGTTAGGAGCCATAGCAATTTTAATGGAATTGTATTATGGTGCAGGCATGGAAACCTGTGGGCATTTTTAAATCTCCCGCCAAGCGGATGCAAACATCATATGCTTCCACCCAGTGGGGGTGGACTTTTAATCTGTTTCCCTGCCTGTCCTGAAGTGGGTAGAGAAACAGATGAAAATACTATTAGTTGCTCCTTGCTGGCGGGAGCAATGGAGATCCCACTGGTTCGGAGAGTCGGCTGGGGCTGCATGACCCTTGGGGTTCCTAAGGCCCCCACCTTTGTATGGTTCTGTGGCCTAGGGGATGTGGTCTCCAGCCCAGAAAACGGCCAATTAAGGGGTGCTGTGTGCCCCCACCCCCTTAAATACAGTGCTGAGCCCAAGGGACGGGGTCCCCGAGGGCTGAAATGAGCCGGGAGAGGGGGCAGCGTGCCCCTCCCTCTTTCAAATGTGGCCAGGCCCCCTCCCCCTTTACCATACTCCTGGGCACTCCTCTTCCTTCAATATAGTGTAGGACCCCATGGAATCTGTCCTGAGGGGGCTGCATGCCCCCTCCCCATTGAATATAGTGCTGGGCCCCGGAGGATGGCAGCCACAGGGCAGAAATCAGCCTGGGGAGGGAGGGGTTGCGTGCCACCCTCCCCCTTCAAAATGGTGCTGGGTCCCGGCGTATGTGGTCCCCAAGCCAAAATCAGTCTGAGGAGATGGGCTGCGTGCACGCCTCTCCCTTCAAAGGGGTGCCGGGCCCCAGGGGATGGGGTTCCCCAGACCAAAATCAGCCCGGAGAGGGGGGGTTACATGCCCTCGCTCCTTAAATTTAATGAGTGGCCTTTGGGGATAGGGTCCCCAGGGCCTATCAAGTCTTGTGGAGGGGGCCTCCCTCCCCTTTAATGCAAAAAAAGCCCTGAGAACGGGGTCCACAGGGCCTCATGAGGCCAAGGCGATGGCCATATTCAACCTCCCCTTAATTTTATTGAGTGGTCCTGTGGAATGGGGTCCCCAGGTCCAGGCCATATGACTAACCCCCCACTGTGCATGGACGAAGGCCATGCACAGCCTGGGATCAGCTGTATGGGGGGTGTTAGCTGCAGGGCGAGGCCATGGGGGTTGCATTTACGCATGGTAATTAATTATTACTTTATGCTTAAAAAACCAAAGGTTGAAGTAACGTTATAGTTAGGTGTGATAAAAGGATCTGTTTTTTTTTAAAACCTTAGAAATTCACTGAAAAAACACAAAGGTTAAAGTAACATTATAGTTAGGTGAATTTGTCACTGTGAACATTAATGTTTTGAACTAAAGAAATTCAACAGTTAGCATCGCTAACTATAACTTGCGCCCTCATGCACTGTGAATGACCTCACATATGACATCACTCATGACAACTTTTATGACATCATTGATGACATCACTGATATAACTGCTTTATAAATACAATTTTGAATTAAAATGTAAATTAGAGAGAGGAAATATAATATAAAATCTTGAACTAGTGCAGAGATTAACAAAAGAATTATGTTAACTATAGTAACCGTATATTCTGTATACACTTCATGGGGGATCGAAATTGGTAGTGCTAGATGTGGAATGAACAACTTGTCTAGATAAATAGTAGGCCTGGGCGTAAAATTCCACTCCACTTGTGGAGTTTGTCGAGTTTTCCCAATCTGCGCTCTGCATAGAGCAGGGAGTTCTGAAAACCTCCGCATAGCGGCACAGAGCGGAGCTTTTTCTCTCTCGCGGCTTGTCAAAGTTAAGTTGATGAGTACAAGTGAGGAAAATCCACCGCTAGACCAACTCCCGGTGAAATTTCTCAATGCAGGCGGTCACGGCTGGTCACTACTGCTCGTGTTGCAAAACTTGCTGCTCGCATTCGTGCTGACTTTACAGTGCAGGACAAACTCCCAACGCTAAAAATCAGAACGAGCAGCGCGACTCACCTCCCTCCGCCACTTGCAGAATTCCGCGGAGCGCAGAGTTTTTTTAGCACTTAGCATAGATTGACATAGCGGAACTCCGGAAACTCGGCCCAGGCCTTTTAAATAGGATGTGAGCCACAGCCATAGCAAGTCTCTTTTAATCATTAGAGGGAGAGATGTGGCATTTGCTCTATCCAATCTGTGATGATGACAAAGTAGATTCCATCAGTCAATAAAGGTAATTTTTGTGGTGTCTTTTCAATTTGATGTGATCATTTGTAAGGCAATTGTAATTAGCAAATCAATAAATTTCCCTGCCATTCTTTCAGATTGCCGTAAGAGGGAATAGCATCATACGTTGAAGTATAGAATATTGAATGGTAAATCAGTAGACAAGATTTTCTTCACTTTATCCCGTATGAGTAACCAACATTTTTTAACCTAGCAACATTCAAAAAACATATGAAGAAGATCACTTAGTTTCTTTAGAGAGTTTAAATCTATGAAGACACCTGGGGGTAAAGTACAATCATTTATAAAAATTAAATAATTGAGTTGTGCTAGCCAGGCGGGAAGTGGTGTGTGTCTTGGTCCATACTGATTTCCAAGTTTGAAAGGATAGTTCGTGATGGAGGTCATTTTCCATTGGTTTTTTTACGGAGTTTTGTATAGCGCGAACTTGACCCGATTCGGGTAACAGAGCGCTTTACACGAGCACCAGTTGCGTTACATGAGGACACATTAATTTTTTTTGTTAGGCACGGGGAGATTAAGTGATTTGCCCAGAATCACAGGATGTTGTGCGTCCCTGCTGAGACTCGAATCTGGTTCCCCAGCTCCGAGGTCGACCGCCATAGCCATTAGGCCAAATCCTCTCTCCTAATTCTATATTAGATTTTATTCTTTGTATAGAGGAAGAATTCAAGATTTTGTATACCAGGATTCTTTCGTTTGTGAGGAAAAGTCCAGAGGGGAAGAGAAAAATTGTTTGTTGGATAGAGGAAGAGAGGTATGAGAGAAAAATTGAAGAGGAATAGTCTTAAGGTGATGATATTGAGCGGCAAGATTGGGAGATATTCCATATTTGTGTTGAGTATCATTAAGTTCTAGAAGAGAATCATTAGAGAGTATGTGATCTGTTGTTACAATTCCTTTATGTATCCATTCTTTCCAAGAGAGAACTTGAATTTTTAATTTTATTTGCTTGTTGTACCATATGGGAGTTGGTGCAAGAGTTTCGGAAGGGGAAATTGAATTGGTAATTAGAGGAGTGTCAATGGAAATAAAATGGGTAAGTATGGGTGAAAAAAAAGCCATCGGGAGTTAAGAAATGTAGATTGCTTCACTGTGTGGAATTGGTGTAATCTGTGAAAGCTCCAATTTGCTCCAAAATGTTGATGAATCAGGAGAGGTAGCCGAAAGAGAGGTCCAAATTTACTTAAGTGTGAAAGCAGAGTGGTATTACCTGAGGTTTGCAAAGTTGATCCCTCCATAGTCCTTGGATTGTTGGAGTTTTGCTCACGAAATTCTTGCCTTGCCTTTATTCCATAAGATTCTGACCACTGAACGATTAATAGTTTTTAAAAATGTGAGGGGAACTGTTACTGGAAGCATGGACAAATAGAAATTGATTATTGGTAACATCACTTTAATTGTGGCTAATCTACCCCACCAGGACAAGTATAGAGGGGACCAACCTTCAGGAAAAATTCACCATTTTTAAATTAATTTCCGTGAGATTCATTTTAATGGTGTAAAGGTTACAATAACATTATAGTTAGGTGAATTTGTCAGTCTGAACGTTAACATTTTGAACTAAAGAAATTCACCAGTTACAGTTAGCAGTACTAACTATAACTTGCGCCCCCCATGCACTGCTTATGGCCTCACATATGATATCACTCATGACTGATATCACTGCTTAATAAATACAATTTTAAATTAAAATGTAAATTGTATTGGCTTTGTGAATCAGTCCTTTGTTTTACTTTGTTAATTTATTCTATATTTAGAAAAACAGATTCTTATTTGTCTTCATCCTAGGTGCTGCAGTTAGGGGTCTGTGGGGTTAAAATAACCATGCTGGAGTTCAAAAGTGAAGGCGCAGTAAAGAGGCTTTTAAATGTTTTTCCACATTTGCTGTGCAGAGGTCAAATGTCAGACTATGTCTTCAGATATCAGTGTTTACATTGCTTCCTCTGACTGCAACATTCAGGATTCAAAGTTGGAGGATGTTGTAAAGTGAACTATCTGACAATCTTGCCAGGGTACAGGGAGTTTGACAGGAAAAGCTGTAGGATATCAATTTTTTTCCAGCATACAACAACATTTAAATACCTGTAAATGAAGTGTGCAAAATATATCAGCATTTACAAAAACACAAATAAAGCACTTTTTTTGTAATTCTGAAGTGTGATGGAATTAAAGACTTGAATAGGATCCCAACCATCGAGACACTGTACTTGGTGATGTGCAAATGATAAATTTAAACCCGATTTCCAAATATTATAATGTGGGTGCAACACTGTTTCATCTGTCAAACATCATCTCCGTGCATATTTTGTGGCTATTTCAACACAAAATGTGCATCTGTAAATGAAAGTGTGCTTCCACACCATGCTCTAGCAATATATGGGTGGCAGCGTATTCCAAACTGCACCACTAGCTACATACCACACCCTTACCACTCTGTAACACTGATGGAAGCACCCCTACTATGAAAATTGTTCCAGCACCACTGGTTTTCACGCTCAGTAGGTAAAGCACTCTCATGTCCCCAAGCTCTGAACACGACATATATGACAACAAAATAAGTAGAAAACATAACTTTCCCAGAATTCAATAAAAAATATTGGGTTGAATCAGGGGAACACCTACAAAAAAAGCGTCTAGGAATTTTCTAGACCGCATATAATGTAACTTCAGTTGTTACTACTAGAAAAGGAAGTAGATCTTAGCGACCAATTACCTGTTGGATGATTTGTACGATCTCTTTAATAATTCCAAGTACACTCATCCCAAATACGATGCTCATGCACACTCTTGTGAAGTAGGAATCCTGGAAGAAAACATTAAAAACTGTATTACGAAAAGGATAAACTATGAAAGCAACAAACTTTGGAATGGATGTTTATGCACCTACTGCTCACTGAGGTCCTGATTTATAAAACAGTTTACACAATAAATGTTGTTTGAATAACTGAACTCCAATACATTCTATAGTTTATTAGCATTTGTGGATATTTACAGCCAAAAACTCTGTTTCCCTTTGTGGATGATAAACATCTAGGTAGATTTTCTACAGATGAAAACTCTACATTAGTGGATGAGTAGGACTTTTGCCATTAGACAAGGAGCATTGGGAAGGTGGTAACTTAATACACTAAACAACGTACATTTTAATTTGTCTTCTTCCTAAACCTTCATTCAAGCAAGCTCCACTTAAACTGCTTCAAACAAACTAATAATCAATTATCACATCTTAAATGTAATCTCTTCATAGCAGGCATATTAGGAATCAATTCTGGTTAAACACATCATATCTTCAGACACCATCAAAAATTTTAATTATCCTTCACACCATCTTAATTTGCATACAAATGTACAATTTGCACCCTCATTTACAATTGAAAACTTTATAAACTATAGACATTGAACTGGACTCATAAACTACAATGAAAAACATTACATTTTATTGCATTTGCAAAACATTACATTTTATTGCATTTCTCTATTTAATAAAAATGAGAAAAAGAGACAGCAACAAATTAAATGTGATGTAATGGAAGGATTCACAGTAATTTTAATGTTTCTGAATTCTGTGAAAAGTAAGTTCTTGCATCATGAGATGTAAATACAACAAAACCAATCAACATCAACAGAACATACAGGAATATTTTCATCCTGTGTTTGTAAAAGACAATTGATATTTATTGTTCAATAATTTCTGATTTTACATGGGTATTATGGCACCGTATTTAACAGTCCATGATTCATTCTTACATCAACACACACCACATTTTGCACATTTAGAGTATCACCAATAATCATACAAATCTTGTATTATGAAATCACAATTAATTTTTTCTTGTCATGACAAGCTATTAACAGTTGATTGACTTTAAAGTTACTCGAGTCATTCATGGGAACATAATCACCTCCAACTATTTCTTGGGATATATCATTGAGAACAAACATGAAAGGAAGAGATAAGAAAATAATTGCCAACCAAAATGTAATGCTATGTCCTGGTACTAGTTCTCCATTCACATGACAACACTTATTCCTATTGCTGGGTACACCGATCAAGCAATCCACAACCAAATATAATGAATTATATTCAAAGTTACAACAAGAGCAGACTTTAAAATCAAATTCACTATAAAAGCACATTTAGTGCAAGTGAGGCATATGGAGTTTGGACAATTATACAGATGAAATAACTAAATAAATGAGAAATTAATTGAATCAAAAACATGTCTCTAGAATAAAAAAACACATCACTCAACACCAGAGTTGCATGCACCTAAGAAACATATCCACTTCAACAATTTAATTTAAAGTGAAGCCCTTCATACATACCCACCCTGAGAAACACTGAACATCTACAGATGTACAGTGACTCAAAGTGGACACATGCCTTTACACAATGCTGGAACAGCTGTTCCACAAACATACTTATCATTGAGATCAGAAGAAGAAAGACACACCAGAGAAAGATATGTACCGAATAAAAACATTGTGTGACTTTGCTGACAGCTTGTGTGGAAATAGTTAAAGTCAAAATAGGGCCTTGTCTTGCTCAAGGAGACCATTGCTCATCCATCGGTGTCTTTCAGATGGTATATTCTGTCTTGTGCTGTTATAGAATCCTCATCAGGTAACCTAAAATTTGCTTTTTGTTAATTTCTCTGTGTTTTTCTATAATAGGATGCAAACGCTTCATAACTTATGAGCTTATTTACTAATATTCTCATTTCAGCCCTGGTGAAGTTATGTTATGTTATGTTATTTAGTATTTCTAACGCGCACAGATACTGCAAGAGTGTCCCGGCGCAAACCTTGAGAGAGTGAAGAAGCGCCAAGAGCCAAGATTAGGGGAATAGATGAGTTTTCAGCTTCTTCTTAAAGAGAATCTGGTCCTGAATGCCCGAAGCACAAAGGGCAGATCTTTCCAGGCCAAAGTGGCCTTCACAGCTAGAGAGCTGCCACCTGACCTTTGCAAGCGGAAACGCGGAATTTGGGCCAGGAGTTAAGTAGAGGAACGCAGTTCTCTTGCAGGGGTGTAAATGGAAAACCGTTTCTGAAGATAGCCAGGCCCAGTGGCATAAAGAGCACGGTGGGCAATAACAAGGATCTTAAATCTGACCCTCTCTGCCATGGGCAACCAGTGTAAAGCGCAAAGGTGTTGTCTCATGCTACATCTGGCGGAAACGTTCACGAGCAGCCTGGCCGCCGCGTTCTGCACCACTTGCAATTTATTTAATAGGTAGCTTGGAATGCCAGCATATAAAGCGTTGGCATAATCTAGCCGCGAAAGAATAAGGGCTCGAATCACTGACTCCTTAGCCGCCTGGGGAAGAAGGGGAAGAAACTTCCTGAGGGACTTTAAGAGACCAAAGCAAGTCCCTGCCAGCTTCTTGACCTGGGTTGAGAATTGAAGATTCTCCTCGAACCAGACCCCTAAGTTCTTAACTGGGTTCCCTGTGGAGGAAGGCAATGCAGAGTCGGAGGGCCAGAGTGATTCCCTAAACCGGGTGGGAAAGTTGCCGAATAAGAGAATTTCCGATTTCTCCTCATTGCATTTCAATTCGGCCCCCGCCAGCCAATGGAAAACTGCGGACAGACAGTGTTTGGCGGCCGAAGTAGAGACTTCGTTTTTCCTCCAAGTGAACAGGAGCTGTGTGTTGTCAGCATAAGCGATTATCTTCACTCCCAAGTCCTCCGCCAACTGAACCAGAGGGGTGACGTAAATATTAAAAAGAAGAGGACTCAGAGAAGAGCCTGTGGGACCCCTGTGGTCACTTTCTTCGGTGATGAGGAAAATGGTGGGAGCCATACCTCCTGTGTCCGATCCTCCAAAAAGGATTGGAGCCAGCCCCAGGCGCATCCTGATACACCTATCTCCGACAGTCGGGAGAGCAGCAGAGCATGGGGAACCGTGTCAAATGCCGCCGAGAGGTCTAGCAACACCAAAGCGGCCCTCCCGCCGGCATCCAGGCAGTCTCTGATGGCTTCGGAGATTTCCACCAGGGCCGATTCCGTGCTAAATGAGGCCCTAAAGCCCGACTGAGCCGGGTGGAGAAGGCCTGAGCTTTCAACGTAGTCAGTCAGCTGTCTAGTGACCACTTTCTCACAAACCTTGGCCATACTGGGAAAAAGGGAGATCGGTCTGTAATTCGACGGGCATAGCGGATTAAGTGAGGGTTTTTTTCAAAAGAGGGAGGATCTTGGCCTGCTTCCACGCGGCCGGGACAAGAGCTTCGGAGAAGGACATGGTAATAAGTCTGTTGACTTCAGGATTAACCATCTCCGCCACGTCAGCCAGAAGTCTAGCTGCGCACGGGTCTGAAGGGGATCCTGATTTCAGGCCCTTTAAAATTTTTAGGGAACTGGGAAGGTCTATGGGGGTAAACGCGGCCAGCGAATGAGAGGGAGGGGCCAATGGGGTGCCTCCAGCCAGGAGGACATCCTGGACTTTATTAGTGGTGGAAAAGGACGCCTGTATAGTGCAGATTTTCTCCATAAAGAAAATGGAGAGATCTTCACACCACACGTCCGAGGATGGGATCGTACTAGCTTGAGCTTTTGGGGCCAGGAAACTTTGAACTATAGAAAAGATTTCCTTAGAGTTATTCTTGGCTGCGTCAATTCTATTCCCATAGTAAGGGCTTTTAGCCTGTGCAATAGCTGTATAATAGGCTTTATGTTTAATTCTCAGCGTGAGTTTATCCTCGAGATGGTAACCCTTGCGCCATTTCCTCTCAAGTTTCTTACACTCCTGCTTCAGTAGCCTCAGCTTAGGAGTGAACCAGGGGTTAGACGGGGAGTCCATGGAATGCCTGTGCCGGGTAGCTGGAGCTGTGAGATCAACAATGTTCGAGATCCAGCTTTTGAACCCAGCAAGCCCAGCTTATACATTTATTTCCTCCAAAACAAATATAGGTCCAGGTGGTAAAGTCTTTTGGTACACTGGCATTATTATCAGTGGAGCTGGATGAGACGATAGAGGCCCACTCCATCATTACAGTTATCTCAGTCACTCTCTTTGGTAGACTACTGCTGTGTGCCATGAGGAAGTGCGAACAGCTTGTGAGCACTGTTGCATGTGATGTTGTAGTGCTACTGCCCAGATGACTCTTGTCTACCTCTTCACAATGTCTTTCAATGCATTTGGCTTCTCTTTCTAAGTCTTATGGGCAGGTAGCTTCTTAATGTTTTTCCCTTCAGCACATGAGATCTTGTATCCATTCTTTTATTCATGGTCTACTACTGTCCTACTCTAAATGGTCAGTGATTCACTTATCACAGTAGGTCAATTTCACAACACACTGCAAGGGTCGCAGTTTGGACCCAATTTTTACTAATTTATCTAATATGAAAGTAGAATCGCCTTTGCCAACAGTTTGACAGATTATTATATTATTCCATTCTCAAGTCCAAAAGTTGGGAAGCACGCAATTAGAGACACATATTCCAAGACCTCCGGGCAATGGTCTAAACTGAATACAGTCAGATGGGAGCAAGCTTTTTGCAAATCAGCCATTATTTTAATGGTAAATACAGAGGCATCGATATCATACACAGGACAAAAAACTGGATCACAAAGAACCTAGATCACCTAATCCCATTAAAAACTAATAAAAAAAATGGCACCTCAGAAGAAAACCCCTTGGTTCTCACTAGAGTTAAGGCAATTAAACAAAGAATGTACAAAATATAAAAGGAAATGGAGAGTTAAATATGATGATATAAGTAAACAGACCTACAAAGCATCTATGGAAAAATATCATCAAGCCATCTGGAGAACCCTTGTGAACGATCTTGCAGAAAGGATCCAGCAATCGGCCAACCCTTAAGAGCGATCTACAAAATAGTGAATTCATTTCTAAGTCATGAGATACCAGAAACATGACCTACCGCATCAATAGGACGCTGTGAATCTCTTGCAAATCACATTCTAGGGAAAGTGAAGGACATTTATGATACCCTATCAGGCTCACCTTACTATATGGGTAATATAGATAACATACCAAGAGCCAACAACAACAAATCAGCACTCTGCTTTCCCGCAACTGACCATAGAGGATGTTATGGTTGTGGCAACCTCAATTAAATCAGGCTCGCCACTTGACCCAGCTCTAATTGACATTTTTTTGAGGGGGGCAATGTGATGCTCACTGCCCTGACCGATTTTTATAATGTTTCCATGAAGATCTGAAGTGTTCCAGAAGAATGGAAACACTCTATCATCCATCCACTACTAAAGAAACCTACTTTAGATCCTGAGATGATAGGTAATTATAGACCCATTCCTTTGCCTGGTGTCAGTAAAAGTTTGGAAAAAATAATCAAAAGGTACATCGCAGATCATCTAGAAACCAACAACATTCTTCATCCTACCCAGACAGGTTTCCGTGCTGGCTGCAGCACAGAAACAGCTCTTTTGAGGGCCACAGAGGATCTCAAAATGACAATGGACCAGGGTAGTGGATCAGCAGCACTGATCCTCCTGGACCTGAGTGCCTCCTTTGATAATGTTTCCTATCCTATTCTTATTCATCTACTGGAAGAAGCAGGTATTACAGGGAAGGCCTTTAGGTGGCTTGCCTCATTTTTGGACAAATGTATCTTTCAGGTTAGCCAGGGGCCATGTCATCCAGTCATCAGCTGTAGTGTGGAGTTCCGCAGGGCTCGTCTTTGGCCCCAAAGCTTTTTAACATTTATGTCTGCTGATTATCAGATATCATCTGCTCCTTTGGTGTTAAGATGGTATCTTAGGCAGACAACACTCAGCTGATTGTCACTCTGTCACCAGATATGGACTCTAGCTATGTGAGACTCAACAGCTGCTTAGAAAATGTGTCTGAGTGGATGGCAGCCAGTTCCTTGAAATTGAATGGTGAGAAAACCGAGGTTTTGGAATTTGGGAACAAGCCAATGCTCTGGGATCAGATCATCTGGCCATCTTCTCTAATAGAATGTCCAGTCCCCAAGTCAGAAGTATAGAGCCTAGGAATGATCCAGGACAATCAGCTAACCATGGCCTACCAAGCAAAAAAGGTGGCTGGTAGTTGTTTTGGCCTCTTGAGAGTCCTAGGAAAGGTCTTGAAATGGCTCCGGACAGAGTCACAGAGAATCGTGATTCAAGGTCTGATCCTGTTGCGCCTTGATTATGGCAATTCACTTTATTTAGGCAGTCCAAAGTCAGTGACTAAAAAACTTCAAATTATTCAGAATGCTGCTGCCTGTTAGGTATTCCAAAAATACTATCAGCAGGTGCTGCGCTCAAAACTCTTCACTGGCTGTCCTTAGTTTGCAGGGTACAATTCAAGGCTCTATTCATCATACATTGGGCAAAGCACAACACAGGTCCCTTTGTCCTTCAGCAATTGGCCACTGCCTACCATGCCAATAGGGACCTGAGGTCAAACAACCATGACCTGCTCCATGTCCCTAGAATCAAGAGAGCTAGGAGTGGAGGTCGGTCTTTAACGTACCTAGCATCCAAGCTCTGGAACGCTCTGCCTCAGAATGGAGGACAATTTCATGACTTTAAGAACAAAAACTAAAGACGTATCCCTTCCCTTAATCCTTTTAACTCTTTTATTCACTCAGTCCAACCACTCCAGTAATGCAGGGAAGCCCGATGTCCAAGTAGCCATGCGCTTTACAAAACTGGTGAATAGAATAGAATGGCAATTGTTCTGGATTTGCATTGTGTAGAATCTAGACAAGTAAGCAATGATATATTTCCAGGTTATTTTGGTTTCACTTCTGTGCATTCTGACCCAAAATGTAGGCCAAACAAGTAGAGTGCTAGGGTTGGGTGGGGTGACGGTGGTTGGAGTGTTCAGTTATTCTCTAAAACATTACATTTGTTTGAACTTTTCCCACATCTCAGATGGACACCTGCAGTAGGTGTTTTGAATGATGCTGTTTTCTGAACCAGAATCACACATGGCATCCTTTTCCTCTAGCAACATGTTCACAAACTGCAAGGTTGTATTATCCTCAAATTGAACATACTTTGCCATCACTGCAATGGCATGGTGCCCAGCTAGTGTTCAGGTAGCTAGTTGGAACTATTGTGATGTCCTGTGACATGATGTTTGAGTACTGTTGCATACCAGTTTGCAGATTTTACTGCTTGGAGAACAGTTATGGGAAAAAGCAATGTATGAATGTACACTGTATGATATGAGCAGTTGAGGGTTTTCAGTTATTGCTAGTGGTAATCCATAAAAGACTGGGCAATTCTGTCCTGTCAATTTGGTTGGGTGGTCATTCATCTACTATCCATGTGGGTAGAACCTGCATCCACAAATTGCTTTTTTCTTGTCACTGATAATTATGTGCACTGTCTCTTTGTGCATAACTTCCTCTTCAATTTTATGCTTATATTTTCCCACCTGTGTGTGTACATTTTTCTTGGTGATTGTAATCTTGATTGCTGCTGCTGAACGTTTATGCACCTGTGTTTTCCATGTGACGGCATTGGGAATCTTGGACCTGTTTGAGTACTAGCAAACCTCCTTCTTTCGGGGAGGGTTATGACAGGGAGTGGCTTCTGATCCTCAAACATGAGGCATGATGTTGTTTGCATCTGATGTCCCTCGGTCCATCTTACTATGGATCTGCAAGCTGGGCAAGCACAACCCTTTAAGAACTTGACTCTCAGAAAGAAAGGGTAATCGGTTACCGGCTTCTCAAGATGGATGTGTGGGAGTGTTTGAGCTCAGAGCCCAACAATCAGTCAACTGACCCATTAAAGTGAATGTCCAGCCAAGTGATTAGCTGTTCAAGAAATAAAGTACTTTAATCACACAATAGTATTTAATACTGCACACTACTATAAATAGAAACAAGTGAATATCTCT
This sequence comes from Calotriton arnoldi, assembly GCA_963921515.1. Lineage (NCBI taxonomy): Eukaryota > Metazoa > Chordata > Amphibia > Caudata > Salamandridae > Calotriton > Calotriton arnoldi. The sequence continues at coordinate 972,695 of CAWUFW010006131.1, read as the reverse complement.
GGGCACTATGTTAGCAGATGCTGCACCTGGCCTGCTTCCTCACTGTCCCACCTGTCTATTGGTTCTCTTCCCAGTTCTGGGTGTCCCTTCTCTATGTCTAGGAGTCATAAAGGGCCAGATGTATCAAGCCTTTTTCCCGTTCGCAAACGGGCCGATTCTCAGAATCGGCCCATTTGCGAACGGGAAAAAGCCTTTTGGGATGTATCATCCCAAAAGGCCTTCGCAAATTAGGGAATCGCAAAATTTGCGATTCCCTATTTTGCGAATGCATTTAAGGAATCGCAAATTGTGATTCCTTAAATGCAATTCTGGAAGCACCCAAAAGTTGCGATTTGGCCTTAAGGAATCGCAAATTACCACCAACTTCAAGTTGGTGGCAATTTGCGATTTCCTAGAAAAATTCACTTTTTTGCATTTTTCAAAGTGCCATGTGGCGCACATAATGCCCTTAGGGCATGTATGTGCACCACATGTGCACACATGCATATTTCAGGGGTGCAACAGGGTGTTCTTTTGGCACCCTTGCACCCTTGAAATTGCATTCGCAATTTGCGAGTACCTATTGGGTACTCGCAAATTGCGAATGTCTTCCCATTCATTCCTATGGGCCTCTAGGCCCGTAGGAATGAATGGGAAGGTATTCCTTAATTGCGAATCGCAATTTGCGATTCGTAATTAAGGAATATGTAGGAATCGCAATTATTATTGCGAAACCTACATACATTGCATTTGCGAGTCCTTAATAGCGAATCTGTAAAATTCGCTATTAAGGACTCGCAAAATACAATGATGATACATCTGGCCCAAAGAGTAGTATTATTGTAGCACAGGTGCAGTTTAATCAACTTCAATAAGTATGTGAGATCAATTACCAGTCTCTCACCCCTTCCAGGTGAATCAGTTCTCTCAGGGTCACTTTCAGGCCACTTGATGCTTGTGTGGTGCATCCACACACTCCAAAGAGCAGCTGCACACTATCAGGCAGTTCTGGAGTACCTCTGTCTCAAAAGCTGGGGTATGTTTGGTAGTGTGCCCATGTGGCTACTTCTTCACAGTTGCCTGGAGCAGCAGTTCCGCGATGTTGCAGTTTCATCTGGACCACTGGCAAGTGCCATCCCTCAAGGTATTTGCTGTTGCCAGTTGTAGCCCGATTTGGGGTGACAGACATAGACCCCGACAGGGCCTTTGACACTTAGGCTGTGGCAGCCCTGCAATGGCTGGTCCCAGATGCTGCAGATAAAGCCCACACACAGCCAGTTGTCAGTGTTCAAAGTGACTTAATGGCAGTTTCTTGCTAACCAAAAGGCCTTCCAGGCTATATAAAGGAGCCCTCACTTCATTGTCTAGGTCTCTTCCCTCCAGCTACAGGAACATGAGTTTCCACTGTCTTGGAGCACAGTGCTCATCCTCCATTTTATAAAAGGCTATGCCCTGGGCACCCAAAAAGGATACTACAGATAAATAGGTCTGGTCACACTACTTATTCTAAAACATGCTGTACGAAACGTGATTATTAGTTGAGAGGGGGAAGCCCCTGCTCAAATAATAAACACTGCTCTTGCCAGAAAGAACTACAAAAGTCACTAAATTAACCTGTACTTAATCCTCTGGTAGCTTGGCACAAAAGCAGTCAGGCTTAACTTAGAGGCAATGTGTAAAGTATTTATACAGCACTTTAAGAGTAATAAAGTGTAACACAACACAAGAAAAATCCCAGACCAGTTTAGAAAAATAGAATACATTTTATTAAATAAATGACACCAAAATGGTAAAAATGCCATCAGTAGAATCAGAGTTATCAGTTTTTAAAGTTGTAGGCAACAAATAGCACCAGTAGACATGAAGCACCAACTGTGGGACTCTGGTTGCAATGACCAGTGTAAAGTCACAAGTTCAGGCCGACTGCGATAGAGTGAGGGACACAGAGTGAGGGACACCCTCACTCTGAGGACTGAGTTCGGCTCACTGCACCTTGTGTCCTTGATGCGAGGTTTCCACGGCATGACCTTGCAAGTCTTCGCATCACTCGTTGTTGGTTCCAGTGAAACAACTTTCAGTCGCACAGAGATGCTTTGCAGGACTTCGTATCGCTTGCATCAGATCTGATGGAGCCTTCGGTTAGGCACTGAGGGGCTCGCTATAGTTCTGTGCTGGATCTGGTGAAGCCTTCAGTTCTGAGCTGTGCAGTCGCTTTAGGTCAGATCTGATGAAACCTTCAGTTAGGCAATGAGGAGTACAGTCTGATACCAACCAACGGTGCAGGACCTGTGAGCATCTCTTGGGGATCAGGACTCACTCCAGCAGAGGCTAGCAGCAGGGCTCAGGCAGGTTCAGTTGGTGCTGGTCAGCTGGGCCGCTGCAGGGCAGCCCACTGGAAGGTTATTTTGTCCCTATACTTCAAACAGGAGGCCAGCCAACTGACCCTTAGAGTCACTTCTAGGGAGCCTGGGTTCACAGCAAGCAGGTTGAATCCCCCTTCTACAGTAAGCAGAGCAGTCCCTCTTCCTCAGACAACAGGACAGTCCTTCTTCTGAATGTTCCACAGGCCCAGTACTGTTCCGATGAGAGGTCCCACTTTTATACCTAGTGCCAGCCTGTGTGTGTGGGAATTCCCTGACCTACCCCAAAAATCATTTCTGATCATTTCCTATCCTTCCCTGGATCCTGGCTCCAAACTGTCTGGGGCTGGGTTCTCCAACGTCGGTCCTGGAGGTCTGGATCCATGCCAGATTTTTAAGATAACTACATTTATCTAAATGTGGATATGCTAAGAATCTGGCACGATCTGGCCCTCCAGGACCAACTTTAGAGAACCCTGGTCTAGGGTGACAAAGGTAAGGCAGGCCTGGTGTCATGTTCCTTTGTGTGTGCTGAAGGCAGAGCCATTTGAAGTGTAATCAGGGCAGGGTACAGCTCCACCCAGGCATCTGGCAAGGAAGACTCTCTGCCCTCACACCTAGACTTCATTTGTTTACCTGTCTGGAAGAAATACATAACCCACAATAGCAGAGCCATTGACAGTCAAGTCACCCAGGCAGTTGGTTTGGGCAGAAAAATGCCTACTTTCTAAAGCTTAAACAATCTGAAACTTCTAGCTGGCTGTTTAGTAGGCTGCCACTATTTGAAACGTGTTGGCATAAATTACCAAAAGGGGACGGATTTTAACACAATCATATATAGCAACAGGGAAAATAGTGTATCGAAACTGTACATCCTCTGTTGCTTGAAATGACTATCCCCCTTTGGTTTGTGACCTGTGGTTGCTCCTTTGAAATTGCGATTCTCATATTAACATGACTAGAGAATCTGGATTTCATTAAAGACACGGAGGCTGACATTATGCATTATTCCTTTAATGCAGTCCAAGCAGCCGCATACATCACAATATTAAAGTTTCAAAACAGAATAAAGGCAACACATAAAAGGCATGAGCCAGCAACAATCTGCCTCTTTTAAATGTGGAATTAAATAAGTTCATAAAAAGCTTGAAACGTCAGAGGAAAAAACTTCAGGACAATCTTCAGATGAACCAGTAGAAGAACGACGGAAGAACGAAGAAAGGATTCCAAAGGTGATACAACCGGCAATTAAGGATTACCTGAAAAGAGAAGGAAGTGAGTACAAACTGAACACGACATAAGGTTAAGAGTATAACAAGCAAAAAAGAACAAGGTACGTAATTAATAAAGAACATTATAATAAAAATGTGATAGAGAACATTAATTATTTTAAATACCATGTGATAAACAACATTAATCATTTGAAATACCACCCAGGGGTGGGAAGGGAGGGATAATGTCAGCCTCCATGTCTTTAATGAAATCCAGATTCTCTAGTCATGTTAATATGAGAATCGCAATTTCATTACAAGACCGGAGGCTACATTATGCATGTTGGTAGCTTTGTAAAACAGCATCAGACATATGTTCAATAGGTTTACAATAATGACGTGCAAAGGTACTGGCATTAGACCCGTCGGCCGCTTTAAGGATGTCATCCAACTTACCTCCAGACCAAAGAGACTTACTAGCCATGGCACCTCTCAGGGAATGAGCCTGAAACTTCTTTAAATCAATACCTGCTAAGCTCATAGCAGATTTGACCCATCTAGCAATAGAGGAGGAGCTTATACCTTTGTGAGGTTTCACAAAGGAAATAAGTAATTGATTGACACCCAGGGGGCGAAGAGAAAACATTCTGTGATCGTATTCTTTCATGAAGTCTACAACACAAAGATTTGGGCATAAGTCAAAACGAGTATAAAAAATAGAGTCAGACATAGTCTTAGTTCTTTTATAAATGTCAAATTTGACACCAAACATATTATAAGATCGGTTAGTAATTTCCAGGGCTTTAATATCGGAGACCCTCCTACAAGAAACTAGGCATATGAGTGTAGCTAATTTAATGTAAAGATTTTTTCTGTTTCGAAGAGAATTGGAAGGTCAATTATTGAAGAGATCAAGAATTAGTTTAACATCCCAGAGGGTTTCATATTTAGCTTTAGGAGGTCTTCTTAAGTGAATGCTTTTCATGACTCTACAGATAATGACATTTTTACCTACAGTTTTTCCATTGACAAGGACATGACCAGCGGAAATAGCCGATCTATAACAATTGATAGATCTATAACTGAGGCCCCTTTCAAATTGTTCGACAAAAAAGTTAACTATGTCAACAATAAGGGCCTCCAAGGAATCCAGGTTCCTTTCCATGCACCAACGTACCCAGAATTTACAGATGTTGTTATATCTGTAGTGGGTGCCTGGTGCCCAAGATTCTCCGAGGAGAGCTGCAGCTGTCGTCGAAAGGCCTGAGATTTCATAGGATCTCCTGACACTTTCCAGGCAAGAAGGGTTAAACTCCCGTTCTGAATTAGGGGGTGAATTCCTCCGTCTACGTCTGTAAGAAGATTTTCTAGGGAAGGAATTAAGAAGGGGAGGTTGCAAGCCAGTTCTAGAGTGGTGGGGAACCATGCTTGAGATGGCCAAAAGGGAGTGATTAGGACAAGGGAGCACTGATCTTGTCTCACTTTCTGCAGAACTCTCTGAATCATGGCAAAGGGAGGGAACGCATACACTTTGGTTCCTTTCCAAGATTGAAGAAAGGCGTTGACTGCCAGAGCACCCGGGTCGGGCATTCAGCTGAAGTAATTCTCCAGTTCAAAGGTTAGTCTGCTCGCGAACAAATCTATCTCTAGAGGGCCCCAGATCTTGTTTAGGGTACTGAATATGGAAACATTCAGTTTCCAATCGCTGTAATCTAGTAGGAATCTTTAGTTCCAGTCTGCAGAGATGTTCGATTTCCCCGGGAGATATTCCGCTTTCAGGGCGATTTTGTGTTCCTGACAGAACATCCAAAGTTTCTTTGCTAGGGCCAATAGATCCGCGGATTTGGTGCCTCCCATGCGGTTTATATAAGCTACCGCTGACATGTTGTCCATCTTTAGAATGACTGACCTCCCTTGAAGAGAGTGTTTGAAACTCATGAGGGCATAGAGACCAGCTGTTAGTTCTAAATAGTTTAAGTGGTGAAGAGATTCCTCTTGTGACCATACACCACCAGTGTTTTGATTGAGAAGGCAAGCTCCCCAGCCATGAAGGCTCGCATCCGATTCCAAAATAAACTCCGGTTTTGAACCAAAGATAGCCTTCCCATTCCACGAGTCCAGGTTCTCCAGCCACCAGGCTAATTCCGATTGGGCTTTGAGATCTAGGCAAATCCGATCTCCGTACCAGAGGCCAGATCTTAAGGCTCTTGCCTTGACCCTCTGGAGTGCCCGATAATTGAGGGGACCAGGAAAGATGGCTTGAATGGATGATGAGAGTAGACCTAAAAGTCTGGCTAGCTCTCTCAGGGATAGGTCTTGTCGTTTTAGGACGTATCTTATCTCCTTTCTGATTTTTGAAATTTTCTTGGAGGGAAGTAGAATAAGGCACCGTACTGTGTCTACTGTGAAACCTAGAAATTCCAGGGTCCTGGAAGGAGTCAGGAATGATTTTTCTTTGTTTATGATGAAACCTAGACCCTCTAGAAGATCTATCACAGAATTCAGTTCTTTGACTAATTGAGAGGGGTCTTGGGACATAATAAGAATGTCGTCTAAATAAATTATTAAACGAATCCCTCTTAGTCTTAGGTATGAGACGACACATCTCATGACGTTGGTGAAGCACCAAGGGGTGGAAGAGAGACCGAAGGGGAGTGCCTGAAATTGGTATAAGTGATTTTTCCAGAGAAATTGGAGGAAAGGTTGGTGGATTTCTGCCATAGGAATGGTGAAGTAGGCATCCTTTAGGTCTAGTTTGACTAGCCAGTCTCCCTCCAAAAGTAAATCCCTCAAAAGATGGATGCCCTCCATCTTGAAGTGTCTGTAAATCAAAAACTTGTTCAGATCTCTTAAGTTTATGACAGGTCTCCAACCCTTGTCCTTTTTTTTTACCAGAAAGAGGTTGCTTATGAATCTTAGTTCTTCTAGGGGAACCTCTATTATCGCTCCTTTCTGAAGCATGGAGGAAATCTCTTCCTCTACAATTTTTTGTTGATCCAGAGTTAGAGGGAGGTCCCTCGGGAATGAGGTTTGAACGGGTGTATGAGAAAAATCTATCATAAAACCTTTTACGGTGTTTAAGACCCAAGTGTCCTGAGTAATCAACTTCCATTTGTGTGAAAAATGTTTGAGTCTGCCGCCCACTTTTAAGGGGAAAGAAGGAGAAGAAAGAGTACCCACCTGAAGGGGTGTTGGAGTTAGGTGCTCCGCGTGATCTAAATCCTCTGCCTCGTTGACCTCTACCTCATTGAGGGTAGAACTGAGGTACATTGAATTGTTGGTATCCTCTGCCGTAGCAACGGCCTCTTGAGTAGGGTCTTTGATTAAAGCGGCCCTACCAAAAAGGTTGGTATTAAATACCTTGCGCATGTTTTGTTGTGCTTTATCAAGTGCGGTAAAGGTGGAAACATATTTCCCCAGAGACTTGATGAGGTCTTCACCAAAGAGCAGCCCTTTAGGGCTTTGTGAAGGTTCTTTATCGGCTAGATCGCTTAGTTTCGGATTTATCTTGGTAAGGACGATTCTGCGTCTCTCTGCATTCATGCTCGCATTAGCATTACCCAGGAGAATGATAGCCCTCTGGCTCTACCCTCTAATTAGCTCAGTATTAAGGTGAGTGCCATTAATATGGCTGTCTTCGGCGGAGTCCAGAATTCTGGCTAGCGGACCCAGAACATCCAGGAGACGATCTTGGCACCCTTTGAGGGATTTTTCCATCCCTTTTCTTGGGTCACGCCCAAGTTCGAAAAGAAACTTAATTAGTTCTGGGTCCAGGTTAGGGGTATAGCAAGTCTTATCCTCAACAGAGGGTCTTGAGCATTCAGCCCTAAGAATATTACGTGTTTCTCTCTCCAATAGGTTTCTAATCCATTTTTTAATAAACTTAGCAACGTGGTGTTGCGGTGACCATTCAGAACTTCTTGGATGTTTTAAATTAAGTGGGGAGAACATTTCCTCTCCCAAGGGGTTAAGAATAGTATCCTTGGAGGATGACGGGAGATCGTCTCCCATCTCGTCGAAATCCTGATCATCATCGTTAAGATCAAGGAGACATATTCATCCAGAAAGTCTGAAGACTCATTAGACTCGTCATCTCCCATCTTATATAGAGCTTTGTGATATTTTGTGCCGCCAAGGACACCCGGATGTTTTGTGCCGCCAAGGACACCTTGAGAATTTGAGGTGCGTGAACCTCCATTATTGTTTGAGGTGCTAAGACCTCCCTGAATAGACGAGGTGCTAAGACCTCCCATGTTGCTCTTTTCAATATTTTTGTTTTTCCTTAATCTTTTGCCTCTTAATCCTGAGTCATCATGAGAATGGGGAATTGTAGACTCAGTAAATTCATCATCATCTGGGAGTGAGCGTTTAGGGGCCATTAACTGTGAAAGAGTTTCCATCATACAAGATTTCATTTCTATATGAAGCATTTTCTTAAGTGCTTCGTTGTCTAGGTTATGGGTAGGAGCAGAAGCCTCATCAGAATCTGAATCAGACATAGTATAAGAGTTAATAGTAAAATAAATGAAGCAAAGTTTTTTTTTTTTAAAGGATGCCAAGAACGATAAAAAACACCTTGAAAATATAAATGAATCCCCTTAATATTGAGAGACTTGCAGTTGAATGCGGGCAGCCAGCTCGGAGAAAACGAACCAAACGCGCTCTTGCGATACCAAACGCACTCGAGCGATCAGCTGTATCAGCTGTAAACTAAAGCGTTTCTATGGAAACCTCCCCTCCGGCCTTGAGCGTGATTGCCTTCGCGATCAGATGGAGGGCGGAGGGAGAAGAGGAATGGAGGTAGGCAACGGGAGGACGTCGCGCTCCCGTTGCTAAGGTACCTTCCTCACTTTCCTCCGTTTGTCCGCAAAGGGCCGCCGAAGACGGCGTTAACACAAAGGCTAAAGGGGTCAAAAGAAAGGAGGGAAAGTGAGATTCAGTACGTATTTAAGGCCAGAAAGCGCCACGGGAAGGGAAGGAAGTCGGAAGTACACGAAAGTGTACATGAATATAACGCTGAAAAAAGCGGCGCCGGACGGGCAAGTACAAATTAAATGGCAAAATTATGATAAAATAAGACATGTAAAGGGGTAAGATAAAGGCAAAATATATATCCACACAGTAAGTGGGGAGGGAATGAGGAAATCTCCATAAATTGGAGATCGGTAGGGATAAGGGGTGTGAGAGGGAGGGGTGGGGATATGCCACACTTTAAAAAACACACCCTGAAAAAGAAAGGGATTAACAACTTAATAATACAGTTAAATGAGATAAAGTAAGAGTCAACGTATCTGCTTGGAGCCGCATTTAAAAGAGGCAGATTGTTGCTGGCTCATGCCTTTTATGTGTTGCCTTTATTCTGTTTTGGAACTTTACTATTGTGATGTTTGCGGCTGCTTGGACTGCATTAAAGGAATAATGCATAATGTAGCCTCCGGTCTTGTAATGAAATTGTTGTCGCTGGTTACTTTCTGCACTGCTTTGTTGTTTGTTATTGACTGGAACATCTTCACAATTGGTTGCTAATTGTTTTTTTGTCCTAAAATTGTTTTGATGTTATGTAATTTGTGAAGTGTATTGATTTCTGTCTTTTTTGAATATATAAAAAATGAAGAACAATGAACAAATATGAATTAATAAATGATGTTGACCATCTTATTAGGTAGTTTGGTCTTAGTCTGCTTAGATAGTGGCAGCCTACTAAACAGCCAGCTAGAAGTTTCAGATTGTTTAGCATTTATCGGCCCATTCTAGCTGTGTTAGGGGCCCACCCCTTATATATCTAACTTTCTAAAGTGGCATTTTCAGAATAGTAACTTAAAATCCAACTTTACCTTTAAAGAGGATTTTGAATTTCAATTCATTTGAGTGGGAACAACATGTCTCTGTCTGGTCCAAAACTGCAGCTAGCACTTATTAAGTATAATGAGGTAACCCAATGTTAGTCTGTGGGAGAGGTAGTCCTTACAACAGTGAAAAATGACTTTAGGAGTTTTTCATTAGCAGGACATGTCACACTTAACCCCACATGTCCTACTTTTTAAATTGCCATGCACCCTGCACTATGGGTGGATATGGCCTAACTTAGGGGTGACTTATAAGCATTAAAACAAAGGTTAGGCCTGGCAAAATATTTATTTCACCAGGTCGAAATGGCAGTTTAAAACTGCATTACAGGCTACATTGGCAGGCCTGAGATATGTTATAAAAAGCTACTGTAGTGAGTGACACAATGGGTGATGCTGGCGACTAGTAGTATTTAATTTACAGGCCCTGGGTACATGCAGTACCATTTACTAGGGACTTACAAGTAGATTACATGTGCCAATTAGGTGTAGGCCAACTTCATTATGTTTTAAAGAGATAACACAAGCACTTTAGCACTGATTAGCAGGGGTCGAGGACACAGAGTCTTAATGCCATCAAGAATGAGTTCAGCAATGTAAGGGAGTAAAGGCAAAAGGTTTAGAGGAATACCACATCAGGGATGTCAGGTCTAACACATGGTATACTGTCATCACTACTCCACAAGTTAGACTCAATGAAAAGAACAGCAGTCCGCTGTCTAAAATAAGGGCAGGCTTGGAGTGCCCGCCAGGTCACAGGACAGGTCTAGAACCTCTGATAAGAGTAGAAATAGGCCTAGGTCTCGGCACACTTGCTAGACTAGCGTGAGGCAAGTCCCAAAAACGTAAAGTCAGAATACCACATAAAAGCAGTTGGGCACCTAAGGCAGGGGAACATGGCCGTTTACCATGGAGGGGACACTCCTGTCCCAACTTCTCCCATGCTAGGTTTGTTCATGTGCTTATTGGGGGCTTTTTGTTTGCAGCTCTGTAATTTCTTGTTTGCAACTCACTGCTCAGACTATTTTGTTAAAATGCGGTCTTTATGTGTGCAAGCGTTTGTGTGTATAACGCACTTAGTCGATTGCACTTTACTTTTGCAACTGTGTGGCTCCCACAAACTGTCATTCATAATGGTTTGGCCCTCCCTATATATATATGCTTGTATGAGAAGGTGCATGACTAACTTTTTATATGTTAATGCAGGCTTTATTCTTAGTGTAGGTTTCTGCTATATTCAATGGAACTTTGCAACCCCATGAATCTTCCGCAACTGGCACAGTTGGCCCCATATAGAATCAGGAAGGGCTGCAAATGTTCCCTTGGCCATGGCATAAGATTTAAGTTAATAAAGTCATGTTTCTAATATATCCAGAGTGTGAACAGACCTGGCAATCTGAACCAAAAAGAATGCAGGGAACATTCCGATGTATTACTCATTGCCGTGACTTTGAAAACCACAAAATGGGAACCGCAATTGAAAAAAACACACATACCTTCATTTGTAATGGCTTTGGACGATGGATTACAGTTGAGTTACTTGCATATGGATTGATGCAATTAAGAATTAAAAGAGTCAGTGGGATGAGACCTAATGAATACACTGCTAAGTTCAAAATGTGAGCTTTGAACCCGTAGGCCTTCCTGTGAAAAAGAAAAGAGATAAAAAATAGGTTTAAGCTTAGATTGCTTGTGAGTCGAATATGATCACCAAAGTCTTAAAATGCAAAGTACATAATGCATTGGTAGTTTCATAATTAAGTATTATATATTATTCTATACAGGTTTGTTGACAATTCGTTGTGCAGCAGAAGAAACTGCATAGGGCTAAAATGTTGTAGCTAATATAAAGAGGGACAAAGGGACTCCCAACACTTTCCAACATTATGGCTCCTTTCAGGAAAATTAATCAAATTACTCATTCGTCTTCATACATTGCACCCAGGCATATGATCAGAATATCAAATTGAAAAAGCAATGTGATTTTAAAACGATCCAGTTCTGATAACTTTTGAAAGCCTATTTCCCAAGCCATTTGTGGAACCTACTCTTATGCTGTTCTAGACTGCATTTCTCAGTAACATTAGGAAATGTACTAAAGATCCATGCACGGACGACCACATAATTAGTAATCCAGGCATAATATTTGTACCTAGGGGTTTGTATGCCACTTCACCACTTGAGATGGAAATCTCTGTATCAAAAAGCGTTCATGTTATCTAGTTTATTGTCCTATTAATTAACCTCTGATGAAAACATTTAAGGACACTGCACTTGGGCACTAGGACCTTAAGATTACACAAACACATGTGGAAGATCTAAAATCCATGGAAATTTTCACAGGTGCACAAGGGGCTTATTTATGAGAGGCTTATGCTGCTGGAGCATCACTTTTTTTGACGCTCTGGTGGCCCAAGCCTCTCAATCATATCGATGAGGAGACGCAAAGCCACTCTGCATGGCTTTGCATGCCTCATAGATATGGAGTAAGACAAAGCAGCGCAAGGTGCTGCCTTTGCCTTATTCTGAGTCAAGGAGGCGTTCCATGGGCTTTGCAGTGGGTTTTCCCAAGCAGCACCCATGGATTTTGACGCTGCCCCAGATATACTTAATCACGTAAATCTGGGGCAGTGCCAGAAACCTTACACCTCTCCAGAGCAGGCATAATGAGGCGAAATATTTTTAATGCTCCTCATTTTTTCCTCTTTCCATGTGTGCTGCATTCTGCAACACACATAAAAAGAGGAAAACACCTCTCTGGATTGTTTTTTTCCTCCACAAAAACAATCCTGCCTACATTGGCGCTAGGCAGCAAATTGTGCACCAGCACAGGCGGAAGGGACGGGATTGCACCGTACTTCATAATTACGATGCATTCCTGCCCTTTCACATTGGCATAGAGCAGCGCAACAGGAAGACTTGCGGTGCTGCCCTACGCCAATTCCTCATAAATGAGGCCCAAAGTTTAAACATCCTAATGTGCAGGTTGAAATTGAGAGGGCCAGGCACGTACATTCTAGACCTGTTCTAGAATCGCAAGTCAATGTCTTTTTTTCTCAGCATGAAAGCATGGAGGGGAGAGAAATCATTAGGAATGTCAATCAGTTCAAGTGCAGTTCCTCTAGACGCATAGTAATCACAGACCACTAATTAAGGTTAGTTAATTTATTACAAATAACTGGAGATAATGACACCTCAAGACGGGGTGTAGAAATACATGGGAATCAACATAAAGCCAAATCTGTGAATAATGTTGAGTTGGAGCAACATGCACAGTACAATTAACTCAAGAAATAGGATACAAAAGATCAAAAAGCATGAGTCCGAATTTCCCTGCATCGGTTGGTGAAAATAAAACATTAATCTATCCCTACACTAACGTTAGCGTGACATCCCTATTTAAGCATTCTTCGGGGCAGGATAGAGAAAAGGTGTCAGCATGTGGAGTCTTCTTTAGAAGTCTCCCCACACCAGTGAATCAGGTAGCATGGGGCTATTGAGACAGAGCGCATTCTGAGATGCTCTCTCTCCAAAGGCAAAGAAGTGGGCCCTTTCACTACTTGCAACATTCCAATATTACAGGTAGCCATAAACTACAACAAAATAGGTAGAATAAATCATTCGACTCATTCGACTCAATTATTGGCACAGCAAGCATCTTGCTTGTGGGCCTTTACCAAGAAATGTGATTATCGAAAATGCTCACACTAATATACAGTATTCACCATAATATCCCCTGGGGCCTATTCACAAATACATTTTGGAGTACTTAAAGCAGTACTTCTGTAGCCCTCTTTTTCATACTCTTTCATGCTGTTCGAATAGCCACCAAAACATCTAAAATGAGAATAATATGAGAATATTCAGAGAATGTTCATATGCAGTTACTACAAATAGAAAGGGCTGTGCCCTCCTTGCACTTTTACTAATAGGGTTTTGGGTATTTCAGGGCCAATTCACAAAGTCGTGTAAGAGTATGTTAAAGAGTTCTTCTATAAATTTACATCCTGTAATCATAAAGGTTTTTGTGAATCATCCTACATATTACTGCTTCAAGAGTCTCAGCAAGAGGTCTGAGAATGGTTCATACACTAAGGAGGCGCTAAAGAAAAGGCTAATGAACATTTCACTTCACTATTCAATTGCAGCCAAGTTTCATCTTGTTAATGAATCAATAAACATTTGTTGGATGAGCAAATCAGTCTGAAATAAATTAACCGTGCATCATGTAATGTACATGGCACAAATTTTAATGAATTTTCAGCTATGCTTAGGTACTGAGCGACAAAAGAGTATATTTTGCACAAAAACGACATCTTTTGATAGAAGTGATAGGGAATACTCGCAAGAAATATGCCTATGCTGGTTGCAGCAAATGTATTTACAATCAGATCTTTCCAGCAAACTTCAGTTACTTAACATTATTTTAATCTTTGTCACCCCAGAGTTGGATTCTCATTTTACTTTCTTGAACAACAGGTTAATTGCTACTTGTTATGATCCAAAAAGTTTGCTTCTTCCACAACTTGTTGGTGAAGATAAGACTAAGGCCAACATTTTGCCAGACCCGCATGTGTTTATGTGAAAAAAACAACTTTTCACACCGGTATAAGACTTGTAAAGTGAATGCTGCCTTGCATCAAACACGTATATTCAATGAAATACAGTTTAATGAAAAAGAACACTTCAATAAATATGGCTGTGAATGTAAGTAGAATCAATGAAATGTAATATGCTGCTTGTAAATGGACATGGTTGTAAATTATCAAATATAGCACATACATTCTGGTCTTAGATTATGATTATGATAATAAAAAGGTAAATGGCGCTAATTTTGGGAGCTTTGACTGGAATATCACATGCATGCCAGCCCAGGCAGAAACAGGGGAGTGATAATTAGGCCAAGTGCTAAATCTATAGTTATCATAAGTTGCGGACAAGAAACGATTACGTATTTGAAATGTGGAGAACTAACCTAATGTAATGTCACATGGTCTGCACCGAAACCATACGCTGCAGCATACTGTTTTACCAGGCAGTTTAAGTAAGATCAAGAAAAACAGAGGACTGAGCAAACAGCAATTCAAAATGGCACCAGCAAATTTAACTTACTTTTATTAAATTGCAAGCCGGGCCCACATTCCTTCTTGGTGCTTTGGATCAAGTAGATAATTCCTGGATCCACAAATATAAAGGATCCAGGAATATAAATGAGTTGCACTGCCTAATCCAAATATGGAAGCCAGTTTCCTGACCAACTCTCTTAGGACAAGCAACTTCACCAGAAAAGGACAAACCGAGGGATAGATAGATAGCACTCAAAAAAGCTGGAAATATGCTTTAGGGCTTAACTTCATTTAGATAAAAGATTTTTTATTTGCATCAAACTGCAGGATGTCTGTGATCTGGTATCTGTATATCTGTGGTCGATGAGGGTAGGTTTCTTCTCCAAGTGTGTTGGTCTACTGTGCATGCATGTCTCAAGGTCTGTTTGTCTGTATACATGGATGTGTGTGTGAGCTATGTCATTGTGAGTTGGATGTTGTGTGTCTTTGTGTGCATGCATTACACAAAAGCCAGACGTTCTGGCTTTGTCAATGCGTGTTTCTTTTGATTGGCAATTAGCTACACAGGCCCAATTTTTTACATCCTATTGAATTTGAAAATAACAATTTATTTCCTATTACTCTAGAGATACTTAGAACGGCTTAAAACCGTATTGTTTTGAACTTGCAAAATTTCTTCACTAATGAAAAACTGGTAACATGGAAGAGGAGGATAATATTCTCTTTCTGGTGGCACTTCGGAGAAGAAATATGAAACCTCACAGCTTGCTCACTTTCAATAGAAGCATACCAATTCATTTCGGTAGTCCGCCCTTTCACTGAGGCGATATTCCTTTTTGCTAATTCTCACCTGCCAAAATAATTAAAAACGCGATAATTTGTATAAGCAAAATATATTTCATTTTTTGCCAAAACCTTCAACTACTAGCACCAAACCCACTCTTTATCATCCTAAAGATTCCTTTTTGTAAATCTCGCCCAATACGTATAAATAATAAGGGAAAACTATATAAAATGGTATTCATATAATGCAAACTCATAGCACTTGGACCGCTTCTCTGAAAGAAAAAGCATCATTATTCAATGTCACCGATTATTTTGAAGGAACATAATACATTTTTCTGAGAGATACTCTGGTAAAGTAACTTTATTATATAGTGGCATTCGAAGATTGAACAAATTCACTCTTGCATGTAGTGGAACGATTTATACATCTGAGTCAATGATCTATGCATCAACAGGTCAAAATGGCCTTCGATGTTGGCCCTTCAGGACTTATTTTAACTGCATAAGAGCATTTGGTTATTCCTTAAACATTAGTACTATTCTAAAACACCTCCCTGGCATTGTTGAGCCAATTCAAATATTGGAGGGCAAGGGATGGAAGGGTAACAAATACTACCACTTCAAGGAGACGAAGCTCATCACCCATGGTGAACAAGAGGAAGCTCAAGACAGACAATGAACATCCACCTATGTACCCACACCTTTGCCGCCTGAGCAAGGTTTTCCTTTGCTAAAGACCAGTTACTACCTTGGATTGTTTTGAAGTTCACCTCTTGTTAGGCCAGTAGGGGCACACCAAGTGCTACCCTTCGAGTGGTAGAGGGCCACTGCCCTAACCTGGAGTTAAGTGACACAAGACAAGAACGGTGGCAGCAGCATACACATTTTCGGTATCAAAGGGACCTGTAGTCTGAAGAGGCCTTTTTACCTCTGTCGCTGGAGTGGTGCCACCCGGACCACTAGTGTAAAGTTCTGTGGCTGTGTACTTAACTCACCTTTGGCTTGAATGCATTGTGTGTAGCGTTGGACAGGATATGTTACTTGTGTGTGTTGGCTGGGATGTGTGTGTACCTCTGCATGGCACATAACATATAGGTCTGTAGGTTAAATTTTGGAAGCCCAGGGCCTGGAGACACTAGTGGTGGTGAGGACTGCAACCTCCAGACAGTAGATGTGGATTGCTGACATTCCTGTGGGAACACACACACTGGAGGAAGGAGAGCAGAGCATTCTCTGTGCACATCAAAGGTTTCTTTGATTCCAGCAAGAGTTACTGGTCACTGGGGTCTGACCTCATTGTACGGAAGATGACGAGACTGATAAGGTTGCCCCTGTGAACCAGAGACTTTTAATAGAGAGGAAGGCTTAGGCCTTTGAACTTTTTTGAGACATAGCTCAGTGGAAGCGGATAGCTAGGTGTGATCCTCAGTTACTCCCTTAGGCTGTACTGTAGGCAACCAGATTGTAGCCACTCCTGCTGTGGCAGACTGTCCCTTTGAAAAGGACAGGGCAGACAAGAGAACCCAAAACCATGACTCAAATATCAAAGGGTCAGTCACTAAATCGCGTGTCTGGATTTGGACTTTAAAGGTGGGAGTCTGAGCCTCAAACTTTGTTCAACATCACTATTCACCAGGAGAAAGAAGATTGCCAAAGCTTTGAGCTGCTGCAAGGAATGGGGACCAAGATCTGCCAAACTCCCACCTGGCTGAGGGCCCTGACCCAAGAAGGCAAGGACTTGCCCTGTGCCTGGAGTACCAGCCTTCTGCCTGCCTGCCTGCCAATACCATTGTGCCGGGTGAGGAGGAGGAGACAGCCTGGAAAGCCCAGCTGGGATCCTGAAAAGTGGATCCCGGGGAGCAGTCAGGGCCAGTGCTGTTACAGAGCCATCCGCTCTGTGGTGGAGGTCAGTAACCCCAGATGAGGCAAACGTGAAGTTGCAGGTTGTCGCCTTGTTCAGCAGATAGCATTGGGGCAGTCACCCATTCCAGGACCCCCATATGCCAGAGGGTGGCTGTTGGGACTGTTAGGGCCATCACCCATTGCCACTGAACCTACTGGGGCCATCATCCATTGCAACTTAGACTGTTAGGCTGCCGTCCAAGTCCGTCATCTCTAAATGCCAAGGGGGGACAATGGGACTATTGGGGCTATTTGTTACACTTGGCTTCGTTGGAGCCATCACCCATGCCTGTGACCCCCATATGCTAGAAGGGGGACACAAGGAAAGTTGGGGCTGTTGTCTTTTTTGGAGGAGTCCATGTAACTAGAGGAAGGACTTGGGGGCAAGGTCACACACTGTGCTGCAACATTGCAGCTGCTCCATCATCTTACCACCAGGAACCTTGAAATAAAATAAGCTGCTGCACTCTGGAGCCGTTGCCAACTGCAACCCCCTCAGCACGCCATCTGGTGAAAGTGGGAGGATGCGGTGTGAGCTGCTTGTCACCGGAACGCAGGAAGATGCGCCTTGGCTCCCAAGCTATTCTGAAGGCTGCATTTGGGTAAGACTAGAGCCGGGCCAAGGCCCTTTGGGAGACTAGCATGAGCTCGGCTGATTAGTGCCGGACGAGATGAAACTTTCAAGGCCAAAGCAAGACTGTGATTCACATCTCTAGTGTGGGCAGAATCTGTGGAGTCATCCCCAAAGATCCACCAGAGATATGTTGGTTAGTACGGAGAAGTAGTGGGGAAAGGATTCGAGGGGGAAACATAGCCCAAATCAGCACTAGGGCACTAACCTTGAGAGATATTCTGTGTGACAAATCTAATTTCTGTGTTTGAGTGCAGAAGAAATACTGCTTTGCTTACCAAAAGAAAGTATTGGATTGACAATAATGTTATTAGGGTCTCTGTGGGTATTTTGACTTATGAACCTATGCATGCCTGCACCTATGTCCTTGAGCTGTCCGATCCACACTACCACTGTGAGTTAAGTACTGAACAGGTAGTTCTTGGGCCGGTTACTCATTGCCATAATAACTCGAACACAGGGACACCAGGAGTAAAAGTAAAAGTAACCCATGCTTACCCCATGGCCTACTGAACAGGGTTCTAGTTGAGAAGCTATTTATCTATTTAAAAGTTGTTTTTAGACTATTTGTTACCTTTACACACATTTCTGTGTTTTTCTATAAACTGGAGGTAGTAGTGGTCTGACAATCGCACCTCATTAAAACACACAGTTTTAGTGGGTACAATGTGATGAAATCAGAAAATAAATTTGGGATGGTGCTTTTAGGGTTATCCCACACCCTACTACCAAAGGTGTGAGTTCACGTTGGACTTGTTGATCCAATGTGTATGCCTTTCAAAATAGGAAAACCACAGCACCCAGTAGGTATTTTAAGAGAAAATGCAAGATCTAAACAGTAAGGACTTGTGTTGAACAGAAGAATTTTCTTTATTGCAGATATAATCAATTAGTTATTCTTCGGTACATTCAAGTTTCTAATGAAGTATTCTTTGGTTCATTATATTTTGAAAATTAATTCTTCAATACTGGACAACAGCTGACACGTGTTTTGTCATGCAGTGACTTTTTCAAGGCTTGAATTGGAATTAGAATACTGGCACGGGAAATGCGAGATCCATATGAAAACAGAGCACTTGTCCAGTATTGAAGGCTGAATTTTCAAAATATAATGTATTGATAATGTGATTATTACATTTTCAAACCCAATGCTTATTATTTGAAAGAATAATCCAAGTAATTCATACCATTTCATGAGTAAGTATTCTTTACAAACAGGATGAGAGAGAAGTTCCATTCTGTTGTGATGAACCATGGCCTAAAAGTCATACAAACAAAGAATTGAGTTATTCAGAGAAACAAGTGCCTGCCATGCTGATAGACACAAAACATAAAGCACAAGAATTGTACAATGCTTCTGAGTCAAGCTCTAACTCAGCCCAAAATGACAGAAACACATTATGCCACACTTTCAAATGCCTTTATTTGCTCCCGCCTAAAGAAAATACAGGTTTCAAGCCCAAAGTATCATTTATAAAGGCCTTTATGGCAGATTGTGTTTCAGAAAATTTACATATTTACAAGAAGAGTGTAGCAAAAATATTGACAACCAAAAGTTCATTGAGGGGCTGCTTATCTTTATATACTTACCTTGTTGATATTTTTAGTATGATATTTAGTAGAACAATATTTAAAACTTGGTATTCTAGTACCCAACGTTCATGGACACTGTCCAGATTGTCTCTCCAAACTGTTCATCACATGCTCTTAACCCTTTCCGTGCTCATGACGAGCTCAGCTCGTCATGCTGCGCGGTAGCGCTGTGCGCATGACGAGCTGAGCTCGTCACGACCCCACCCGCGATCGGAATGTCCAGCATACGAGCGGAATTCCGATCGCGGTCAAGGGGTTAAACTAGAAACCAAGACCAATAATAAAGACTTTACGTTGCATAGGCGATGCAAGGACAGCACAAAGGCTACAGTATTATTTACAAAGCCAGGCAAGATCTGATTTGTGTGGCCTTGCGTGGCTTTGTAAAGAAATATAATGCAAGGCAGTTGCTTGCACCGGGTTACGTTAGATTTCAACTTGGGCACAGCAAACACAAGGAGATGATGGACGAAGCGCAAAAACCTTTCAGACACTCACCCCCAGTCACAGATCTGGGTTGAATCCATCATCGTTATTTAGCTCACTTCGCCACCCCAGTTCAGACCCAGCTATATGCAAATCAGTCTTGACCGTGTGCCTCATGGGAACAGCCCAGCCCGAACTGCCAAGCCAGGTCTTCCCTAGACCGAAAACAAGCATCCTGGGACCAGTTTTGGGGTAATACATTCCCATGCATTCACCCATGGATTTTGGCAAGTTATTAAAACCTGTAGACCGAGAATGTGTCAAAATGCTACGTGTTCCCAAGTGAGGAAAAGTTTCTTGATATTTCCTCTTTCCATGTTTGCTGCATTCTGCAGCGCATGTAGAAAGAGGAACATACTTCTAAGGATTGTTTTTGTGCAGGAAGGTGTTAGTTCCAGCACAAAAACAATCCTGCCTGTAAAGCAGGCACCCTTGCAATATCGTACAAGGATGCCTGCATTGGCACTAGGCTGCAAACACAGCGTGAGCACAAGGAGAGAGCAGAAATGCTGGAGAATTTCTGCTCTCTCCATTCCATGCAATCCAGCTCAGCAACTTTGCTTGCTGCCCTGTGCTGCATGAAAGTTTAGTAAATGTGCCCCGTAGAGTCCACCATTTGTAAAGTACTCTCCATCTGACCAATCTACTACACACTACAAGAAATTTGGTGGTAGATCAGTCAATGTTTATATTGTGAAATTGCCACCTGATTGGCTATGGACTTGGCAACGACTTTCTTAATTTAAAAAATTCCTAAGCACATTTGTTCAAACAGGCATATGGTCAACTCATATTCTAAGATTTTGCTCAAGGTAGGCTTATGTTCTAGGACTATCTTTAAAACATGACTTTTGACCAAGCTCTCCAGTGGTTAGATGCCTAAGATCATTTATTGCCTCCAACATTCTTTTCTTTGCTACTGTACTCTTGTTCCTCTCCTTCAAGTCTTTGTCCTCTTATGTTGTTTCCCCGTTTTACCTTCACAAAGCTCTCAGTTGCTTATAATGTAATGAATTGTACATGAAACGCCTATTTACCATTAATAAGATAATTTAACAGCACTCCACTCCTAGCAAAAGGTTTTTTGCTACTAAGCTTGATTCCCCAGAGGAAACCATTCATCAAATCAATTGGAAAGCACACATTCAGACCACAATATGTTGCTTAGACACATCATGGATTTTGTTACATATTTTGTGAGCATGCACATCACTGTCTTCTACTGAAAATTCTTGGAAGACAAAGATAAGGTGTATGTCAAACAGCACTCCTCAACAACCTTTGCACAGGAAATGCAGGTGAGAGAATGTATTTTAGAGTATCATTTAGTATAATAGTCACAATATCATATTAGTCCTCAATAGAAAGTGGTTTCATGTGCTTTATTAGATGTATGCCATTTGGAGACATGACATTCCCATCAGTCCTGATTCAGAGAATTAGGATTGGTGGAATTTAATTTGTGCCAAGTGCATTAAAGAATAAATAATATCATCCATATGGTGGATTCCCCATGTTCTTAGGGTTAGAATGGGTTTGTTGATATTTCTATGTTAGCGTACTTGCAAAAGGACATGAAAATGCACAAACATACTTCTATAGGTATTCACATACCTCTTGCAGGTAATTTTGAATCCTAAAAACATACATAAATTCACATTAATTTACTCTTGCTAACAGCAGGAATGAGTGTGGTTTAGCATTCAAATTGAAAGGGAACTCTATTTTATCCACTCAGGATTTCTCCACAGTTAAAATAACCCTCCACCCTCTTGCAAAACAAATGTTCAGTTACATTTTATATAATCAAGCACTCTATGACTGCCATAGACTTCTTTTGGTATTCCTGACAGCCTTTGAGAGTGAATCTCTTAAAACTGCAGAAATGTGCTTTAAATGTAGGAGCGATCCGACTGGATTCCTGATGTTTCTGGGAATCAGGTTTCTAGGTCCATATATGCAATTTTTCCTTTTCCTATGAACTAACTCTGCAGTAGCAAAGTACTTTGTAACGTTGCTTGCTACCATATTTTAAAGGTAAATAAAATGATCAACCCGTAGCCGAAATGCGGTCACAAAACATTCACATTTTACCACCTACTTTAAGTAGGT
This sequence comes from Calotriton arnoldi, assembly GCA_963921515.1. Classification (NCBI taxonomy): domain Eukaryota; kingdom Metazoa; phylum Chordata; class Amphibia; order Caudata; family Salamandridae; genus Calotriton; species Calotriton arnoldi. The sequence continues at coordinate 950,723 of CAWUFW010006131.1, read as the reverse complement.
GGTAACCCATTCGCAAATGGGAAGGGGTCCCCAAGAGACCCCTTCCCCTTCGTGAATGTTTGTTACAGCGTTTTTTAAGAGCAGGCAGTGGTCCCACGGACCACTGCCTACTCTTAAAAAATGAAAAGAAAACTTTCCATTTTTGTTTTAGAAATGCATCCCGTTTTCCTTTAGGGGAAACGGGCTCCATTTAAAAAAAAAATCCTTTATTTAAAAGCAATCACAAACATGGTGGTCTGCTGACCCTAGCAGGCAACCATCCCTGTGATTTTTACGATTCCTAGGGGGACGCAAATTGCAACCTACCTCATTAATATTCATGAGGTAGGTAATTTGCGATCCCCTAGGAATCGCAAAAAGTGTTCAACACACTTTCATGCACGCCGTTTTGCAAATTCCTAATTGTGAATCGCAAGGATTCACAATTAGGAAATTGCAAAACGGTTTCTTCATGCTTCTGGCCCAAAGAAACATAGCAGATCATGGAAGTGCTCAGTTTCACAATCTCCATTGAGACCACTTAGAAAGTGATCAATTCTATGCATATTTAAAAAAAATTGACATGTATTTCTAAAAGGCAAGACCAACAAAATAAGAAAGCAAAATGTTTACTTACGTTGAGGCTGATAAGTGGCTCATAAGTTGTTCCGGCCTCCTCATTCGATAATTTTTTAAATGAAATTGGACATTGTAGATACTTGAAGTTGTAATCAATCTATCAATCCAACAACACAAATAAAAATGTAATTTTATAAATAAATCTGGATCATAACACGAAAGGAGAAAGGAGAAATAGAGAATTATCTCATGAGTAATTTGGTTGACCTAAATATCAACTGTTAAAGCACTAAAGCATAAATCTGTTCTTCTAGAGTAAAAGAAAGTGCAAATGTATGACCCCATGCATTAGGATATTGCATGATCAAAGAACTGCCCTGTGTGGGCTTATGCAGGGAATACACTTGGTCCAAATATGTTAAGGGAATCAAATTTACAGTGTATTACCACAACTTCATTAATGTGAAATGGAGCACCTAGGGCTATTGGAAATTAATTATCTTTATACTTCTTAACCCCCTATTGTGTCACAAAACTGTTTGTCAGTAAGCAAATTAATATTTTTGTAAAGAAACAATTGATGCATTGAATTGTACATCCATCATGGTTGTATACTGAGAGCATCGGACCTATTATTAGGGGCTGGAATTAAATGTTCTTTATAAGACATTATAGCAGAAAACAGGGGTATCAGAAAAGTGGAGTGATTGTTTGAAAAAATGCTAGGCTTACACACTCTTCATTACTCTGATTCTCTCTTCCTTGTCCCAATACTTACATTATGAGTTATATTTACCCAGTACATTAGTATTTCTCACAACCTACATAGCTTTTTTCTCTTTCTTTCTATTATAAAGAACCCTGCCACTCTCCTTGAATACACCCCTCCATCAGCAGCACTTTCTGAACATTACTAAAGCCCACTCCTCAATAGAATTGATAAGGCGGCTGAGATAAAAGAGGAAGAATGGGGGGTTGTTAGTAGTGAAAGAAGGAAAAGAGAATCTGAGTATTTTATGTTACGGTCCCAGTCCTTCAAACATCTTCAAGTATGGATATTGGCATACGAATGAACCCAGCTCTCCTAACTTCCTGCCCGAGGTAATTGCTATCAAGAAAAATAACCTTAGGGGTTAGGAATTTCTCTGTAACTTCTTCCAAGGGTTCAAAAGGAGGACCCCACAAAAAAGTCAAAACCAGGGGAAGATCCCAAAGAAGAAAACTATTCTTAACCTTTGGCCTAATCAAAAGAAAATCCTTTAAAGGAAACCAAATCCTCAATAGAGGAAAGACAACACTATGGGGATCTAAAGGCTTTGATTGCTGACCATTTGAGTTTTAGAATGGAAACCAAAACGTTCTTATTAAAGCCCGCCTGAAGAAATTCTAGGATCTCCTTCAGGGGAACACAGTAAGGGAGATAAAGATTTCAGAGAAGCCCAATAGTGATTATAAGACGTCTTCATTAAATCTCTGCTGGAGGCCTGTAAAGAAAGAGAGACAGATAAAGAAATGGCCTTCCTTAAAAGACCTTCCCTCTGAAACTCCAAGCCGATACTTGAAGACATGACAGGGAAGCATTAGTCAAAATCAGAGATAACAGAGGGGGAGAACCCACTCCTGGTAAATTGCCAGGAATCAAAGCAGGGAAAACCAGGTCCTTCTCAGCCAAAATGGAACCACCATGATGTCATCCCTCCCCTCCCTCTGAATGTTCAATAAAACTTCCAAAACAAATGGAGGAGGAAAGACGTTCAGTAGGAAATTCGGTCAGGCATGAAGGAAAGTATCTACTCCCACTTCTTGACTGCTCAGGAGTCTAGAGAAGAACATTGGAACCTGCGCATTTGAGTGATCCGCAAATAGATCTATCACCGGAGTTCCCTATCTGCAACAAAGAGCCTGAAAAAGAGTGGGATTGAGAATATAATTGGGAGCTGGAACAAATATAGGTCAGTTTATTTGCCTGAATGTTCAAGCACCCCTGATTATATACTGTTTTTAGGGCGAGAAGATTTTCTCTGCCCATAATACTAGGTCCCAAACAATGAGATTCACCCTCTGGCATTTTGTCCCAAACTGCCTGTTGATAAAAGCCTTCACTACTAGGTTGTCTGTCCTGATCACAAGAGCAGAACCCTTGAGCTGGGTAGAAAACACAAGTAAAGCTCTCTGAATCACCAGCAACCTCTTTGGAGACCTTGTTGACTCTTAAACTAACCAGAGACCATGAGCTGATGGATCCTCGATGACTGCTTCCCAACCCTGACTGCCGGCATCAGTCATCTAGACCAATGGGTCCAATAGGAAAAAGGGAGACCCCTGAAACAGGCCTGGAGTCTCTATACACCAGGTCAACTTAGTCCGTACAGAAGGAGTCACTGGAATGCAGATATTGTAATCCTCTGAGGTCAGAGACCCATGTTGTAGAATATGATGAAACACCTTCCACAGGTGAAAATTAGCTCAAAGAATATTGTTTACCATTGCTATCTGCAAACAGGAAAATAAAAATAAAAAAATCCCATTTTCTTCTTGCAGTGTTCTCAAAAATGCAAAATCTGTAACCCATAAAAAAGTTCTCATATCTCCCTGGACATGAAGCCATTCTCTCACTGGGGCTTCATGCTTCTTCAGAATTTTATCCACATGACCACAAAGCTTCATCCTACTTGGAGCTGGAAGGAACACTTTTCCCACATCTGTGCTAAAGTTGACACCAATATAATCCAGATTTTAGGTAGGTACTAGAAGAAACTTTTGCTTGTTGATGAGGAATCCAAAAGGCTCAACTCTCTGCAAACCACCCTTGAATGATTAAGGGACTGAGAGTGGGAACATGTTTGAATTGTCAGAGTAATTGGAACGTGTAGGTAAGAATCCTGTAAATCGAAAATCCCTACATCAGCAAAGGAATAACCTTCTGAAGAGAGCTAATCTTCAAATGTTCTGTGGCAATATAATTATTAAGGTCTTTTAAGGTCATAATCATTCTGAATTCCCTTGAAGATTTCTGTACTAGAAGAAATCTTGAATACTAGCTGCACCACCATTGCATTAGAGACCCCCCGATTATGGTTTTCTTCTGGAACAAGGTAGAAATACTCTCCATAAAAACCTGTCTCTTTGCTGAATCCAAAGGAGGGGGGTTTGCAAAAAACTGGAACTCTGGGGAACCAGAGTAAGCTTTATTTTGTATCTCAGAGATACAATGTGAAGAAACTATTTGTTTGTGATCTTGGAGAGTCATTGATTCAGAAATAAATAAATGCATCGCCCAACTGGGTTCAGGCACTCAGCATAGTCTGGATCGCTGATTCGGGTTACCTTTCCCCTCTGAAGATCGATGAGAGGAGTATTTTCCTTGGGATTTAGGTTGAAATCCAGTACTGTTGAAGGAGAAATTTGGCTTCTTGTTCCTATTTTTACCAAAGCTTTGTCTCCTTTTATCAAAGCTTTTCTGCCTATACTCAAAGGGTAGATAATAGACCTGTCATCCTTAGGGTGGTTGTTATATCCTTCCAATGTACTAATGTTTCTTCTATGTTACCTAGCTCCTAACTGCTCAGAAAGTGTGAGTGTTCTGAGTGGAATATTTGGTTGCCTGTGTGGTGAGGTGTGACAGTTGAAGATGGGCTGAGCAGCAGGCAGGCTGCTCCTGGTGGGGCTGCTTCACATGGAAACCAACTCGTAACTTAAGACCCAATAAAGAAACTACAAAGATATAACTCAGCTACGTCTGGTACATCACAACAGTGGTCTTCCCCCAAACCTTTTGCTTTTGACCTCCATGTTTCGCTGACTCTTTTTGTTGGCTTTAGGACTCTGAGCAATTTACCACTGCTGACCAGTGCTAAAGTGTGTGTGCTTCTTCCCAAAACGTGTGTAATTGGTGTAGACACAATTGGCATCTTTAATTCACCTATAAGACCCTTGTAAAGTGGTATACCATACACCCAGGGCCTGTAAATTAAATGCTACTAGGGGGCTGCAGCACGGATTGTGCTTCCCACACAAGTAGCCTTTCAAACCAGTTTGAGGCTTTATATTGCAGAGTCTATGTGTGAAGTTTACTACCACTTCAACTTTGCATATAAGGGTACTTGCCAAGCCTTAAACTCCCTTTTTTACCTCATATAAGTAACCCCTAAAGTAAGCTTTAAGTAGACCTAAGGGCAGAGTGTTATGTAAGTAAAAGGTAGGACATGTACATTTATCTTTTGCATACCCTGGTAGTGACAAACAGCTAAAACCGGTTCTCACTACTGTGAGGTCTACTCCTCTCATAGGTTAGCATTGGGAATTCCCTTATACACTGTCAAGCAGCAATTCCATGAGCAGAAAGGAGTAGCTACCTCATGTTTTATATCTTTGGAATGGGAATGATAAATCCTCGTTACTTGTGAAGTGGGATTTAACCTTATTGTTTTAGAAATGTTACTTTTAGAAAGTGGACATTTCTCTGCACCTATTGCTCTGTGTGCCTTGCAGCCTGTCTCCAATACACGTCTGGGGTGGGTGACAGCAACACTTTGTGCATTCCCTCCAGACAGCCACAAACACAGGAAGGATAGGTGTGTCTGAGTACCCATCTACATACATCTGCATTTTGATGGCCCTGCCTGGGCAGAGTGGAAGAGAGAAGCTAACACTTCACTGAATAGGTTGTATCGTGTCACCACACAAAGGACAGATGTATCCCCCCATATATAGCCTGGCAGACAGGGCTGGATTGGAAGGAAGAACTGAGGATCTGAGCCCTTCAAAGAGCTGCTTTGAAATCCCCCCACATCAAAGGCACTTTTGGGTATAAGTACCAGGTCTCTGACCCCTAAAATTAGATACTACTGGACCTGTAGCTATAGCTCTGCCAGAAGAACTGCTGTGCTGCTTAAAGGACTCAACTGGACTGCTGATCTGGAAGGTGTGCGTTTCTGCTTGTTGCTGCTCTCTGACTTTGCTGAAAGAGAGCTCGACTCTGCCTTCCCTCCAAGTGTGCTCCAAGTGCTTGTTGGCTTACCTCCTATTGCTTGAGTCTCAGGGATATCAAAGTCTACTCCGGCTCCTGTGTCTGGCTCACTGAATGTGTCCCATATAGTTGCAACACAGACTTTGACGCATAACCTTCAGCATGTGGTGAAAAGTGATGCATCCTTGACCTACCGGACCCACAACAATGCATATCACGGACGCATCTCACTGTTGCCATCAGGGAAGGTACTTTGTTCACCTGGGCTTGCATTGGTACTGTAGCCGGCAGGCGCTCCATTACGGTCAGCCCGAACTTTGACTTTGCCCCGGTCCACCATGGACGCAAGTAACCCCGAAATCGCTATTTGCTTCTATGTGCTATTTTTCACTTATTCTTTTGAAATTCATTATCTCAACTTCCATTCATTGGATTTTTGCCTTTTTGGTCTTGTTTTCTTCATAATTTAATAATCTATGTTTCTAATTCCCCTCTATGAAGTATAGAACCTGTAAAAGACATGCTAAGGAGACAGTTCTTCTGAGATGGGGGCGGCGGTCTCCCCTGCTCTTATCTGCCATCTCGGGGCAGCAATAGCATCCCGGAGAAAACTCTCGCCAGCACCCCCCCTGCTCTTCACTGTGGTCACCGCAGGGCGGCAAATGCAGGGACAGCCACAGGCGGCCAGAGGGCTAGCTACGCCACTGGCCTCAGCCAAGATAGCCAAGTATGTACAGCGGACAAGGGGCGCAAACAAAACAAATTACAAGGTGTATTCGTAGTATTGCCCATACAATGAATCCGAATAATACTAGGTAATTTAAATGGGCAATCACGAGAAAGGCACAGTAATTTTGCTGCAAAAGACGATGGCGTTTCGGCCTGTATGCAATGTTAGGCCATCATCAGGACCAGGTTACAAGTAGTTAGGAAACAGTGTAGGAGCGAATATATCGCGGAGGGGGGAGAGAGAAGTTGTCTCGAGCGGAGGGCTGTAGAGATCCAATAGGTGTACAGCTGACGGAAGGGGGCCCAGGATTTACTCCACATTCAAATCACTGTCCGCTCTTGACTAATCCAATGGACGAGGCTTGATGCTCGCGCAATACCGCTGCTTTCACATTAGCCTCTCGACCCATTGGTCTTTCTCACTCTGGACCCACTTTTTTCAAGGGGCTCCCTTCCATCAGCTGTACACCTATTGGATCTCTACAGCCCTCCGCTCGAGACAACTTCTGTAAATGAGGCGAGGCCCCTATCACCACCACACGTCACTGAAAGTGATGCTGTGGTGGCGATAGGGGCTTGTAAATATGCCCCTGACTGCCTTATCAGCTCTGCTTCTTTTTAACTGCTCCAAAAGAAAGGAAATGAGCAAATATTTTGCAGAATGGAGAACCTGACATGTGAAGAGCTATAGTTTACCGCACCTGCACCACATAACTGTATGAGTATACAACTTTATATCAGTAAGAATAAGCTAATGAAATATGGCTATTTCAGTCATTGAGAATGGTTATTTTTCACTTACAGAGAAATCAAGACTTTTTCTGTCCCCTCCAGATTCAGTCCTACATCGGTCTAGAAGCCACTGGAGAGAGAAAAATAGAAATGTATAAACATACATGTATACAGAGAACCACATATGCAATCAAAAGCTTTCCTAGCCTAGGCTAGTGTATGGTGTAGCTCGCTGAAATTCATCTATGCAAAAACAAAAAAACTAAAAAGTCTGTCTAAACCATAAACTACATCTGTGGCAGCATATACTTAACATGAATCCCGCAACATACCAATCTGCAGTGCTGGTGCTGATGTGTTGAATTTTACCCAATATTCCTTTCCCACCAGGTAATGTATTCTCTCAGTTTGGGGATATGCTAAAAGCTCTTCACAATGGCATTAACAGACTAGAACTGTTCACTTCTGCTATAGTTGGACTTGTCCAATATGTTGTTTCAAACCCAGGGTCATCAGGGTGTGTTCCAGCGCAGATGAAGATGTCACCTCGGTGGCCATCTGGTTGGGGTGAGGCTGACTCTAGCAGCAAGTGTACAGCGTCATATGGTTGGGCAAGGAGCCTGTCATGTTCAAGGACTTGGTCCACTAGGCATCCAGGGGACGCCATTTCTAGCATGAAAAGACCAACACGTGGCTGATTATTCTGCTTTTTTCCACTAACAAGCCAGAGAGACAAGGCTGTTAGAGGGAGGCTCCACCCCTTACCAATCATGAACAAAACATGACTTCAAAAGAAAGATCCAATGCTTGAAAAGAAGTATAAATAGTTTTTAAAAAAAGGAGTCTGGGAAGAGCCCTTGGAATGAAAGGCAATGCCCTGAAAGAAGCCATCTCTCTTCTATCTGCAGGTAACTATAAACCCCACGGATGTAATACCTAACAAACCATATAAGCACAAAGTATAAAATACTTTACGGTTCTACAAATGCCTCTGTTGACTCTCTAAGAGCCCAGGATTACTGCCCTACCTAAAAAACAGCCCATTTACTAAACCATGTTTTATGCTCCACTATTCACCATAAAAACATGTGCCAAGATTCCTTGTGACATTATGCTTCTATTTGTACCTGCATTAATAGATTTAAGTTTGCTCTTTACCAAATGGATTTTGCCAGTTTATTTTACAGATTCACATTATTTAGAACACAAAGCCATAATTTCCATTGAGCGACTATGAAAGCCGAATCAAGCTATCCCCATAAAGTGAAAGCATTCATCATCTAGAAATCCTTCAGGAACTATCCTCCCCAAACCATAATCCTGGCAAGTCCTGCATCGAAGAGAACAAACACACCTCTTTGAAAAATATAGTTTTTTATTACAATGTACTTGCAGTCATATGAGGATGAAGTGTGGAGTGTTGGTACACATAAGTAAATATGTTATAAATACATAAATGAATAGGGGTTTGTGTGAAATGTCTTGACAGATGTTATCCACATTAACAGTGTACTACTAAAATGGCTTTAGGGGGAGGATGGCAAATTATATTACAGTGAGCTGGCCTTTCTCATAACAAGTTGGATTACAAGCCCTAGAACCTTCATACACCTATCTAGGTCATGTCTTCAAAAACTTCAAATATCCACACCAGTAAAATATTGATTCCATCACATCTTCATGGTCAGTATCTCATCTAGAGAGGGATTTCTACAGTAAACATTTTCTCTCTTATTATTTTTTATATTTTGGTAATTTTAAATATTATACCTGCAACATGGAGACCCTTATGTCCAAAAATTAAGATCTACTAGGTAATGCGTTTCAGGATGTTTGTGGTCAACATGCTTTTCTTGGAAGAGAAAGCAGCTCTTGCTACACGCAGACTTTCATTTTCATGAGGAGATTTAGTTGCATATAATGATACCAGCTTGATTTTATGTATATAATTCCATTTGCACTGTTGTATACCACAATATTTTTTCTGAATTCTGCACCAGGTTTGCACCCCTGCAAAGGCCATAGCCTGGTTTAGACACCCATTTATTGACATAGATGTCCAAAGTAGCATGAGGACCATTCTTCGGGTCACTTGATGCTACAGATCAAACAGGCATCATGGAGACTATTTTACATTTATATCATGCGTCTAAACATGAGACTTTCTACAGACAAGATTCTTCCCTCATAGACTGCTGTACCTAAATTTCTCAGGTAGAATAAGTCAAGACAGTGTACTGCTTGGGTCTAAGAACTGGGTCTTGGTGGTCAGAGATTCGGGTACAGTTACGAACTGTTCTTCCAGAGTCCTTTGCCAGTAAGACAGATATTTAACAAACAAGCCTTCATTTTTCTTCTCTTTCCGAATTCTATAATGGAGGTGAGTCAATCATGGATATTTAGATGAGATAACCAGCATGAGTGTGGTGGACAACCCTAATCCAAAGCCTAAAATACCCACACACTCTACACTCACCCTAAACTCACAATGTTATTACAGTGTGATATAAGTATTAGGCAGTTAGTGTACCTGTTGCTCCTAAACCCTTCAAGCACTGCTTGCAGATTAAACTGCCAGGAGTCTATGGACAGACTTGTTTCTTAGCTGGTTTATTTTTAACATAATGAGAAATAGACGCCAAAGCAGAGCTGTTAGGTGGTCAATTTATCTGTATGAGCTGAATGACAGTAAATTCAAAATGTAAGGTTACATGTACAGCTCTTTGACTCCATATTTGGTCCAGGTGTAATTGGGAGGGCAGCCTTCATTATTAATGTTGCATTGCAATGAAAACATCATAAATATACTGTAACTATATCACTATTCTCCAGAGGCAGCCTTATCCTCTTACAATCAGAATGGCCAATAACGTATTAGCAGAAGATGCACTGGCAGAACAATATATGCACCTTTAGCAATCCAGATGTGGCTTGGCCTAAGAAGGTCCTAGCCCACACAGAGGTCAGAATTCTGAGTTCTAAAATGAAAGGAAAGCTGTGGAAGACATAAAGGTAGATGACTTACCTACAGATGTAAATATTTGTATTGTTACATGCAATAGGCATCTGCCATTACTTGCCATCTGCGTAATCTATGAGCACCCATTACTCCGAGTGCACCAGCATCCTTTTCTGAGGTTCAAGTATCCTTTTATTTTTCACAGTGAGTTGGGGAAGCCAACAACCCTCCACCTTCTAGTTTTCCCATTTCTTGCTCTAATTTCAAGGAGGGAATTTGAAAGTTGGGGATGTGTCTTTTGCCTTTTATTAAACACAGCAGTCGGGAGCCCTCTCCTTCTACCTCCTTCTACTTTCTTGGCCAAGGGAAAGAGGTATCCTGGATTGATCAGCTGTTGGAGGTTTTACATAGGAACCAATCCAATTTTTCCAGAGAGGTTGTAAAGGCCAGGGATGACCCTAACTCTGGATAGTGGGTATGAAAGAACAGAATAGGTTTCAGGAATTCAGAAGACGTTAGCATCTTTGGTATGGTGGAGACGATTGCGTGTATTACCGGAGAAATCATTACAGGGTTTCTAGAGTTATCTGCTGTATTTCAAATCTGAAAGATCAACACCATCAAAAGCAGTATGTAGTCGACCTCTCTGGATGTCTTTCAGTGCAAAATGCCCAACTGAAGGAAAGATCTTAACTTCTATCCTTGCTGACAATAACATCAGGACATCGTAGGTGTGAAAAACAAAAGCTCTAGAACACAATCCCGGGTTTCTTTAGAGGTTGGACACCGACGGTATGGCACCAGAATATTTTAACCAAAATATAGTCTGACAGAAATATCATATATCCTAAACATCATTTCCAAAAGTACCACCCTTTTTGAGTTAACAATAGAAACTATACACCAAATGCGATGATACATTGGTAAAGAACATTTTTCACCCCTGCGTACAGGCTTCCAAGAACCTTTGCCTGGGAACAAAACAATGCTACACAGAAAAGACTGGTGAGTATCTTGAGTACCCTGTAAGGCAGGTAAAGAACTTTGCCCCATGCATAGGAAGTCCCCACACAAACTGATTACTCTTTGTTCTATTAGTGACAAGTGTGCAGCTATCATAGATGTTCTGATGCACAGCAGCCTGAGGTAGTTTGCACCTATATCAGAATACATGTGCTATAGAGCAGGTCTTCATAAATTAATCACAGAACCAATCCTGAAGCTTTATACTGAATTTTTCAATAATACTATTTTACTCTTCTCAATCACCCTCAACAGGGAATGTTCTTTTTGTAACAGCAGGTTGAAAAGGAGTCTCTGGCAGAATCTGTGCATGACTCACTATATCGGTGAAAACTAGGACATCCTAAAAATGGGATAGGGGCATAGCTATCAATGGTGTGTCAGGTATAGTGGCTCCATGACCCTCTGCACTGAGTTTTGGCTGTTTTTTTAATTCCAAGCAAGAGTTTATGATTGCTCATTTCCATCCTTACATTTTAGCTTATGTCACTCTTGTTACACCACTTCAATGGGACACACCATTTAGATTGCCCTCAGGAGAGTTTAATTGTCTCTTTCACTCCAGAGTTCTTAAACATACCCTCGATTTTTTTGTGCGAGATATCAGTCTGAGATAGTTATTTAATGGTTTGGTTAGTGATAAAGAGAGAATGTGCTCTTCAGATTGTTATTTTATTAAGTCAAAATGTACATTACTATTTTTAAAAATGTGTTGAATGCTTAATACATTATATTTAGTTAATATTGATTTATGCTGTACTTTGTCTGACTGTCTACACAACAAACTAACTATTGCTTGGATGGCTTGAACACCAGTCCTCACAAACAGAACCTGTTTCATGTACAGACTTTTCAGCATAGAATTTATTGAAGTGCTCTGACCACACACCAACTGTACAACAGGGCTAATGTTACAAGCAGAAGAAAGCATGCATACCTATAATATAGGCACCCTACCTCCAACATTCCTAAAAATGTTAACATGCTAAATTTCTCTGCAAGCCAGCTTACTACTTTCCAGTTCAGCACACTCCAAGAAAGGTGTACACACAATCCTTTGTCACACACAGATTAAAATTAGCTGGAACATTAGCTGTGCAGCTGTTTGCTTACTTGGAAAAACATAAGAAGCTTAATGTTTGAGGCAGCAATTGTAAGCAACCGGACACATTAGTAGAATTTGTTTCTTGACATGAGTGCTAGAGGAAACCTACTCATGCTTTCACTTATCTGCACATCTGTTCAAAGCTCTTCAATTGCATATTTGGGAGGAAAATGTTCTAAAATTGATTATTATACTTTATTCTAATCCCAAAAAGGGTCTACATATAAAAATTGTAGTCAGACTCCTTTTTACTCTACAAATAGATACTAGATAGGGTTGTACCCATTTGCAATTCGTTTCATTTCTGATCTTGAATCCTTTCTGGCCAGATTATTCAGAATGCTTCTATTAGAAGGGCTTTTTACGGCGATGAACAATTGAAATATTCTGCAGATGACGTGTTACTCTATATAAAATAACCCAAGACATTCTTTACCTTATTTCTTTAAAAAAGTTGTTACTTTCCAAAATATCAAACTATAAATTAAATAGGGACAAGTCAGAAATTATCTCTTTGAATACATTTTATGTGAAAGATATGTGTGATCAATTTAGTTTAGAATTGAATAGGGACAACACAAAATATCTGGGGCTATGGTTCGCTAATTATAATAATGATACAATGAAATTTAATCAGGACTTAACAAAAAAATGAACACACTTATTGAATGCTGGTCTCCACTATTTTTTAACAAGGCTGGACACCATAAAATTGATTTGCCATAAAACAAATGCTCTTTATGTTACTGTTTAAAAATATCCCAGCCTGCTTTTTTTAGAATATAGATTCATGCTTGTCAACATTTCTTTGGAAAGGATTAAAATGTAGAATGCGTTAAGTAAACTAAAACAACCTAATGAATATGGTGCTTTTTGGTTTCCAGCTTTTCCCCTACATCCATCTCTTTTTCCTTGGAGCAAGCAGAATATTAATTGGTGTCCTATATTTCAGCTAGTTTTCCAGCTCAAGTTCAAATTGAAAATGCCCTTATTCACTTTTTACTTTTAAGGGATTCATCACAATGACAAAAACGCCATCCCATTTATCGTCCAATATCTTTAATAATATGTGTAGAATCCTTCGTCCAATTATTGGTTCTAGTGCTTCGAATAAGAAACCTTTTATTAATGACTATGCACGTTATATTAGCCATATTAAAAACACTGACAAGCAATTAAATTGGAAATCCTAGAAAACAGGGGGATTTTCTTTTGTTTTTCAATGATTTCATAATGACATGTTAATTCCTTTCTTGAATTACATAACATTCATAATTGCACTTTTTATAGAACACAATATGATAAATTGGTAGTTGGTTTGTAGAACTTATCTCTTCTTAACACTGATGTTGCTTCTTCAGATGAACCATGCATTATTTTATTGCAACATCCCACAATTCTCAAAGCTTCAAACATTTAAGTAGCGTTATTTACTAATGAATATTTGAGGGTAACATCTAAAACAAACACATTTGGGAATCTGAATTGAATGTTGAATGGTCTATTCGTATTTGGATTTCTATTTGAAGAAGAAATATTCAACATCAGTATCTGCTAGTACATTCAAAAATATATATTTTTTTTTAAACACAGAACCTTTATCACACCCTCAATGCTATTTAAATTACACCTCCCTCTAGATTATTTGTGTTAGTCATGTAAAATTGTGTTTCTACATGTTTCATTTATTTTTGAATGTCAACCTACAGCTTTTGGTTAAAGATTTGGGGGTAAATTAATTTAATTGTTGGTATGAATGTTCCATTTAGACATGGCAATTTTTATTGGGTGGTCTGTTAGATGAATAAAAAACGCTTCCTATAAAGGGAAACATTATTGATTTACTTATTGTAATTGCTATCCAACATGCTGCAATTAATTGAAATGATAATAAGAATACATCTTATATAGCAAGGTGGAAAGGTATATGTTTGAATCATAAAGTTGATAGTATTGAGTTGAATAAATGGGACCTTCAAGATCTGAGGTTTCTAAACCTCCTTAAGAATTAAATTTCATTGAATAATATATGACTAAGTCATATTACAAATTATTGTTTAAAATAATTTGATATTTTATGCCTTTTAGGTTGAAATAGATGGCATTTATATTTATTAAATCAAATCCAGCAAATTAAAAAAATATATTGCTTATTTCAGCCCTAAAGGAACTCATATTTAACATGCCATGGATATGATTCAGAAGATAGCCAAACAATATAGTATTAATTGTTGAGCAGGTACACATATTTTGCCATATTTACATTTTAATTGAGGGGACAGCCGAGAAAAACAACATTTAATACAGTTTTTATTGAGATCTCTACTACAAAAAAGCTGCCAGAGACATCACCAAGATTACGCATTGGAGAATGGCAATATTACACATCTCTGGATAATACCAGAACAGTATTGACATTGTGAAGAGAGGAATAAAATGATACATTTTTCGATATCTTTTGTGTGCCTACCTACTGTGACCCTGATTTAACCTGTGTCGTTTTTATGTTGGCCTTGAGTTCTGAAGATGTAACACTGTTTCTGCCTATCATGTCCACAAGTTTCCTCTGGCAGCAAATGGCTGCCAGCGATACCTCAATTTATAAAAGTGTGCAGTATAACATTGACTGTTTCAGGAATTACTGTAGCTCGAAATCATAATAGCTGCTTGTAATGCTTTGGAGAGGAAAGAATGTATGGAGAGGACACTTTTTCCTCTCCTGAGCATTAAGGGAAACACTAACCTGAGGCGCTATATTCTTTATCTTTTATTCTAGGAGCTTTATTCCTCTATTTGAATTTAGCCCCTGTATTTAAGCTCTTGCTTCTTCTTTTCCTCATTCATGATGGCTCTTAGAGATGAATTCCAGTTTTTTACTTGTGCACTTGGTACATTTAGAAAAAATTACAAGATTGCCACAATTATGGATTTTATCATTCTCAATTGGGAGTTTTCTTAGAATATCTGACCAGCACATTTTGAAATATTATTTTAAATGTTATATATATATATTACCTACTGGCGGTCGCCAGTAGGTAGTTATAGTTAGGACCTATTTTCCATAGGAAATTCACAACATTCTATTTCCAATAACTTTGGCGCCGGTTGATGAATCTTCGTGAAATTTTCAAAACTCGTGGGGCGCTCTGGTACTCTCCTATCCTGAAAGTCTCAGGGTGATTCGTCAAGTGGGGGCCGAGAAAAAAGGGGGGTCCCAAAACGTGTTTTCCCCATGCAATTTTCCATAGGAACCTTTAGTCGCAGCTACAGCCTGAACTGCTGAACGGAATTACACCAAATTTGGCAAAAAGGTAGCCCTTGGTTCAGAGTCGTGCCTTTGGTTAAATGGTGTAAATCTGCTCAGTAGTTCCTGAGAAATTTGAAAAAGAAAACACATATATATCTGGGTGGAGCCTAACCACACGTCATCGTGAGATCTGATTGGCTATCAGCACTTCAACCTGGAATTGCTGGCAGCCATCTTGGGACCAATATAAATGATAGTACCCCATTGAAATGCATTGTAGTGAATCGAAGATTTTGAGGGTTACCAAAAGGAGAACTATAAAGGGTGATAACAGACTTTAGTTACATTAAAATTCATTTGTTGATGGTACCATACTAATTTCAGGAATTGTGGTGTGTTCTAAGGTGATTTTACCCTGTGAAAAACCTTCTGCTGGGATATCATGAATCATGTTTGAGAGAAAACTATTTTCACATGCTTGTCCCATACAGTTTTGGAAGGTGCTCCAGAAGCTAAAATGAGAGCATATTTTCTGTAAATTCACATTATCTTTCTCAGTCATGTGAGAATGAAGTCTGACATTCTCAGTAAAACATGTACATCCAACAAGGGCAGAAAAACATGTACCTCCAACAAGGGCAGAGACTGTCAGTTGATTCCTTTGTGTTCTACTGCAGCTTCCCAGAGTGTTCTAAAGAACAACTAGAGTGCTAACAGCCTTACTTATGACAAAAGTATGGCACACCTGAAGCCATCTTGATTGGAATAAACTGGTAACTCTTAAAACATTTAATTTAAAAAGGAACAAAATGATGGGGTTAATTTTGTCATAGAAATTATGGTTAGTGCTGTAGAAAGAAAAATTAGGACATGTTTTAAGTGAGATCTCAAATATCTTCCTGTTATATTTCAACAGGAGCAGCCTGTCAGTTGATGCCTTTGTGTTCTACTGCAGCTTTCCAGAGTGTTCTAAAGAACAACTAGAGCGCTAACAGTCTTACTTATGACAAAAGTATGGCACACCTGAAGCCATCTTGATTGGAATAAACTGGTAACACTTAAAACATTTAATTTAAAAAGGAACAAAATGAGGGGGTTAATTTTGCCATAGAAATTATGGTTAGTGCTGCAGAAAGAAAATTTAGGGCATGTTTTAAGTGAGATCTCAAATCCTCTTCTATTTCATTAGAAAATTCTGACATGCAGACTGAAACAATCACTTTCAATACCAGCAGTAGACTTCCAGTTAACTCCCTGGTGAGCAGTAGCTTTACTACAGTGATCCAATGAACAACTAGAGTGCTAACATTCTGAATTTATGGCAAATGTGTGGCACATCTGAATGCCTTCTTGATGGAATCAAAGTAAAAACTGAAAGCATTTCCTACTGAGGAGACTGCAGTAAATGACAAAATTAGGAAACTTCATAACAAATAAGTCTCCCAAGATGGCCACCAGAGAAAAAGAGCCCAAATGTAGCACAAATATCACCCAGATGTAGCCCACATATAGCCCAATGACAGAAGTGTGCAAAACACTTTTTATTTTTAGTTTTTCTGCAGTTTTATATAGTGCAAACTGGTCAGGTATTGGAGCGTTACATCTCACTTGGACCCCTTATTGCGTATTTTGCACGAAGTACATGAGATTGATCTTGCGAAACATTGAACTTTACGATTCTGTTAACCTGAAGTTGCTCTGAACCGGGCTTTGTAACACCCGTCTTTACCTACTGGTTTTAATTAATTCTCACTGTATTGTATTAGGAAAGAGGATTTACTGTTTTTATGTACACTTTTATGATCTATGTTTCTAAATCAGATCAAATAAAGTTTAATGAATTCTATGGCAGGACGGAGGCGAGGATTATGCATATCTTTCCTCACTTTATTTGCATAGCAGTTCAAAGAAAACATAACACAACAATCATTAAACAAAAGACTACACAACCCATGAACCCTTAGGGGGGTAGTCTCCAAGGCAACTATAGTCCAATCTTATCACAGTCCATCGTATATAATATTGTGACATCCCTTCCGCTTCCTCTTTCTTCACTGCTCGTCAGTTAAGTGCATTTCTTACATTCTTGGCTTAATCTGACGTTGTTGCTGTTTGTATAGCGGTTTCTTGTGCACGTTAATAGCATTATTGCCTTGGTATTGTTTCATATTCCCTGCGCAGCAGGCTCTTGCCCGAGCGCGTTCTCCCCCTCGCAGTTTCTCCCGCTGTGCTCTGCGCGCGGTGAGATCCTGTCAGGCGCGTCTGGTCCGAGCGAGGCAGCTCCGTCGAGCGCTCCCGCTGGTCTTTACGCGCGTTTGGGAATCCGGTCACTCCTTTAGTGTCCGCTTGATTCCCCGACCAACCTCGCCTAATTTTGACACCGCTATGCGGTGATTTCCCCACACGGCCACGTTAGTGACCAGCGCCACCTGGTGGTGGTAATTGGTATTGCGCCTCAGTCTATTCTTATAACAGCTTCGGGAAAGCCCAGCTGTTGGAGCACCGGCGAGGGGGCTGTCTTAAGGATTTTAAGGGCATTTGTTCTGTGCTCACACCCTCTGCTATCATGTCTTCTCCAGAAGACCATTTTTACTCCTCCTACCAGGAAGTGGAGGAGGAATGGCCCCCCAACTTCTCCCTCCAGCAGTGGACCAAGCCCTCTCTCTGGCTATTTCTAGGGCGCTGGCTCCTCTTAGGGATCAGGTTGATAAGCTGGCGAAAACATCCCTGGGGTGTTCAGTGACCCAGATCTGGTGGTGGCGGGTCCAAGTAGCTCCCAGATGGGGAATAAAAGGGCCGTTAAGCATAACGCGGGGCACTTGGAAGGATTTGATAAACTTACGGAGACCTTCCTCAAGAGTGCACGAACACTAAAACATGCACCCTGCCGGGAGGAGGAGGGGCCTGGAGAAAATTGTGACACTGTCACCACTATTGTAGACCCCGACGGTGGGTTTCCCTTAGAGGGAGAGGGTGTATCGGAGGACGATTTCTCCTCCGATGAGAATAAGGACTCGGGGCGTCCCTGGCGTCCAGAGTCCCACTCCTCTCAGTCCCCGGTTGGGGACGGGGTCCACTCGGACATGTTTGAGCCTACCCAAATTTACCATCCTAGGTCGGCAGAGTGGACACCTGACGCCAAAGTGGCAGAGTATGTGGTGGGGAAAATCCATCAACCCCTTGAAAGGGAGGTCAGGAATAGGATGAGGGGAGAATGCCCTAGGACCTCACTGAAGGGGAAGGTGCACACACGCCTGAAATTGATGAGAAACTATGTACCTTTTTCTCCAAGTATATGAGGGATCCCAAGAAAGGAATTGATAGGTCTTGGACGTGGTAGGGCCCTTGACCCAAATTATTCAATTGACGGAGCGTTCCAAAGAGTCAGGATCCCCTTTGTCCACGGATATTGTGGCTGGTTGGGCGCACTACCCTAAACCCTAAAACACTACCCCTCTACTACCCAAACACCACTGCACTACCCTAAACCCTAAAACACTACCCCCAGCACGACACCCTACACTACCGAAACCAAACTGCACTACCCTAAACCCTAAAACACTACCACCAGCACGACTCCCTACACTACCCAAACACCACTGCACTACCCTAAACCCTAAAACACTACCCCCAGCACGGCTCCCTACACTACCCAAACACCACTGCACTAAACCCTAAATATACCCCCAGCATGACCTCCCACACTACACAAACACCACTGCACTACCCTAAACCCTAAAACACTACCCCCAGCACGACCCCCTACACTACCCAAACACCACTGCACTACCCTAAACCCTAAAACACTAACCCCAGCATGACCCCCTACACTACCCAAACACCACTGCACTACCCTATACCCTAAAACACGACCCCCTACACTACACAAACACGACTGCACTACCCTAAACCCTAAAACTCTACCCACAGCATGACCCCCTTCACTACACAAACACCACTGCACTGCCCTAAACCCTAAAACACTACCCCAGCACTACCCCTACACTACCCAAACACCACTGCACTAACATAAACCCTAAAACACTACCCCCAGCACAACCCCCTACACTACACAAACACCACTGCACTACCCTAAACCCTAAAACACTACCCCCAGCATGACTCCCTACACTACCCAAACACCACTGCACTACCCTAAACCCTAAATCTACCCCCAGCATGACCCCCTATACTACCCAAACACCACTGCACTACCCTAAACCCTAAAACACTACCCCCAGCATGACCCCCTACACTACACAAACACCACTGCACTACCCTAAACCCTAAAACACTACCACCAGCATGACCCCCTACACTACTCAAACACCACTGCACTACCCTAAACCCTAAAACACTACCCCAGCATGACCCCCTATACTACCCATACACCACTGCAGTACCCTATACCCTAAAACACTACCCCCAGCACAACCCCTACACTACTGCACTACTCCTAAACCCTAAAACACTACCCCCAGCACGACCCCCTACACTACCCAAACACCACTTCATTACCCTAAACCCTAAAACACTACCCCCAGCATGACCCCCTACACCACCCAAACACCACTGCACTACCCTAAACCCTGGAAAAGAAACCCCCACCCCATGCCCAATCCCCCTTACCTCTCACTCCTCATGGTTCCTCTCTCCTCGTGGTTCCTGCTTCACGTCATCTCTGAGGGGCGGTGGACGTCGTTGTGAGGAAACGGAACAGCCTCTGTTTCCTTACAACGACATGGATCGTCTACATGTTTTTTGGAATGCATGGTCATTTACCATACATACCTTTACAACAAAATTCGTTGTAAAGGCATGCGTGGTAAATGACCATGCGTTCTAAAAAAATGCGTAGTAATGACTTTGTGATGTACAACGCATGCGTGGTAATGCATGCGTTGTAATGGTATCGCAAAGTAAAAAAGTCGTTGTAACGGCTGTTTACCGATCGAAGCTGGCCCCTGTTCTTCAGTGAGACGTTTATTTGATTAATTAGGAGGAAGGAATGTGGGTTTTTTACCAAAAAGTGCATTCCCGGCTGTTGTATTGTGAAAGTGTCCGCGTGGCATGGTTTCACTTCCGGTGAGAGAGTGGAAGAGTCTGTTTGGATCTAAAGGAGTTCTGTTGTTGGACGGGGCCGGCGCGACATGTCATCAGAAAACATAGCTAATGGAAAGCGTCCTCCCTGAAGTGTGGAGCAGTGCCATGAGAGGTCAACGAGTGTGCGTCCCACCGCAGTATCACCGTACCGCGTGACCCATGTGCCGCCTCCAGGATACGGGAGGCAGAAGCGGCATCGCAGGTCCTCTTGAAGACCGTTGTAGCACGAATTCTACATTTTGGTACTAGGGCATTTTAACTTTGTTGTTCCTGCCAGATACAAAGAGAAGATCCTGTGTTATTCAGTGCCCTTGTTACCTTTTTTGTGGGTTGTGGTGCTTTTCACTTCGCTGCCCCGCCGGTGCACACAACTGGGCACCCCACCTCGTTTGCCATCTGCAGGGCCTCTGCCCTCGGATCACTGGTTTCTGTTTCTGGAGTGGCAACATAAACAGTTGCTCCCAAAGGACTAGCCTGAACACTTAGGTGAATATCCCCTGCACCAGCATTCCACGGAAATTCTTTCCTAGCTCTCCCACGTCAACAGGTACGGCTCCGCTCGCGACACCGTATGACGTCATCGGAGCCATAAGAGGACCTCGTCGGCGTGCTGACGTCAGTTCCACCCATTTTTTCCGTGCCACCGAGGCAAACAGGGGACCGAGACATTTTCACATGTATACATAGTATAATAAATATATATATATTCACTGAAAAACCATAGGTTTCAGGCACGTTTTAGTTAGAAATTAGCATTTAAAAAACCTTAGAAATTCACTGAAAAAACCATAGGTTTCAGGCACGTTATAGTTAGAAATTAGCACTTAAAAACCTTAGAAATTCACTGAAAAACCATAGGTTTCAGGGGCGTTATAGTTAGTTGGGCATTTCACTCGTACAAAACCATAGAAATTCCCCGTTATAGTTAGTTCAGCTAACTATAACTCGCGCGCCCGCAATGCACTGCTGATGACGTCACATATTACAACACTCATGACATGGTCAGTGACATTACTCATGACATCACTGATGACATCTCAAATGACATAACTGATGACATCACTGATGACATCATCCAGTGAATGTGTGTTTTTCTGAAAATGAAATATGTTTTATATATGTATATCTCAAGGTCGATGGAAGAATAAATGGGTATATAAGTGTCTAAATGGATGATTTTTTTTTGTAAAATTGATTGTATAACTGACTTAGGGGCCGATTCCGATTCAGGCCGGAAACCTCTCCGACCGAGCCGGACCCGGAGAGATTTCCGACCGAAACGGACCCTAGCAGTCCGACCGAACGAGTACGATGCGTTCGCATGTTAACGGACTCGAGTCGGTCGGACTCCCATTGAAGTCAATGGGAGCCGGACGTACAACGCGTACGCGGGCTCCCATTGACTCAATGGGTGCGAGGCGAACAAGGGCTCCCCTACAGCGGGTACGCATCGACGCGGGTCGCGCCGTGACATGCACAGGTAGGGGGGACCCATGGGTCCCCCCTGTGTGCGACTCGCGCGGCTACGCATACAGGGGGGTCCGACATGGACCCCCAAAGTGCGGCTCCGACTGCTCTTTCGAGCCGGATGGCGCGAGTCAGTCGGACTGCTCGCGGCGCGCATCGTACTTACCCGGCCGGGGAACATCTCCATTGCGCGGTGCGAGTCGTGTCCGAGCGAGTCGGTCGGAGCGGTTGAGTCCCGAGAACGAGTCGGTCGGCGATTTCGCGAGCGCTCGCATCGTACTCGCTCGCCCGGACGCACGTACGAATCGGTCGGGAACCAGGGCTCCGAATCGGATCCGGTAAAGCCAAATCCGATTCGGAGCCCTACCGGCCGAGATCGGAATCGGCCCTTAAGTGTATCTTAGTGAATACATGGGTTAGTGAGTAATGTTTAAATATGAAAATATCTGTATCAGTCTCTCACTTTGTGTATAAGTGGCTGCATGGATTGGTGAGTAGCTACATGAGTGTCTATATGGGTTATTAGTTGGTTTTTGAGTATCAGTATGAGTGTCTGAGTGTCTGTATGGTTCGGTGGGGGTATTACTTAGTGCATAGATGCATGAATGAGTGACTCACTGTTTGTATGTGTTGAAGACGGCATGTGTGCAGGACTGTATAGGTGGATGAGTATGTGTATGGGTGTGTTAGTGAGTGAATGACTGTCTCAATAGTGTCTTTATGAGTAACTACATATGTTTTAAACTAGTATATGTGAGTATTGGTGTATATAAGTGAGTATATGTGAGAGTGAGAGATTGGAAGAGTTCCTGTACAAATAAGTAGGTGTTTCTATAAGTGATTGTTTAAGAGAGTAAGTATGTGTAAGTTTCTGTAGAAGTAAGTGTGGTAGTGTGTGTATAACTGTATATGCAAGTAAATGGATGTTTGATACTTTGTTTGCATGTGTGACTATGTGTGTGAGTAACTCTATGGATGAGTGGCGGTGTGTAACAGGATGTATAGGTGTATGAGTACATATGATGAGTGAGTACATGTATGAGTGACTGTATAGGGACTGTTGGTGAATGAGTGGATGTGTGTGTAGATCTTGGAATTACTGAATAGGTGTGTTGTAACTGGTATTGGTATGTCCATTGTTTTGAAAATGTTAGTTTGTATTTTTGAGTGTGTGTATCAAAGGTTATATTAGGGTGAGAGGAGGTCTGCCACTCTATCACAAGGATGATGTCATCAGTGATGTCATCAGTGATGTCATTTGAGATGTCATCAGTGATGTCATGAGTGATGTCACTGACCATGTCATGAGTGATGTAATATGTGACGTCATCAGCAGTGCATTGCGGGCGCCGCGAGTTATAGTTAGCTGAACTAACTATAACTGGGAATTTCTATGGTTTTATACGAGTGAAATGTCCAACAAACTATAACGCCCTGAAACCTATGGTTTTTTCAGTGAATATATATATATATATATATATATATTCACTGAAAAACCATAGGTTTTAGGGACAGTTATAGTTAGTTGGACATTTCACTGCACAAAACCATAGAAATTCCCCCGTTATAGTTAGTTCAGCTAACTATAACTCGCGCTCCCGCAATACACTGCTGATGACGTCACATATTACATCACTCATGACATGGTCAGTGACATCACTGATGACATCACTGATGACATCTCAAATGACATCACTGATGACATCATCCACATGATAATTTCATGCAGCTCCTCACACCCTAATATAACCTTTGATACACCCACTCTAAATTACAGACTGCCATTCGCAAAACCATAGACACTCCAACACCAATAACTACATACCAGTCAAGATGGCTTCAGGTGTGCCATACTTTTGTCATAAGTAAGGCTGTTAGCACTCTAGTTGTTCTTTAGAACACTCTGGGAAGCTGCAGTAGAACACAAAGGCATCAACTGGCAGGCTGCTCCTGTTGAAATATAACAGGAAGATATTTGAGATCACACTTGAAACATGTCCTCATTTTTCTTTCTACAGCACTAACCATAATTTCTATGACAAAATGAACCCCATCATTTTGTTCCTTTTAAATTAAATGTTTTAAGTGTTACCAGTTTATTCCAATCAAGATGGCTTCAGGTGTGCCATACTTTTGTCATAAGTAAGGCTGTTAGCACTCTAGTTGTTCTTTAGAACACTCTGGGAAGCTGCAGTAGAACACAAAGGAATCAACTGACAGTCTCTGCCCTTGTTGGATGTACATGTTTTACTGAGAATGTCAGACTTCATTCTCACATGACTGAGAAAGATAATGTGAATTTACAGAAAATATGCTCTCATTTTAGCTTCTGGAGCACCTTCCAAAACTCTATGGGACAAGCATGTGAAAATAGTTTTCTCTCAAACATGATTCATGATATCCCAGCAGAAGGTTTTTCACAGGGTAAAATCACCTTAGAACACACCACAATTCCTGAAATTAGTATGGTACCATCAACAAATGAATTTTAATGTAACTAAAGTCTGTTATCACCCTTTATAGTTCTTTTTTTGGTAACCCTCAAAATCTTTGATTCACTACAATGCATTTCAATGGGGTACTATCATTTATATTGGTCCCAAGATGGCTGCCAGCAATTCCAGGATGAAGTGCTGACAGCCAATCAGATCTCACGATGACATGTGTGGTTAGGCTCCGCCCAGATATATATGTGAATTTACTTTTGATTTTCTCAGGAACTACTGAACGGATTTACACCATTTAAGCAAAAGGCACGAGACTGAACCAAGGGCTACCTCTTTGCCAAATTTGGTGTAATTCCGTTCAGCAGTTCGGGCTGTAGCTGCGACTAAAGGTTCCTATGGAAAAATGAATGGGGAAAACACGTTTTAGGACCCCCCTTTTTTCTCGGCCCCCGCTTGACGTATCACCCCGAGACTTTCAGGATAGGAGCGGACCGGAGCGCCCCAACAAGTTGGAAACTTTCGCGAAGATTCGTCAACCAGCGCCAACGTTATTTCAAATAGAATGTCGCGGATTTCCTATGGATAATAGGTCCTAACTATAACTATCTACTGGCGACCGCCAGTAGATAATATATATATATATGTATATATATTTATATACGTATATATACGTATATATATATATATTCACTGAAAAAACCATAGGTTTCAGACACGTTATAGTTAGAAATTAGCATTTAAAAAACCTTTGAAATTCACTGAAAAAACCATAGGTTTTAGGGACAGTTATAGTTAGTTGGACATTTCACTCGTACAAAACCATAGAAATTCCCCCGTTATAGTTAGTTCAGCTAACTATAACTTGCGCCCCGCAATGCACTGCTGATGACGTCACATATTACATCACTCATGACATGGTCAGTGACATCACTGATGACATCACTGATGACATCTCAAATGACATCACTGATGACATCACTGATGACATCATCCAGTGACTGTGTGTTTCTGTAAAGTTTAAATATGTTTAATATATATAGGGAAAGGCGTATTGAAGAATGAGTGGGTGTATAAGTGTCTGAATGGATGA
Organism: Calotriton arnoldi; assembly: GCA_963921515.1. Taxonomy (NCBI): domain Eukaryota; kingdom Metazoa; phylum Chordata; class Amphibia; order Caudata; family Salamandridae; genus Calotriton; species Calotriton arnoldi. Next base: position 925,294 of record CAWUFW010006131.1, on the reverse strand, counting down.
TTTAGTACGTGAGTGACTGACTCTACAAGTGAGTGATTAAATGTATCTTACTGAATGCATGGGTTAGTGACTAAACTGTGTGAATGTCTGTATCCGTCTGTCTGTTGGTTTGTAAGCGGCTGCATGGCTTTCTGAATAGCTACATGAGTGTCTACATGGGTTATTGATTGATTGTCTGAGTATCTGTATGGGTGCCTGAGTGTTTGTGTGGGTGGGGTGTGTGTGACTCTGTGCATAGATGTGTGAGTTGGTGATTCACTGGGTGCATGGTTTCAAGAGTGCATCTGTGATGGACTGTATGGGTGGGTGAGTGTGTGTATGGGTGTGTTAGTGATTGAATGTATATCTCAGTGGTACTTGTGTGAGTAACTACATATGTGAAAGGCAGTATATATGTGTGTTGGAGTATATAAATGGCTATAAGTGAGAGTGTGTGATTGTGAGAGTGGCTGTATGGATGAGTGTGTACTTGTATCAGTCATTGTATAAGAGCGTAAGAATGTTCTAGTATTTGTATGAGTAAGTGAGCTGGTGTGTGTATAACTGTATAGGTGAGTAAATGGGTGTGTGATTAAGTTTTTGCATGACTGACTAGGTGTGTGAGTACCTCTATGGATGAGTGGCGGTGTGTGAGTGTTTATATAGGTGTATGAGTGCATATGATAGTCCTGTACTGAGTGACTAAGTATGAGTGACTGTACGGGTGAGTGAGTGGATGTGTGTGTAGACCTAAGAATCAGTGAGTGGGTATGTAGTTTTTGGTGTTGGAGTGTCTATGGTTTTGAGAATGGCAGTCTGTAATTTAGAGTGGGTGTATCAAAAGTTATATTAGGGTGTGAGAAGATGCATGAAATTATCACATGGATGATGTCATCAGTGATGTCATTTGAGATGTCATCAGTGATGTCATCAGTGATGTCACTGACCATGTCATGAGTGATGTAATATGTGACGTCATCAGCAGTGCATTGCGGGCGTGAGTTATAGTTAGCTGAACTAACTATAACGGGGAATTTCTATGGTTTTGTACGAGTGAAATGTCCAACTAACTATAACTGTCCCTAAAACCTATGGTTTTTTCAGTGAATTTCAAAGGTTTTTAAATGCTAATTTCTAACTATAACGTGTCTGAAACCTATGGTTTTTCAGTGAATTTCAAAGGTTTTTTAAATGCTAATTTCTAACTATAACGTGCCTGAAACCTATGATTTTTTAAGTGAATTTCAAAGGTCTTTTTAAATGCTAGTTTCTAACTATGCCTACAGAGGTAGGACATGTGAAGAAAGAAGAAAAAATGCACAGAAAGAAGCAAAAGATGTGCAGAAAGAACCAACAGAGGAGCAGAAAGAGGCCTTGTTGCAAAATCATCCTGTGCCCACAACTTTTTCAGACGGGTACTGGTGGTAACTGACTCTGACTAACCAGAGCCAGTGCTATGCTAAAAGACACTTAGAATACAGTGAAAACACCTACATACACTAGGGAACACTATGCGTTGGGGTACCCCTGTGATTAGCATGACCTCCTCTGCAAGTCCCTAGTACATAATAGGGCAGGGGATTAAAACTACCTCTTAAAACGCGCTACAGGGCGCGTTTGCACAGTGGTGAAGGGAGGGGGGCCTGAGGTGACATGTGTGCAAACGCACCCCGTGGCGCGTTTTAAGCTGCGGATTAAGTCCCCTTGAATCCTGAGGGTCCTTGGGGCCCAACTAGCCCCCAGGTACCTACAGTTAGGACCACAGAGCTGAGTTGCAGAGAGGCGTTCCGAGGCCATGCACCTTTTTCACCTCTCTGCAACGCAACTCTGTTGTGCTTACTGAAGGTACCTGGTGGGCTAGTTGGCCCCCAGGGTCCCTCAGGATTCAAAGGGAATTAATTCCCCAACTTAAAACGCACCACAGGGCGTGTTTGCGCACATGTCACCTGAGGCCCCGCCCCTCCCTTCACCACTGTGCAAACGCGCCCCGTGGTGCGTTTTAAGTTGGGGGATTAGGTCACCTTGAATCCTGAGGGTCCCTGGGGCCCAACTAGCCCACTAGGTACTTCCAGTAAGCACCACAGGCCTGCGTTGCAACGCCTGTAACAAATTGTGCAGTTGTGTTTAGGTAGTGAAGAGGGTCGTGCTGGGGGTAGTGTTTTAGGGTTTAGGGTAGTGCAGTGGTGTTTGTGTAGTGTAGGGGGTCATGCTGGGGGTAGATTTAGGGTTTAGGGTAGTGCAGTGGTGTTTGGGTAGTGTAGGGAGTTGTGCTGGGGGAGTGTTTTAGGGTTTAGGGTAGTGCAGTGGTGTTTGGGTAGTGTAGGGGGTTGTGCTGGGGGTAGTGTTTTAGGGTTTAGGGTAGTGCAGTGGTGTTTGGGTAGTGTAGGGGGTCGTGCTGGGGGTAGTGATTTAGGGTAGTGCAGTGGTGTTTGGGTAGTGTAGGGGTACTGCTGGGGGTAGTGTTTTAGGGTTTAGGTTAGTGCAGTGGTGTTTGGGTAGTGTAGGGGTACTGCTGGGGGTAGTGTTTTAGGGTTTAGGGTAGTGCAGTGGTGTTTGTGTAGTGTAGGGGGTGGTGTTTTAGGGTTTAGGGTAGTGCAGTGGTGTTTGTGTAGTGTAGGAGGTCGTGTTTTAGGGTTTAGGGTAGTGCAGTGGTCTTTGGGTAGTGTAGGGAGTCGTGCGGGGGTAGTGTTTTAGGGTTTGGGGTAGTGTAGGGGGTCATGCGGGGGTAGTGTTTTAGGGATTAGGGTAGTGCATTGGTGTTTGGGTAGTGTAGGGGGTCATGCGGGGGTAGTGTTTTAGGGTTTAGGGCAGTGCAGTGGTGTTTGGGTAGTGTAGGGGGTCGTGCTGGGGGAGTGTTTTAGGGTTTAGGGCAGTGCAGTGGTGTTCGGGTAGTGTAGGGGGTCGTGCTGGGAGGAGTGTTTTAGGGTTTAGGGCAGTGCAGTGGTGTTCGGGTAGTGTAGGGGGTCGTGCTGGGGGAGTGTTTGAGGGTTTAGGGCAGTGCAGTCGTGTTCGGGTAGTGTAGGGGTTGTGCTGGGGGTAGTATTTTAGGGTTTAGGGTAGTGCAGTGGTATTCGGGTAGTGTAGGGGGTCCTGCTGGGGGTAGTGTTCTAGGGTTTAGGGCAGTGCAGTGGTGTTTGGGCAGTGTAGGGGGTATTGCTGGGGGTAGTGTTTTAGGGTTTAGGGCAGTGCAGTGGTGTTCGGGCAGTGTAGGGGGTCGTGCTGGGGGTGGTGTTTCAGGGTTTAGGGCAGTGCAGTGGTGTTCGGGCAGTGTAGGGGGTGGTGTTTCAGGGTTTAGGGCAGTGCAGTGGTGTTCGGGCAGTGTAGGGGGTCGTGCAGGGGGTGGTGTTTCAGGGTTTAGGGCAGTGGTGTTCGGGCAGTGTAGGGGGTCGTGCTGGGGGTGGTGTTTCAGGGTTTGGGGCAGTGCAGTGGTGTTTGAGCAGTAAAGGGGGTCGTGCTGGGGGTGGTGTTTCAGGGTTTAGGGCAGTGCAGTGGTGTTCGGGCAGTGTAGGGGGCGGTGCAGGGGTGGTGTTTCAGGGTTTAGGGCAGTGCAGTGGTGTTCGGGCAGTGTAGGGGGTGCTGCAGGGGGTGGTGTTTCAGGGTTTAGGGCAGTGCAGTGGTGTTCGGGCAGTGTAGGGGGTCGTGCAGGGGGTGGTGTTTCAGGGTTTAGGGCAGTGCAGTGGTTTCGGGCAGTGTAGGGGGTTGTGCTGGGGCTGGTGTTTCAGGGTTTAGGGCAGTGCAGTGGTGTTCGGGCAGTGTAGGTGGTCGTGCTGGGGCTGGTGTTTCAGGGTTTAGGGCAGTGCAGTGGTGTTCGTGCAGTGTAGGGGGTGGTGTTTCAGGGTTTAGGGCAGTGGTGTTCAGGCAGTGTAGGGGGTCTTGCTGGGGTTGATGTTTCAGGGTTTAGGGCAGTGCAGTGGTGTTTGGGCAGTGTAGGGGGTCGTGCTGGGGGTGGTGTTTCAGGGTTTAGGGCAGTGCAGTGGTGTTCGGGCAGTGTAGGGTGTCGTGCTGAGGGGTGGTGTTTCAGGGTTTAGGGCAGTACAGTGGTGTTTGGGCAGTGTAGGGGGTCGTGCAGGGGTGGTGTTTCAGGGTTTAGGGCAGTGCAGTGGTGTTCGGCCAGTGTAGGTGGTCTTGCTGGGGGTGGTGTTTCAGGCTTTAGTGCAGTGGTGTTCGGGCAGTGTAGGGGGTCTTGCTGGGGGTGGTGTTTCAGGGTTTAGGGCAGTGCAGTGGTCTTCGGGCAGTGTAGGGGTCTTGCTGGGGCTGGTGTTTGAGGGTTTAGGGCAGTGCAGTGGTGTTCGGGCAGTGTAGGGGGTCGTGCTGGGGCTGGTGTTTGAGGGTTTAGGGTAGTGCAGTGGTGTTCGGGCAGTGTAGGGGGTCGTGCTGGGGCTGGTGTTTCAGGGTTTAGGGCAGTGCAGTGGTTTTCGGGCAGTGTAGGCGGTCGTGCTGGGGCTGGTGTTTCAGGGTTTAGGGCAGTGCAGTGGTGTTCGGGCAGTGTACGGGGTTGTGCTGGGGCTGGTGTTTCAGGGTTTAGGGCAGTGCAGTGGTGTTCGGGCAGTGTAGGGGGTCATGCTGGGGGTGGTGTTTCAGGGTTTAGGGCAGTGCAGTGGTGTTCGGGCAGTGTAGGGGTCGTGCTGGGGCTGGTGTTTCATGGTTTAGGGCAGTGCAGTGGTGTTCGGGCAGTGTAGGGGGTCGTGCTGGGGGTGGTGTTTCAGGGTTTAGGGCAGTGCAGTGGTGTTCGGGCAGTGTAGGGGGTCATGCTGGGGGTGGTGTTTCAGGGTTTAGGGCAGTGCAGTGGTGTCCGGGCAGTGTAGGGGGTCTTGCTGGGGGTGGTGTTTCAGGGTTTAGGGCAGTGGTGTTCGGGCAGTGTAGGGGGTCTTGCTGGGGGTAGTGTTTCGGGGTTTAGGGCAGTGCAGTGGTGTTCGTGCAGTGTAGGGGTCGTGCTGGGGGTGGTGTTTCAGGGTTTAGGGCATTGCAGTGGTGTTCGGGCAGTGTAGGGGGTCGTGCTGGGGGTGGTGTTTCAGGGTTTAGGGCAGTGCAGTGGTGTTCGGGCAGTGTAGGGGGTCATGCAGGGGGTTGTGTTTCAGGGTTTAGGGCAGTGCAGTGGTGTTCGGGCTGTGTAGGGGTCGTGCTGGGGCTGGTGTTTCAGGGTTTAGGGCAGTGCAGTGGTGTTCGGGCAGTGTAGGGGGTCTTGCTGGGGGTGGTGTTTCAGGGTTTAGGGCAGTGATGTTCGGGCAGTGTAGGGGGTCTTGCTGGGGGTAGTGTTTCAGGGTTTAGGGCAGTGCAGTCGTGTTCGGGCAGTGTAGGGGGTCTTTCTGGGGGTAGTGTTTCAGGGTTTAGGGCAGTGCAGTGGTGTTCGTGCAGTGTAGGGGGTCGTGCTGGGGATGGTGTTTCAGGGTTTAGGGCAGTGCAGTGGTGTTCGGGCAGTGTAGGGGGTCGTGCAGGGGGTGGTGTTTCAGGGTTTAGGGCAGTGCAGTGGTGTTCGGGCAGTGTAGGGGGTCATGCTGGGGGTGGTGTTTCAGGGTTTAGGGCAGGGCAGTGGTGTTCGGGCAGTGTAGGGGGTCATGCTGGAGGTGGTGTTTCAGGGTTTAGGGCAGTGGTGTTCGGGCAGTGTAGGGGGTCTTGCTGGGGGTGATGTTTCAGGGTTTAGGGCAGTGCAGTGGTGTTCGGGCAGTGTAGGAGGTCTTGCTGGGGGTAGTGTTTCAGGGTTTAGGGCAGTGCAGTGGTGTTCGGGCAGTGTAGGGGTCATGCTGGGGTGGTGTTTCAGGGTTTAGGGCAGTGCAGTGGTGTTCGGGCAATGTAGGGGTCGTGAAGGGGGTGGTGTTTCAGAGTTTAGGGCAGTGCAGTGGTGTTCGGGCAGTGTAGGGGGTCGTGCTAGGGTATGTGTTTCAGGGTTTAGGGCAGTGCAGTGGTGTTCGGGCAGTGTAGGGGGTCGTGCAGGGGCTGGTGTTTCAGGGTTTAGGGCAGTGCAGTGGTGTTCGGGCAGTGTAGGGGTCGTGCTGGGGGTAGTGTTTTAGGGTTTAGGGTAGTGCAGTGGTGCTTGTGTAGTGTAGGGGGTCGTGCTGGGGGTAGTGTTTTAGGGTTTAGGGTAGTGCAGTGGTGTTTGTGTAGTGTAGGGGTCATGTTTTAGGGTAGTGCAGTGGTGTTTGGGTAGTGTAGGGGGTCGTGCTGGGGGTAGTGTTTTAGGATTTAGGTTAGTGCAGTGGTGTTTGGGTAGTGTAGGGGTCATGCTGGGGGTAGTGTTTTAGGGTTTAAGGTAGTGCAGTGGTGTTTGTGTAGTGTAGGGGGTCGTGCTGGGGGTAGTGTTTTAGGGTTTAGGGTAGTGCAGTGGTGCTTGTGTAGTGTAGGGGGTCGTGCTGGGGGTAGTGTTTTAGGGTTTAGGGTAGTGCAGTGGTGTTCGGGCAGTGTAGGGGGTCGTGCTGGGGGTGGTGTTTCAGGGTTTAGGGCAGTGCAGTGGTGTTCGGGCAGTGTAGGGGGTCATGCAGGGGGTGGTGTTTCAGGGTTTAGGGCAGTACAGTGGTGTTCGGGCAGTGTAGGGGTCGTGCTGGGGCTGGTGTTTCAGGGTTTAGGGCAGTGCAGTGGTGTTCGGGCAGTGTAGGGGGTCTTGCTGGGGGTGGTGTTTCAGGGTTTAGGGCAGTGGTGTTCGGGCAGTGTAGGGGGTCTTGCTGGGGGTAGTGTTTCAGGGTTTAGGGCAGTGCAGTCGTGTTCGGGCAGTGTAGGGGGTCTTTCTGGGGGTAGTGTTTCAGGGTTTAGGGCAGTGCAGTGGTGTTCGTGCAGTGTAGGGGGTCGTGCTGGGGATGGTGTTTCAGGGTTTAGGGCAGTGCAGTGGTGTTCGGGCAGTGTAGGGGGTCGTGCAGGGGTGGTGTTTCAGGGTTTAGGGCAGTGCAGTGGTGTTCGGGCAGTGTAGGGGTCATGCTGGGGTGGTGTTTCAGGGTTTAGGGCAGGGCAGTGGTGTTCGGGCAGTGTAGGGGGTCATGCTGGAGGTGGTGTTTCAGGGTTTAGGGCAGTGGTGTTCGGGCAGTGTAGGGGGTCTTGCTGGGGGTGATGTTTCAGGGTTTAGGGCAGTGCAGTGGTGTTCGGGCAGTGTAGGAGGTCTTGCTGGGGGTAGTGTTTCAGGGTTTAGGGCAGTGCAGTGGTGTTCGGGCAGTGTAGGGGTCATGCTGGGGGTGGTGTTTCAGGGTTTAGGGCAGTGCAGTGGTGTTCGGGCAATGTAGGGGGTCGTGAAGGGGTGGTGTTTCAGGGTTTAGGGCAGTGCAGTGGTGTTCGGGCAGTGTAGGGGGTCGTGCTAGGGTATGTGTTTCAGGGTTTAGGGCAGTGCAGTGGTGTTCGGGCAGTGTAGGGGGTCGTGCAGGGGCTGGTGTTTCAGGGTTTAGGGCAGTGCAGTGGTGTTCAGGCAGTGTAGGGGTCGTGCTGGGGGTAGTGTTTTAGGGTTTAGGGTAGTGCAGTGGTGCTTGTGTAGTGTAGGGGGTCGTGCTGGGGGTAGTGTTTTAGGGTTTAGGGTAGTGCAGTGGTGTTTGTGTAGTGTAGGGGGTCATGTTTTAGGGTAGTGCAGTGGTGTTTGGGTAGTGTAGGGGTCGTGCTGGGGGTAGTGTTTTAGGATTTAGGTTAGTGCAGTGGTGTTTGGGTAGTGTAGGGGGTCATGCTGGGGGTAGTGTTTTAGGGTTTAAGGTAGTGCAGTGGTGTTTGTGTAGTGTAGGGGGTCGTGCTGGGGGTAGTGTTTTAGGGTTTAGGGTAGTGCAGTGGTGCTTGTGTAGTGTAGGGGGTCGTGCTGGGGGTAGTGTTTTAGGGTTTAGGGTAGTGCAGTGGTGTTTGTGTAGTGTAGGGGTCATGTTTTAGGGTAGTGCAGTGGTGTTTGGGTAGTGTTTTAGGATTTAGGTTAGTGCAGTGGTGTTGGGGTAGTGTTTTAGGGTTTAGGGTAGTGCAGTGGTGTTTGTGTAGTGTAGGGGGTCATGCAGGGGGTAGTGTTTTAGGGTTTAGGATAGTGCAGTGGTGCTTGTGTAGTGTAGGGGGTCATGCTGGGGTAGTGTTTTAGGGTTTAGGGTAGTGCAGTGGTGTTTTTGTAGTGTAGGGGGTCATGTTTTAAGATGCAACGCTCCAATACCTGACCAGTCTGCACTACATAAAACTGCAAAAAAACTAAAAATAAAAAGTGTTTGGCTATATGTGGGCTACATCTGGGTAATATTTGTGCTACATTTGGGCTCTTTTTTCACTGGTGGCCATCTTGGAAGACTTCTTTGTTATGAAGTTTCCTAATTTCCTCATTTACTGCAGTCGCCTCAGTAGGAAATGCTTTCAGTTTTTTACTTTGATTCCATCAAGAAGGCATTCAGATGTGTCACACATTTGCCATAAATTCAGAATGTTATTACTCTAGTTGTTCATTAGATCACTGTAGTAAAGCTACTGCTCACCAAGGAGTTAACTGGAAGTCTACTGCTGGTATTGAAAGTGATTGTTTCAGTCTGCATGTCAGAATTTTCTAATGAAATAGAAGAGGATTTGAGATCTCACTTAAAACATGCACTAAATTTTCTTTTTGCAGCACTAACCATAATTTCTATGGCAAAATGAACCCCTCATTTTGTTCCTTTTTAAATTAAATGTTTTAAGTGTTACCAGTTTATTCCAATCAAGATGGCTTCAGGTGTGCCATACTTTTGTCATAAGTAAGGCTGTTAGCACTCTAGTTGTTCTTTAGAACACTCTGGGAAGCTGCAGTAGAACACAAAGGCATCAACTGACAGGCTGCTCCTGTTGAAATATAACAGGAAGATATTTGAGATCTCACTTAAAACATGTCCTAATTTTTCTTTCTACAGCACTAACCATAATTTCTATGGCAAAATGAACCCCTCATTTTGTTCCTTTTTAAATTAAATGTTTTAAGTGTTACCAGTTTATTCCAATCAAGATGGCTTCAGGTGTGCCATACTTTTGTCATAAGTAAGACTGTTAGCGCTCTAGTTGTTCTTTAGAACACTCTGGGAAGCTGCAGTAGAACACAAAGGCATCAACTGACAGGCTGCTCCTGTTGAAATATAACAGGAAGATATTTGAGATCACACTTGAAACATGTCCTAATTTTTCTTTCTACAGCACTAACCATAATTTCTATGACAAAATGAACCCCATCATTTTGTTCCTTTTTAAATTAAATGTTTTAAGTGTTACCAGTTTATTCCAATCAAGATGGCTTCAGGTGTGCCATACTTTTGTCATAAGTAAGACTGTTAGCGCTCTAGTTGTTCTTAAGAACACTCTGGGAAGCTGCAGTAGAACACAAAGGCATCAACTGACAGGCTGCTCCTGTAGAAATATAACAGGAAGATATTTGAGATCACACTTGAAACATGTCCTAATTTTTCTTTCCAGAGCACTAACCATAATTTCTATGACAAGATGAACCCCATCATTTTGTTCCTTTTTAAATTAAATGTTTTAAGTGTTACCAGTTTATTCCAATCAAGATGGCTTCAGGTGTGCCATACTTTTGTCATAAGTAAGGCTGTTAGCACTCTAGTTGTTCTTTAGAACACTCTGGGAAGCTGCAGTAGAACACAAAGGAATCAACTGACAGTCTCTGCCCTTGTTGGATGTACATGTTTTACTGAGAATGTCAGACTTCATTCTCACATGACTGAGAAAGATAATGTGAATTTACAGAAAATATGCTCTCATTTTAGCTTCTGGGGCACCTTCCAAAACTGTATGGGACAAGCATGTGAAAATAGTTTTCTCTCAAACATGATTCATGATATCCCAGCAGAAGGTTTTTCACAGGGTAAAATCACCTTAGAACACACCACAATTCCTGAAATTAGTATGGTACCATCAACAAATGAATTCTAATGTAACTAAAGTCTGTTATCACCCTTTATAGTTCTCCTTTTGGCAACCCTCAAAATCTTCGATTCACTACAATGCATTTCAATGGGGTACTATCATTTATATTGGTCCCAAGATGTCTGCCAGCAATTCCAGGATGAAGTGCTGACAGCCAATCAGATCTCACTATGACATGTGTGGTTAGGCTCCGCCCAGATATATATGTGTTTTCTTTTTCAAATTTCTCAGGAACTACTGAACGGATTTACACCATTTAAGCAAAAGGCATGACTCTGAACCAAGGGCTACCTTTTTGCCAAATTTGGTGTAATTCTGTTCAGCAGTTCGGCTGTAGATGCGATGAAAGGTTCCTATGGAAAATTGCATGGGGAAAACACATTTTGGGACCCCCCTTTTTTCTCGGCCCCTGCTTGCCGAATCACGCCGAAACTTTCAGGATAGGAGTGGACCGGAGCGGGCCATAAGTTTTGAAATTTAGAAAACAAAATCTAAGTCAATGCAGATTGTTAATCTCCCAAGAAATAGTGCATTTCCCGATTAACAATCTGCATTGACTTAGATTTTGTTTTCTAACCTTTTGCGTTAGCCCGTTTGGTTAACATCTAGCAACTTGCATGAGCTTTATGTTATCCATGTTCAAAAACAAGAAGGCATTTTAACTTTTTGTTTGCTTTAAGAAATTTGGGTTATGATGTCATGTTGTACACTATTCGAATTTTATGCCTAAACGTTTGCTTTTTATGCCCAGGAATGTATGACGTATCAAAATGGGCTGTTAAACATGTATTACTTATGGTGTAGACCTCTCAGTCTCGTTTGCCTGAATTTTTTCGGGTGATTTTATATTGTACACAACAGAGACAATTTTTATGTCAAGCTGTTGTCGTTTGTCTGTTAGACTATTTTGCACAGTGTATGAATATGTAAAATATTTTTCTTTTGCCATTTCAATTATCGAGCATGGATATCATACGAAACTACTACTATTCTAAACATATGTGCTTGTGACTTTCAACTCCGGTTTGGAGCCCCGTTGCTTGCTTTAACATTAAATACTATTTAAAACAAAGTTGGGCTAAGCGGAGAACACGCATGCGCCGTTCACATTTCTCACTCTGCACTTCACTCGATTACCAGGGGTTAGCGGTCTAGTCACGGCGCAGAACCGGAAGCTTAAATACTGCTTCCGTTTTCAAACTCCTTGTTCTCCGGTTTACTCGGTGCCGGAGCATGAGCCACGGGTGTACTCGCCTGCAGGTAAACTTGTTTTATACTGTATGCAGCAACTTGCTGTAGGTTTTTTGTTTGAAACTCTGCTTGGCGATATAACTAGGTCATTTGAGTGATGTTCCCCTTTCATTCTGATTCACTTTTAGTGGATTTGCGGTTACTGACACCGCGTTTTCAACATACAGGATTTCAAAATGATGAAGACGTGTCATTAAATAAATATACCGAGGGGATTACTTATACGCGGTTAATACACCTAAATTCTAAGGTAAGCCGTGAGATTTTTCCTTGGGACAGATATTCAGACTCGTGTTTATTCATACAATTGGTATATTTCCGTTTGAACAGTTTATTCATAGAAACTTTCATTATACAGTCTTCATAGTGATAAAGAAAGGATTTATTGACGTTTTGGATGAAACTTTGTGGACCAGCTGGGTCGGAATTATCACCAGTCGTAAGGTGAGAGGAGAATATATGATCGACACACTATTTTGTATTCAACCACTAACGAGCACTTTTTGCACGTTATATTGGTGCGAATAGTATAGCCTAATTGTGCTATCAATTTATATCCATAGGTTCAAAGTCCTACATTTACGTTTGAGGTAGGCATTAGCGTTCAATTGTGATATTTCTAGTACTTACGATATACTTTTATCACGATTTCACTGCACGAATGCTGGGACTAATCGTAACCCCTTTTACATTTCTCAACTACTCACCTTTCTTTGGACGTCACCAACATTATTAGATTTATTGTCTCTTGTTTCGATGTTTTTTCGTTCACTATAGCACACCGAGGTCGGATAATCAATTGATACATTTACTGGACCCATGCCGTTTGAATGCGCATTGCATTCTGCATGCAGACGACAGCACATAGTTTCACGTTTGAATGCCGTGCATGACACCATTTTGGATGTCACGTGACTCATTTTCCTTCCCTCTTCCGTTGCTTTGATGTGGTACACATTCCCACCCAATGATGTGTCTTAATCACTCTATTTACCATGTCCACGTACTGGTTAGACATGTTATGTTGACCATGCCTTTTATGCAAACCCTTTGTGACAACAGTCATTTCATGTAATTCCAGCCCTGAAGAAGTCAAGGGTTACACACCCAATGACGAAACACGTGTTGGCTGGCATATGAATTCACACCTCATTAAAGGAATATCGGAAGAACGTTTCTGCAGTCATCCTTCGCATACAACGTTTACTGTGTGTTGTAAAAACTTTTATGTGTGTGCTCCGGGCCTGTTATCATTTGTATGATTCAGACTTTTGTCCAGTATTGAGGGTTTAGGTGTTTTACCTCACCTGATGCACCACACTGATATTTTCTTTTCATTTACTTTCACGAGAACAGGTTAGCGCCTCTAATACCCTGTGTTTAAGAACACCCCCTTCCTTTTTGATTGATTCATATTGTGAGTCAGGGTAGGCAGCTTCCGCGTGTTATCAAGCTTAACCATGGACAGAGAAAAATAGCCGAAGAACTTTTTGATAACCTAACTAAAGGGAACACTATAAGCTCCAGTATGACAACTGGCAATCTCAAACACAGAGAGGGCTTGAGAGATAAATTTATTAGACTAGAAAGATTAAAAAAAAGTGAGAACTCTAAGTGGTGGGATGGGGCGACGCTTAAACAGTATATACGCCTTAATAGAATACCAAGGGGTCTAAGATCTCAAATCTTCCCAACCTACGATGACTTGGAAGAAGATCTGTTAAAAGAATGGGAAGAGGCACTCACGTCCAACTCACAGACACTAATGCGCATACTCATAGAGAATGCAGATAGAAAAGTATCGAAATTACAGGGAGAGATTGCAGATCTTGAGAAAGAGATACGAGATCTAGATCTGAAGGAGGGCACATAGAAAAACTATGCCATACTTAATGAGATTCTGGCTAGACATCAGAATGACATCAAGGAGAGAAAGGCTAGGAAGTTAAAACGTGATGAGTATGACTATAAAGAGGGAAGGATTTTCACGTTCGCCAAAAGTATGATCATTTGTTTAAGTCAGGCAACGAAGCTGGAGGCAGAAATAGACAAGAAATAATTTCCGTCTCATCCAGCGCAACTTCTCTAAATGCTCCATTATCTAGTGACGGTGAAATTGAAAACGCTAGCATCTCTACAGATAGTAGACAGGCAGTTTCCTCTGCTTTTTTACAAGAAGTACAAAGGATACGAAAGGGCAACAGGACACAACCCAGACGTACAAACACGGACACAAAACCCGCAGAGGAAAGAGATCAGGGAAGAATAGATTACAAAAACATACTGAGATCAGGCAACAACAAGAACTGATGCCTAATACTGAGGAAGGGGTAGAGGTCATTAACCTATCTTCTTTGACACTTAATCACGATATGATAACTCTTCTTGAAAAAGGTTTAAGCTTTAACCCAAAAGATGAGGGAGATCTATGTAACATAAAAATTGATTTGTTCAAATTTGTTAGGAACCTGAAATTGAAAAAGTTTTTCAACACTAATGCGATACAAAATAAAAATAAAAATACTGTAAATATTTCTACTGGCTCACTTTCTGATGTGTTAAGCATCCAAGATGTACATGATACTCATCTACTTCTATCCCTGACAGAAACTGAAGATACACCACTTCAGATGGAGACCTTATTAAGGGAGCTGGATGTACAGACAGATCTCAGTATGGACAGTGGCTTGAAATCTAAATCTAGATGGACACCTATTCTTACTAGTGGCAACACCATAGACATGTTTTATAAATTGGTACTAGACGATTTAGACAAATTTGAGAAAAAGAGAATCAAGAACAAAATACAACATCGGGATAACCTCCGTCCAGGAGAAAGAAGTGCTCTTAAGGTATTATCCAATGACAATGGAATAATCATTAGAGAAGCTGACAAAGGGGGTAATGTGGTCGTGATGAACAGGGAGGATTACAATAATGAGATTTTGACACAACTACAGGATATAGATTGCTATGAACTTCTCACACATAATCCTATAGGCCCTTTAACTATTGTGATTAATAGAAACCTCATGACTTGGCATGAAGAGGGCCTTATTAATAATGAGGAATATACATACATGAGAGTTCACAGACCACATTACCCATGTCTTTACACACTTCCAAAGGTTCACAAGCACTTACCTTATAGTATCAGGGATAGGAGGCCCTACAGAACGTTTAGCGGAATATGTAGATCTTTTCTCAGACCCCTGGTCCAAAATCTGCCGTCCTATATACGAGACACCAAGCATATACTCAACATGTTATCTGATTTCATCTGGGAAGACAGCATGACACTGGTGACTTTAGACGTGATCTCGCTGTACACAAGCATTAAACCAGATTTAGGTATGAAAGCTATCTCGCATTTTTTAAACAAAAGACCGGCATCACAATGGCAACACACTACTATGTTACTCAAGATGATGGAGTTGATTCTTAGCAACAATGTTTTTTTGTTTGAGAAAGACTGGTATAGACAGAAAAGAGGTGTAGCCATGGGTTCCAAATTTTCTCCCAGTTTTGCGAATCTTTTTATGGGCCGCTTAGAAGAAGACTGGATCTGGGGTGAGAAAGGTAGCCGCTTCAATGATTCAATTCTTTTCTGGGGTCGATACATTGACGACTGTCTTTTGATTTGGGCAGGTCCACAAAACAAACTAGATGATTTCTGTACCTATTTAAATTCCAACACTTATGACATGCGCTTCACATTTCTCAATAGCAAAACGAAGATCACTTTTCTAGATATAGAAATTTTCATCAGTGAAAACACCATTCAGACACGTATCTTCCGTAAGGATACTGCATGTAATTCTATTCTTCATGCTCATAGTGCACATCCACCCCAACAGATCCATGCGATTCCTTATGGGGAGTTCACTAGAGCCAGACGCAACTGTAGTGGTGAATATGATTTTGAAAATTGCCTTTCAGCGATGCAATCTAGGTTTAAAAACAGAGGATATACACATGCAAATTTGACCAAAGCTGCCACTAGAATTAGACACACATGCCGAGAAGAGACCATACGTGATAAAATCCGCAGGAAAGATACCAACACAGTAAGACTAATCACAGATTTTAATGATCTAAGTGGGGCACTGTCCAAGAGTTTGAATAAACACTGGAAACTACTGACCAATGATACAGCACTAGCCCAACACATCAACGACCCCCGACCCCTGACCTTGACTGGTAGGTCGCTCCCCCACCACACAGCTCCGTCTGTGTGCCCTGCTGCTGCCCCTGATTGTGCTCGCTTTTCCTTTCTGTGCCCCCTTGCTGCCCCTGATTGTGCTCGTTTTTCCTTTCTGTGCCCCCTTGCTGCCCCTGATTGTGCTCGTTTTTCCTTTCTGTGCCCCCTTGCTGCCCCTGATTGTGCTCGTTTTTCCTTCCTGTGCCCCCCTTGCTGCCCCTGATTGTGCTCGCTTTTCCTTTCTGTGCCCCCTTGCTGCCCCTGATTGTGCTCGTTTTTTCTCCTTTCTGTGCCCCCTTGGTGCCCCTGATTGTGCTCGTTTTTTTCTCCTTTCTGTGCCCCCTTGATGCCCTGATTGTGCTCGTTTTTTTCTCCTTTCTGTGCCCCCTTGCTGCCCCTGATTGTGCTCGTTTTTTTTCTCCTTTCTGTGCCCCCTTGATGCCCTGATTGTGCTCGTTTTCCCTTCTGTGCCTGTTTCCCGCCGCCGCTGCGTCCCTGCGGCCCCGCCCCCTCACTGCCCATTCGCTGCCCCATTCCCTGCTCCTCCCTCCCACCTCCCCATTTATGGCGGCCGCTGCGTGGTGAAGAGAGCGACCCCTGACCTTGACTGGTAGGTCGCTCCCCCACCACACAGCTCCGTCTGTGTGCCCTGCTGCTGCCCCTGATTGTGCTCGTTTTTCCTTTCTGTGCCCCCTTGCTGCCCCTGATTGTGCTCGTTTTTCCTTTCTGTGCCCCCTTGCTGCCCCTGATTGTGCTCGTTTTTCCTTTCTGTGCCCCCTTGCTGCCCCTGATTGTGCTCGTTTTTCCTTCCTGTGCCCCCCTTGCTGCCCCTGATTGTGCTCGTTTTTCCTTTCTGTGCCCCCTTGCTGCCCCTGATTGTGCTAGTTCTTTCTCCTTTCTGTGCCCCCTTGCTGCCCCTGATTGTGCTCTTTTTTTCTCCTTTCTGTGCCCCCTTGATGCCCTGATTGTGCTCGTTTTTTTCTCCTTTCTGTGCCCCCTTGCTGCCCCTGATTGTGCTCGTTTTTTTTCTCCTTTCTGTGCTCCCTTGATGCCCTGATTGTGCTCGTTTTCCCTTCTGTGCCTGTTTCCCGCCGCTGCGCCCCTGCGGCCCCGCCCCCTCACTGCCCATTCGCTGCCCCATTCCCTGCTCCTCCCTCCCACCTCCCCATTTATGGCGGCCGCGCCGCTGGCGCGCCAAAGGCGCGCCTAAGGCAAGCACGTCTGCGCCCGTCCGCGACGTGACCGCGCCCAGCGCCAGACCCCCTGGTCCGGGCATCCCCCGCGCCCGCCACATCAACAGACGCCGATACGACGCCAGCACCCTCCACGCACTCAACCCCGGAAAAGATCACGCCTGCTACCAGGCCACCCCGAAGCGCACCCAAGGGCCCTTCACCTGCCGGAACTGCAGCTTCGCCAGCACCTGCCCCGCCAAACCACCGCCCAGGAAAGAACCCAACTACCTCAGATGCATCCTCCTCAACACCCGCTCCGCCCGCAAACACGCCATCGAACTCTGGGACCTTCTCGACTCAACCTCCCCAGACGTCGCATTCCTGACGGAGACCTGGCTGAATCCCGCTTCAGCCCCCGACATCGCCATTGCCATCCCGGACGGATACAAGATCACCCGCAGGGACCGCACCAACGGAGTCGGAGGAGGCATCGCCATCGTCCACAGGAACACCCTCAGAGTCTCAACCAACACCGACGACACCCTCAGCACCGCCGAACACATGCACTTCCAGATCCACACCGATCCCAACACCACCCTCAGAGGAACCCTCATCTACAGACCCCCCGGACCCCGACCACAGTTCAGCGATTCCATCGCTGACTTCGACAGCACACACGCCATCGCCTCCACGGACTACATCCTCCTCGGGGACCTGAACTTCCACCTCGAGAACAACAAGGACACCAACTCCACCACCCTGATCGACAACCTCGCCACCCTGGGACTCAGACAGCTCGTGACTACACCCACCCACGCCACCGGCCACACGCTAGACTCCATCTTTTCCGCAAGCCCACACGTCTCCTTCAACCACACCTCCGAACCCCACTGGACTGACCACCACTGCATCCACTTCACCTACAGGAAGCCCACCACGCACCACCGCACCGAACAAATGCCTCGCCGCTGCTGGAGCAGAGTCACGGAAGACCAGCTAACCACAACCTCGCCCTGAGCCCACCCGCCGAACCCTCCGACCCCGACACCGCCGCCCGCAACTTCAGACAGTGGATCGACGACTGCGCCAACACCCTCGCCCCGCTCAAGAATCCGCCCAACAGCCACACCAGCAAGAAAGCCACCTGGTTCACCGAAGACCTCCAGGCCTCCAAACGAACATGCCGAAAACTGGAGAAGATCTGGCTCCACAAACGGACAGCGGACAGCTACGCCGCCCACAAGAGCGCCACCCGCAGTCACCATCAGATCCGCCAAAAGGGCCTCACTCAAAGACCGCCTAGACAACAACGCACACAACAGCAAAGAGCTCTTCAACATCGTGAAGGAACTCTCCAACCCCAGCTCCAACACCAACGACATCCAGCCGTCGCGAGACCTGTGCGACTCACTGGCCACCTTCTTCCACCGCAAAATCGCCGACATCCATGACAGCTTCAACACCACGACCGCCCCGGCAACCACCGAGACCACTGCCCCCACAACCACCAACCGCCTGCTCTCCTGGACCAACATCAACGACGAGGACACCAGCGAGATCATGAACACCATCCACTCCGGTTCACCGCTAGACCCGTGCCCTCACCACATCTTCAACAAAGCCAGTACAGCCATCGCGCCCCATCTCCGGAAAATAATCAACATCTCCTTCGAGACAGCAACCTTCCCGGAAAGCTGGAAGCACGCCGAGATCACCGCCTTACTCAAGAAACCCAAGGCAGACCCCAAGGACCTCAAGAACTTCCGACCCATCTCTCTGCTCCCGTTCCCCGCGAGGGTCACCGAGAAAATCGTCAACAAACAACTGACCCGCTACCTCGAGGAGAACAACATCCTGGACCCTTCCCAGTCCAGCTTCCGCAGCAACCACAGCACCGAAACCGCCCTCATCGCCGCCACCGATGACATCAGGACCCTGCTAGACAATGGAGAAACAGCAGCCCTCATCCTCCTGGACCTATCAGCCGCCTTCGACACGGTCTGCCACCACACACTACGAACACGCCTTCACGACGCCGGGATCCAAGAGAAGGCCCTGGACTGGACCACATCCTTCCTTTCCGGCAGAACACAAAGCGTCCGCCTCGCCCCTTCCGATCCAAGGCCACCAAGATCATCTGCGGCATACCCCAAGGCTCCTCCCTCAGCCCAACGCTGTTCAACATCTACATGGCACCCCTCGCCCACGTCGCCCGACAGCACAACCTCAACATCATCTCCTACGCCGACGACACCCAGCTGATCCTCTCCCTCACCAAAGACCCTCACACCGCCAAAGCCCACCTCCACGAAGGAATGAAGGCCGTCGCCGAATGGATGAGGACCAGCCGCCTGAAGCTGAACTCGGACAAGACGGAGGTCCTCATCCTTGGTTCCAACCCTTCAGCCTGGGATGACTCCTGGTGGCCAACATCACTGGGAACAGCCCCGCCACCCACCGACCACGTACGCAACCTAGGGGTCATCCTCGACCCCACCCTCTCCATGACTAAGCAGGTCAACGCCATTTCCTCATCCTGCTTCAACATCCTCCGAATGCTCCGCAGGATCTTCAAGTGGATCCCCACCGAAACAAGAAAAACTGTCACCCAGGCCCTCGTCACCAGCAGGCTGGACTACGGAAACGCCCTCTACGCAGGAACGACGGCTAAGCTCCTGAGACGGCTGCAACGCATCCAGAACGCCTCTGCACGTCTTATCCTCGACATCCCCCGACGCAGCCACATCACACCCCACCTGAGAGACCTGCACTGGCTCCCTGTCAACAAGAGGATAACCTTCAAGCTCCTCACCCACGCACACAAAGCACTCCACAACTCCGGACCAGCCTACCTCAACAGACGACTCTTCTTCTACACCCCCACCCGCCAGCTCCGCTCGACCAGCCTCGCCCTCGCCACAGTCCCCCGCATCCGGAAAACGACCGCCGGCGGCAGATCCTTCTCTCACCTCGCCGCCAAGACCTGGAACACCCTCCCCACCAACCTCCGACAGACCCAAGACCTACTGGCCTTCAGAAGACTCCTCAAGACCTGGCTCTTCGATCAGTAGCAGCACCACCCCCCTCTTCCCCCAGCGCCTTGAGACCCTCGCGGGTATGTAGTGCGCTTTATAAGTGACATGATTGATTGATTGATCAACAGGTATCCACAAATCACCTACAGAAGGGGCAAGACGCTCAGAACTAGACTTAGTCCAAGCTATCCAAGACCACTTACTAATGAAACATGGCTTCATTTGCGCTCTCTGGGCTTCTACAAATGCGGCTCTTGTGGCATTTGCAGGTGGGCCGCCGATTGCAAGAGGAGCTTCACTGGCCCTGACAGAACTTATGATATTAGATATAACATTAACTGTAATACCAAGTACGTGGTTTACGTCCTTGAGTGTACATGTGGTGGAAAATATGTGGGCAGCACTATAAGGACACTCAGAGAGAGGATTGGAGAACACGTCAGAGCCCTTAAGCATCAGGATCCTAGATATCCCATGGCTACACATATATGGGAGTGTCCCTCTCAAGGCACACATAAAAGTTTCCTCTTCTACGGGATTGACATCACCACACTGAGTCCGAGGGGAGGGAACAGAGAACTACGTCTTAGACGGTCTGAGGCCTTTTGGATCATGCGTCTTAGAACCTATGAACATGGTTTCAATAGCGATCGGGAAATGCACTATTTCTTGGGAGATAAACAATCTGCATTGACTTAGATTTTGTTTTCTAACCTTTTGCGTTAGCCCATTTGGTTAACATCTAGCAACTTGCATGAGCTTTATGTTATCCATGTTCAAAAACAAAAAGGCATTTTAACTTTTGTTTGCTTTAAGAAATTTGGGTTATGATGTCATGTTGTACACTATTCGAATTTTATGCCTAAACGTTTGCTTTTTATGCCCAGGAATGTATGACGTATCAAAATATGCTGTTAAACATGTATTACTTATGGTGTAGACCTCTCAGTCTCGTTTGCCTGAATTTTTTCGGGTGATTTTATATTGTACACAACAGAGACAATTTTTATGTCAAGCTGTTGTTGTTTGTCTGTTAGACTATTTTGCACAGTGTATGAATATGTAAAATATTTTTCTTTTGCCATTTCAATTATCGAGCATGGATATCATACGAAACTACTACTATTCTAAACATATGTGCTTGTGACTTTCAACTCCGGTTTGGAGCCCCGTTGCTTGCTTTAACATTAAATACTATTTAAAACAAAGTTGGGCTAAGCGGAGAACACGCATGCGCCGTTCACATTTCTCACTCTGCACTTTACTCGATTACCAGGGGTTAGCGGTCTAGTCACGGCGCAGAACCGGAAGCTTAAATACTGCTTCCGTTTTCAAACTCCTTGTTCTCCGGTTTACTCGGTGCCGGAGCATGAGCCACAGGTGTACTCGCCTGCAGGTAAGCTTGTTTTATACTGTATGCAGCAACTTGCTGTAGGTTTTTTGTTTGAAACTCTGCTTGGCGATATAACTAGGTCATTTGAGTGACGTTCCCCTTTCATTCTGATTCACTTTTAGTGGATTTGCGGTTACTGACACCGCGTTTTCAATATACAGGATTTCAAAATGATGAAGACGTGTCATTAAATAAATATACCGAGGGGATTACTTATACGTGGTTAATACACCTAAATTCTAAGGTAAGCCGTGAGATTTTTCCTTGGGACAGATATTCAGACTTGTGTTTATTCATACAATTGGTATACTTCCGTTTGAACGGTTTATTCATAGAAACTTTCATTATACAGTCTTCATAGTGATAAAGAAAGGATTTATTGACGTTTTGGATGAAACTTTGTGGACCAGCTGGGTCGGAATTATCACCAGTCGTAAGGTGAGAGGAGAATATATGATCGACACACTATTTTGTATTCAACCACTAACGAGCACTTTTTGCACGTTATATTGGTGCGAATAGTATAGCCTAATTGTGCTATCAATTTATATCCATAGGTTCAAAGTCCTACATTTACGTTTGAGGTAGGCATTAGCGTTCAATTGTGATATTTCTAGTACTTACGATATACTTTTATCACGATTTCACTGCACGAATGCTGGGACGAATCGTAACCCCTTTTACATTTCTCAACTACTCACCTTTCTTTGGACGTCACCAACATTATTAGATTTATTGTCTCTTGTTTCGATGTTTTTTCGTTCACTATAGCACACCGAGGTCGGATAATCAATTGACACATTTACTGGACACATGCCGTTTGAATGCGCATTGCATTCTGCATGCAGACGACAGCACATAGTTTCACGTTTGAATGCCGTGCATGACACCATTTTGGATGTCACGTGACTCATTTTCCTTCCCTCTTCCGTTGCTTTGATGTGGTACACATTCCCACCCAATGATGTGTCTTAATCACTCTATTTACCATGTCCACGTACTGGTTAGACATGTTATGTTGACCATGCCTTTTATGCAAACCCTTTGTGACAACAGTCATTTCATGTAATTCCAGCCCTGAAGAAGTCAAGGGTTACACACCCAATGACGAAACACGTGTTGGCTGGCATATGAATTCACACCTCATTAAAGGAATATCGGAAGAACGTTTCTGCAGTCATCCTTCGCATACAACGTTTACTGTGTGTTGTAAAAACTTTTATGTGTGTGCTCAGGGCCTGTTATCATTTGTATGATTCGGACTTTTGTCCAGTATTGAGGGTTTAGGTGTTTTACCTCACCTGATGCACCACACTGATATTTTCTTTTCATTTACTTTCACGAAAACAGGTTAGCGCCTCTAATACCCTGTGTTTAAGAACACCCCTTCCTTTTTGATTGATTAATGTTAACAATACGTAAAAACACCACACGTAACTATAACATATAACATTTCTGAATATAACTAATAAACATCTAACTACACTAAACAGTATCTAACTAGGTTCAAAATATATTTAAAACTTAGTTAAAACAAAGAAAACAAACCTTACCTTCAGCGACGTGAAGTGTCTCCCAACCGCGAGCTTCTCTTCAACCAAAAAGACACAAAACGACATTACCCGGTTACAAAATAAAACGCCCAAAACATAATAAAAAGTGTAACCATATAAAATGTAACTCATTTAATACAGTAAAATGTTACTTTACATGGAAAAAATGTACAACTGTTTAAATAAAACTGTTCAATTTTTTTGAAAAATAAATATTATAATAAATATATTATTTATTATTATAATTACATAAAATAATAAATACAATAAAACAATGTATAAAAATTTGTTATAAATATTTTTCATGCATTATACAAATACATTTCTGTTAAAAACTTGTTTTAAGTTAAAAACATTGAAAAAATAATTAATATTAATATTTTTAATATTAATATTAATTTAAAAATGTAAAATGTATGTAACAAAAATAGAAAAATGTTAAACATTTATATTATATATAAACAATTTGCACTTTCTATGTATAAATATATACAATACCTATTACTGTATTAAATATAATTTAAAACACAAAATACTACTGTTTTGTTAATAATTAATATGTACTTAAACAAAAATGTAAAAAATATAGGAAATGAACATAACATATTTTCTGAAATATATGCACTAATATGTTTCTATTGTATTATAATGTAATAAAATATTTTACTGTATTATCCTACTCATATTAATAAACAATAAAAAAATAACAACTACAATAAAAATGGTGTGTTTTCTAATTATTTTGATTTTACTTATTTTATCTATATTTTACATATGTTAATTGATTTTTTTACAAATATTATATTAAATAAATACTGTCAATTTATTAATTAACATTACCCATTTTTTTAATGCAAAATTATCCTATATATTTTTCTAATACTAAATTTTAATATATTAATAAATATATTACATAAAAATAGAATTATATTTATTATCCTACACTATAATTAATTAATAAACTATTACAACTCCAATATATAATAATTAAATACAGTTACTGTACACTAACATATTTTTATATACTATTCCTACCACAATTTAATTAATTTCAGCAAATGCTGCACAGTGAACATAATTAATTTACTATAACAACTCCAATGCACATTAAATAAAGTAAATGTTGAACACTAAAATTAAATATTTTTATATTCCCAACTCAATATAAATTAATTAAGGTAAGTGCTGGACACTAACATAAATAATTTACTATTCCCACTCCAGTCTATATTAAATTGGGGTAGGTGCTTGACAGTGAACATACATAATTTACTATTCCCACTCCAGTCTATATTAAATTGGGGTAGGTGCTTAAGAGTAAACCTAAATAATTTACTATTCCCACTCCAGTCTATATTAAATTAGAGTAGGTGCTGGACACTAAACATAAATAATTTACTATTCCCACTCCAGTCTATATTAAATTGGGGTAGGTGCTGGACACTAAACATAAATAATGTACTATTCCCACTCCAGTCTATATTAAATTAGAGTAGGTGCTATACACTAACATAAATAATTTACTATTCACACTGCAGTCTATATTAAATTAAAATAGGTGCTGGACAGTAACATAAAAAATATCTATACTCACTCCAATATCTAATAAATTAGGGTAGGTGCTGGACAGTAAACATACATAATTTACTATTCCCACTGCAGTCTATATTAAATTGGGGTAGATGCTGGACACTAAACATAAATAATGTACTATTCCCACTACAATGTATATTAAATTTGGGTAGGTGCTGGACACTAAACAAAATTAATTTAATATTCCCACTCCAATATACATTAAATTGGGGTAGGTGCTGGACAGTAAAATGAACAAATATCTATACCCACTGCAGTGTCTAATAAATTAGGATAGATGCTGGACAGTAAACATACATAATTTACTATTCACACTCCAGTCTATATTAAATTGGGGTAGGTGCTGGACACTAAACATAAATAATTTACTATTCCCACTACATTTTATAATAAATTATAGTAGGTACTGGACACTAAGGGGCCGATTCCGATTCGGGCCGGAAAACGTACTGACCGACTCGGAGCCGGAATAAATACCGACCGACACGTACCGGTGCAGCCCGACCCGCAAAGTACGATGAGAAGCGTGCAAAACCCGACCGACTTGTACGGAACACAAGCCGAACGACCGAGCCGCGCGGAAAACAGCCATCCGGCCGGAAAAGCACGCGAATCGAACCGACCGACACGCACCAGGAAGAATCCCGAACGAAACGTACCCGCGAACTCCTACCCGCCAAGTACGATGCAACACGTGGAAAACACGACCGAGTCGCACGGAGCCCAAGCCGCACTACCGACACGCATTCAAAACTGCGAGCCGAAGCAACCCAAAACCCCGCGACCGACGCGTACGCAGCACTGAAAACAGCCCAAACACAGCGTGAACGAATCTGAGAGGCTCGCACGAGACAACTGGAGGGTCCGACTCGGTCACAAGAACGTCTCCTACATGCACAAAAAGAACCAAGGAAAAAAAAACACAAAAAAGGCAAAACAAGCAATCACAAAGCAAATAAATACTGGGGGGGAAACAGGGAACAAAGACACACCCACAACTCCACCCATATAAAGGACACAAATCCCTACCATGATCCTTTGCAAATTCAAATTACCTGCCAGCACTCAACACCAACAGACAGCAACCACACACACACTCACAGCTCATCCATCACACAAGCCACACACCAGCAGCACCACAACAAATAGCACCCTCACATACACCCAGCAAAACACACACTCACACACCCTCACTTGCACACCAACACACACATCACACACCAGCACCACCCAACACCATGCCCCCAAAGAAGAATCACAAGTTCCTAGATAGTGAATTGGAAGTCCTGGTAGATGAGATCCTCAGGGTAGAGCCACAGCTGTTTGGTACATTGGTCCAACAGACACCCATGGCACAGAAAACCAAGATGTGGGAGAGGATCGTCGACAGGGTGAACGCACAATCACCATGTTTGCGCACAAAGGTAGACATCCAGAACATGTGGTATGACGTGCGCAGGAGAGTCAAGGAGCTGTTGAAGAAGGACTACATCGTGAGCCAACACACCGGCAGTGGCCCTCCTGCCAAACCAGTATACCTCAGGCCCTGGGAGGAGAAGGTGCGGGCCATCCTACCACCAGTGAGCGTCTATGGACTAGAAAACATCCCAGAGCCTGGTGAGTACACAACAAATGTACACAATATTGTGCCACAATACACACACATCACTGTCAAGGGGAGAGTCAAACCATGCACCCTTAGCAAATACACACCAACCAAAACAGATCATCCCAAAATGTGTATGTCAGCCAGATAAACACAATACATGCCAGCTCATAGTGAAATGTAACTGTGTCATGACATGTTCAAACCTAACAACAAATAGAGCTAGGCAGTGGCACAAATATAACCAACAAACACAGTCAGACATGTAGCCACCACCACAACACCACCTCACAGGGAAGCTCACTGAAAGGAAGGAATACTGTGTATGCTGGGAAAGTCAGTGTAGCCAATAGCATCATGGGAGTCGTAGTCACAGAAATTGCCCACCCTCACAATGCGCACATCAACACCACCATGAACCATGCCCACATCACAGGGAGTGCAAAACAACTGGCAAGATGGCTGACACTGGCTACTGCTGTGGGGAGCACAAGGCCCTGCTGGCAACTGTGCACCAACCAACAGCAGGACACCACTGACTGACATCCTGAAAGACAACTTGCACTCCCTGCAATGGAAGCACGTTCCATGGTGGGATATCTGGCTGGGTGGGAAGGAGGACTCACAGCACTGACCATAGTCACCAGCAGCTCCACCCACACACCCCCTAACACAAACTACACACAACTCACCTGGGAGAAAGCATTGCCTCACACACCAATCAAATATCCCACAAAGAACCACAACCCTGGGTCATGCAGTGTGAAGCACAGGGACACACATGGGACTTGTAGCAAAACAAACCCCAGGATAACACTGTCAGCCATCTTGTCAGCACAGGCACACAACCCCACAGGGAAGCTGAGTCAAAAGGAAGGAAGCATGGGCATGCTGAGAAGGGGGTGGAGGCAAAAGCATGATGGGAGTGGTAGTCACAGCCCAACATCCCCCACCCACATGGCCCAGCAAGAACACACCCAAGCATGCACACCTCACAGGGAGTCAAAAGCCACTTCAAAGATGTCTGACACTGGTGCTCTGTTGTGGGGAGCACAAAGCCATGCTGGGAACTGGGCACCAACCAACAGCAGGACACCACTGTCAGCCATCTTGCCATTGCTGTCAAACCCACACACAGTGAAGTACACTCAAAAGGAAGGAAGTATGGGCATGCTGGGAAGGGGGTGGAGGCAATAGCATAATGGGAGTGGTAGTCACAGATATTGGTCAGCCTCACAATTGGCCCATCAACACCACCCTGAACCATGCACACATCACAGGGAGTGGAAATCAACTGACAAGATGGCTGACACTGGCTACTGCTGTGGGGAGCACAAGGCCCTGCTGGGAACTGTGCACCAACCAACAGCAGGACACCACTGACTGACATCTTGCCATTGCTGTCACACCCACACACAGTGAAGTACACTCAAAAGGAAGGAAGTATGGGCATGCTGGGAAGGGGGTGGAGGCAATAGCATGATGGGAGTGGTAGTCACAGCTCAACATCCCCCCACATGGCCCAGCAAGCTCACACTGAAGCATGCACACCTCACAGAGAGTGTAAAGCCCCATCAAAGATGTCTGACACTGGTGCTCTGTTGTGGGGAGCACAAGGCCATGCTCGGAACTGGCCAACAACCAACAGCAGGACACCACTGTCAGCCATCTTGCCATTGCTGTCACACCCACACACAGTGAAGTACACTCAAAAGGAAGGAAGTATGGGCATGCTGGGAAGGGGGTGGAGGCAATAGCATGATGGGAGTGGTAGTCACAGATATTGCTCACCCTCACAATGCGCACATCAACACCACCATGAACCATGCCCACATCACAGGGAGTGGAAAACAACTGACAAGATGGCTGACACTGGCTACTGCTGTGGGGAGCACAAGGCCCTGCTGGCAACTGTGCACCAACCAACAGCAGGACACCACTGACTGACATCCTGAAAGACAACTTGCACTCCCTGCAATGGAAGCACGTTCCATGGTGGGATATCTGGCTGAGTGGGAAGGAGGGCCGGATGTCAACCAAATACAACCAATGCAGACCATGTACACACCCCAACATTCACATAGAAATGCCCAAATAATGCAGGACAATGTGCTACACCAATATCAACCCCTGACTGTGACAACTTAGGACAATGCAATGTACAGGCCCGCATCCAGAGGTACAGTCACAACTGTCAGGTGTGTCAACCATTGATGCCTGCAGAAACATAACATACATTGTGTGTGTCTCCCAAAAACAGGTGATGATGGGGACACAGCAGCAGACGCTGAGGAGTCCCCGTCCCAGGCTCAAGAGGATATGGAGCTCACTGGTGTGGAACAGCCTCTGCCCTCCTCGGATGAAGAAGACCAACCTGGCACCTCCGGAGCAAGTCATCATGCAGCACCAGCAGGACCACCACCTGCACCCCCTGCACCCACACCTCCAACGACTGTCAACACACATACCACCCCTGCCGACATGGAAAGACCAAGGAGCACCACCACCACCAGCACAGGGACCCTGGACCAACGTGGGGCCATGGACACCAACACCACCAACAACCCCCAAGGGGGCCCAGGGTCACCTGTGCGTGCCACCACAGGTACTGCATGTGTTGCCAGGGGTGGTGGGAGGGGTGGGAGACATAGGTCGCTGCTTGCAGAGGGGTCTGGACTGCATGATGACCCACAACTGGCACGCATAGCCGATGCGTACCAGTCCAGCACCGGAGAGCTCAGCCAGGTAGTGGGGCTCCTCAGGGACATTAAACAGCAGCAGGCTGCCCATCATGCCCGCTTGGACTCACACATGTCCCGCGTGGAGTCCAAGTGGGACACACTGCAAGAGATGACGGCGGTGCATAGGGACATATTACAATGCCTCCGCCAGATGAGCAGCAACCAGTCAACACCTCCCTGTGTGCCCACAACATCTGGTGCTGAAACAACTGCAACTGCCACAGGGAGGGAGGATGACTCTGGCGGAGAGTCACCTGCACAGCAGCAGCATGCACTTGAGGGTCCCCCCCCAAAAGAAGTGGGGCCGTCCGAGGAGGGGCAAGTGAGAGGCCGATGGCCATGTGCAACCCCCAGGAAGCCAAAACCTGTTCTGGATAATCACCTTTGTGCGCAAACTGTTCACCCTGTTGACTGCAACACAACTCTCCCACATGACATGGGGAGCTCAAGTTGGACCAATGTCTCAGATGACTGTGGACTTTACTCTGGACATTTCTGCTACCAGGACTTCCAAATCATCTAGGAACTTTGGATTACAATCACAATGTACAGCACCCACCATCCTGTGCACTATACTCACACATGTATGTCAATAAACTCACTAATACACCATACTTGCCTCTGTTGTGATTCCTACGTTGTCTCTGAAGTGGCGATGATGATCTGGGAAATGACACTGTGCATGCTAACTGCTACAGCAAGTACAACACCGGCATGTGAGTCATGGCGACGTCACACATATGAGGGAGGCACACCACCAGGGCTACACAACACATACACACCATGGCCATCTGACTCATCGCCTACACTGATGTTGCCAGGAAATACGTTGCATTGCACAGACCCAACACCTATTCACAGACTGTGTTAACTAGCCCACTGGTGCAGTAAGCAAATGTCAGTCAGATGTGTGACCACAGACAACGCACATCACAAAGTGAAGCACAGGTTTATTACACATTTGCAACATGTTGTAACCACCACAGATGCAAGGTAATCCCACCTGGCAGCGGGCACACAGTCAACAAGTGTAGAAGGAAGGAAGTCCATGGGTGTGGTGCACATCACCTGTAGGGACACGACAGCTACCACCCTGGAAGTCGAATCACGGTGTCGGGGATCACAGTTGACCAAACGACTCTGAAAGTACCCTGTGAAGGACAGAAATGACACACAGTCAAAAGCACTGAAGAACAGGACAGAACTGCAATACTCATGCCCAATACATGTCACAAGATACCCACCCAGAACCAAGTTAGCATGTCAACACTGTTGGGGAGTACAGACTACCTGTAAGGACACATCGCTACACGCATACAGTCATGTAGCACATGGACACACTCAAACAGCACCAGAGCACCACCAACACATATCATGCAAACTCACATCAGTTACATGACATCTCTGGATACTTACATTCAGCTGAAGATGTTGGTGATGAGCTGTGTGCGGACATCACCATCATCATCATCATCATCACTGGCATCGTGGTCCAGGCCAGGATCCTCCACAGGTGGCGGACGTTGGTCATCGTCATCCAGGATGAGAGGCAACTCCTTCCGCACTGCCAGGTTGTGTAGCATGCAGCAGATGATGACAATCTTGCACACCTTTGCCGGGGCATATGGGAGGGACCCTCCTGTCTTGTCCAGGCAGCGGAAGCGGAAGCGGCTCTTCAGGAGACCAAATGTCCGCTCAATCACTCTCCTCGTCCGACCATGTGCCTCATTGTAGCGCATCTGGGCTGGTGTCACAGGGTTCCTGAGGGGCGTCAGCAACCACGGCATGTTGGGCTATCCGGAGTCACCTACATACAGACAATTGCACATTAGCTGAGTTGGAAAAGAGGGTGGAACACTACATTGCAGAACACACACAATGGTACAAAGTCAGTACACACCAACAAGCCAGGCACGCTGGTTCCGCATCTGTGACATCATCCTCGGGATGCGACTACTCCTCATCACGTAGGCATCGTGTGCAGAACCGGGGAAACGGGCACACACGTGTGAGATGGTCATATCTGCAAGACAGACCACCAGTGCATTGACCGAGTGGTAGTGCTTGCGGTTCCTGTATGCCTGCTCCTGGGCCTGTGGTGGTACCAAAGCCACATGTGTCCCATCAATGGAGCCAATGACATGCGGCATCCTCCCCAGGGCATAGAAGTCACTCTTCACGTCAGTGAGTTGCTGGAGTCTAGGGAAATAGATGTACTGGTTCAGGTATATCAACATAGCCTCCAATACATCGCGGAGCACACGGCTGAACATGGTCTGTGACATCCACCAGCAGTCGCCAGAGTGTGTTGAAAGGTACCGGTGGCAAAGAAGTGTAGGGCTGCCATCACCTTCACCTTGGGGGTCAGCGCTGTAGGGTACGGCTGGCCAGGTTGCAGGTGTGGTTCCAAGCGCACTGCCAAATCATCAATCAGCTGCCTGGTGAAGCGGTACCGTCGGATGCTGTCACGTTCCACCATCGTTGCCAGGTCAGGGAATGGTCTATGGACAGCTGGTGCCCTGCAGTGCATAGGTGAAGAAAGAAAGATTGTCAGTCACCCCACATATGTGGCATTGTACACACTCAATATCACACGATACATCATTATGAGGCACAAGTACATGATGTGTGCAGTTCCGTAAGGACATGTATGGCACATACATAGCCAACATCCAACATCACAGTTCAACAAGTGGCATCAATAAGTCCCAGGTTGTGCCATTGGGTATCATGAGGACGTGTCACATTTCCCATCTCCTGCTGCCACGTTACAAACACACCCCACAGTGACATGTGAGGACAGATGTGCCCCAGGCATCACAGCTCAATGACAGGTAGATTCCCAGGGACCCTGTATTGCCACATGGACACTGGCATGACATGGCGTATCATATATACACCACAGCAAAACAACCATGACCCCCACAGGTAGTGGTCCCTGTTGCCTCGGCAGGACAGACATGGACGTCTGTGACACACACACGCACAACATCAAAGTCCATGCACAAACAACGTGGATGTGGAGACTGTCTCCCATTGTGCACATGAAATCCGAGACATTGTAAACACAACATGCACACAGACTGTGGAGGACCATCACTATTGTGCCAATGGGTCACCCTGGGTTAAACATACCGTCCCACATGGGACTCAGGGGGCATGTGACATGGCATACACATACACCACCGTGAAATGTGACCATGCCACATGCTCAGATATGAACAGTTGCTCATCACAGTGGTCATGTACACGAAACACCAAGGATACTGTCCCCATGAACACGTGCACAGCCTGGGGGTGGCTGCCCCAAGTGACACCCACAGAACAACATGTTCACCCCCATACACGGAATAGGTAATGCAGCCTTACATGCCTTAGGATACAGTTTGGACAGGCTGTGGTGTTGTAGGTGTGCCCTCACTCCCTGGGAAGTATATGTGGCTGGCATATGTTCATATATTAACAACTAAAGAGAGAGGGAAAGTTCACTCTTCGTCCCCTGACGAAACTACTAACTAACAACAAAGAGCGAAGAAAATCTCTACGATAACACGAGGAGAAACCTCTTTCTTTAAAGAACCCTCACTCACCAACCTAGTTGGTGACATGCTTCATCATTGGGTTCCCACCAGAGGGACCGAGTGTCCCCCGGTGTGCTACGACGCCTGGAATTCCAGCGGAGCAGGTTTATTGGAAGGGTAGTGAAAGTGTGCAGGATGTGCAAATTAAAAGAACACTGGTTGCTTCCCAAAACAATTTTTAATGGTGGAGAACCAGTGGTCGATTAAAACTAGTGAGACGGACCCGAGCTGGCTAATTAAGTAAACCAGGAGAGTCCGATTTAAAAGTGAAACTTGGTCAACATGTTTCTGCTTATATATGCACCATTAGCTAAGCATTCTTCAGGACCTAACAACCCATGGCGGTATACGCACGCTAAGGCGTATCCTAACCTATGGGGAGTGTGCGTAAGGCAAAACTCACGGTTTTACCAATGCGGCCTTGTGGAACTTCCAAAAAGCAGCTGTACTCTGAAAGAAAGAGAACAAATATAAAACAACACACGATCACTATGTGACCACTGTGATACTCATCAACAGGTGCAATAGAGGATTAAAGTGCTATAACACCTCGTGCTTAAAGAGCCTGGGTATATGACGCGGCCCAAAATGCGTTTAGCCCAAAACTCAGGCGAACGTGCCAATCGGACAACCAATTCGTCCATTTACATTGAAAGACAGGTCTTGACACATTGTGACTTTCGCTCATACAACCATATCAAGCAGGCTACTACTCCGTATCCGAGTATAGACGGAGGAGTCCTAAATCCGGGTCATTCACCGTAACACTTCGACTTCAATGTAATTCGAAATTGACACTTAATTCTAGATAAATCAAATTGCTCAGTGATAGTGCCCTAACACAGCTACGTTTTTCTGCACAGCGCGTTCGCTTTGCGCTGTGTTAGGGCACTATCACTGAGCAATTTGATTTATCTAGAATTAAGTGTCAATTTCGAATTACATTGAAGTCGAAGTGTTACGGTGAATGACCCGGATTTAGGACTCCTCCGTCTATACTCGGATACGGAGTAGTAGCCTGCTTGATATGGTTGTATGAGCGAAAGTCACAATGTGTCAAGACCTGTCTTTCAATGTAAATGGACGAATTGGTTGTCCGATTGGCACGTTCGCCTGAGTTTTGGGCTAAACGTATTTTGGGCAGCGTCATATACCCAGGCTCTTTAAGCACGAGGTGTTATAGCACTTTAATCCTCTGTTGCACCTGTTGATGAGTATCACAGTGGTCACATAGTGGTCGTGTGTTGTTTTATATTTGTTCTCTTTCTTTCAGAGTACAGCGGCTTTTTGGAAGTTCCACAAGGCCGCATTGGTAAAACCGTGAGTTTTGCCTTACGCACACTCCCCATAGGTTAGGATACGCCTTAGCGTGCGTATACCGCCATGGGTTGTTAGGTCCTGAAGAATGCTTAGCTAATGGTGCATATATAAGCAGAAACATGTTGACCAAGTTTCACTTTTAAATCGGACTCTCCTGGTTTACTTAATTAGCCAGCTCGGGTCCGTCTCACTAGTTTTAATCGACCACTGGTTCTCCACCATTAAAAATTGTTTTGGGAAGCAACCAGTGTTCTTTTAATTTGCACATCCTGCACACTTTCACTACCCTTCCAATAAACCTGCTCCGCTGGAATTCCAGGCGTCGTAGCACACCGGGGGACACTCGGTCCTCTGGTGGGAACCCAATGATGAAGCATGTCACCAACTAGGTTGGTGAGTGAGGGTTCTTTTAAAGAAAGAGGTTTCTCCTCGTGTTATCGTAGAGATTTTCTTCGCTCTTTTGTTGTTAGTTAGCTGGCATATGTTCACCTGTGACAGGCATGGTGACATATGCCAGTGACATGTACAGGGACGCGTTGGACAGCAATGGACCGATCGGTGTGCACACATTGGCCATTGCATTCAATGTGTGCTGGTACGCGTTGTATTCGCAATACACGTTGGACAGCAATGGACCGATCGGTGCGCACACATTGGCCATTGCATTCAATGTGTGCTGGTACGCGTTGAACAGCAATGGACCGATCGGTGTGCCCGGCCGGCCCATTGCATTCAATGTGTGCGGGTACGCGTTGAACAGCAATGGACCGATCGGTGTGCCCGGCCGGCCCATTGCATTCAATGTGTGCTGGTACGCGTTGTATTCGCAATACACGTTGGACAGCAATGGACCGATCAGTGCACACACATTGGCCATTGCATTCAATGTGTGCTGGTACGCGTTGAACAGCAATGGACCGATCGGTGTGCCCGGCCGGCCCATTGCATTCAATGTGTGCGGGTACGCGTTGAACAGCAATGGACCGATCGGTGTGCCCGGCCGGCCCATTGCATTCAATGTGTGCGGGTACGCGTTGTATCCTAGGTATGCGTTGAACAGCAATGGACCGATCGGTGCGCACACATTGGCCATTGCATTCAATGTGTGCTGGTACGCGTTGTATTCGCAATACGCGTTGGACAGCAATGGACCGATCGGTGCGCACACATTTGCCATTGCATTCAATGTGTGCTGGTACGCGTTGTATTCGCAATACGCGTTGGACAGCAATGGACCGATCGGTGCGCACACATTGGCCATTGCATTCAATGTGTGCTGGTACGCGTTGTATCCTAGGTACGCGTTGAACAGCAATGGACCGATCGGTGTGCCCGGCCGGCCCATTGCATTCAATGTGTCGCGGTACGCGTTGTATCCTGGGTACGCGTTGAACAGCAATGGACCGATCGGTGTGCCCGGCCGGCCCATTGCATTCAATGTGCGGGTACGCGTTGTATCCTGGGTACGCGTTGAACAGCAATGGACCGATCGGTGTGCCCGGCCGGCCCATTGCATTCAATGTGTGCGGGTACGCGTTGTATCCTAGGTACGCGTTGAACAGCAATGGACCGATCGGTGTGCCCGGCCGGCCCATTGCATTCAATGTGTGCGGTTACGCGTTGTATCCTAGGTACGCGTTGAACAGCAATGGACCGATCGGTGTGCCCGGCCGGCCCATTGCATTCAATGTGTGCGGGTACGCGTTGTATCCTAGGTACACGTTGAACAGCAATGGACCGATCGGTGCGCACCCATTGGCTATGGCCTGGCCTGGCAACGGACGCGTTTTCAAATCTTGAACGAGTCTGATGCTGGAAATTCAGTTGGTCACCCACAACAATGTTGCAAATTCATGGGTGTCATGAAGTTGAACTTTTGAAGGATGCTGTGGGCGTGTGTAAGTGGTGCAATTCCATGGATTGGCCAGATTCAGAAGATGCTAACGACTTGGACCGATCACTTTGGACACATGGGACAGTAACTGCCTCTGCATGCCACATATAATGCTGGCTGTTCCCCTGAGAGCTCACTTGCCTGCACTACATGCTCCAGGACGACATCTGCCACCACCACTGCTGCTGTATCTGCACCCTCTGGACCCTGCAATGGCACGTACTGTGGAGAGAGCCCCAGCCTTCAGCACTGAGGAGAACCAGGCCCTGCTGGACAGCCTCCTTCCACAGTACAGCAAGCTGTATGGGAAAGCAGGGGAGCAGGTGAGTGTTCTGTCCACTGCCTTCCTAAATGTGCATGTTGTCTGACTAGCATGGCTAACAGTCTGCACGCCACTGGCTAGCAGGCTCACTGAGTAGTTGTCACCCCCATAGTGTGTAGTTACATGCACTGGACAGGTATAGTGCAGTGACAGTGCATTTAAACAAGGTTTTACTTCCCAGGCAATGATACCATGTAGTAACTGCTGGCATACTGTCCATGGCCATCGTTGCACTGCCTGTGTACATCATGTGCCCCTGTGA
The DNA here is from genome assembly GCA_963921515.1 of Calotriton arnoldi. NCBI lineage: Eukaryota > Metazoa > Chordata > Amphibia > Caudata > Salamandridae > Calotriton > Calotriton arnoldi. The sequence continues at coordinate 889,551 of CAWUFW010006131.1, read as the reverse complement.
TTGAGACATGTATACACAACTGTGTAATGCACGGATATGTTGCATGTGTAGTAATAGCATTCTCACTTTGTCATCCTCACAGGTTGATGCCCACCAGAAGCAGAAGATATGGCTGACCATCGTCCGGGCAGTGAGATCCGTGGGGGACTACAAGCGCCGGATCCGCAACTGCCAGAAGAGGTGGCAGGACCTTCGGGGCTGGACCCGGAGGATCGCACGGGTCCAGCTGAAGCTGTCGCCTCCTCGCAGGAGGGGCGGACACCGGAACCTAACCCCCACATGCTCAGGATCCTGGCGGTGGTCTTCCCTGATCTGGATGGGCAGCTGAAGGCCAGGGAGCAGCACGGAGGGGGTGAGTCCATGACTGCATTGTGTACTTTGTCTGCCATGCTATGTGCCCTCCTCTGGCCTGGTTAAACTTCCACAGCACATCAGTCATGTGGTCCAGGACCCATGTCCCTCGATTGTGCACTGCCCACTCCTCATCTGATACCCAGGTGTGTCCCTTGCAGTCAGGGAATTGTGTCACTTGGGTACTGTGTCCTTGCAGTTTGCTTGACTCAAGGTGGGGGACAGCATCTGTTCCCCTAACTGTGGTGGGCATCATGGGTCGGTCCATTGCTTTCACAATGCCTGTGTTCTGACATGTAATCTGCGTGTTACTTTGATATGTGGTCCAATTGCTGAGCTTATCCACCACATGTGCCTGGGGTAACTGGCACACACCCAAGCTGCGGGTGGGAAAAATGTTTGGGCCCCAGGAGTGTGTATATTATGTGTGTCACACATACTTAGCCAGCTGCCTACTGTCCAGGGTTCATCCCTCATTCATGTGGGGCAGGACAGTCATGCCTACTCCAGGCCATGCAATGCACTCTGTACTCCCACTCCCGTGTATCAGCTGACACGTTGTGCTCAGTGATATGTCCCCTCAGGTGTCAGCCTCTGTGTCAGTGTGCTGTGGCTTCGATGTCAGGACTGCTGGGGTGTTTATCGGTTGGGGCTCAGCATGCCACCGGAGATGTGACCATAGGAGACGATACTTGTGTGACACATAGGTGTTTGAACACCTGACCGTGCAGACTGGGGTATGCGAATGTGAAGTCCATGCAGCTGTTTCCCATTCACAGCAGCTTGTGAGGTGCTCAGGTTCACACTACGAACACACCTTCACGACGCTGGGATCCAAGAGAAGGCCCTGGACTGGACCACATCCTTCCTTTCCGGCAGAACACAAAGCGTCCGCCTCGCCCCCTTCCGATCCAAGGCCACCAAGATCATCTGCGGCGTACCCCAAGGCTCCTCCCTCAGCCCAACGCTGTTCAACATCTACATGGCACCCCTCGCCCACGTCGCCCGACAGCACAACCTCAACATCATCTCCTACGCCGACGACACCCAGCTGATCCTCTCCCTCACCAAAGACCCTCACACCGCCAAAGCCCACCTCCACGAAGGAATGAAGGCCGTCGCCGAATGGATGAGGACCAGCCGCCTGAAGCTGAACTCGGACAAGACGGAGGTCCTCATCCTTGGTTCCAACCCATCAGCCTGGGACGACTCCTGGTGGCCAACATCACTGGGAACAGCCCCGCCACCCACCGACCACATACGCAACCTAGGGGTCATCCTCGACCCCACCCTCTCCATGACTAAGCAGGTCAACGCCGTTTCCTCATCCTGCTTCAACATCCTCCGAATGCTCCGCAGGATCTTCAAGTGGATCCCCACCGAAACAAGAAAAACAGTCACCCAGGCCCTCGTCACCAGCAGGCTGGACTACGGAAACGCCCTCTACGCAGGAACGACGGCTAAGCTCCTGAGACGGCTGCAACGCATCCAGAACGCCTCTGCACGTCTTATCCTCGACATCCCCCGACGCAGCCACATCACACCCCACCTGAGAGACCTGCACTGGCTCCCTGTCAACAAGAGGATAACCTTCAAGCTCCTCACCCACTCACACAAAGCACTCCACAACTCCGGACCAGCCTACCTCAACAGACGACTCAGCTTCTACACCCCCACCCGCCAGCTCCGCTCGACCAGCCTCGCCCTCGCCACAGTCCCCCGCATCCGGAAAACGACCGCCGGCGGCAGATCCTTCTCCCACCTCGCCGCCAAGACCTGGAACACCCTCCCCACCAACCTCCGACAGACCCAAGACCTACTGGCCTTCAGAAGACTCCTCAAGACCTGGCTCTTCGATCAGTAGCAGCACCACCCCCCTCTTCCCCCAGCGCCTTGAGACCCTCGCGGGTATGTAGTGCGCTTTATAAGTGACATGATTGATTGATTGATTGAGGCTTGTGTTACAGGTCACCCATATGTCCAATCAGTATGACCTGGACAGATAAGGGTTCAGATGATGTGGTGTGTGGGGGATGTACATGTGCACTTGTTCAGCTCCAGGACTTGCATTCCCCATGACCTACTATTGTGACACAGTGCAGACTGTTGTTGTGTGGCTGCCCTGCCCATGTGACTGGAGACAGTGATGTATGACTTAGCAGGCATGCCTGTGCCATGGCATGTGACTTCCTATTAGTGATCCTGCAGGGGAGTGACATGTGCTACATGCACACCATAGTGGCAATGGCTATCAGCACATGGGTGCATCATGGTGTCTGTCGCTGGTATGCATCACATGCATTTCATATATCTGACTCTGGGCATCACTTTCATCCGGACACCTGTACTGACTCAGTAGCAAGAGTTGTGATGTGTGCATGTTCACATGCTTCACCGTGTTCTCTGCACCGTCCAACTACTGTGTAGGTGGTGCATGTGTCCACACTGGGGTATTGCCAGCCAACGGACGCCAGACAGATGGGTGCAAGGCCAGGTGGGATGTGAGTGCCATGGTTGACGATCAGACTGACAATTGGCTTCTCCTATTCTGTTTGGGCAATTTTAGCAATGTTCAACTAAGGATGCCAGGCCTTGCTCTGTATTGTGCTGTACTTACTGTGGTGTGTGCGTTCGGTGCAGGTGACTGATGTCTGTCTGTTTCCCTATTGTTTGCAGATACATCCACGGCCACAGGAGGGGACAGCTCCACGGACCAGGAGGAGCCGCAGAGCCAGACTGGGTCAGCAGCCGAGGAGTGGTCGGAGGGACCCAGTGGCACGGAGGGCGAGGGGAGCCACACCGAGGAGTCCTCAGCACCATCCACCTCAGCTGAGGACCACAGCAGCTCGGAGGATGACTCCCTTATGGAGGTGGGTGTCAGCAGCCACCACACCCCAGCTAGTGTTGCTGTCCCCGCCACCACCACCACCACCGCCCTCCCATCGGCTCCCATTCCCGAGGTCCGTGGAGGCTCCCATGTTCGGGAGCGTGTCTCCTTCGGGCCAGGCACCACACCCCCTGCCCCTGTGTCCCCTGCTGCCCTGAGTGAGGAGTCTGTGTACCTCCTTCGCCAGCTCCATGTAGGGCAGACAGCGATGCTGAGTGTCCTCCATGCACACACCACTCTGTTGACTCAGCTGGTGTCGTTCATGGAGGGCATCTCATCGGGCATGTCTGCCCTACAGAGGGGCAATAGGTCAATGGACTCCTCCCTGACGGCAGCAGTGTCCCTCCTCCAACAGTCCCTCACCCCTCCTGTCTCTGCCCCATCCACACTCCCCAGCACCTTACCTGTCCCAAGCACACACACACCGGCACAGGCACACACCAGCACAGACACGAGCAGCACACACACACACAAGCCACAGACAAGACGCACACGCACGCACAGTCAGGGGACTGAAACCACACTCACAGGGGATGGGGCCCAGTCACACACACACGCATCCACGAGCACTGCGCAGTCCACAGTTGCCTCTCCCTCCAAAGCCCCCTCCGTTGCCTCACCTGCAACCCCAAAGACCCAGCGGCTCTTCCTCAGTGACCTCGGCCTCTTCCCCTCCGATCCACTGATACAGCATTCAGGGGGAAGAGGAAGCCCACCCACACGGAGCGGAGTGCCCCTCGCCACCGGACACCCTCCCCCAGGCGGAGACCGACTGACGCCCCCATCCTCAAGTCCCCCCGGACCCGGAAGAGCAAGACCCCGCCGCCGCCCTGCAGCTCAGGCACCAAGTCTCCTTCCTCCATCCCTCTGGCCCCCACTCCACAGGTGCCCCCACCACACCCTGCCCCAGATTCCCCCACCCACAGATACACCATCCCCAAAAGGATCAGGCCTTCTCCCCCTGCCACTTGCACTTCCGGCCCCACCCCCCGCTGCGCTTGTCTGTGCCACTGGTGTGGAGACGGTGTCCTCCCCCTCTGTCCTGCCCACCTTACCTGATCCCCATTCTCCTCCCCTGGAGGTAGGCACTGCAGTGGAGTCCACTACCACCCTGTCTGACTTGGGCACTGCAGTGGGGAACCTGTCCACTCCATCTGCACGGTCCCCTGCAGTCTTGCCGGCACCCACACCATCAGAGTCATGCCCCCACTTGTGCCGGCACACACCATGTCAGACACCTCCACTGCAGTTGTCAGTGGCTCTCCAGCACCCACCACCCCTTCCCTGCCTCCTTCTGGTGAGCCATGATCCTGTCCCTGCGGTGCCTGGCCTGCCCCCCGTATGCCCCTCCGAGGGGATTGTCCCTGGTTTTCATCAGTGCAGGCATGCGTAGGGTGACATCTGCCACTGTCACCCTGTTTTGACTTTCATGTTGGACTGGCCATTGGCCTTTGTTAATTTTTGCTGGACATCAACTGTTAGACACACATATGCTGAATAAAGCACCTTTCTGTTCTCTAGTGCTTTTGCTTCTGATGTACATGTTGTTGATGATGCTAACCATGCCCTTGCTGCAGTGATGGTGATATTTGGTCTCATGATAATGAAGTGTTACTGTGCAGGAACACATGTGGTCCAGGGGGAATGTGTCCTATCCTGTGGTGTATCCATGTCATCCTTAGCAGCATCTGAGGGTGTCATGTGTTCAATATTTGGCAATGGGATTTCCTACTTACATTAGCAATTTCACATCTGTGGCTTCCACCCCTGCACATCTGTTGTGCCTGCCATTGTTCAATTAGTCTACTTCCCTGACCGTGTGGCCATCTCCACTGGACATGCAGGTTTGGGCATCAATGGGGAAGGACTCATCTGTGTTGTCAGTGCAACATTGCTATACAAGTGTGTTGGATCTGTGCTGATGATTTCGTTGGCACTCCCATGACCAGGCTGATGTGACGGGAGCCTTCATTTGGTGCTAATTGTTGACTGTGTGACCAAGTGCTCAGCTGACATGATGGAGCCCTACTGAGGCAACATATGGCACAGCTTTCCTCACACAGGAGTGGAGTCCCCTCATGGCAGTGTGTACTCCTGTGACATTGCCTGCGCCCAAGGTGTGTGTTGTATGAGCATGTCTGTGTGTTCACTTCCGTTTTGCTGTGCATGCTGGGATCCCTAGTGTTGTACCTGTTTGTGATGCTTGCTGAGTTGACCTATGTTCCCCCAAGTCTTCTCCTGGATTCTCTGTGATATGGGTGCATGGCACATTACTGGTCATCAGGGTGTCACCCATAGGTGTGTTTGCTGTCAGGGCTGAGTTTGTGTGCAGACGCAGATGGGTCACAGTCAGGATTCCCTTGGCACTTGTTGTTTACACCTGTCATGTGATTTCCAGTTTGTGTTATCTTTCAGTGATTGTAACACGTTGTGTGTGTGACTGCTGGCACTCCTCAGGGTCCGGGCTGCAATGTTGGTAGTTGTCTATGTGTGTTCTTTGTGGGTGACCTTGGCTTCTTCATTGGTGTGTGACTGTGGCTGGGATCCCATTGGTTGGTGTGGTATTGCCGTCATGTCCATGTACAGCGTAGTGTGCAGTGTGTCAGACATTCAGGAGTCTTGTTGAGTGGCCATGTGTGATGTGTTTCTGCACCTTGGTTCCCACCCACCACCTTGGGATTGTCATGGGTGCATGTGCAATGTCACCAGTGCATGTGTGCTTCACTGCTGCACATTGTTGGAGGTCGAGGTGTGTGGTGTTGAGTGTGTGCAGATGGGAGTTGTTGCCTGGCTAGACCCCTGCCTCCATGTTGGCCTTGGCTTACTGGCCGTGCTGATTGATTTGTGCTTGTGTAGGTGTGATGGTAGTTTGTTGCTCAGGACACATGACTGTGGTTCACAGTGTGAACGACATTTAGCTTTGTCATCACAGTGGGATTGTAATGCAGCCCAGGGTCACCACATTGTGGGGGCCCTGGGGGTAGTGCTGTGGTGTGTCTGTGTCTTGCTGTGTCAGTTGCTGTTCCTACATGCTTGTGTGACATGTGTGATTTGTGCTCCCTCTCATCTGACAATGCCTGATTGCCCACATAGGGGATTTGGATCCATGAGTTACCTTTGTGTGGCACTGTATGCACATCTGTGTAATTGGTATTCAGGCCTCCTCATGTGTTGTGTGGTTGCCTGGGGACACTGGCACCCCCTCACCTGTTGTGTTTGATGTGCAGTGTGGGTCTGCCTGTTTGTGTTTGTGCATCTGCACCACTGCATTGGCATATCTTTGGTGTGCCATTGGCTGTATGTTGTTTGGTGGGTTTCCCCTGCTGTCCCTGGGACTCCTAGGTCATCGGTCAGCACAATGATCATGGTTTGTGTGTCCCATTGCTGCCATGGTATGATATCTGTTCACCTCACATCTACAGTCTCCACAGGGTATCTGCATTTGTGTGCCCATTGGTGCAAATATGTGGGTCTGCATTCTGATGGTCACTTCTGTCATTGTGTCATTGATGAATGTTGACAGTGTCAGCCCCCATGGGTGTTGTTTGTCTGCACATGGCCAAAGGTATGTCTTATTTGCACTGCAGTATTTGCCTCCCCCAATCTATGTTGCAATGGTGCACATGCACTACTTTGCCACTGATGTGTTTTATGTTCTGTGACCAGGAATCATCCATGCAGTTTGGCAGTTGCAGCTTTTTCTTTGTCAACACTTGCATTTTGGCCACTGTGATGATGGGGGTTTGGACCCCATTGCCACAATGTTCAAAATGTGCTTCAGCTATGGACCACACACTTACCTTTTGGTCACTGTGATGATGGGGGTTTAGACCCCATTGCCACAATGTTCTGAATGTGCTTCAGCTATGGGCCCCCACACTTACATTTTGCTCACTGTGATGATGGGGTTTTGATCCCCATTGCCACAATGGTCATGGCCTGCTTGCATTGTGGGGGCCACACACATATATGTGTGGCACATGTGATAGGGGTCACATTGTATGTTCAAAGTCATGTTCAGTGTTGTAGGCATTTGACACAGTCTACACACGCTTGTCATGGTGTTGGGGGATGTCTTTTTCTTGCATTCCCTAGGTTGTGGTGTGCTGGTTGTGTCATGCATTGTCCATCCTATGAGTGGGGGTGGTGTTGGTGGTAGGCATCCGGCCCCCATGGGTAGAGGTGGTAGTAGTGACAGGCATCCAGCCCCCCATGGGTAGAGGTGGTAGTAGTGGTAGGCATCTGGCACCCCTGGGTAAGGGTGGTATTAGTGGTAGGGATCTGGCACCCCCTGGGTAAGGGTGGTAGTAGTGACAGGCATCCAGCCCCCATGGGTAGAGGTGGTAGTAGTGGTAGGCATCTGGCACCCCTGGGTAAGGGTGGTAGTAGTGGTAGGCATCTGGCACCCCTGGGTAAGGGTGGTAGTAGTGGTAGGCATCTGGCACCCCTGGGTAAGGGTGGTAGTAGTGACAGGCATCCAGCCCCCCATGGGTAGAGGTGGTAGTAGTGGTAGGCATCTGGCACCCCTGGGTAAGGGTGGTAGTAGTGGTAGGCATCTGGCACCCCCTGGGTAAGGGTGGTAGTAGTGGTAGGCATCTGGCACCCCTGGGTGAGGGTGGTAGTAGTGACAGGCATCCAGCCCCCATGGGTAGAGGTGGTAGTAGTGGTAGGCATCTGGCACCCCCTGGGTAGTGGTGGTAGTAGTGGTAGGCATCTGGCACCCCTGGGTAAGGGTGGTAGTAGTGGTAGGCATCTGGCACCCCCTGGGTAAGGGTGGTAGTAGTGACAGGCATCCAGCCCCCCATGGGTAGAGGTGGTAGTAGTGGTAGGCATCTGGCACCCCTGGGTAAGGGTGGTAGTAGTGGTAGGCATCTGGCACCCCCTGGGTAAGGGTGGTAGTAGTGGTAGGCATCTGGCACCCCCTGGGTAAGGGTGGTAGTAGTGACAGGCATCCAGCCCCCATGGGTAGAGGTGGTAGTAGTGACAGGCATCCAGCCCCCATAGGTAGGGGTGGTAGTAGTGGTAGGCATACAGGCCCCTATGTGTATGTGTGGCATTGGTGAGGGCTATCCCGCCCCTATGGTGCTGCTGTTGCTGGTGTAGGTATTTCTGCATCCCTCTGTGTGTGATGTGTCGGGTACGTGTAGTTTGTTTTTGTTGTTGGTGTCTGACTTACCTTCTGCGCCGTACGCGTCCGTGCCTGTTCCGGTAATAGAGGTAGAATATTGGTAGGATCGGCACGAAGGGATTCATGGTTGGTTCGTCTCGTTCGTCTTTCTCTTTGCTTCGCCTCGTCCTCGTCGCTGGCGTGTTCGTCTCGTAGCCGTGGATCGTGTTGTGGCGCGAATCGGAGCTTATGTGCGCCTCATCCGGATGCTTTGACGTGCCATGCGTAGCGACGGGTTCGGCGCGTACGGGAAGCGCATCGTACTTGTCCGGCCGGACGGGGCTGCATTTTTTCTTCCGTGCGGCTCGATTCTACGATTCTGGATCCGCCTCGGTCTGAGTTCAGGTCCTGTATTGGGTGAGTACGACTGGGTCGGGATTTGGGCAGTTGTGCGCATCGTACTTGCTCGTTCGGACGTATGTGCGGATCGGTCGGGAAACAGGCATTCGCCTGGATTAATTTAAATTTAAATATACATTTTCTATTTTTGATAAATAAATTATGAATTTATAAAAATGTACATAATATTTATTTTTAAATAAATATTTTTAAAACACTCCCCACCCTTATCCCCTATAAACCCAACATCCCGCTCCTAAAATTATATATAAAATTTCCTTTACATTTTAAATTATTTAAAATATAAAATTATATTTTTTAATACATTACAAATAACATATTAAAACACTTATATACAAAATATTATAAAAAATACATAAATTTACACAATACTACACTTAATCGATATTTTAATACAACGATATTATGACATTCGATATATTATACTTCGATATTTTACTACACATTCCAATATCGACATTTTTGATGTCGATATACTAAACATCGATATTTTATACCATAGATATTTCACAATCGATATTTTGGTATGTCGACATTAAAATTTCGATATTTTGACTGCTCACCGTCTTGATCACAGACACATGCTTGGAACTCTTTGGCAGACTTTCGCCGGCTGGCTCCGCCGGCATCATGCACCACCTGCCAACGGGCCACGGATTCTGGAAGGAGCAATCTGTGGTGTTTCGATATATATATATATATACACACGTACATATATATATATATATAAATATACATATATTCACTGAAAAAACCACAGGTTTCAGGGACTTTATAGTTAGTTGGACATTTCACTCGTACAAAACCAGAGAAATTCGGCCGTTATAGTTTGGCCCCGGGTACCCTATCCCCCGGGGCCTGGCCTCGTTTTTTTTTAAAAGTCTTTTTTTAAATTACATGAGGGGGACCGCGTGGCCCCCCTTCCCTGGACCTCTTCTGGTCCCAGGGATCCCATCCCCGGGGCCTGTCCAGCCTTTGTCTTTTTTTAAATTTTTTAGAGGGGGCCTCGAAGCCCCCCTCCCGGGCCACTTCTGGCCCCAGGGGCCCCATCCCCTGGGGCCAGCCCTCACATAAATATACATATTGGCACACTGCTGGTGGGGCGATGAGGTCCTCTTGTGTCCTGAGTACCTCAGGACACAAGTGGACTTCATCTCCAAGCAGCAGTGCGCCAGGAGGTGCTTTTGCAGAGTGGTGTAAAAAGGGGGTGTGGCCTTGGACCACACTCAGCAATCCAGCTGTGTGGGGCTTACTGGAGGTACCTGGTGGGCTAGCTGGCCCCCAGGGACCCTCAGGAATGAAGGGGACTTAATCCCCCAACTAAGAACGCGTCAGGAGGCATGTCTGCAGAGTTGTGGACAAAGGGGGCATGGCCTGTGTCCACCTATCAGCTTTCCCACTATCTGGGGCATACTGGAGGTATCAGGTAGGCTAGTTGGCCCTTAAGGGCCCCCAGCAGCAAAGGGGACTTTAATCCCCATCCAAGAGCACACCAGGGAGTGTGTTTGCGAGTAGTGGGGAAAGGGGCGTGGCCTGCTATGACAACTTAGCAATCCAGCTGTGTGGGACTTACTAGAGGTAATAGGAGGGGTAGTTGGCCCCCAAGGTTGTCCTTGGGTGCCAACTACCTCTCCTATTACCTCCAGTAAGTCCCACACAGTGGGATTGCTAAGAGGTCTTTGGAGGCCACACCCCCTTTTCTCCACCACTCTGCAAATGCACCTCCTGGCACAGTACTGGTTGGGGGATGAAGTCCACTTTGCTCCTGAGGGACTTTGGGGGCCAAGAAGCCCTCCTGGTATCTCCTGTAAGTCCTACACAGCGGAATTCCTGAGTGCTGGTCGGAGGCCCAGCCCCCTTTCTGCACCACTCTGCAAACGCGACTACCAGTTAAAGAAGCATTTGTAATGTAATAGGTCTCGCATTTGCGAGAGTTAGAGCTATTGGTGTTGTAAATGTAAAAGTTTTTTACTAATGTTTTTTGGAGTGGAGTGGATGTACGTTGTGTGTAGTAGAATTATGTGGTATGTTGTGCTGTGAAATTATGTGGATAGAAAGTGTGTGGTATTTAGTGTATAGGAATTATGTGGAGTGGGATTATGTGTTTTGGAGAGTAATTATGTGGTATTGTAGTCTGTGTTGTGGAGTGGTAACCTCAGGTTTAGTCTTACTCGTTTCCATAGAAGCTAAACTATAAACTCAATGAGACACGAAAAAAAGAAGGAACCACTGAGGAGCACTTCTGGACCTAGTCGGAGGTATGAGCAGGGCCACTGGAATTATGTGACTGTTCGGCTGCACCAATTTTCACATAATTAAACATTTTCTGCATTTGCCAAATATTCCATCATCTGCTGCCTAATCTGCAGATTTGAACAAAAAAAGCCTTGTTTCTAGCTCAAATGGCTCAAATGTTCCCAAAAATGCAGCTTCACGTGTTACAGCGTGGTGGAAGGCCCTTTGCAAAGCTGGAATGGTCACGTGTTACTTATTGCTAAATGTGGGTGTTAAATTGGTACTAATGGTGCACAAACCTCTCTTCTTTCTTTGCCTCTCTTGCCTCTTCCTGCATTTCTCTTGCTTCTTTCTGCACCTTTCTTCCTCTTTCTGTACCTCACTGTCATCTGCACTTCACTTGCCCCTTTCTGCACCTTACTTGCCTCTTTCTGCACCTCACTTGCCTCTTTCTGCACCTCACTTGCCTCTTTCTGCACTTCTATTGCTTCTTTCTACACCTCTCTTGCCTCTTTGTGCATTTCTCCTGCCTGTTTCTTCACTTCCCTTGCCTCTTTCTGTACCTCTCTTGCCTCCTTCTGCACCTCTCTTGCCTCTTTCTGCACCTCACTTGCCTCTTTCTGCACTTCTATTGCTTCTTTCTACACCTCTCTTGCCTCTTTGTGCATGTCTCTTGCCTGTTTCCTCACTTCCCTTGCCTCTTTCTGCACCTCTCTTGCCTCTTTCTGCACCTTACTTGCCTGTTTCGGCACCTCACTCTCTTCCTTCTGCACCTCTCTTGCCTCTTTCTGTACCTCTCTTGCCTCTTTCTGCAGCTCAAGTGCCTCTTTCTACACTTATCTTGCCTCTTTCTATACCTCTCTTGCCTCTTTCTGCACCTCTATTGCCTTTTTCTGCAACTCTGTTGCTTTTTTCTGCACTTCTCTCGCTTCCTTCTGCACCCCTCTTGCCTCTTTCTGTACCCCTCTTGCCTCTTTGTGCACTTCTCCTTCCTCTTTCTGCACCTCTCTTGCCTTTTTCTGCAGTTCTCTTGCCTCTTTCTGCACCTCTTTTGCTTCTTTCTGCACTTCTCTTGCCTCTTTCTGTACCTCTATTGCCTCTGTCTGCACCTCTGTTGGTTCTTTCTGCACTGCTCTTGCTTCTTTCTGCACCTCTTTTGAAAGTTTCTGTATCCCTCATGCCTCTTTCTGCACCCCTGTTCCCTCTTTCTGCACCTTTCCTGCCTGTTTCTTTACCTCACTTGCCTCTTTCTGTACCTCTGTTGCTTCTTTCTGCACTTCTCTTGCTCTTTCTGCACCCTTTGCGCCTCTTTCAGCACCTCTGTTGCTTCTTTCTGCACTTCTCTTCCTTCTTTCTGCACCCCTCCTGCCTCTTTCTGTACCTCTCTTGCCTCTTTGTGCACCTCTCCAACCTCTTTCTGCACCCCTCTTGCCTCTTTCTGCACCTCTGTTGGTTCTTTCTGCACTGCTCCTGCTTCTTTCTGCACCCCTTTTTTCAAATTTCTGTATCCCTCTTGCCTCTTTCTGCACCCCTGTTCCCTCTTTCTGCACCTTTCCTGCCTGTTTCTGCAGTTATGTTGCCTCTTTCTGCACCTCGGTTGCTTCTTTCTGCACTTCTCTTCCTTCTTTATGCACCCCTCCTGCCTCTTTCGGCACCCCTCTTGCCTCTGTGTGCACCTCTCCTACCTCTTTCTGCACCCCTCTTGCCTCTTTCTGCACCTCTGTTGGTTCTTTCTACACTGCTCTTGCTTCTTTGTACATCTCTTTTGCAAATTTCTGTATCCCTCTTGCCTCTGTCTGCACCCGTTCCCTCTTTCTGCACCTTTCCTGCCTGTTTTTGCACCTCTCTTGCCTCTTTCTGCACCTCTGTTGCTTCTTTCTGCACTTCTCTTGCTTCCTTCTGCACCCCTCTTGCCTCTTTCTGTACCCCTCTTGCCTCTTTCTGCACCTCTCCTTCCTCTTTCTCCACCTCTCTTACCTTTTTCTGCAGTTCTCTTGCCTCTTTCTGCACCTCTTTTGCTTCTTTCTGCACATCTCTTGCCTCTTTCTGTCCCCTTTTGCCTTTTTCTACACCTCTGTTGGTTATTTCTGCACTGCTCTTGCTTCGTTCTGCACCTCTTTTGTAAATGTCTGTATCCCTCTTGCCTCTTTCTGCACCCCTGTTCCCTCTTTCTGCACCTTTCCTGCCTGTTTATGCACCTCTCTGTACCTCTGTTGCTTCTTTCTGCACTTATCTTGCTCTTTCTGCACCCTTCGCGCCTCTTTCAGCACCTCTGTTGCTTCTTTCTGTACCTCTCTTCCTTCTTTCTGCACCCCTCCTGCCTCTTTCTGTACCTCTCTTGCGTCTTTGTGCACCTCTCCTACCTTTTTCTGTACCCCTCTTGCCTCTTTTTGCACCTGTTAGTTCTTTCTGCACTGCTCTTGCTTCTTTCTGCACCTCACATGCCTCTTTCTGCACTTCTCTTGCTTCTTTCTACACCTCCGTTGCTTCTTTCAGCAATTCTCTTGCCTCTTTCTGCACTTCTCTTCCTTCTTTCTGCACCCCTCCTGCCTCTTTCTGTACCTCTCTTGCCTCTTTGTGCACCTGTCCTACCTCTTTCTGCACCCCTCTTGCCTCTTTTTGCACCTCTGTTGGTTCTTTCTGCACTGCTCTTGCTTCTTTCTGCACCTCACTTGCCTCTTTCTGCACTTTTCTTGCTTCTTTCTACACCTCTGTTGCTTCTTTCAGCAATTCTCTTGCCTCTTTCTGCTCTTCCCTTGTTTGTTTCTGCACCTCTCTTGCGTCTTTCTGCACCTCTCTTTTGCCTCTTTCTGCACCCCTGTTCCCTCTTTCTGCACATTTCCTGCCTGTTTCTGCACCTCTCTTGCCTTTCTGTACCTCTGTTGCTTCTTTCTGCACTTCTCTTGCAGGTTTCTGCACCCTTCATGCCTCTTTCAGCACCTCTGTTGTTTCTTTCTGCACCTCTCCTACCTCTTTCTGCACCCCTCTTGCCTCTTTTTGCACCTTTGTTGGTTCTTTCTGCACTGCTCTTGCTTCTTTCTGCACCTCTTTTGTAAATTTGTGCATCCCTCATGCCTCTTTCTGCACCCCTCTTCCCTATTTCTCTACCTCTCTTGCTTCTTTCTGCACTTCTCTTGCTTCTTTCTGCACCCCTCTTCCCTCTTTCTGTACACGTTTTGCGTCTTTGTGCACCTCTCCTGCCTCTTTCTGCACCTCTCTTGCCGTTTTCTGCAGTTCTATTGCCTCTTTCTGCACCTCTCTTGCCTCTTTCTGCACCTCTGTTGGTTCTTTCTGCACTGTTCTTGCTTCTTTCGGCACCTCTGACTTAGAGGTAGTTTTAATCCCCCTGCCCTATTATGTACTAGGGCCTTACAGAGGAGGTCATGCCAATCACAGGGGTACCCCAACCCATAGTGTTTCCTAGTGTATGTAGGTGTTTTCACTGTATTCTAAGTGCCTTTCAGCATAGCACTGGCTCAGGGCCTTGTTAGACAGAGTCAGTTACCACCAGTACCAGTCAGCAAAAAGTTGGGGGCACAGGATGACTTTGCAACAAGGCCTCTGGTGGTTCTTTCTGCATATCTCTTGCTTCTTTCTGCACCTTTCTTCGTCTTTCTGGACTTCTATTGCCTCTTTCTGCATTTCTCTTGCTTCTTTCTGTGCCTTTATTCCTCTTTCTGCACATGTCCTATGTATGTAGGCATAGTTAGAAATTTGCACTTAAAAAACCTTAGAAATTCACTGAAAAAAACATAGGTTTCAGGGACGTTATAGTTAGAAATTAGCATTTAAAATACCTTTGAAATTCACTGAAAAAACCATAGGTTTCAGGGACGTTATAGTTAGAAATTAGCATTTAAAAAACCTTAGAAATTCAGTGAAAAACCATAGGTTTCAGGGACGTTATAGTTAGAAATTAGCATTTAAAAAACCTTAGAAATTCACTGAAAAAACCATAGGTTTCAGGGACGTTATAGTTAATTGGACATTTCACTCATACAAAACCAGAGAAATTCGGCCGTAATAGTTGGTTGAGCTAACTATAACTCGCGCCCCCGCAATGCACTGTTGATGACGTCACATATTACATCATTCATGACATGGTCAGTGACATCACTGATGACATCACTGATGACATCTCAAATGACATCACTGATGACATCATCCATGTGATAATCTGATGCACCTCCTCATACCCTAATATAACCTTTGATACACCCACTCTAAAATACAGACTACCATTTTCGAAACCATAGACACACCAACACCAGTTACTACTTACCCACTCATTGATTCCTAGGTCTACACACACATCTACTCATTCACCCATACAGTCACTCATACATGCAGTCACTCATCAATACAGCACTATCATATGCACTCATGCACCTATACAGACACTCACACACTACCACTCATCCATAGAGTTACTCACACACCTAGTCAGTCATGCAAATAATCAATCACACTCCCATTTACTTACCTACACAGTTATACACACACCACCTCATTTATTCATACAGATACTAACACATACTTACTCTCTTATACAATCACTGATACAAGCACACACTCATCCATACAGTCACTCTCCCAATCACTCACTCTCACATAGTCATTTATATACTCCAACACTCACATATACTGCCTTTTACATATGTATTTACTCACACATGTACCACTGAGACATCCATTCACACACCAACACACCCATACACACACTCACCCACCCATACAGCCCTTCACAGATACACTCTTGAACCCATACACCCACTCACACATCTATGTACAGAGTCAAACACCCCCCACACACCCACACAGACACTCAGGCACCCATACAGATACTCAGACAACCAATCAATAACCCATATAGACACTCATGTACCTACTCACCAACCCATGCAGCCGCTTACACACCAACTGACAGACTGATACAGACATTCACACAGTTTAGTCACTAACCCATGCATTCAGTAAGACACATTTAATCACTCCCTTATACAGTCAGTCACGCACCTACTAAATCATCCATTCAGACACTTATACACCCACTCATTCTTCAATACACCTTGGCGTATATATATATAAAACATATTTAAACTTTACAGAAACACACAGTCACTGGATGATGCCATCCATGATGTCATCAGTGATGTCATTTGAGATGTCATCAGTGATGTCACTGACCAGGTCATGAATGATGTAATAAGTGACGTCATCAGCAGTGCATTGTGGGGGCGCGAGTTATAGTTAGCTCAACTAACTATAACGGCTGAATTTCTCTGGTTTTGTACGAGTGAAATGTCCAACTAACTATAATGTCCCTGAAACCTATGGTTTTTTCAGTGAATTTCTAAGGTTTTTTAAATGCTAATTTCGAACTATAACGTCCCTGAAACCTATGGTTTTTTCAGTGAATTTCAAAGGTTTTTAAATGCTAATTTCTAGCTATAACGTCCCTGAAACCTATGGTTTTTTTAGTGAATATATATATACACACACACTACAGTAATTAAACTAACAAATAGGTTTGTAGTGTTTTGACATTCTAAGGAAAACAGCTATTTATTCTTCCTTTCTCTGAATGCAAAGTTTTGGTCATGGATAGCCAGATATATTGAAATGTTCGCTTGCAAAAAGCTCTCTAGCTAAAGGTGCAGTGAATTATATGAAGGCCACCAGTACAGAGAAATTTCCAATGGAGACTCCAATTTTGCATCTGTATTTGTACTGAACTTCCATTGCAAAAACACACTTGTGCTGACCGATCAATGGAAGAACAAAATTGGCATCAGCTCAAAATCACATTTTGTACTGGTTGCTTGTGAATTCTGCTGCATATTTGCTTTGACATCAGAGCAAAACTGCTCAGTTGATAGTATATTGCCTGTAATTGCTCCCACATTTACTCACGATGACATAGAAAAACCTATGGGCACATGTACTATTTGGTAACTTAGGTTTACAGAGAAGAAGGAACAAACATTGCAATTGGCTTAAAAGTGGTATATAGAATTGTCAACTACCATACTTACAGTGAAGGCTTCAGGAAGATGTTGAACCATCTCGAGTATAGGGCATTTAAAATGAGAAGTATGGGAAAATGTCACCATTATTTCTGGCAACCTGCAAAGTAATATGACATGTTTCAATATGAGAAAGTATGTGCTACTCCAGTTACAAAGCACTGACTAAGAGTTGCATGTTGTGCTAAATTCCTGTTAATACAAATTTGCAATATCTGCAAATAAATGGGCAAGAACCTCTGGTAAGCTAGTTTAACTTGCCATCAACCTTTGGAAGGTTTTTTCTGAGCACAATTTAGTAATAATAATGAACTTTGATAATGTAGTAATAGTTTATTTAAGGAACATACACGTATTGCATTCTCTGTCTCTCCAAACAACACCCTTTCAGTGTCATCAAAACGATAGTGTGTTGTCTTCCTTCAATTATTATAAAAACCAAATGTCTTAGGCGTTTAAGACAACAAGAGACCATTCACCTAGAATCGTTGTAAGTGTATATGATTCAAAGGTTATGATGCATTTAAATCACTGCTAAAGCTACTGATGACCAATTAAGACTGGAAATAATTAATCAGGAATGAACACTAATAGACACAACAAAGAGAAGGATCTTGGAGAGAGTGTTCATTTTAATGATAGGCTTCTGTGGCTTCATAAGTAACATTACTTATTGTGTGGACACCTATTTAGTCATGCCCAGTTATTTAGTTCAGATAATTTATTTTGAAGAAATTTATAAATATTTTTCTGTGTGGGCAACCGTGCAGAACTTTCAAGTACTCCAAAAATATACCAGTATAGCATCAAGATTGGTCTGAAAGTCATTTGTGTTGGCTTTCAGACATTAGTTCATCAGTTGTTGATTTTTGAAGACCCTAATTGCCTTGGAAAGTGCTTCTCTGTCATTGCAGTATGAACTTCTAATTGATTAAAAATTGTGAGATATCACATCAGTATTACAGAGAGTAACATTCTTTGTCATTTCAGTGTCTTTTATGATTACAAAATGTAACTAATAGAGATAATTGGACATGAATGAAGCAACAACCACTTTGCAAAACAGGTAAGGGGAAAAGAACAAAGTATCTAGAAAGCAGGAGTCACAAAAATAACCAAACTTTACCTACTAGCTAATGAAACATGACTGGATAGTCAATAGATACAATCAGGAAAAACAATATAAACCACATTGCAAAAGAAAGGTAGAAGAAAATAACAGAAGGAAGAGCTAACGGGAAAAGGGGTCAGGAGTAATGACAAGAAAAGAGGAAGCAGTACAAGCTAAAAGATAGTGACAGAGATATGTAGAGGTAAAAGAACCAGGAAATATGAAGATTTGTGTATATTAGGCTATTGGAAAGTGGCAGGTACTAAGAACTAGGTAATTGTACTAAGGTATATACAGGGATAGAGATAGTAGGGAACAACCAGGGTAGTAGTACTAGGGGACAGACTTGGCTACAGATACTATGGTATACAAGTGATGATAGAGGTGCAAAGTAGAGGTAGGGCTGGAAGTAGTAGGGTATAAGCAGGGATAACTTTTCTAGGGTACAGGCAGATTTAGAGGTACTAGGGAATAGGTAGGATAAGAGGTAGCATGGTATATGTAGGGGCACTAGGCAATATTCAGTGATAGAGGTATTTGGGTATAGGCAGGTGTAGAGGTACTAGAGAACAGACAGAGATAGAGGGACTAGAATATAGGCAGGAGTCATGCACTGTGATTAAGAGAAAAAAAATGGCAGGATGGCAGGAAAAAGAAGATAGGAAAAAGCATGCTGTAGGAAAAGCATTAATAAGATGATGAGATACAAAAGAGGTTTTAATGTAGAGGTCCCGCGCACAATCGAACTAAAAAGAACACATACAGGTCAATACTGAATGGGAAATACCCACCCCAATAAAATCGATACAAGAAGTCCTGCAAAAAACAATACTAAGGGACATATTTATTTTTTCACAAGAAGAGCATTCATGAGGATAGGTTTAACATCTCACTAATGCTAAAAAAATACAGGAAAATCCTTTCATGGAGAAATGTTTTCAGAAACACTTTACTTGCTGATGTCTTTCTTCAGAATCACATAAAACTAAATCTTTAGGGCTGCTGGTTTACCGTGCTCCTTCTGCTCCTCCAAACCCTAAATGAGTTTCTTATAGTGAAAAAGAGGCCAACTCTTTGTGGTCATTGCAGGTCAAATGGTACGTGATGTCTCTTCCACTACCTCTGGAGTTTTGGTAAATTGACATGAATGACAAAAAACAAACTTGCCAACACACTGTAATGCAAAAAGGATTTTGCCACAGCTTCTGAGCAGTTTTCAAGGGTTCCTACCTGTCACTCTGAATAGCAGCGAAAGCAACATCCTTTTTCCCTCGACGTATTGCTTCATGTATGAAAGAGGCAGACTCCTTGTTCAGAAGCACACCAGCATCATTGTCAATAAGAAGTTTTACTGCTTTTGCATGTCCTTCTTGAGCGGCTAAATGAAGTGCTGTGTTCTTTTTAACAAAACAAGCAGAGTACAACAGATTTAAGTAGAAACCACGCTTTGAAGATTATAAATTCAATAATGCAAATGGTCTTTCCTACAACATATTCAACTAGGATGTTCCTATAGTAATTAATTAAAAATATCATCATTAGATTAATGCTGTTCTGAAGACATAAAACTAGATACAACTAAGGGGTGGCTTATTAGTGTCTTGACTAGACTGTCCAGCAGCTGGTGTGATGCAGGAAACACCTCTGCCAGACTAGTGCAGAAGGGTCTAGCTTGTTTAAACATTGCCATCACAGCTGCAGGTATTTCACTCACTGAGACAGTTTCAAGCACCATGACTGAGGTGCCACATCCGAAATACTCCAGGTGAAATTGCTGCCACAAAAAGTGGTCCTTGAAATAAGCTCCCAAAGAAGCAGTGCTTTTGTGTTGTTTAAACAGAACCAAGTTGCAAAAATGAGCCTTCTGACTTAATGAGATCCAAGAACTGCTGACCAAAACCATGAGCATGTATTAAAAATGGCGCTTTAATTGGTATCAGACTGTGGCCTCCATTATCACTGTGTTGCAGTTGTAATTGTAATTGCATTTATATAGCGCTTACTACCCCTTACGAGGGGTCAAAGCATTTTTTCGGAAAGTAGCAGGCTAATCAGGAACTCCAAAAGCATTAGTGGTGAATTAGTATAGAGAGATGTGAAATTAATTTGAGTGGGGGACTTGTGAGCTTGTTATTTGAATTGAAAAATGATAGTTAAGGGATAGAAGAGGAAAGGGTTTGCATTTATATAGTGCTTGCCTCCCCTGATGAGATGCCGAAGTGCTTTTCTGCAGGTAGCACGCTAATCCGGAACCCAAACAGGATTAGTGAGGAATTAGTATAGGGAAATATGAAATTAATTTGAGTGGTGGACATGTGAGTTTGTTATTTGAATTGAAAAAGGATAGGGGAGGGATAGAAGAGGGAAGGGTTTGCATTTATTTAGCGCTTGCTACCCCTGATGTGGGATGGAAGCGCATTTTGGTGGGTAGCACGCTACTCCGGAACCCAAACAGGATTAGTGGGAAATTATTATAGGGAAATATGAAATTAATTTGGGCGATGGACATGTTAGTCTGTTAGTTGGATTGAAAAGGATAGTGGAGGGACAGAAGAGGGAAGGGTCTATATGTTTTATTTGGAGCTCATAGCAGTCGGAGGAAGTTTGGGATGAGTAAGGGGAGGTGGAGGGGGGAAGAGTCAGAGGGAAGTGTTTAGAAAGGCTTGTTTGGGAGATCTGAATAGTGAAAGAGAAATGAAATGATGCAAGGAGGGGAAGAGGAGGGAAGAGTCAAGAAAGGGTTATTTTGGGGATCATAATAATAGAATGGGATTTGGGATGAGTCAGAGAGTTGAGGTAGAGGATATTTTGAGAGAGATATAGGGTGAGAAATAGGGTAGTGCAATGGAGAGAGTAGTAGAAGTAGGTTTCAGATGAGTCAGAGAGTGGAGGTACAGGATATATTGAGTGAGATATAGGGTAGTGTATTTGAGACGCTGAATAAGAAGTAAAGTAATAAATATAAAGATACATAAGTACATGAAAAGTATATATGTATAAGGAAGGTACTTTATGTAGATTTAAGTTGTATTCAATAAACTTAGACTTCCAAGTGTTGATGTACTTTAATTAAATGTATTATTATCATTATCATTATTATTATTATTTGTAATTCAATAGTGAAGCATTTGTAGATAAATAGTTATGCTAAAAATGTACATATTCATGCGGTTACCTATATACATGTTAAGCTTAGACTAATATAACTATAAGTAATATGTACATTTGTTAAGCAGAACTAACAAATATCTATATGTTTATAAATATAACTATTATACACGTTTATACAAAGGGATATGTTTGTATATTTATGTTTGAGTAAGGTGGTTATGTGGGGAAGAGCCAATGTTTGAGTAGTCTTCGGAAGATACGTACATTGTCTGTGGATCTTATGTTTGGGGGTAAAGAGTTCCATAGTTTGGCTGCTTGAACAAAGAACGATGGTCCACCTATGTTTTTGTTCTTGTATGGTGGGATTTTGAGGCGAGGTGCCAATCTAGAGTGGAGGTTCCTTTGTTGAATGTATTTGGTGATTTTATTCCTGACGAAGAGTGGTCCTGTTCCATGTATTGCTTTGTGGGTGATACAAGCAGGTTGAATGTGGATCTTCTGGCAAACGGTAACTAATGTAGAGGCTGCAAGGTAGGGGAGATGTGTGTTTGTGGCTTTATATGTAAGAGTAGTCTGGCAGCAGAGTTCTGAATTCATTGTAGTCTTTTCATAGTTGTTAAAAATGATCAGCATAGAGGCTATTGGCGTAATCAAGTTTAGACAGAACAAGAGAGATAGTATGCTGGACCTTGCGTGGAAATCCCACTCAGAGGTAGATGCGTCGCAAAGTTTTTATAGTAAAAAAGCTTCATCTTGCTTGTTTGTCCACTTGGGAATTCATTGATAGCTTGGAGTCCATGGTAATTATGATATTTCTTACTTCCTTTGATACTTTTGGCAGTGTTCCCGATCATCATGCCAAGCAGAGAGTTGGACATAATTTTTCCAGTCACCACACATGGGTATTTCCGTTTAGGAAGTATTCAATTTGAGGTGACTTCATTTCAACCACTGATCCACGGCTTTAAATTAACTGAACATTTGTGAGTTTATAATGTCTTTGAGGCTTTTCAGTTTAAGGAGTATTTGGGTGACATCTGCATAGATATCGCATTAGAGGTGAAATTGATTGATCAGTGCTGGTAATGACTTCATGTAGATGTTGAAAAGTATGGGTGAGATGATAGAGCCTTGAGAGATCCCTGCTTTTATGAAGTATGGTTTGGACAAAAAAGGGGGGTATGTCTGACAATAGTTCTGTTTCCAAGGTAGGATGTGATCCAGTCCCAAGCAGTCCCCTCTATGCTGGCTTTGTAAAGTCTTTGTGTTAGAGTGTCATGGTCAACCGTGTCAAAAGAAGCTGAGAGGGCCAAGAGAAGTACTGCAGCAACCCCATTCTGGTCAACTGTGTTCTTAAGGCCATCCCAGATGGCAATGAGGGCAGATTCTGTGCCTCTCCCTGGATAGAAATCTATTTGGAAGTTGGAAAGTATGGAATTATCTTTAATGAATTGTGACATGTGGGTGAATGCTGCTCTTTCTATCAGTTTGCCCAGGAAAGGTCCATTTGTAATTGGTCTGTGGTTGTCGGGGTTAAGCGGGTCCAAGCTTGTTTTTTTTTAGTAATGGGTGTTTGTATGACTTTTTTAGATCTTCTGGAAATATTCCCGGAGTTAAGGAATTGTTGTTGATTCTTCTTACAGGTGTGGCAGCAGAGGTAGAATGTTCTTGAAGGTTTGTGATGGACACGTTCAGAAGGGTTGCCTGCAGGTTTGCTTGCTTTGACCAGGTCTATAAATTAATTGTGTGATATTTGTTGAAAGGAATGGAGAGGCTGGGTTAGCATACTCTTCCAGTGTTTTTTTAGAAAGGGTTGGTGCTGGTGGTTTTTCTTTGTTTTAAATAGCAGTCCGACGTGTCTGCTTTGGTTGTGTAATGATTTGCCACTTTTTCTGTGAATTCTTGAGTAATGGGATGAGCTCCTTCTAGACAATTTGGCTTACGAAATTTAGTGAGAATGTTATAGAATTCTTTATCTGCACATTTAGCATTTTGAATTTTGCCTGAATAGTATTTTAATTAGCTTTTTTGATTGGCGACTTGTATAATCTGTTAAGTTTCTGTAGGTGAAGTTTGCCTTGTTTGGTGTTTGTTTTGAGCCAGGTATGTTGTAGTTTTCTAATTTGAGGTTTTATCTCTTTTAGCTCTGTATACCTCCAAGGTGCTTGTTTTCTTTTGTTCTGTTGTGTTGTTTGTAGTTGTATTAGGATATCACAAGCTTCCTGTTGCCACTCATATAGTTTTTGCACAGAATCTATTGTGTCTAGATCTGTACTGGATTTTAGTTGTGTTTCTAAGTGTTAAAAATTGGGTTTGTTCCACAGTCGATAGGTGGATGCACGTAAGGTGGTTTTAGGTGTGTTGCTTTGTGCTGTTTTAAGTTGGAAAGCAAGCAAATGGTGGTCTGACCGTATGACTGGAGTAATTGTTTGAAAGGTAACTAGTTCTGTGTTTTCAAAAATGACATCTAGGATGTGTCCAGCGATGTGTGTGGGTTTGTGAACGATCTGATGTAGGTTCAGTGTGTCTAGGCCAGTGGTGATTGTTTTTGGATGGGGCATATTGGGTTTGTCAAACCAAATGTTTAGGTCGCCAAGAATGCATAGCTTGGAGCGTAGAGTTATCAGGCTTGAAACTGTGTCTAGAAGTGTGCCTGGGAATGTTGCATTGTTAGGTGGAGGTCTGTAACGGAGCAGGAAGTTACAGGAGGAAGATGGTGTAGGGTTGCCTCACAACCTTGTATGGAGACGTCGTCAGCTTTAGTGATATTTAATGTTTGCTTGAATACTAGGCCTGGGTTGAACTCCACAAAGTGACAAAAAAACTCTGCCAAGCTATGCTGAGTTCAGCGAGCATCAGAGTGCATTACCTCAAGCCATTCACACTGATTTTTAGTGCCAGGTGTTTGTCCTGCACTGTAAAATCAATGCAAACAGCATTCTGCGCAGCACAAGAGGGCGCTGCTTCTTTCTGCCACTCGAGTCAAAGTTCTACTCAAGCAGCAGTTCCTCAACACGAACGGAAGGTTTCTCAACGCGAGCGGTAGCGGCCATCCGCGACCTCTCGCGTTGAGAAATCTCACTGGGAAGCAGTCTAGCTTTGGATTTTCCTTACTTACTGTTGGTGAGCGCGAGTGAGGCAAAAACTCCGCTACGCGGAGCAGGCTGGAGTTTTTCAGAACTCCGCTCCGCTACATTTTTGGAACTCCACGAGCTCCGGGGAGCGTGGAGTGCGAAAAACACCGCCCAGGCCTATTGAATACAACAGCTAGACCACCTCCTCTTTTGCCTATACAATTTTGTGTGATAGTTTGATAGCCTAGAGGAACTGCTTCATGCAATACTGGAGCCATGTTATCTCCCAACCATGATTCAGTTATGAAGTGTATGTCAGGTTGTGTGTCAGTGAAAAGGTCATAGATGTGATGCTTGTTTTTTGAGAGTGATCGAGTATTTATTAGTAGGCAGTTTAGAGAATGTGCTTTGGTGATGGTGTGACATTGTTTTGTAGAAGAGTGAGCAGTAGAGTGTTGTAATTCCCAGTGAGATTGGTAATAGACGTTTCCAGCCAAATTGGGATTGCAAGTTATTCCAGGTACCTCACATCTGCAGATTACCCCTGGGAAAACAAGCCAGGATGTGGAACAATCCTATATTATTCATCCACAAACAGCTATGCCATTGTACTTGTGATAGGTAAAACTGCACTTGAAAATGTCTTCAACTTGTTGTGTCATGAATTCAGCACGTGGTATCCCCACATTGGTAGTCCCACTTGATTTGTGATGAGGTAATGGTTGTTCATTGTCTACTGTGCACATGTGCTACCAGAACCCAAGCAATATCCTTTATTATATTGCAGCCTTAGGTGTGCTGCCTGTGTAGCACACATATATTCTCCAGGACTGAGCATTGGTTACTCACCAACTGTATGCATGTGGATCAGGCAATAGAGTTTGCATCAGAACTGCTAACAGGAAAGTAACGACATCTGTGTGCAGATGTAGGAATACCAAGCCAAAGCTAAAAACAAGCAAGTGGAAATCAGAACCTGTTTTGCGTCTATCGATAGTCTATAACATTCATTGACAGATTCTCACCCACAATTCAACCAATGCAGTGAGAGTCCTCTGAAATGCTTTTGTAATCTCAAGTTGAAAGTCCATGGTCCCCAAACTAGTGAGGCCTCTCAGAGATACACACAGAGATCTGGGATTCTTTTAGCAGCCAGGCCTTAAGACCAGTTATGAATCGAATGCTTTCTGTAGGATTAGCACACGAGTAAGAAGTTAATTTTTAGATAAATAAACGTCAGCTAGCTTGATGACATACAGTTACAATATTTTCTAGACCACAGGCAAACATCCTGAACACTTTGTTACTTGAAATTTTGAGGTGCAATTGTGTGTCATTGCTAGAAAGTGTATACTTTGTCCCATGTCTCTAAATAGTGCACCTTAATTCAAAATGTAGCTACTTAACAGAGTTAGAACAAGAAATTACCCTTTGTGTATCCAGCATGTTGCTGGTTCCTTTAAAGATCTTGACGTTGTAGTATCTGTGTCTGTATTTCATCCTATTCAGTAGTGTTGTGTGCCTTACTGTGTCAAATATGGCTGTAATCAAGAAGAATTATTTCACCTTGGTTAAGGATGTATATGTTCTCTATGATTAGAGTCTAAGGGACTAATTTTGAATTTCGTAATTATGGAAATTACTCACATTTCTGAAGGGTAATCTACATCGACCTGATACGTTTCCTCCCATTGAAATATGATAGCTATCCATCTTCAGGGTCAAAATGGTTTGAATGTTGAATTTCTTCCTGTCATCTACCATCATAATCTTAGTCATACAGGTGTTGATTATACTTTCTAGCTAGTTCTTGCACAACCAGTCCAATTTACAGTCCAATTTCCCCATCATTCATAGTTGAAAATATTTAGGGTCTGAATTAGAGTTTAGAGGTAATGTGTGGGCCTATAAGTGGTACAAAATCCTACAATTCCTGAAGGAAATGCTAAATCCAATGGGGATTGATACCAGTGAATTTCCTCTTATTACTATTCTTTTTTGTTGCCTACTTTTTCCTGCAAAAATAGAACAGTGGTATTTGTATTTTTTCACTCCTATCTTTACCCAGAAGAACCATGGGCATTTGCATTTCTGTTTTTGAGTTTTATGTTATATGCATATGTAAATTGCACCCGCAAGGGTATCCTGAAACTGGGCAGGTGTGTATACCTAGCCATGCCTATGCACTGCCTGTGGTGAGTGCAAAATGGCATTCACCTTTAAAAAAATTATATGGGTCAGCGTCAAGAGTATGTCACTTCACACATAAGAACATATTACTTATTGCTTAAGAAAAATAACAAAGTCTCTCGTTGCTAAATCTGGGACTGTTCTTTCTACCTCCACATCTGCAAGCACAAAGACATCAAAGAGAGTTCTAGCACCATATAAATTCAGCTCAATGCAATGTAATAGCAGACACTTTCCATGCACAAATGTAGTAGAATATTTATCTCAACCAAGCAAGTTTTGAAAAACCCACTTTTGTTGGTGTGCCCCACCAACACAGTGGATGTATTTTCAAAGACAGACACACTGATGAGAAACATTCCAGTGGAAAATGTATATTACTGCTTGTGAAACAAATACCAGACACATGGGGGCATATTTATGAAGACTGTGACGCAGGGCAGCGCAGCAGCTCACCTTGCTGCACTGCCCTGCATCACAGGGAAAGGGCAGGAATGCACCATGCATAAGGCATACCGTGCATTCCTTTCCTTTGCCCTTGCGCTGGCGCCGTTATGGCAGCCTAGCGCCAACGAAGGCACCATGGTGCAAGGGGGCCTGCGTTGCATGCAGGATTTTCTGTGCAGTAAGGGGCAACTTTCTGCACAAAAACAATCCATAGAGGCATATTCCTCTATCTATGTATGCTGCAGAATGCAGCACACATAGAAAGAGGAAGTAACGAGGAGAAATAAAGATATTTCTCTTCATTACGCCTCTCCTGTGGAGGTGTATCTTTTGGGCGCATTCCCAGGGTTACCAGGTTTGGTAAATCTGGAAATGAGTCAAAAACCATGGGAGTTGTGTGGGGACACCCACACAATGCCAATGGAATGTCTCCCTTGCGCAGAGTAATGCAAGACAGTAATTTGCGCTGCATTGCATTACTCCAGATTTATGAAGGCATTCAAAGCCACGCAAAGCTGCTTTGCGTGGCTTCATAAATCTGACTTAGACATTTGTGTCACGCATGTAGCACGTTGCGTGGTGCAACATGACGCAAACCTCTCATAAATATGCCCCATGATTCTCTCAGGGCATTCACTGGCACCTTATTGCTAACTGTTTATGTTCACATGTAAGTGACACTGCTATCATATGGCTATTCATGGCTGCCAAATTGCCTCAGGTAAAGTGTGACACTTTCAGTCTTAAATTCTACCTCTATGAAACAGAAATACTCCTGTTTTGGTGGCATTTCTAAACAACAGAAGACAAGCTGGTCACTCTGACAGCCTCATTCAGAGGGCCCTGGAGCTGTAACAATAATTGTACCCATTAAGCCCCCTCCACCCTCTAGAGTTAGCATGAGTGGCATAATAAGTAACTCTAGTGTGGTAGGCCGAGTTACTTGGTATTATGTGTGGCACTCTGAGGGCTATCGTAGAAATCACCAGGGGAGTCAGTCCTGGTTTGGCCATTAGTCCTCATTTCTTCTTGGTTACAAGCCCCATCAGAATTAAGAGGACAACTGTAATAAGGCCACGTGTTTTCTCTCTCTTTCTTGCATATATTTGGATGTAATTTAAGTTCCCTTCAGAAGAACACTAATTGTACGTGCCTGCTTCCCGTCTTCAGAAGAGGACATGAAAGTGCAGGCAATTTAAATGTATGCATATCTACGAAAATAAGCGCTATATCCTTTTCGCTGAATTTTTTCCCAGTGTATAAAGTTTTAAACTAAAAAATAAACACCTAATTATACTTTAGTCATTTTAACACATCCATGCACTCACTGCACATCTTACACACACCTGGTATGCATCAAGAAGATGTTTCCTTTGTAAATTCACAATGTAATCAAATATGGCCACTGTTGTTTTAAATGTATGCTACCTGGTCTGTATGTTGTTTTTGACAGGCGACTTTATTGATTTTTGTAGCAGATAG
The DNA here is from genome assembly GCA_963921515.1 of Calotriton arnoldi. NCBI lineage: Eukaryota > Metazoa > Chordata > Amphibia > Caudata > Salamandridae > Calotriton > Calotriton arnoldi. The sequence continues at coordinate 861,110 of CAWUFW010006131.1, read as the reverse complement.
CACTTTCCAAGAGGCACAAAGGTGGGAAGGCAGCTCTAAAAAAGTCAATAAAACTGAAACTTAAACTGACTGACTGAATGCAATTAATCCATCAAATTAATGAAGATATATAAAAATAATACTGATGCTCGTTACCTATTACTGGGTAACTCAACTTAGTATTTACTACATATTTTTCAGTGCAATTATTTCTAATGTCAAATCATATTACTAACGTACAGTAAATTGAACTATTGATGAAGTAACTTAAACACCGGATTCTTCTGACCGCTGACTGTGCAAATGGAAAAGTAACATAAACATGACATTGGGTAATAATGGACATAAGTATGAATGCTCACCCCATTGATATCCACCTTGTCAATGATACACAAATATGTATCCAGAAGTGTCTGCATTGTGCGAGTGTAACCTCCATAGGCAGCATAATGTAAGCATGTCCATCCATTATAGTCACTTTTAAAGGAAAAGCAATACATTGTAATGTTATTATATACTCTGCCAAAGGTCAACCAGAGGTAGAAATATCATTTTTAAATATTTTTATTTAACACTTCATGATGACTCTTAACAATTAAGCATAACCTCTGCTGCATGCGTTACATATCATCATTTAAACAAAACAAAAATTACTGTGGAAATGCCCAGGTATGTGTTTTAAGCGTCATGAATGAACAAGGTACTGGGAGACCTGGGACTCCCCCGTTTAACATCATCAGAAGGATTGTGGCAGACCAACTTATGGAGCCTGGTAGGCTGGATAAAGTCAAGGAGAGAAACATCTGGGCAACTTTAGGCAGAGGAGCTACTTAAATTATGAATGGTCATCTGGAAAATTCCTGGCAACTTTTCAACCTACATAGGCCCCCTTCCTTGCTGTAGTAGCTTAACCACTATTGCTCCGTCTGTCACCTTTGTTGTTTTGTTCCCTTGTTCAGTTAACTAACTTCCTTGATTTTTAGCCTGTCTTCGACGTGATTACAAATTATGGTTTAGCTTCTTGGCTGATGTGCCCCCGTCTCCTACTAATCCCCGTTTTCAGGATTGCTATCAACCTAGATTTTATCAACCTTTGTGCTGGCTTCCTAGGGCTCTAACTTAGGTTCACAGTGACGCTCCACATTGAAGCCAGTAAGCTCGACATCTTATGCTGCCAGAATTTATTGCATTCACTGATGCTTTTGAATTGTACTAAATACCTTTGCATTCTATCCCTATGCAGTGTATGGTTAAGGCAAGTGCCTGAGAATGGCAGTCTATCTGAACTCTGTGACGTGTGTATAAAATCTGAGAGAAAAGCACCTGATTACTATGAGTACTATGATGTACTGACTGTCTTTTCCTTCTCTAGCTCTCATTCCTTTTTCCTCCAGTGTTTAGTTCTGTTCATGGTATCTCACCTTGTACTATCAGAACCATGTTCTGGGGAGTAAGGCGGATTGACATAAGACTCTGCCATACAATAAATGAATCCAGACGGTTTGCCAGGCTCTAACTATGGGCATGAGTTGTGCTCCCTGCAATTGCAGGTTATTGCACAGGGCATTACAGATACTAAGGAAGATTTAAAGACCATCTTGCAGTGCACAAGCATGTTGATTGAACTGCTTGAATCAAATGTCTCCAATCACAGGAGATTCAAATAACTCTACCCCTCCACTTTAATTACTGATCAAGCATGCAAATCCCCATCAGCATTTCAATACATGTTGTACTAGTGTGCCTTTTAATAGGGCACCACCAGAGAAATTCTTTAGCGACCCTGTGTTTTTCAGTCTTTCCTGGACAGTTGAACCTGGTCTTTTTTACAGGGTCACCCCCAGGTTTTTTACTTCTGCTGCTGACCCCATTTTTGTGGCCATTAGGACGCTGTGCACTTTGTCCCTGCTAGCAAGTGTTTAATGTGCTTGTGCTTGCTTCCTAAAACATGGAACAATTGGCCTACACCTGATTGGTATATTTCATTTACTTGTAAGTTCCTAGTATAGGGTGCTACATATACCCAGGGACCATATATTAAATGCTACTGGTGGGAAGCAGCTTTCATTGTGCCACCCACTAAAATAGCCTTTTAAAACATATCTCAAGGCTGCCACTGCAGCCTAAAGTGCAGTTTTATACTGCCATTTCGACCTGACAAACTTTTGCCAGGCCTAAACCTTCCATTTTTATACTTATAAGTCAACCCTAAGGTAGGCCCTAAAGGTTCGTATTTAATTAGTAGTACCCGTGTATTTAGGTTCTACATGTCTTGGCAGTGAAAAACTCCCAGTCGCTTTTCACTGTTTCAAGGCTAGCTCTTACACAGACTAACACTGGGTTACTGTACAAACGGCTGAAAATCAGTGGGCTCCTACAGATAATAAACACACGTCGCCAGATGTAAAGTTGGTGCAGACGCAGGAATAAATGAGTTGAGGCAAGAGTAAATCCTTTTCTTGCACTTTCCTTCCAGTAGTAGGAGCCCAGAGGTCAGCATCCACGTCCAGTGCCTTTCCGTCTCTAACTGCCTAGCAGTCAGTTTCGGAACACACCCGACGTGTACACTGTCACAGGTCATAAATTAAAGAACAACAAGTTTATTGCATGCACAACTGTGACACTCAAAGAATAACATATGCAGAACACATAGAATGATATGTATAATATGTAATGAAGGAAGGACTATTACCATCAAGTACTATCATTACAGCTACCATATTGCACTCAGTCTGAGAGCAGATAAAAGCATTCTTCTTCCACTCATTTGAATTGTAAATTTAAAATCCTCTTTAATGATGAAGTTGGATTTTAAGTTAATATTCTGAAAATTCCACTTTTACAAAGTTGTGAATGGATCCCCTGTTGTGTTTTGTGTATTCCTCCCAGACATAGTCACAAAAAGGGCCTTGGGGTGGGAACAGGGCGTTGCTTCCCTGAGCAGTACGTCCTGGGATGTGGCATTCAGCCTTCCTGAGCTTCAAATGGACAGCCTCAGGGCTTGCCCACACCTTTTCTGACTTTTAGGATAGGTGGGAGCTGCAGTAACAATGCAGCTCACACCTGGCACTGCCTGTCTCTTGTTGAACCTAGCCAGTTCAGAGCAAAACCAAGAAGGAGGAATATTAGACAAAGGGGGCATCCAAAGGCTGGCACTGGGGATTAAAGTGGCCCAATCAGAACCTGAAATGAGAACACTACTGGACCTGTGCAAGATTCAGAAGGAGCATTGCCCTGCTGCTTGAAGGCCTGCCTTGCTGTCTTAGGAAGGAAGATTAGACATACTTGCCTTGATCCAAGGCTACACAGAGTGTCTCAAAGAGTCCATTCTCTGACCTCCTGTGTGAGCTACAGGAACATAATGAGCTTCCAGAGGTCTCCCTGCAACTACCCAGTTGACCAGGTGCAACTGGACCTTCCTCAGCCCTGATGCTGGCCTCTTATGGAGTGAGTCCCGAATCTCAAGAGGTGCCTCCTAGGTCCTGGACCCTTGGATGGTATCAGTTGAAGCGCTTCCAACAAGAAAAGGGGAAAATGATTAATTTTTGACTCCTCGTGCTCGCAAATGGACCCGTTTGCACCAGCAGTGACCATCTGCACCGACTGGTACCGCGAGACCAGCAAATTGCGGTACAGCAGCAATGGTCCGCAACAACAACCAACAAGAAGCTCCAACGATGACTGAACCTTCGCGTTACAGCAATTACGGTCCGCAATGCCTGGCCTGCTCTTCATGCCAAAGGCCTCCTCCTTACGAACTTTTCAGTGGGACTAACCTGGTCTCTGGATGAAATCTGGTCTCTGTATTATTAAAATGTACTCTATTTTTTAACTTGGTTTGGGATATTCCTTGTGTTGTGTTCTCACTTTATTACTGTTTGTGTGTTATATACATTTATTAACACAATGGTTCTAAGTTAAGCCTGATTGCTTTGGCACTAAATTACTAGAGGACTAAGATCACGTTAATTTAGCGACTTTTGTGGTTCACCCTGACAAGGATTGTTGCCTGTGTGGGGCTTCCACCCTTCCCAACCATTAACACAATTTCCTACAAAGACCATATGCATGTCTTGCCTCGACCCATGTAGTTTTCCACAGATACTGCTAAAGTTAAATTCATTCTATTTTATTTGACCAAGGACGTGCTGATTTGGGCATTTTAAAAAAATCCATGGCTTCAGCAGTATAATACCTTCCTCAATCAATTTAAAGAAGTATTTTATTGCAGAGAGGCTATTTAAGCTGGTCATGCTGGTCAAGTCAAGTCAAAGTAAGCTTTATTTGAAATCACATAGTGAATCATAAAAGCTGCAAAATACATCCATGTCAAAATTTAAAATCGATTTAAAAAGATAAAAACAGAAATCTAAAAAACGGCCATGATTAAAAACAGTCGTCCCCTGCATAATCAATAACATTTCTACAACTGCTTCCTATAATTAATAACAGCCAGTACACAGGTTGTACACATTAGCTAAGTAAAATTGCATGTGGTAACTAGTCAGAATCATCTGATTCTTTAGAACAGAGGGTTTTGTAATCTCTAAGGGTAGTCTTGATTCCTCTAGTAATGATAGACATTTCAATTTAAGGGCTTTTCTTTGAATGGTAATCAAGCGCTCAGGATAGTCAAAAAACTCTTTATGACCGATGTCTTTTTTTTTCTTTTTTCTTCGAGTTTTATATAGCGCGAACTAGACCCGAGACATCAGGTATCAGAGCGCTTTACATGAGCACCAGTTTCGTTACAGATTAACACAATCCTTTTTGTTAGGCACGGGGAGATTAAGTGATTTGCCCAGAATCACAGGATGTTGAGCGTCGTTGCCGAGACTCGCACCCGGTTTCCCAGGTCCGAGGTCGAGCGCTCTAGCCATAAGGCTACATCCTAAGAAATTGTGCACGAATTTGAACCAGGGGATTTTGAGTTCAGACGTGGATCTAAGACAGTCTACAATGATGGATCGATTGAACATAGTGTGATCAGAGGACCAGATTTTATGCCAGAGTAGGACTGGCTGAATCTTAATCACATCTGCTAAGTAGGGAACTCCTAATTCCGAATGACAGACATAAGTTGAACTGCTTTTTGGAAGGGCAAGGAGATTCCTTAGGAATGCATTTTCTGCTAATTGAAGGGTATCAGCATTCGCATATCCCCAAAGCTCAGACCCGTAAGTGGCAGTAGGTCTACATTTGGCCTTGTAGATAGTCATCAGTTCCCTCGGATGTTTAATGCTCAGTTTTCTGGCAAAATTCAGCAAGGCCATAGTGGTTTTAACAAAATGGAGCTGCCTTGATTTAATTGCCCATGACCAATTCCCAGCTTGATTGAATGTAATCCCTAAGTATGAAAAAGTGGCTGTGAACTGAATTTTAGAGCCCTCGATAAGGATGTTGCGACAATGAAAGGCCCTGTTCCCAAGTTTCATTGCAAAAGTCTTGCTGATGTTAATTTTTAAGCCATGGTTCTGCATGAACTGTGCAAATTCGTCAACTAGTCGCTGGAGGCCTAGTGGAGTGCAAGCCATTAACACAGCGTCATCGGCACAGAAGAGTGCCGAGATTGGACAATGTCCCACTTGAGGTAAATCTGCACACTTACTTGCTAATGTACTACCTACGCTGTTAAGGTAGAGGTTAAACAGAAAGGGGGCAAGCACGCAGCCTTGATGTACCCCTCTTCCTATGCTGGTCTCAACAAGAATTAAAAGATATTGCTTACACCAGCCTTTCAGCCAATTAAAATAAGAATGCCACTGTATACTATCAGAAATTGAGAAGGGATCTCAAAGATGCCCTTTCTTTGGTGGCTAATCAACCAGCCATGACTAATAAACTGATTGATTTAGTAATGCAAATGGACTATAAGGAAAAAGAGAGACATGTAGAGAAACAAATAACTTTCCTGTGGTCGATCCAGGGTGTTCATGTGGAATCTACCTTAGCCGCACCTTTCGTCTACAAAAAGAGATATTTGTGTATATACTGTGGAAACCAGGACATTCTGTGAGAAAATGATGTCGCCCTGGGGGGGGGAAAACGAGAATGTTCTGTCTTAACTGAAAGGTCATGCAATTCTTTTATACAAGTGTCTATTGAAAGTAGATAACATTTATTGCTGAAAATTACTTTGCCCACTCCAATAGGACCTCTGGAGAGTAGGGCACTATTGGACTGTCGTTGGACTTGCTGTTTTATGGTGTCAGAGCCACATTACATTCCTACCCTGATGAAAAGAAAACCTGAGATTATGAAAGACTTTGGGCCCGATTCACAAAAGTAATCTGAGACAAAATCCTAACTTTACGACTTTCGGTATTCACAAAGGGCATTTAGGAGTAGTAAAGTTAGGATTTTGTCTCAGTTAAACTTAAGTTTTGTCTTAAGTTAAACTGAAGACCAAAACTTAAACTTAAGACCAAAACTTTGTCTCAGTTAAACTTAAGTTTTGGTCTTAAGTTCAACTTAAAACCAAAACTGACTCAGTTAAACCTGAATTTGGTCTGAAGTTAAACTTAAGACCAAAACTTCAAGTTTAACTGAGACAAAATCCTAACTTTACTACTCCTAAGTGTGCTTTGTGAATACCGAAAGTCGCAAAGTTAGGATTTTGTCTCAGGTTACTTTTGTGAATCGGGCCCTTTGTTTTCTAAAAGACTCTTTCTCATGGATTAATTTAATGATGGGATGTACGATACTGAATCCTACAGATGATAAAAGTAAAATTCCTAAAACCTGCACCGATTTCCAGGATGTGGTTAGTGAAAATGGTACAAAGTTGTTCTATAAATTTATTCCCAGATGTAATGATAACCCACCATCGAATATATATCCATTAACAGTAAAAGAGGATGAACATCTAAATAAATATATGAATGAGAATTTAGCAAAGGTCATTATAAGACACTCCGTCTCACCAGAAGGAGCACCTATATTTTTCATCTTTTAAGCTAATGGTTTGCTGAGACTGTTTGTGGATTATTGGGAACTGAACACCATCACAATAAAGAATTGATACCCATTACCTTACAATTTCTGTATTATTTGTTCAGGTTCTCGCTGCAAAAAAACATCACCAAACTAGACTTGCTGGGAGTGTATAATTTAGTCCAGATTAAAATGTTTAATTAGTGAAAAAAACTTTTAACAGAAGATATGGACATTTAGAATATTCTGAAATGCCATTTGGCTCACACAATGCACCAGCAACTTTCCAACATTTGGTCAATTATATCTTGTGAGATATTCTGCACTCCTTTGCCATCATCAATCTAGATTGCATCTTAATATTCTCAAAATACTTTGGGAACCGCACACAGCACGTTTGAGAAGTTTATAGTTGGGTGAGATCTCATATGCCAAATTGAACAAATGTATCAATCTAAAAATTACCTTGATTTTATACTATTGGATAAAGGAATCAGCATAGACCTTGAGAAAGTCTCTGCTGTGGTGTTATGGCCATGTCCTTGTAATGTGATAGCCATACAAGGATTCTTATTTTGACAGATTTTTATATGTGATTTTGTGACACCTGTATTTCAACTAACCAAGAGGGTAGGCTTTTTCAATGGGATCCAGCTCAGTAAAGAGCTTTTAAACAGACAGCATTCACAACGGCACCTATTTTGAATTACACTGATCACAGCCTACCCTTCATAGTGGAAAAGAAGCATCTTTTGTTTTGGTTTCCAGACTGTCACAAAGGAATGCCTCAACAGAAGCTGTGAATCCAGTAGCTTTCCTTTAACATACTTGTCAGAAACTGAGCAAAAGTACATCATATATGATAAAGAATTACCGGCCTTGCATCCAGTGACTGTATGAATGATCATAAAAACCGAGGATTTTTCAAATCAATAAAATGTACATACTCTCAGCATGCCAGATGGATGCTGTTCTTTTCTAGATTACAATATTAAATTACATACCAGAGAGATGGCATGGGAAAAACCATTGGAACAGAAAAGAATTGATATAGAATTACTTCACATCCTTGCAGAACAGAATCTAAATGTATCCTACTTGGAAAGGTTTTTGACTCTTCTGAAAGCCGATTTACTATTGTGAAATCAGAACCATGGGTTCAGGAAGAATCTCAAGACAGAACGATTATGGAAGCACTATTTTTCATTATTTGTTCATTACCACTTCATGTCTCCAGGATAAAAGTGTTACATAGATGTCAAGACACTCCACATGTAGGGCATTTTGGTGAAAGAAATACCAATGATGTTCTGGCTCAAACGTTTTGGAGGCCATTCATGAGAAGGGATATAGGACGATATGTAAAGCAAAGCCCCATTTACACATACATGAAGTATTCATACCAAAAACCTTTAGGTTCTTTGAGTCCTTCTATCATTCCACATAGACCATGGGAGAAGATATCAATGGATTTCATCCCTGACACATTGATTCATAAATTGACTCATGAGACTAACAGAAGTAGAGTAAAGATTTCTGGTTGGTAGGTTGTACGGGGCTAGAGAATTTAAGTAGTTTGGACTTTCCCTGGTAGGCTTTGTGGAAAGTGCAGATGACCTTGAACTTGATCCTTGCAACCACCAAGAGCTAGCAAAGTAATTTCAGGGCTGGTTTTGAAGTGGTCACGTTTGTGAAAAATCATGAACATTCCTGCTGCCTGGCTTTTAGGTCTCATAAGTCTGTTGATAAGTTTGTTAAGTTTCTTAGGAAGCTGCGAGTAGATGACATTATAATAGTCCTGGAGTGCCACAACCCAAACTCTCTTGAACTCCACGCAGTGACATGCTTGGAGGAAGGGGAGAAATTTTGCAAGAGGAGAACTGCAGTTTGGTCCCTTTACCCACTGTGTTGAATGAGTGTGTGAAGCAGAGCTCTTAACTGAAGATTATCCTCAGGTTCCATTCTTTAAAAGAAGGTGTTACCCTTAGGGATTATGGGAAGGATAAGGATTCGGGTTTAGTCGCTCTTTATCACCAGGTTTTTTATGTTAGTTTTGCTCATGCAGAGGAAGCTTTCCTTCAAATAATGAAAGATGTGAAGTTAATCCAATTTTCAGGGTTGTACTCCAATCTAAAAATTGCTTTGGAAGTCCTATGAGTACATTTGGAAATCCACCTGGTATTGTTAGATAGGCAGCTCTAGAGGACATAGGTAGGTATTGAAGAGCAAGAGCAAGCATGATGAATCCTGCAGTATAACACATGACACCAATAATGAAAATGATTTCAGTAAGCTGGTTCTGGATTACTTTCTAGGAGAATTCTCTCAACCATTGAGTCAGAGGTGGTGGAGAGAGGAAGACAAATTAAGCCTGACTGTCTTTATACATAGAGAGAAGAGCTTCTCTGATTCTCTGCCTCTAGTAGGCCTGAATCCTGACCGGTGATCATGGACAGTATTTCCTTCAAAACAGTTTCTGCAGGGAAATACTCTACATTTGCTGTCTTTTTCTTCAGTAAAGTTTACTTTCCTGTTTGATTTTCTGTTTGTGTTTTTACCTTTGACAACTTTTGGAATTTGGCAAAGCTGTTTTTTTAAAAACCTTTCAAAACGTTGGCAGACAAATTCACCAACTTTGCACGTACCTAGGCTACTCTGTTAGTGGAGAGAAGAAGAAGTTAAAAAGATATTTATGTGGAGAAAAAGTAGTGAGTTCTGAAGCTAACTTCATGTATTAATTTATAGGCAGGGTAAAATGTGTGCTACGCGAGCATAATTAACTTAATTTTGTTGTTATTGTGGTTAAGCGAAATTCTTGAAGTTACACTATTATGCCACATTGCGTTATCACATGAGCGCACAAGAACAATGCAAAGGGGTTCTTTTTTGTACTTTTTAGCTCAAAATGAGTGCTCACATCCAAAGTGAACGTAAAGAAGCATTTCCAGCTAAAATACAGTGAAAAATTCCAGTTTCACATATTGCATAATTACTCAAAATCAAATAACGTGAATTTCACACACCCCTACTAATTTAGTGTAATGCCTCAGATGTGCCACTTGAAGCTCAAGTTTGTAAGCTTTAAAAGTTGAATATGGCTGTTTTTATACCTTTCAAATAGCACTTAAAGACACTGACTCCATTTTACTAAACTACATACATATTGAAAATAAAGTAGTACCTTAATCCAATACATGTTTGGTGAAAGACAGTAATCATGCTTTTGTGGCATTCATGGCCTTCCAAAGGGCGCTCAACCACTCCTCTCCCCCAGAACACCCAGGCCGACCCCTATCCATACACTTAGTAGTGCTGAAACATACCACACTTTCAGATTTTCCTTGGAAATTAGTTCCATCAGCCTATTTAAATGCGATCACTTGATTATGGTGTTCTGGATCTGTGAAATTGCAACCACATAGTGTCTGAATACAGACGTTGAATGTCAGTGCCGAAACATGTTGATACTCCAGTCCCCAGAGAATCCATAGTAGGCAGGATGTGTAGCAGAAACCACACTCATTGTGCTAAAAGTGCAATAATTCTCAAACTAGGCTACAGGTTGGTGGTAATTTTCTGTGTTTCTTTTATTTCCATGTTGTAGAAGTTGAGCATTCTAACACTACAGGGATTCCTACATACTCACAAAAGCACACTACACCAGTCTCATAGAATGCTTGCATTTTACCTCAGAAGAAGAGCACCCCTTTTCAGAAGCATTTGAACAATCTTGTCATGTCCATTTTGTGCAGCCAAGTGAAGTGGAGTCAATCCCTTTTCATCTCCTCCGTTCAGAAGTCTGGCATCTTTCACATCACGCAGCAGTCGCAGGCAGGTATTTATCCGCCCAAAGCTACAGAAGAATAACAACAAGGGGTTGTTAGTGAATGTAGTGCATCTGTCAGCCAAAAGCACCATGCTCAATAAATACATTTTAATGTTGGCTCTTACCATGCGGCAAAGTGCAGGGGTGATCGCTTATCCTTGGTTTGGGAGTAGAGGGAGACGTTCAAACCAAGCAGGTTATTAACTGAGCCTGGCACTCCTTGTCTGCATGCATAATGCAGAGGTGTGCAGCCGTCATAATCTTCGTCGCTGACGAGTGCTTTCACGCTGTCTAACTGTGGGAGAAAAAAAGATATCGAGGATAATGAATCTCCCGGTGACTACATGAATATTTTAATATTTAATATTGTTATATAAGGCATTTGTGGCAGCAGGAAGGATCCATATTCATGTACCAGCAGCATGCATCAGGGTGAGAATGTTTATTGCAGCAGGAGGTGATGTACATTGAACAATATTGTGCTCTGGTAAAGGGTGAATATGGACACCGGGTAGAGTACGGAGATGTTTAGTAGACTGAATTTTTAAGGACATTGAGCTGCAGTGATCATTATCACATGGTGTTTGGTTAGTTGAAGCCAATGTGACAACCAGGGACTCTAGAGTTCCAGGTTAGCTGCTTTTCCCACAGGTCACATCTTCCACCACATCAAAACCAAAATGAAAGCTATGGAAGCGTAGTTCAACATCGTCACTTTTGCAATTATCATTTCCACGTGCATATTTTGTTTTACTAAATTTTTTGTCTAATTACTATGTTCATTCCTTTAGAAATTCCACTCCAATTTTTAGATAGCTTGTTGAAGAGCTTGGCTGCTGTTCACAGATCCTTAGAGTAAGGCAAGCAGTGAATGAATGAATATAAATACACAAATGCATTAAAATACACAAAACAACATTCAGTACCCGCAGTGTAAATGAAGTGCATGCAGTGGTGTAACAGAATGTGATGAGGGGCACCGAGTTTCCTGTTCCGCAGGGGCGGCAGGGGCCTGTATGCAGTGTGCATCGACGTCTTTGGCATATTTGGTTTGAATAGGTCACCAGGTGGAATCAGCAGTGACTTTCTGATTGAGTCAATGACAAGTAAAGATTTAAGTTATTATTGAGGAGCAGTTCAGAGACCTGCTTCTTGATTTTTGTGAAAAGTTAAATTTTTTCACATTCATCAGTCAAACGCAGAACCGGTGTATACGGAACCTCTAGCAGCAGTCCTTGCAAAATCATGCACAAATATACTTATACAAGGAGCGGTTACCGGCCTCTCCAATAGTCAATGCTCGTGCTCAATTGCATGAGGAGAGATGTGGTGAAAAAGTATTAAACAAATTAAAAAACAAATGTGTAACTGGCTAAATACATACACTAAAGAAATACTCAAGTTAAATAACTCATTAATTAATCCAAAACAATAAAAAGTAAAAGATAATTACAAAAAATTACTAAAGTTATTATAGTAAAGACTTACGATAAACTGGCATTTATTTATTTAAAGTTTTGTATAGCGCGAACATGACCCAGGTGGGTATCAGAGCGCTTTACATAAGTTTAGGTAGACAAAGGAAAGCAGCAAGGTGATAGAAATCATGGAAAGGGTGGGACAATATACAACGGGAGCAGGATGAAATTGGGGAGTGCAGAGGAAGCAGGATGGGTGAAAGCTACAAATAGGGCAATATACATTCAAGAGCATACCAGACAAAACGGTCACTTAGAGTCAATAGGAGAAAAATCGGGTTCAGCGCCGAGTTCATTAGAAGAGTTTGTTCAGTAGTAGAGTTTTAACTTCCCTTTTGAAGGCAAGAGTAGAGGGAATCAGTCTTGTTTCCACTGGAAGGGAGTTCCAGATTCTCGGGGCGATGCCAGAGAATGCACGATTGTAGGTTTTGAGCTTATTAAATTTCTTGGGCTTGAGCAGCAGTGTGCCGGTGCTCCTTGTGGACCTGGAGCCACCCGAAAGTTCCAGCTTGTTTGTCAGGTAGAGTGGAGTGTTGAAGTGAAGTGCTCTATGGGTCATACATGCGATCTTCAGTTGTATTCTAGCTTCAAAAGGAAGCCAATTGAGTGATTTAAGGTCCGGTGAAATGTGATTGGACTTCTTAGAACCCGTGATGAGTCTAGTGGCAGCATTTAGAGATGCTCTGATAGGTGCTAAACTGAGTTTCGGCAGACCGCAAAGAGTCGCACTGCCATATTCAAGTCTGGAAATGACAAGTGCTTGCACCGCCGATTTAAAGTCATCTTGGGGAAGGTAGGGTTTGAGTTTTCTTAGGATGCAGAGTTGAAAGTTCGCTCCTTTGGTCGATGATCTGATGTGATCTTGCATGTTTAGGTTTTTGTCTAGCACAACTCCCAGTGATTTAGTGGAGTCAACGATATGAGGTGTGCAGTTGAGGGCGGTGAGGTTACAGAGAAATTGCAACGCAGTGGGGGTTAGCCTAGCAGGTGCAATGAGGAGGAATTCCGTCTTGAGGGCGTTTAATTTGAGATGGTTGGTGGTTAGCCAATTAAGGGTTTTGAGAAGGGTTCCGTTGAGAGATTTGATGTCCTCGGGGGAAGAGATTTTCATGTAGAGTTGGGTGTCGTCCGCATACATGTGATATTGGATGTTGGAGGCTTTAAGAATTACAGTCAGTGGTTCAAGGAAAAGGTTGAAGAGAGTGGGGGAGAGTGAGGATCCTTGGGGGACACCAAGTGTGCATGGACTCGGGTTGGAGAGAGACTGGTTGGATTTGATTCTTTGTGTTCTGTTGTTGAGGAAAGAGTCAAACCATTTAAGGACCGTGCCTGATAGCCCCATTCTGCGTTCCAGGAGGAAGAGTAGATTGTCATGTTTGACAGTGTCAAATGCCGATGAGAGATCGAGCAGAATTAAAAGGCAGGTTTCGTTTTGGTAAAGTAAAGTGAGAGCGTCGTCCACAATGTGAGTGATGGCCGTTTCGGTGCTGTGGCCACTGTGGAAACCCGATTGGAATAGGTCGAGAAGCTGGAATTGCTCAATGTGTTTGCGAAGTTGTTCATGAACACATTTCTCCAGAAGTTTCGCCAGGGTCGGTATGTTTGTGATTGGGCGGTAGTTGTTCAGGTCAGCAGGATCAGCCGAGGGTTTTTGAGGATAGGGAGCACTAGGCCCGCCTTCAGGCAGTCAGGGATCTCACCTTGAAGAAGTGAGGCGTTGATGATTTTGGACCAGAGGGGTGCTAGTGAACCTATCATTTCTTTAAAGAAGTTAGGGGGGAGAGGGTCATTGAAGTGATTTGAGGGATTGAGGGTAGAGAGAATGTTGAGGATGGTAGAGTCATTGAGGGAGTGAAGTGACTCCATGTGGCATTGTTTTTGAGTGAGAGACCCTGAGGCGAGGGCAGGGGTGTGGAGACAAAGGAATCAGGAGAGGGCGAGAGAGTGAGTGCAGCAGACCTTAGGTCTGATTCGATTTTGTTCGTCTTTTCGAGGAAGAATTCAGCCACTGCATCGCAGTTTGGTTGCGGGCGAGCGGGGTGCTGAGAGTGGGTAGCGGTGTTGTTGGATTGTGATTTAATGAGTTCAAAAAGTCGTTTCGGGCGATTTATGACTATGTCAAGTTGGTGTTTGAAGAAGTTGGCTTTCACCGTTCTAATGAGTTTGTTGTATCTACTTCTTTGGGATCTTAGAGTTTTTAGAAGATCTGAGGAGGGAGAGGATCTCCACTTGCGTTCAGCTAGTCTGAGACTGCGTCTGTCCGCATTTAGACTGTCATTGAACCATGGCTTGGATTCTTTTATGGGAATTCTTTTTAGTTGAAGGGGGCCGTATCATTTAAGGCGGATAGCATGGTGTTGTTATAGTGGACAGTGAGGTCGTGAACGTCAGTCATGTCAGAAGGCGGCGGGAGAGAGACATTGCAGCGTTCTATGAGTTCATTAACGCTAGTGTTATGGAGTGGTCTTTTCCAGTGTTTTAGTTTGAGTGGTTGAGAAGATTTGTGGTTCCAACTTTCAGGTATGAGGAAGTTGATGAGATGATGGTCAGACCAGTCACAGGGGAGAATGGATTCAAGATGAATGGAGTTGGGGTTAGAGATGATGAGATCCAGTGTCGAGCCTAAGTTGTGAGTGGGGCTGTCGCAGAGTTGGGTGAGAGACAGGTCGGTAAGGAAGTTTTTGAGGGTTGTGACAGCCTGATCGTGGGGGTCATACCAGTGGAGATTGAAGTCACCAAGGAAGATCTGGGGGAGTGTCGGCCCAGGTTGGAGGAGATGGTTTCCATAACTTGTTCAATTAGATGGAGGTTATCTCCTGGGGGTGGTAGAAGATGTGAAGGCTGCATAGGGGTCTGTGTGAGCTGGTGATATCTATGCAAAGGTATTCACAGGAGGAGAGATTAGCTGAAGGGGACTGTTTTGCTGTGAGAGAGTTGCGGAAGATACAGGCAATGCCACCTCCCAGTTTCTTAACTCGGTCAAGTCTGATAATGTTGTGACTAGGAGGGACTAATAGGTCAAGGATAGGGCCAGAGGAGTCGTTGAGCCACGTTTCCGTGAGTATAAGGAGGTCCAGATCTTGGGCGAGGATGAGATCAGCAAGGTCTGTGGCATGTTTCACTGCTGATCTACAGTTAAGTAACATGCTTTTCAGGTGAGATTTGTGCAGGTTGTCAGAGGGTGCAGGTTGTGTAGTGGGGATCTGCAAGAGGTTATTGATATTTATGGAATTAGTGTTGAGTCTGGGCGTTCTATGGGGGTTGGGCGTGATGGTTCGGATGGGATCCGCATTGTCATGTTTAGGGAGTGTCGTGTTATGTGCAATAAGTGAGGCTGTTCGAGAGCAGGTAGCAGGGCCTGAGAAGGTCAAAGGAGGAGAGGAGTAGTCACGGAGGAGGGAGAGAATATCAGCTTCTGAGTATGGAGAGGTGTACTCAAGGAGGAGGGAGAGAATATCAGGTTCATGATATGGATTTAAGGATCTGGCAGGTCTAGACGTGGCGTTAGGGTAGGGGGTGGTGTTCGAATTTTGAGCAGAGGGTTTCGAATTTTGAGCAGAGGGTTTCGGGAGGTTCATATGTGAGATTTCAAGTGTTGGTAAGGTGGAAGAGAGATGGGGGATCTCAAATGTGGACATGTTGGGAGAGAGATCAAGGGCTACGTCTTCGGTGGCCTTAATGAGATTAAGGATGGCAGTTTTGAGAGTTAGCAGTTCATGGTTTATAGTCTTGAGTTTAGAAGCAGGATCAGAGTGTGGATTATGGGACAAGCAGAGGGGGAAGGTAGGTTGGTCAATGGGGAGGCGGAGGGGAGATCAGGTCAGGTGGGCGGGTGGGGTGGGGAAGTCCACTAATGGAGAGTTCCCACTCCGAGGTACTGGCGTGCAAGGCGAGTGGGCGATGTAAGGGAGGTTAGGGGTAGGGAGGGTGATTGAGTTCCTGTTGGAAAGTGGGCAAGCCCGCTGACTAGTGAAGGAGTTATGAGGGTAAGGGCGAGAGGGGGTGGGGGAAGTGTTGGCGAGGTGGTCGGAGCGAGGGAGAGCAGGTGCACTGTGATTATTGGTCAAAGTCTGGTCAGGTCGCGGAACAATGAGTGAGTTAGGGGAGCCCGGTGTCGGTGGAGCTATGGTCCAGTGAGTGTTCATTGGGGTAGGTGAGGCAGTCATTAGGCTGGGGTTCGTCACAGAGGGATGAGGGACCTCCTGAGAGGGGGTACGGGAAGGTTCATACCAGGATTGAGTAGGGGAGTCGCTAGGGACCAGAGATCTTTTAAAGAGTGCAAACCTGTCATCAAAGATGTCCAGGATGCGATCTGTGGCCTGAATAAGAATAGTCCCATTGTTGTATATGGAAATAGTGGCATTTGCTCTAAAAGTGGGAGACTTCGTGACCAAAAGGCTCAGACCGTGCGGGAAGTTTTTAGTTGACGTGATTTTGAGAAGGGAGTGGAACGTAGATCTCCACTGAGCTCTTCTTTTAGTGTAGATAATCAAGTCGCTCGTAAAAGTACCTTTTTTTGGGCAGGGGTAGGGGTCAGAGATGAGAGTTTCTGGATTGGCTTTAAGGAGTCTGTGTTTCAGAGTTTTGGTCGCATTTTTGGAGAGGTTGTCCGGATAGTTAATTGTGTAGCTGTTTGAGCCAGATTTTTCAAGTCTAGAGTCCATGATGCAGTGTGTAAGAGTGGACGAGGAGGAGAGAGCTTGGTATACGTGGTTAGGCAGTGGTGCAGAGGTGGCAAGAACTTAGTATACGTGGTTAGGCAGTGAGTTAGGAGTGCGCAGGAGGCATGCTCAGCCCTGCATTGAAGCTCCAACAAAGGCACTCAATGTGTTGAATACATGGCATTTATGTAAAATGCACTATCATCAAAATGCCTGCAAGCAAACCTGCAAAGGTATGCAGAGCCTTTCCTGTTTTCTCAGGCACCCTTTTATTAGTATACGCTGCTTATGCGAGTGGGACTGCAGAATAAATTGTTTTCGAAAGTCACTGAATCCCTGCTGATTGCAATGACTGCAACGCAGCAGATAGGCGCAGGGGTGGGGGCCATTACACGATGGGAGCCGTTGTGTTGTATACCATGCGCATAGGAGGGGGACACCAGGATGGCAATAGTGAGCCGTTACAAGATGGCTGCCCCTGAGTCGGTAGTCGTTACAAGATGGCTGCCAGTTGTAAGTGCCAATTGTATGTGTCTACACCATACTATAGACCATCCGTGTAATAAGTAAAATGGGACAATGAGCAAAAAAAACAGAACCGGATGTGACACTGAAAACTAACAAAATAAAAATGGAATAAGAAGTGGGGCATCCCTTTGTCTTCACATGAAAGAAAAAGGTATTTGCAAAGGAAAAGCATTTGTGATAGTTCATCCCAAACTGCATCTTGTCTGGCTGATCCTGCTGGACAGGAAACCCAATAAAGGGTTGGTGCATTCCATTCATCTCCTAAAACATTCAGATTCAACTTCCCACTAGGTCATTGACCTGGGCCTGACCCCAACAGCCCACCATACCTGCAACTGTAGCTAATCATAGTGGGTCGCAAATTGTGTCCTACCTCATGCATATTAATGAGGTTGGTTGAATTGTGTCCCACTTCTATTTGGTATTTTGTGAACCGAACTATTAATAAATAGATTGGTTCACACAATGCCGATGCATTCTTTAGAAGTCGGTGCACATATCAAATCCATTTTAGTGCACACAAACCCTCGGGGCGTTTTCTAAGTGTGGCGATGGCGCCTCCCAATTATATGCTATTCTTTGTAAAAACTATCTGTGCGGTGCAGAGGTGAGGGAAACCAACACCCTAAACCCTCAATCGGGGACCCTAGACGAGGTCCACTGTAGACAAACTGTGATCCTGTGCACACGCTATTTGTTTGGCAAGTTATGGCGTAATGCTACCACCTTAGTAGCATATCATACATATAGATAAAATATAGATTCCTGTAATCTAAACAACTTTGTAGAGTATTCTTTTGTTCTTTATCCAGTAAGATTGCCCAGCCAACACGTGTTTTGTCGTGGCAGATTTCCCAAACAACTTCTTCAGGGCTGTTGAGCAGGTGGATGTGATATATCCTATTCTCATCGCCGGTTTTACTTCCGTCCCGGCTGTAATTAGGTTGACCCCCGGTTCCAAGGTTTCAATATTATTGTAGGTTGCTTCGTTCCTACAACCCAATCTGGTTTTTCTCGTATTATTACTGGAGAAATCCTTAGCACTTCCGGTCCATTCAAACACGCACGGAGACGACATCAACACGAAGCGTACTCGCTTCCAGATCGCCTACCCCGAGACACAACTGGGGTATTTACTTGCTAAGGATTTCTCCAGTAAAACCGGCGGGGAGAATAGGATATATCACATCCACCTGCTCAACAGCCCTGAAGACGTCGTTTGGGAAATCTCCCACGACGAAACACGTGTTGGCTGGGCAATCTTACTGAATAAAGAACGAAAGAATACTCTACAAAGTTGTTTTGATTACAGGAATCTATATTTTATCTATATGTATGATATGCTACTAAGGTGGTAGAATTACGCCATAACTTGCCAAACAAATAGCGTGTGCACAGGATCACAGTTTGTCAAATCCATTTTAGTACATTCCAAATGAGAATTTTGCAAATTGCAAATCATTATTTGCCCTAATTTACAATTTCTTATTTGGAATCTTTGCATATGAAGTGCTTGTTCATTATTAAAAAACAATCAATGTAAAGGGAATTCAGTCCATACAGAAATACATGAATATATCCAAGCAGACTTAATTAGCACATTGCAATGAATAACAACATGAATAAATGTGTGTTGTATTTAACAATTATACTTAAATAAACAACATATATAATTTAAACAGAGTGATCACTAGAAGAGATTGTATATAAAAATTATAACACAAGAAGGAAATAAACAATGCATAATTATCATGAACAAATTAACGGAGCAGGTGGAAACATCTTCAACATCAGAACAACTACTAAAGTCACATGCTGATGCACACCTGTGTGTAAACACCTGAAATCCCATAAACACAGATACCCAAATGCTCATATGAAAGAGAATGTTATGTGCTGCATCAAGGCTGACATTCTGCGAAAGAGCTTAGCTTCATCATCATACAACACCAGCAAGCACACAAACACATACAATACACAAGAAGGAGAGCCTACATAACAGTGAACAAGGCTGATGCAAAAGGAAACACTCCATGTCTCCATGTGTTATATTCCATGTAGGTACCATAATATAGGCCCCGGTAACTTCATTACCCTTCACCTATATTCTTCCCTACATTACACTTGTCACGGTTTACAGGGACTGACCTTTTACCTAGATTCGACACTGCATTCAAAACGCGGGTTTTCCCTAGTTCGAAATCTCATAGATTATGCATGAGGATTCTTGGAAGCACAGCAGGACTACCATCTCCTGTATAAAATCTATGTACAAAGTTCATGCCTGACGTCATCCTTAGGCGAACACAGTAATACAGTGAGGTAGGAACCCTGGGGAGACCTATGGGTATATATAGATCACATCTTGCTAAGATAGAGCAGAGGAGACTGAGACTTCCCGGCCGACACACTGACAAGAGACGCTGAGGTTCCTGCATGCAGACACTCCAGCTCGCAGTGGTCTAACATCCCTCGCGGGGTGTCCAACTCAAGAGCAGGACGAGGTCCCACAGTCTCCCACTTCAGGTAATGGGGTTGACTAAATCCTAGAGGGATTCTTGGCTTAACACCTACATACATGCTAGGTACACTTAGGTACATCTAGTTAGGGAGGCATCGTAGAAGTACGCATCCTTTTATCATGTGTTTTATATACTCTAATGTATTCATGATTATTGCAAGATGGTAGAGCTATACCATCCATTCACCTTTATAGTACTGCTAATCATTTATATCGTATACTGTCTATCGGTTGTTGCAGCTAATTTTTTTTACACCAGAATAACAATTGTTCAATAAATGCTTATTGAAAAATGCTCAGCCTGTTTATTCGGTGTACCTCTCTGAGACAGACTAAGTAAGCACGAGTGACTGAGCGAAAGGTAGTATATTGTTTCCACGGTCCTGAGGGATCAGGGTTGTCATGTTCAATGGTTGCCAGGAACTACTCTGTCCTTGGTAAAAGGAGATTCTAGTGGCACTGTGAACTAGTTGGTACAAAAGAGCCAACATACCCGGTGGGGGTGTCCAGAGTCAGTCTGACACCAATCCTACAGTGTATGTTGTCTAAACGAGCAGATCCTGTACACTTTTTATAGGAACTACACGACATGGCGCCACCAACGTTGGTTGGGTACTTATTTAACAGTAGAATCTGAGTAGTTCAGTCGTGCTATTCTCAGAGACCCCTACTCACAAATCCCCAGAGACGTCTGGAGTGGGAGGGCACAAACTCCGCCACAGCTGAGTAGGCGAAAAATCCTATTTATTAGCTGTTGGTTAATCAAGCTTGAAGGACAAAGTGTTCCTAAAAAATTGTGCAAAACACCTTATCTTAGTTCCCTTGTAAAGTTATTTCGTGTTCTAAACACAATGACTGATCAGGTCTTAGACCCACTAAACCAGCCATTACCGCTCTCGGAAGACGAGGAAGATGCAGACGCAATACATATTGCAGCAAACATTAGAAACGCAGTCACCCTGAAACTGCTTGCGCATGGTTTAACACCTAGGGGTGGCGTAGTAGCTTTCATGATGGAGGCACACGAATCATACAGAACAGAGGTATTTTATTCGTGGGTTACATTCACAACAGCAAATGCAAGAACAAAAACATTTCATTACTATACAGAAGATGAACCACCAGCGGAATATTGTCCGTATGAGGACATTGATTGAGGGTCCCCTAGGGGAGAAACAGTAATTTTACCAGCATTCTCTGACCAATTCCCAAACATTTAAAATATACATATGCACAGGAGTGGGCGGTAGCCCAAGCTCCGGCATTATACAAAAACCATGTTGGTTGGGATGAGGATTCAAACAAAACAGAGGGTCCCTAATCAGTATCGAAACTGCTTTGGTTATACTGTTTTTACACAGTGCTGGTGCTTAAAGTGAAGTTAAAAATCCATACAATTATATAGTCTTCAATAACAACAAGTCAGTGCAACACAGAAAGCTAATAACAAGCTAAATGAGAAGTATAAAAAAATGTATTCCATAAATATACATAATCAAGGTTAAAAACATTTCATATTAAAATACAAATTACAGTATCAGGAAGAAAACAGAAAAGTCGACGCTGCGTTTCGGTGAGTTGGTGATTGTTCACCTTCTTCAGGACAGTTTTCTAAACAACAGAAACATTTTATTATTATCAATCTCATGTGTTGCTGACATCATCTTATTCGACCTACACGGACTACAAAGTTTTATGTCTGTAATTAACTCTTACTATGACATATGTATTTAATAAAATATTCATACACAAAATCACAGAGTGGCAATACTTTACTATGCACAACAGTCTACCTTCACATAACACTTTAATCACTACCCATGATCCTTTTTAGTCAAAGGAAACAGAAACATTTTATAAAAACATTTTTTTTTAAGTTTTAAAAAAAAACATACCTAAAAGTTAGGAAGTTGCTAGTATTCAATTTCACTAGGAATTTGAAGAAGCAATATGCTTAAAATGAGGGGTTGAAAATATCCCACCTATTAAAAACCTTTGGAGTAAAGAGAAACAAATAAATAATAACTCTTCTCAACGATAACTCCAAAACATATATGTTCTTGAGAATATGCCCACAGCACTTCTACGTACCTTAAATAAGAAACCAAATAATATTGGTTGTGTTCGTTGGTGCCACCGTTATATTATTGTTCCACAATTGAGAACAAAGTCTATAAAGGAAATGTACAGGGAGTATTACACCAAATTTGTTTTTATGCAGATTGCCCAAGTGTAATTACCATCATGGGTAGACTTACCAGAAATAGATATAACGACTGGTATATCAGTACCAACAGCTGATGAGCCGTGACTAGAGGTACAGATTCTAAAATCAGAGTCTCCGCCGTTATTTACAAATGTATGGCGAATAGACTATTGTGAGGGAGAGACACAAAGAAGAAAGAAAGCATCGTCACAAACAGGTCCTAGCATAAATATACCCGATGACCTAAGGGGTTTCCTCAAATTATTACCTGATGATGTTGCTGTGATGATCATGCAACCGAAAATTTAAAACCTGTAAGGAAACAACGTCATATTACTTTTAGGTGCCTCATAGACCTAAAAAGTCTGTATTCTATTGTGGCTTAATACGTCTTGTTGCGGTATCAGCCAGGGACCCATAAATCACTCCGAGCATATGTTTGTCCTGATAATAAAAGCTATGCGTATGTCCTTATTGGGGACCCCGTCTCGCAACTAAAGACCCCGTCTTTATCCTGATATAATTTATCATGCGGCTATCAATATCCTCACACGATTATCAGTTCTTCTCCAGTATTTTAACTAATCTTTGTAAACTACGCGTATTATTTGACCAGTAAAGAATACCTGGTATTGTGCATTACTTTCGGTTTAGCTACAGCATTATTTATTTCAAACATATTCGGTTTTCCTACAGCGTTATTTATTAAAACCATATTCAGGAGTGGTCTATAATGTCTCCACTATCCCGTGCACTATCTCTAGCATTAATTTTACTCTTACCAAAAAACCGCTACACTCCTACCCAATCTTTCATTTCACTCATAACAGAACAGTTGTAGCCATTGTGCTTACCTAATAAAAATGATACGGCCTCCTTGCAGTCAACGAACAGCTTCCGGGTCAGGATACACGTTTGTGTCTGACCCGGAGCTCCTTTTTATACGTTGTTGTCGAAGGTCACGCGGCGTGTATTCAAGTAATTAGACGCCAGTTTTACGAGTGCTTTTCTAGTAAACTAAACTTTTGCCTCATATGTTACAACCAAATAAGTTCCTCTTACTAGAAAACGAAAAATAGAAAAATAGAAACGTTTTCTAATGGGCTGGGACATCAATCTTTAATAATATCCACAGAGAGAGACCGTCAAAGAGTCGGCCATTTTGAGAAGGGATACACTAAATTAAATCAAATCCCATATCCCAATAGCATGCCTTTCTATATACCGATGTAACTTAAAGAAGCATATTGGGGAATCTAAGCCCTTATCCTAATGTCGTGAGCCTGTCAAACAGGAGGCGAAGATATATAGATTTCAAATGATTTCGTATCATAAGGGACAAAAATAAAAACAAATGGTTCACCTAAACTGAAAACAAGAAAAATAAAAAAATAAAAATAAAAACATATTCCTATGGACTAAGGCGCCATCTAGTGGTGGTATGCATGAAGCAAGACCATAGATAGGTCGGCCAAATTAGAAGGGATACAGTACATTGAACAGAGTCCCTTTTTCCGCTAACGTCTTTATTGTGAAGGAACTCACTATTTTGTGCGCAGAACATATATTGAAATGGGTATGTTTATGGAGTCTGTACACATATATTCCTGCAATAGCTGAACCCATAAAACCGGCAAAAGAAATCTTAATTAAATAAAATAAATCTTAATTAAATAAAAATCTTAATTAAATAAGCCTATCCCAGTCTTCTTTACTGTTTAATCCTTTTCTAAAGGTATTAAGACGGGACATGTAGAATTGTTCCCGCTTTTTTCTTTTTAGGGTTGGGTCCCCTCCCCTGATGCTCATATGGATTATTTCTATTCCACACTACCTCAGGTCTTCAATTTTGTGATGTTCATTAAGCCAATGTTCTACTAAGGGAGCAGTTCTTTTGTTAGTTCTTATTGCTGACTTATGTTCGTTGATCCTGATTCTTACCTTTCTTGAGGTCTCACCAACGTAACCTAGAAGACACGGGCACATGATGAAGTATATCAAATTTTTAGTACGACAATTCATAAAATTGTTAAATTTATGGGTGACACCATTATGAACCATTGAGGGTCCTTTCATAATGTTGTTACAGTTATTGCAACCACTGCATGCAAATGTGCCCGTTGGTAAAGGGGCATTAGGTATACAGGGTTGTCTGTGCTCACTAGTGTCTCTGTAGGTATGCACCAAGCAATTCCTGATGGTGCGGTTGCGTCTGAAAGAGAACATCGGTTTAGGTAAGATCTCCTTCTTTTGGTTAGTAATTAAATGCCAGTTTCTATTCACAATATTTTTAATTTTGTCACTAATATTGCTATAGTTAGTGACAAAAATTAAAGCGGAATCTCCGGAGTCATTTTATTGGACTTACTCTCGAAAAAGAGTCCCTGTTGAAATATTTGGCTCTTTTATATGCATGCTTCACTAACCTTTTCGGATAACCTCTGTTCAAAATTTTTTAGTCAATTTGTCAGCATGTTTGTCATAATCTTTAATGTTTGTACAGTTGCGTTTTAAACGCAAAAATTGCCCGAACAGAATATTATCCTTTTGACAAACAGGGTGATTGCTATTATAGTGGAGCATGGTATTCCAGTCAGTAGGCTTCGTGAATAATTCCACATTTAGTAGCCCATCCACATGTTTAATTTTAATGTCCAGAAATTCACATTCATATTTATTTACAGTGGAGGTAAATTTGAGATTAACATCACCAAAGTTTATCCATTCTATAAATTCAGCCAGAGTTTCTCCAGAGCCTGTCCATATGAAAAACACATCGTCAATGTATCGGGACCAGTGAGAGATATTCTCAAAGAACGGCGCCAATGCATTGAAGATGTGTCTCTCCTCAAATTGGGCCACATAAAGACAGGCCAGACTGGGAGCACAGGTTGCTCCCATGCAGGTCCCCTTGATCTGTCTATAGAAGTCCTTTTCAAATAAGAAGATAATATTTTTTAATATAATGGTCACACATTCAACAATAAAGGTTGCATGTGGGGACAGATCTTCCTCCTCAATACTAAGGAGGTTCTCAATCATTTGTATGGTATTATCCTGAGGGATATTCGTATACAATGCGTCAATGTCTAAAGTCACGAGGCACTGCATCTCAGGATTATATTCCAAGTTCTCAATTTTCTGGATCATGGCGGTGGTGTCTTTAATGTACGCTTTTTGTTGTACTACTAGGGGCTGTAGAAAAATATCCGCGTACTTACTAAGGGGCTCAGTCAGGGAGTTGATGCTTGAGACAATGGGTCTCATGGGTGGATCGTCTATGTTTTTTGCACTTTCGGGAGACCGTATAGTGCAGGGATAATGGGATTGGCATTATTCAGAAAGTTAAATTCGTCACTACAAATAATGCCATCCTCTTTGGCAAAGCTTAATAAGTTATTGATATTCCGGGTCAGAGCATTCTACTCCTCTCTGTTAGATCTTTGGTAATGTTGATTGTTATTCAGGAGTGTATGCATTCTATTATTATAATCCTCGGTCTCCATAACGACAATACTACCGCCTTTGTCAGCCGGTTTAATAGTGAGGTTATGACACTGTTCTAAGGTCTTAAGGGCTAAACGTTCACGGGCATTCAGGTTATTGTTGACCCATATCTTTTTATTGAGTAAGTCATCTATGCTTTTTTCCACCACACGTTCAAACACCTCTATGTCTTTATTAACAAGATTTATTTGAGGTGTCCATGTAGATTTGGGTTTTAGGCCTGATTTGTTATCTGTTGGTAATCTTTCCTTACCTTCAAAGAAGGCATTCAATCTAATTTTTCTAAAGAAACTTTGTAAGTCTCTCTCTAGGTTATACCTATCCACAGGAGAGGCAAAGGCATATCCTAGCCCTTTTTCTAAAACATTGACCTCATCCTGTGATAGAATTCTCTGTGAGAGATTTATAATTGGGGCCTTGTCCTCTAATCCCATTTTTTCTGGCTCCCTGTGTTCATGTAGGGACGGTGTTGAAACTGATTTTGTGTGTTGAAGTACCCTCTCCCCTTTCCTCTTCCCCTTATTGGTCCATAGTTCTTTTGACGTTGTTCTAAAAAAGATAATGTTTCTCTGCTAGAACTGGGGGTTGATTCTCTTTCCTTGTTATTATGGTTATCTTGTTGGATGTCGTTCTCAGAATCTGAACTAGTATATGAAGTATCAAAAAACCTCACAATCTTTTTAGGGAAATTTCTTATTGGTTGTTGCCATGTTCTCCTGTTAGAGTAATCTTCTCTGGGTCTGTCATAAAAATCTTTTTGGAGATACGGGTAGACATGTTCCAAATTGTATTTGGAAATGTCTTTTCTTAATTTTTTAGATTTTTTATTAAATAAATATTCCCTGTATCCAGAGATGTCTCCCTGAATTCAATCTAACTTTTTTTTAGCTTCCTCCAACGCTGTATTCTCTTTTAGTTTCAACTCCATCTCTTCAATTTCTACTCTTTCAATAATTAAAACTTCATGGGCGGTTTCTATAATCAATAGCATCCAATCACGGCTACATCTGTTGGCAATGAATGTCCAGTTTTCTATAAATTTATGGTTTTTAATAAAAACACCAGGTTTATTGTTAACCTGTAAACCCTTGGGTATAATACCTTTTTTACAATATTCAACAAGAAAGTCTGCATGTAATTCAGTTCTTATAACTTTCTTTTTGAGATTCCATAATGTTCTCCATTGTTCCTCATCTCTATTATCTAGAGTTACAGTGGATATACTCTTGGAGGTACCGTTGATAATCTTATTAAATTAATCCTCTGAAAAACCATAGGTTTTCAATCCTTCCATTATAATCCCTCAATTTGTGGGTGGATTGACATGAAAACTCCCCAGCTAACAAGCTGTACGTAAAGTGAAGAAAAAACAGGGGAGATACCCTTATATTCAGAATAGGGACAGTGTGAGTACATACAAAACAGAGGGTCCCTAATCAGTATCGAAACTGCTTTGGTTATAACCTAGAGAGAGACTTACAAAGTTTCTTTAGAAAAATTAGATTGAATGCCTTCTTTGAAGGTAAGGAAAGATTACCAACAGATAACAAATCAGGCCTAAAACCCAAATCTACCTGGACACCTCAAATAAATCTTGTTAATAAAGACATAGAGGTGTTTGAACGTGTGGTGGAAAAAAGCATAGATGACTTACTCAATAAAAAGATATGGGTCAACAATAACCTGAATGCCCGTGAACGTTTAGCCCTTAAGACCTTAGAACAGTGTCATAATCTCACTATTAAACCGGCTGACAATGGCGGTAGTATTGTCGTTATGGAGACCGAGGATTATAATAATAGAATGCATACACTCCTGAATAACAATCAACATTACCAAAGATCTAACAGAGAGGAGTGGAATGCTCTGACCCGGAATATCAATAACTTATTAAGCTTTGCCAAAGAGGATGGCATTATTTGTAGTGACAAATTTAAATTTCTGAATAATGCCAATCCCATTATCCCTGCACTATACGGTCTCCCGAAAGTGCATAAAAACATAGACGATCCACCCATGAGACCCATTGTCTCAAGCATCAACTCCCTGACTGAGCCCCTTAGTAAGTACGCGGATATTTTCCTACAGCCCCTAGTAGTACAACAAAAAGCGTACATTAAAGACACCACCGCCATGATCCAGAAAATTGAGAACTTGGAATATAATCCTGAGATGCAGTGCCTCGTGACTTTAGACATTGAGGCATTGTATACGAATATCCCTCAGGATAATACCATACAAATGATTGAGAACCTCCTTAGTATTGAGGAGGAAGATCTGTCCCCACATGCGACCTTTATTGTTGAATGTGTGACCATTATATTAAAAAATAATATCTTCTTATTTGAAAAGGACTTCTACAGACAGATCAAGGGGACCAGCATGGGAGCAACCTGTGCTCCCAGTCTGGCCTGTCTTTATGTGGCCCAATTTGAGGAGAGACACATCTTCAATGCATCGGCGCCGTTCTTTGAGAATATCTCTCACTGGTCCCGATACATTGACGATGTGTTTTTCATATGGACAGGCTCTGGAGAAACTCTGGCTGAATTTATACAATGGATAAACCTTGGTGATGTTAATCTCAAATTTACCTTCACTGTAAATAAATATGAATGTGAATTTCTGGACATTAAAATTAAACATGTGGATGGGCTACTAAATGTGGAATTATTCACGAAGCCTACTCACCGGAATACCATGCTCCACTATAATAGCAATCACCCTGTTTGTCAAAAGGATAATATTCCGTTCGGGCAATTTTTGCGTTTAAAACGCAACTGTACAAACATTAAAGATTATGACAAACATGCTGACAAATTGACAAAAAAATTTTTGAACAGAGGTTATCCGAAAAGGTTAGTGAAGCATGCATATAAAAGAGCCAAATATTTCAACAGGGACTCTTTTTCGAGAGTAAGTCCAATAAAATGACTCCGGAGATTCCGCATTTAATTTTTGTCACTAACTATAGCAATATTAGTGACAAAATTAAAAATATTGTGAATAGAAACTGGCATTTAATTACTAACCAAAAGAAGGAGATCTTACCTAAACCGATGTTCTTTTTCAGACGCAACCGCACCATCAGGAATTGCTTGATGCATACCTACAGAGACACTAGTGAGCACAGACAACCCTGTATACCTAATGCCCCTTTACCAACGGGCACATTTGCATGCAGTGGTTGCAATAACTGTAACAACATTATGAAAGGACCCTCAATGGTTCATAATGGTGTCACCCATAAATTTAACAATTTTATGAATAGTCGTACTAAAAATTTGATATACTTCATCATGTGCCCGTGTCTTCTAGGTTGCGTTGGTGAGACCTCAAGAGAGGTAAGAATCAGGATCAACGAACATAAGTCAGCAATAAGAACTAACAAAAGAACTGCTCCCTTAGTAGAACACTGGCTTAATGAACATCACAAAATTGAAGACCTGAGGTGGTGTGGAATAGAAATAATCCACATGAGCATCAGGGGAGGGGACCCAACCCTAAAAAGAAAAAAAGCGGGAACAATTCTACATGTCCCGTCTTAATACCTTTAGAAAAGGATTAAACAGTAAAGAAGACTGGGAGAGGCTTACTTAATTAAGACGTTTATTGAATTAAGATTTATTTTATTTAATTAAGATTTCTTTTGCCGGTTTTATGGGTTCAGCTATTGCAGGAATATATGTGTACAGACTCCATAAACATACCCATTTCAATATATGTTCTGCGCACAAAATAGTGAGTTCCTTGACAATAAAGACTTTAGCGGAAAAAGGGACTCTGTTCAATGTACTGTATCCCTTCTAATTTGGCCGACCTATCTATGGTCTTGCTTCATGCATACCACCACTAGATGGCGCCTTAGTCCATAGGAATATGTTTTTATTTTTATTTTTTTATTTTTCTTGTTTTCAGTTTAGGTGAACCATTCGGTTTTATTTTTGTCCCTTATGATACGAAATCATTTGAAATCTATATATCTTCGCCTCCTGTTTGACAGTCTCACGACATTAGGATAAGGGCTTAGATTCCCCAATATGCTTCTTTAAGTTACATCGGTATATAGAAAGGCATGCTATTGGGATATGGGATTTGATTTAATTTAGTGTATCCCTTCTCAAAATGGCCGACTCTTTGACGGTCTCTCTCTGTGGATATTATTAAAGATTGATGTCCCAGCCCATCTACTGGCAACTCCAAGAATAACGAGAGCACGAAGTGGCGGCCGCCTTTACTCGTATAATGTGGCTAAGATCTGGAATGGCTTACCTCCGCAGATCCGTGCCCAACCGAACTACCTCATCTTCCGGAAGCAGATTAAAACATTACTCTTCCCTAAATGAATAGCTTCAGATTAGTGTGTTAGCAGGCATTAGCGCGGGGATGCCCATGGGTAACCAGGCGCATTATAAATCTTGTTTTCATTTCATTCATTTCATTCATTAGAAACCGTTTCTATTTTTCTATTTTTCGCTTTCTAGTAAGAGGAACTTATTTGGTTGTAACATATGAGGCAAAAGTTTAGTTTACAAGAAAAGCACTCGTAAAACCGGCGTCTAATTACTTGAATACACGCTGCGTGACCTTCGGCAACAACGTATAAAAAGGAGCTCCGGGTCAGACACAAACGTGTATCCTGACCCGGAAGCTGTTCGTTGGCTGCAAGGAGGCCGTATCGTTTTTATTAGGGAAGCACAATGGCTACGACTGTTCTGTTACGAGTGAAATGAAAGATTGGGTAGGGAGTGTAGCAGTTTTTTGGTAAGAGTAAAATTAATGCTAGAGATAGTGCACGGGATAGTGGAGACATTATAGACCACTCCTGAATATGGTTTTAATAAATAACGCTGTAGCAAAACCGAATATGTTTAAAATAAATAACGCTGGAGGTAAACCGAAAGTAATGCACAATACCAGGTATTCTTTACTGGTCAAATAATACGCACAGTTTACAAAAATTAGTTAAAACACTGGAGAATAACTGATAATCGTGTGAGGATATTGATAGCCGCATGATAAATTACATCAGGATAAAGACGGGGTCTTTAGTTGCGAGACGGGGTCCGCAATAAGGACATACGCATAGCTTTTATTATATGGACAAACGTATGCTCGGAGTGATTTATGGCTCCCTGGCTGATACCGCAACAAGACGTATTAAGCCACAATAGAATACAGACTTTTTAGGTCTATGAGGCACCTAAAAGTAATATGACGTTTTTTCCTTACAGGTTTTAAATTTTCGGTTGCATGATCATCACAGCAACGTCATCAGGTAATAATTTGAGGAAACCCCTTAGGTCATCGGGTATATTTATGTTAGGACCTGTGAGTGACGATGCTTTCTTTCTTCTTTGTGTCTCTCCCTCACAATAGTCTATTCGCCAAACATTTGTAAATAACGGCGGAGACTCTGATTTTAGAATCTGTAGCTCTAGTCACGGCTCATCAGCTGGTGGTACTGATATACCAGTCGTTTTATCTATTTCTGGTAAGTCTACCCATGATGGTAATTACACTTGGGCAATCTACATAAAAACAAATTTGGTGTAATACTTCCTGTACATTTCCTTTATAGACTTTGTTCTCTATTGTGGAACAATAATATAATGGTGGCACCAACGAACCCAACCAATATTATTTGGTTTCTTATTTAAAGGTACGTAGAAGTGCTGTGGGCATATTCTCAAGAACATATATGTTTTGGAGTTATCGTTGAGAAGAGTTATTATTTATTTGTTTCTCTTTACTCCAAAGGTTTTTAATAGGTGGGATATTTTCAACCCCTCATTTTAAGCATATTGCTTCTTCAAATTCCTAGTGAAATTGAATCCTAGCAACTTCCTAATTTTTAGGCATGTTTTTTAAAAACATTTAAAAAAAATGTTTTATAGAATGTTTCTGTTTCCTTTGACTAAAAAGGATCATGGGTAGTGCTTAAAGTGTTATGTGAAGGTAGACTGTTGTGCATAGTAAAGTATTGCCACTCTGTGGTTTTGTGTATGAATATTTTATTCATTTTATACATATGTCATAGTAAGAGTTAATTACAGACATAAAACTTTGTAGTCCGTGTAGGTCGAATAAGATGATGTCAGCAACACATGAGATTGATAATAATAAAATGTTTCTGTTGTTTAGAAAACTGTCCTGAAGAAGGTGAACAATCACCAACTCACCGAAACACAGCGTCAACTTTTCTGTTTTCTTCCTGATATTGTAATTTGTATTTTAATATGAAATGTTTTTAACCTTGATTATGTATTTTTATGGAATAAAATCTTTTATACTTCTCATTTAGCTTGTTATTAGCTTTCTGTGTTGCACTGACTTGCTGTTATTGAAGACTATATAATTGTATGGATTTTTGACTTCACTTTAAGCACCAGCACTGTGTAAAAACATTATAACCAAAGCAGTTTTGATACTGATTAGGGACCCTCTGTTTTGTATGTACTCACCCTGTCCCTATTCTGAATATAAGGGTATCTCCCCTGTTTTTTCTTCACTTTACGTACAGCTTGTTAGCTGGGGAGTTTTCGTGTCAATCCACCCACAAATTAAGGGATCATAATGGAAGGATTGAAAACCTATGGCCTTTCAGAGGACCAATTTAATAAGATTATCAACGGTACCTCCAAGAGTATATCCACTGTAACTCTAGATAATAGAGATGAGGAACAATGGAGAACATTATGGAATCTCAAAAAGAAAGTTATAAGAACTGAATTACATGCAGACTTTTTTGTTGAATAATGTAAAAAAGGTAATATACCCAAGGGTTTACAGGTTAACAATGAACCTGGTGTTTTTATTAAAAACCAGAAATTTGTAGAAAACTGGACATTCATTGCCAACAGATGTAGCCGTGATTGGATGCTACTGATTATAGAAACCGCCCATGAAGTTTTAATTATTGAAAGAGTAGAAATTGAAGAGATGGAGTTGAAACTAAAAGAGAATACAGCGTTGGAGGAAGCTAAAAAAAAGTTAGATGAAATTCAGGGAGACATCTCTGGATACAGGGAATATTTAGTTAATAAAAATCTAACAAATTAAGGAAAGACATTTCCAAATACAATTTGGAACATGTCTACCCGTATCTCCAAAAAGATTTTTATGACAGACCCAGAGAAGATTACTCTAACAGGAGAACATGGCAACAACCGATAAGAAATTTCCCTAAAAAGAATGTGAGGTTTTTTGATACTTCATATACTAGTTCAGATTCTGGGAACGACATCCAACAAGATAACCGTAATAACAAGGAAAGAGAATCAACCCCCAGTTCTAGCAGAGAAACATTATCTTTTTTAGAACAACGTCAAAAGAACTATGGACCAATAAGGGGAAGAGGAAGGGGAGAGGGAACTTCAACCCACAAAATCAGTTTCAACATCGTCCCTACATAAACACAAGGAGCCAGAAAAAATGGGATTAGAGGACAAGGCCCCAACTATAAATCTCTCACAGAGAATTCTATCACGGGATGAGGTCAATGTTTTAGAAAAAGGGCTAGGATACGCCATTGCCTCTCCTGTGGATAGGTATAACCTAGAGAGAGACTTACAAAGGTTTTTTTGAAAAATTAGATTGAATGCCTTCTTTGAAGGTAAGGAAAGATTTCCAACAGATAACAAATCAGGCCTAAAACCCAAATCTACCTGGACACCTCAAATAAATCTCGTTAATAAAGACATAGAGGTGTTTGAACGTGTGGTGGAAAAAAGCATAGATGACTTACTCAATAAAAAGATATGGGTCAACAATAACCTGAATGCCCGTGAACGTTTAGCCCTTAAGACCTTAGAACAGTGTCATAATCTCACTATTAAACCGGCTGAAAAAGGCGGTAGTATTGTCGTTATGGAGACCGAGGATTATAATAATAGAATGCATACACTCCTGAATAATAATCAACATTACCAAAGATCTAACAGAGAGGAGTGGAATGCTCTGACCCGGAATATCAATAACTTATTAAGCTTTGCCAAAGAGGATGGCATTATTTGTAGTGACAAATTTAACTTTCTGAATAATGCCAATCCCATTATCCCTGCACTATACGGTCTCCCGAAAGTGCGTACAAACATAGACGATCCACCCATGAGACCCATTGTCTCAAGCATCAACTCCCTGACTGAGCCCCTTAGTAAGTACGCATGTATTTTCCTACAGCCCCTAGTAGTACAACAAAAAGCGTACATTAAAGACACCACCGCCATGAACCAGAAAATTGAGAACTTGGAATATAATCCTGAGATGCAGTGCCTCGTGACTTTAGACATTGAGGCATTGTATACGAATATCCCTCAGGATAATACCATACAAATGATTGAGAACCTCCTTAGTATTGAGGAGGAAGATCTGTCCCCACATGCGACCTTTATTGTTGAATGTGTGACCATTATATTAAAAAATAATATCTTCTTATTTGAAAAGGACTTCTATAGACAGATCAAGGGGACCAGCATGGGAGCAACCTGTGCTCCCAGTCTGGCCTGTCTTTATGTGGCCCAATTTTAGGAGAGACACATCTTCAATGCATCGGCGCCGTTCTTTGAGAATATCTCTCACTGGTCCCGATACATTGACGATGTGTTTTTCATATGGACAGGCTCTGGAGAAACTCTGGCTGAATTTATAGAATGGATAAACCTTGGTGATGTTAATCTCAAATTTACCTCCACTGTAAATAAATATGAATGTGAATTTCTGGACATTAACCCGTTTACCGCGGCGAACATTCCACCGCGGTGCGGGCGTTCTAAAGGGTGGGCGGGGCTGCGTCGGCCAACGGTTGTGCGCAGCACCAGGGAGGTAGTGCTCGCGTCGGCCGTTGGCCGACGCGAGCACGGAACGGGTTAAAATTAAACATGTGGATGGGCTACTAAAAGTGGAATTATTCACGAAGCCTACTGACCGGAATACCATGCTCCACTATAATAGCAATCACCTTGTTTGTCAAAAGGATAGAATTCCGTTCGGGCAATTTTTGCATTTAAAACGCAACTGTACAAACAATAAAGATTATGACAAACATGTTGACAAATTGACTAAAAAAATTTTGAACAGAGGTTATCTGAAAAGGTTAGTGAAGCATGCATATAAAAGAGCCAAATATTTCAACAGGGACTCTTTTTTCGAGAGTAAGTCCAATAAAATGACTCCGGAGATTCCGCCTTTAATTTTTGTCACTAACTATAGCAATATTAGTGACAAAATTAAAAATATTGTGAATAGAAACTGGCATTTAATTACTAACCAAAAGAAGGAGATCTTACCTAAACCGATGTTCTCTTTCAGACGCAACCGCACCATCAGGAATTGCTTGGTGCATACCTACAGAGACACTAGTGAGCACAGACAACCCTGTATACCTAATGCCCCTTTACCAACGTGCACATTTGCATGCAGTGGTTGCAATAACTGTAACAACATTATGAAAGGACCCTCAATGGTTCATAATGGTGTCACCCATAAATTTAACAATTTTATGAATTGTCGTACTAAAAATTTGATATACTTCATCATGTGCCCGTGTCTTCTAGGTTACGTTGGTGAAACCTCAAGAGAGGTAAGAATCTGGATCAACGAACATAAGTCAGCAATAAGAACTAACAAAAGAACTGCTCCCTTAGTAGAACACTGGCTTAATGAACATCACAAAATTGAAGACCTGAGGTGGTGTGGAATAGAAATAATCCATATGAGCATCAGGGGAGAGGACCCAACCCTAAAAAGAAAAAAGCGGGAACAATTCTACATGTCCCATCTTAATACCTTTAGAAAAGGATTAAACAGTAAAGAAGACTGGGAGAGGCTTATTTAATTAAGATTTTTATTTAATTAAGATTTATTTTATTTAATTAAGATTTCTTTTGCCGGTTTTATGGGTTCAGCTATTGCAGGAATATATGTGTACAGACTCCATAAACATACCCATTTCAATATATGTTCTGCGCCCAAAATAGTGAGTTCCTTGACAATAAAGACGTTAGCGGAAAAAGGGACTCTGTTCAATGTACTGTATCCCTTCTAATTTGGCCGACCTATCTATGGTCTTGCTTCATGCATACCACCACTAGATGGCGCCTTAGTCCATAGGAATATGTTTTTATTTTTATTTTTTTATTTTTCTTGTTTTCAGTTTAGGTGAACCATTCGGTTTTATTTTTGTCCCTTATGATACGACATCATTTGAAATCTATATATCTTCGCCTCCTGTTTGACAGGCCCACGACATTAGGATAAGGGCTTAGATTCCCCAATATGCTTCTTTAAGTTACATCGGTATATAGAAAGGCATGCTATTGGGATATGGGATTTGATTTAATTTAGTGTATCCCTTCTCAAAATGGCTGACTCTTTGACGGTCTCTCTCTGTGGATATTATTAAAGATTGATGTCCCAGCCCATTAGAAAACGTTTCTATTTTTCTATTTTTTGTTTTCTAGTAAGAGGAACTTATTTGGTTGTAACATATGAGGCAAAAGTTTAGTTTACTAGACAAGCACTCGTTAAACCGGCGTCTAATTACTTGAATACACGCCGCGTGACCTTCGGCAACAACGTATAAAAAGGAGCTCCGGGTCAGACACAAACGTGTCTCCTGACCCGGAAGCTGTTCGTTGGCTGCAAGGAGGCCGTATCATTTTTATTAGGTAAGCACAATGGCTACGATTGTTCTGTTACGAGTGAAATGAAAGATTGGGTAGGGAGTGTAGCGGTTTTTTTGTAAGAGTAAAATTAATGCTAGAGATAGTGCACGGGATAGTGGAGACATTATAGACCACTCCTGAATATGGTTTTAATAAATAACGCTGTAGCAAAACCGAATATGTTTAAAATAAATAACGCTGTAGCTAAACCGAAAGTAATGCACAATACCAGGTATTCTTTACTGGTCAAATAATACGCGCAGTTTACAAAAATTAGTTAAAATACTGGAGAATAACTGATAATCGTGTGAGGATATTGATAGCCGCATGATAAATTACATCAGGATAAAGACGGGGTCTTTAGTTGCGAGACAGGGTCCCCAATAAGGACATACGAATAGCTTTTATTATCAGGACAAACGTATGCTCGGAGTGATTTATGGCTCCCTGGCTGATACCACAACAAGACGTATTAAGCCACAATAGAATACAGACTTTTTAGGTCTATGAGGCACCTAAAAGTAATTTGACGTTTTTTCCTTACAGGTTTTTAATTTTCGGTCGCATGATCATCACAGCAACATCTTCAGGTAATAATTTGAGGAAACCCCTTAGGTCATCAGGTATATTTATGCTAGGACCTGTGAGTGACAATGCTTTCTTTCTTCTTTGTGTCTCTCCCTCACAATAGTCTATTCACCATACATTTGTAAATAACGGCGGAGACTCTGATTTTAGAATCTGTACTTCTAGTCACAGCTCATCAGCTGGTGGTACTGATATACCAGTCGTTTTATCTATTTCTGGTAAGTCTACCCATGATGGTAATTACACTTGGGCAATCTGCAAAAAAACAAATTTGGTGTAATACTCCCTGTACATTTCCTTTATAGACTTTGTTCTCAATTGTGGAACAATAATATAACGGTGGCACTAACGAACACAACCAATATTATTTGGTTTCTTATTTAAAGGTACGTAGAAGTGATGTGGGCATATTCTCAAGAACATATATGTTTTGGAGTTATCGTTGAGAAGAGTTATTATTTATTTGTTTCTCTTTACTCCAAAGGTTTTTAATAGGTGGGATATTTTCAACCCCTCATTTTAAGCATATTGCTTCTTCAAATTCCTAGTGAAATTGAATCCTAGCAACGTCCTAATTTTTAGGTATGTTTTTTTTTAAATAATTAAAAAAAAATGTTTTATAGAATGTTTGTTTCCTTTGACTAAAAAGGATCATGGGTAGTGCTTAAAGTGTTATGTGAAGGTAGACTGTTGTGCATAGTAAAGTATTGCCACTCTGTGGTTTTGTGTATGAATATTTCATTAAATACATATGTCATAGTAAGAGTTAATTACAGACATAAAACTTTGCAGTCCGTGTAGGTCGAATAAGATGATGTCAGCAACACATGAGATTGATAATAATAAAATGTTTCTGTTGTTTAGAAAACTGTCCTGAAGAAGGTGAACAATCACCAACTCACCAAAATGCAGCGTCGACTTTTCTGTTTTCTTCCTGATATTGTAATTTGTATTTTAATATGAAATGTTTTTAACCTTGATTATGCATTTTTATGGAATAAAATGTTTTATACTTCTCATTTAGCTTGTTATTAGCTTTCTGTGTTGCACTGACTTGTTGTTATTGAAGACTATATAATTGTATGGATTTTTGACTTCACTTTAAGCACCAGCACTGTGTAAAAACATTATAACCAAAGCAGTTTCGATACTGATTAGGGACCCTCTGTTTTGTATGTACTCACCCTGTCCCTATTCTGAATATAAGGGTATCTCCCCTGTTTTTCTTCACATGGGATGAGGATTCAACTCACCACATAATTCCATTTAAAAATACTCCAACTGCACAAAGGCATTATCCAATAAAGCAAGAAGCTAAAAAACAGGTCAGGGAGATCTTAGATCAACTTGAATACCAAAGGGTGATTGAAACTTGCACCTCTCAAATGAATAACCCTTTGTTTCCCATATCGAAACCGGACAACTCATACCGTCTAGTGTTGTATTATAGACATTTAAACACTTGCACTAAAACATTTGCAGTACAGAATGCACACAGTGCCGCATTAATGAATAACATTGTGCGGAAAAAATACAAAATGACACTAGATATCTCAAATTGATTTTTTTGCCAAAATGTAGCACCTGAGAGCAGATACTTGACAGCATTCTCAGCGCTAGGGTCTCAACGTCAATTTTGACGACTCCCCCAGGGGGGTATAAGAACAGCCCGGGGTTGTTTTCGGCTAGGGTAACTGAATTACTTCAAAATTTGGATGAGGAGGCATTGTCCTACGTAGATGATATCTATCTGACAGATGATGACCTGGAGGAACACTTGAACAGAGTAAATACCATAATTTTGGGATTTGCCTCTGAGGGTTACAAATTCAACTTCAAAAAATCGAAGATTGCCCACCTTAATGTCCTTTTTCTAGGATATGAGCTTTCAAGTGAAGGGAAAAGCCTTGCAGCTAACTTTTTGGAAAAATGTGCACTGCTCCAACCTCCAAAAACATTTAAAAATTTACAATCAATCCTGGGATTCCTGAACTTTGGCAGAACATACATTTTGGATTACGCAGAAAGAGTAAAACCTTTCTACGATTTAATAAAACCTGATTTCTCAATCAGACAATGGACACAGGGACACACTGATATCCTTCGTTCTTTACAAGCTGACATGATAGCTTCAAAACACTTACAGACACGCGTAAATGTACGCAACCTGGTGATCCGTATAGTTGAGGGTCAATCTGGGTACCCCTATCTAACATATAATGAAGGTGAGACAGTACCAATAGCGTACAAATCACATTTGTACACAAATGCTGAGATGCGCTTTGCATCAACAGAAAAACTTCTAACAGCAGTACAGACTGCTGCAGTAAGAGAAAGAGTTCTGGCTCAAGGGAAGCGTATAATGGTCCTTACCCCAGTTCCAGCCTTAGAGGCTGTGACAAAGCCTTACATCCAAGATGGATACAATGGGCTAATTCTCTCACTGCAACAGATGTAGAATACAGGTACGACCCAAATCTAAAAACACAAGCATTTCTGCAATACAAACAAGAATATCCTCTACCAAATGAAATAATGCCTCTAGATCAGTATGAATATATAATTTACACTGACGGTTCTGCTCAACCGGCCATAGGGAGTAAACAGCAATACAGGGCAGCGTGTGCTATTGTTAAAGGTCTTATGCAGGATGGGAAGTTTCATCCGAGTTGTACAAAAACACAGTCTCTAGGAGACTGCATGGCACAGCTAGCAGAACTAAAAGCACTAATACTGGCACTGGTAAATACAGATCGAGAATTCCCCACACTAATCATGTGTGATTTATTTTACTGTGTACAGTCATATAATGAATATTTACATCACTGGGGACAAAACGGGTTTAAAGATGCAAAAGGTAGCACAGTTAAGCACAAAATGCTATGGGAACAGGTAGTGGAGTTGAAAAATGAACTACCAAGGGCTCACGTGATACATACACTGAGTCATCAACGTGATGGCGTTCACGTTGAAGGGAATTCATTGGCTGATGAAGCCGCAAAGGGGGCTGTACGCATGGCTTCCATAGCTGCAATCACTCATTCCAAAACGAGAATAGACGGTGAGATAATGGTTGCGATTATTGCTACACGCAATAACTCAGCAGTACCGAAAAGGTTTCCACTCAAATACTCCTACAAGTGGACTTCAGTTGCAGCCGTTATCTATGCTTTTAGCGCCGGGACGCCCCTTTGCTGGGGCAGCTGAGCGCTTTACAAGACATCATAACATAACATAACATAACAAGTTAGATGCAAACAATGTTCCATTTGCTCAAATTACTGGAGTGGGGGATAGAATATTACCAAATATGGATCGTATGTTAGGATTAATTCTAGCAGCACACGAGGGCATAGGCTCTGCACATGCGGGGGTTACAGCGACTGTTTCTCTATTGAAACAACGCTATTAGTGGCCAGGACTAAGAAAGCAAACTCAGGACTACGTCTTGAAATGCAACATCTGTCAGCAGATGAAAGGCTCCACAGTAACACGTCCAGCGCAGACACCATTACTAATATCAGACAAACCAGTCGCGTGTGTTTACTTGGACCACTGCGGCCCCTTACAATCTGATGGGGCTTACAAGTATATCATGGTTGCAGTGGATTCCTGCTCTAGGTTCCCATGTGTGTGGCCCCAGCGCTCGGCTGACGCACGAACTGTTATAAAAGATTTGCGAGTCTTTATAGGGACATACGCAATTGGCACATTACATTCTGACCGTGGCCTCGCGTTTAGCTCTAGGGCTTACAAGGAAGCCATGGGAGGTCTGGGTGTGGCATTGCGGTACTCCTTTCCGTACCATCCCAAGGGAAATTTGGTCGTGGAGAGGTAAAACCAGGACTTAAAGCAGTCTTTAACAGCTAGAGTATTAGGCTCGGGTGGAAATTGGGTAAAACATCTGTATGGAGTTCAAAGGGCATTGAACAATAAGCCAAGAAGCTCTCTAGGGGGTGTCACTTCTTATGAGGTCCTATTTGGGACGAGAATGTGGGTACCTGATCTTGATTGTGAAGGCACAGTGGCGGATGAAAAACCTTTTGACATCCATAAACGTCTGGCTGTTTTACAGGACCTGAATGAATCCAGGGCACTACAGAGTAATGTCCAGGTGAAAAGGACCGCCACTGGGGAAACAAAAAGTGTCACGGCAAGACCTATCTGGATTCCTAAAATTGGGGATCTGGTCAGAGAAAAAATAGCGGACAAAAAAGAATTTGGGCCATCATACAAAAGCCTGTACCTGTCCTGGCAGTTGAAGGAACAAGAACAGTACTTCTGCCACCTCTTGCCGGTAAAAAGGAGAAAAGATTTGTCTCAATAGACTTCATCGAACTACACTATGTGGCCGATACTGAGTAGTAGGCCGCGTGGACTCCGAAGTAACAGACACCCTCCTCTCACAACTATACAAGAAGTTCATACAGAAAGACTCATCACGTTTGAAGGGTCACCTGCACGGAATGATGGACTAAGCAGCAATGCAATGGAACTCGTTCCTCTTGACACTGAAGTTCAAAATGAGAACTCCACTGAAAGACAAATTTCAATTCGACCAAACACCGATATCTACATCAACATGCCCCAACAGGAGCAAGCTACAGTTTCCACAAAACCAGCGGAGTTACCGAAAATTGATCGAACTGCATCTGGCTATTTCATTGACTTCGATACCTTTTCATTGGATCCAAGTGAACCTGAAATGATGCCAGCCCACAAATCTCGTCTACAGCAATTCAAAGATTTTCTGAACTTTCTTAAAAAGACTTACCTGGAATCACCTTGGGTTGAACTCTGAGTAACTACCGGGATACTTTTCTTTCTTTTTTGGATAGGCCTAGTAACTGTCTTTAGTATGCTTATTAGTGGAACTTATCTTCGAGAAAGCTCTGCAGCACAAAAAGTGAATGTGATTCTGAAACCACATCTATCTTCACATCGTGCAAAAAAGAGACCTGTCATCAGTGAACATTACAGCAGTTCCTATACCAGATGGTATAGTATGGGACAAGGTTGATTACGATATATTTGGCCCGACCGAACTTTTAAAAATACCACATTTATTTAAGATGTCATTGAATGATATCATTACCTCCAGTACATTTTCCGATGATTGGGATTATGAAACTGTAAATAATATGTTGTCTGATTTTGAAAAATCTGCTGCATTTCTAATAATGAAATGTTGGAAGACACATCAGACTTTGAAACAATGTATTGCTATCAACATTATGGTCATCACTTTCTGCATAAATCTGCTAATCCCAGAAATGTTTTCACATACCACCAATGGGAACATTGCCCGACACCGCCGAAAAGCAGTTCAAAAACATTTGCACAGAAATTTTCATATTTTTCAGGGTTTAACACATCAGACCCAGCCTCATATTATTATAAGGTTGCCCCAATACCAGCACAGAAAAAAATGTTGACAAACACCAAACAGATGTATTCTGCTTCCTTTATTGCCCAGTTGTCTGAACAAGGTTTTGACTTTTGGAAAGACACCATAGACTTAAAATCTGTCTGGGGTACTTGAGACTGGCAGGCCCAGGGAACAGAGGCACTATTTAGAGCATGCCTCATTCCTCAGCAAATAATGTTTTTGAATGAAACAGTGCAACAAACTACCTGTCTCGGACTAGCCAAAAACAAAGATTTGAATACACCTCGAGTGCCAGCACCATCACACACTGAGGGTAACACAACATCACAGGAAGAGGTTACACTAGATGCCATCATGCAATACAATAGATCAGAGCCCGATTGGAAGGGATAGTTGATTTGGCCCACAGACACCAATAACTGTCAAAATAGATTCTTGGGTAAAACCAAAGGGTTTAGTATCTACAGGCCAGATCCACGTTATGTACAGAGACAACACCCAGGGGTAGTGACGGCGTACAGTGTTGGGAAGTTATGCCTCGATTGGCTAAAAACCTCAACACTCACACATGTAAAACAACACTTATGCTTACTTACAGAGGATGTGGACCTACGGGATTTTTTATTAGGTCCTAGTAAGCCACGTCATAAACGTTTCTATTATGCTGCCTATAATGAGATTTGGAAAATATCACAACAAGAGGCCGCAGAAAGATTACGAGAAATAGATCGTTTAAATCTAGAGAAGGCTCTAGCAGTGGTCGACAATGGGTTAACGACACTAATATCCAGGATATATTCTCTAGGCAACATTGTATCTTCTGCTATTGATGTACTAGAACAGGATCTGTCCATATTACAACACGGACAATCACAATTGCGTTCTATTATGTTATTAAGCTGGACGTTGCAATCTTTGTGCGCAGGCTATGTGCCATGGCGTTTCATAAACAGCACGTCGCTGTTTTCTTCATACAACCTGACAGAAAAACAGGTAGAAATGGCACAAAGGGGAGCAAAATATACAACGCTGCGTATTGAAAAATTGGATAGATTAGCAATTACAGTGCCACGGAATGGTTAATCCATGGCCCCATAACTCTTCCGGTCACTACTTTTCAATTCCAATATTGCCTTGAACAAATGCAGGCAGACAGATATGAAGAGATGGGTAGGGATTTCATTAAGGAATCCAGGGAATTACCGTACAGATTTTGATGCCGGAGTGGGGAAAAAGAAGTGTTTCAAAGCAGTACTAACTGGGAGAATACTTTAAGTGGATCACTTATATGCCAGGATATAATGCTTCATGGGGCCTGTAACGGTTCGGTAACTAACTTATCCTGTCACTTAAAGGGTGCCCCAGCTGCAATGATCACTCCAGTGTTCAGGCTACTTTCGAATGGGAGTTACTTGATGCTGAACGATCAAGGCTGCTGTGGGATGCTTCCGGGCATCGCAAATCTGATAACTGTGAGCTCCAGGGTTACTTGCTGTATGGAAGTATTGTTTCCACCAACACATACAGTCAGGGAGGCGCCGTTATGGCCTTCACTAAATATTTCATTAATACGGTTTGATGCTTTGAGCAGAATGAAAGCCATGCTTATACAGAAATCTGTGCACTTAACCTCCACTCGAGAGACCTTTGATCTTCAAGTTGCAAGGTCTTCAGCAGAGATACAGGCACTTATACGTACAAATTGCCCCTTCCATTTCGCAGAAATGGTAAATCGTATCTTTAACATTTCTGATATGACAGGCATCATCACCACCCCCACCCACAGAGGCGGACACATCCTCGACCCCATCTTCGCAGGAGGGACAAACATTCACTTCAGCCACACCACGCAGCCCCTTTGGACAGACCACCACTGTGTACACTTCACCTTCAACACCACCACCGCACCCAAACCCACCCGCGCCCGACACGAATGAACTGGAGCAAGATCACAGAGGAACACCTCAACACCACCCTCCTCCACGACCCCCCCTCTACCACGACCAACGCCAACTCCGCAGCCAAAGAACTTCACCTCTGGATCTCCAGCTGCGCAGACAAGCTCGCACCCCTCCGCCACCCCGTCAAACAACGCCCCCTGAAGGCCGCCTGGGTCACCACCGACCTCCAAGAAGCCAGGTGCTCCTGCAGACGCCTCGAGAAACTCTGGAGGAACAGGAAAACCAC
Source organism: Calotriton arnoldi (assembly GCA_963921515.1). Classification (NCBI taxonomy): domain Eukaryota; kingdom Metazoa; phylum Chordata; class Amphibia; order Caudata; family Salamandridae; genus Calotriton; species Calotriton arnoldi. The sequence continues at coordinate 816,643 of CAWUFW010006131.1, read as the reverse complement.
CAAAGACCAGAACACCTACAGGAACGCCATGACCGAATACCACCAGCGCATAAGAACCACCAAACGGACCTTTATGAAGAACAAAATACACACCAATGCCAGCAACACAAAAGAACTCTTCAACGTCATACAGCAATTCACCAAACCCCCAGCGAAGCCACGGATGTCACACCTTCCCAGGACCTCAGCAACAAGCTCAGCTCCTACTTCCACCTGAAAATCAAGGCCCTCTACGACAACTTCAGCGAACGGACTCTAGAAACCACCCCCTCTCCACCTCCAACAACCAACCCACCATCACCGCCTGGAACCCTATTACCACCGAGGACACCGCCACGACCATGAAGAACACCCACTCAGGAGCCCCCACGGACCCCTGCCCACCGCACATCTACCACAGAGCCGCCACCGCCATAGCACCCGAACTAGGCCGGACCATTAACGCCTCCTTCGAATCCGGCATCTTCCCCGACGACTGGAAGCGGGCAGAGGTTAAACCCCTCCTCAAGAAGCCCTCTGCCGACCCGACAGACCTGAAAAACTACCGGCCCATCTCTCTCCTCCCCTTCACAGCCAAAGTCACAGAGGGATTCGTAAACGCCCAGCTGACTGCCTTCATCGAAGAGAACGCCATCCTAGACCCCTCCCAGTCCGGATTCCGTAGCAACCACAGTACCGAGACTGCCCTCCTCGCCGCCACAGATGACATCCGCATGCTACCTGACCAGGGCCACACTGCGACCCTCATCCTACTAGACCTCTCCGCAGCCTTCGACACGTCTCACATCACACTCTCGCAGCCAGACTCCACGACGCTGGGATACGAGGAACCGCCCTCGACTGGATCCGATCCTTTCTCTCCGGCAGAACCCAAAGGATCAGACTCCCACCCTTCCTCTCCTAACCCACAGAGATCACCTGCAGAGTACCCCAAGGATCCTTGCTCAGCCCCACGCTCTTCAACATCTACATGGCCCCCCTCCCCACCATCGTCAGACAGCATGGGCTCAGCATAGTATGCTACGCGGACGACACCCAGCTCATCCTCTCCCTCACGAAGAACCCCGAAGACACCAGACTCTGCTTCCAGGAAGGAATGAAGGACATCACAGCCTGGATGAACAACAGCTGCCTGAAGCTCAACTCGGAGAAGACAGAGGTCCTCATCTTTGGACCCTCCACCACCACTTGGGACAACACCTGGTGGCCTTCCGCCCTCAGGAACTCACCCACCCCATCAGACCACGCCCGGAACCTCGGCATCATCCTAGACTCCTCCCTCACCATGACCCACCAGATCAACTCCGTCGCCTCCACCTGCTTCAATTGCCTCCGCATCCTCCGCAAGACCTTCAAATGGATCCCCCCCGAATGCAGAAGGACCATCACCCACGCACTCATAACCAGCAGACTGGACTTCGGCAACGCCCTCTACGCCGGAATCAACAGAACTCTGCTACACAAGCTCCAAAACACCCAGAACACCGCAGCCAGACTCATCCTCAGAACCCCACGACACTAACACATGGCCCAACACCTAGGAGACCTCCACTGGTTCCCCGTCGAGAAGAGAGTAACCTTCAAGCTACTCACCCATGCCTACAAATCCCTCCACAACATCGGACCCAAATACCTCAGAGAGTCTCCTTCCACGTACCCAAAAGGAACGTCCGCTCCGCCGACCTCGCCCTGGCAGAGACCCCACGCATTCGCAGATCCAGAGCAGGCGGAAGAGCCTTCTCCTACGTCGCAGCCAAGGCCTGGAACAAGCTCCCAGTCAACATCAGACGCTCCCCTACTCTGCACACCTTCAGGAAGAACCTCAAGACCAGGCTCTTGGACTGAACCGGAGGTGCACCCCTCCCAGCGCCTTGAGACCCTCACGGGTGAGTAGCGCGCTTTATAAAACCCTGATTGATTGATTGATTGATCGTCCACCTATTTAAAACCATAGGTTCTGGACTATTAAGCGACTTTCAGACGGTCCTCGGAGTTATACCAAACTTTATACACTCCATATTTGGAAGCATATTTGGAGAGCTCCCGCTGATCCTGTTTCTAATAGCAGGTATCCTGATTGTCATTTTTCTGCTACGCAATGGACGTCCCAGTCACCAAGGAGATGGAAACAGTACTCCTGGAGCGAAAATACTGTGATCGCATGGTACAACTATTAGGCACACCTCGTCTAAAGGAACTAAGTGCTTCGTGGTTCTTGTCATTTAGACCAGTCTGGATGGACTGCATCTTACCTGTCCTCCGATGCATGTTTTGCAGAGAAGAATGCATGTTAGATCTCTGTCTGACACTCCCATCATGTGCGCAACCGGACGTTGATGCTTTACTGGACCCGATAACGGCCCATGTTCTGCAGTGTCCCCAGCGTATTCCCATGTTGATGGCGGCATTCCTAGAGCCACCACAGGTAGTATCTGCTCCTGTTGGTATGGACACACAGGCCTTGGTTGGCACACAGGCTGCCACAGCACCGGCTGTGGACAGTGTGGAAGATCATCTGTGCTCAATTGACATAACCTGCGAGGTGTTACAAGGACCATCGACTGCGGAGGCAAGCAATGAAAATGTTGCGTCTACCAGCCAGGACACATAAACATTTGACTCATTTGGCCCGTCGTGTGCTGGGAAACATTTTTTGGGGGGGAAAACAAACAGAAAATTAGAACTCCATATCAAAATTGACATTCCTTTTGAGCAGGTATGGCTTTCAAATGCTTGTAGTAGTTCGGACTATACCTACGGACATATTAGAGCTGTAGCTTATGTGTCAATTTCTAATATTTTTCTTTTTAACACTTTTTAGAACAAATTTTTAACGATTTTTAAAACGATATTTTTTTTAACACAACGAGAAACTAATGTTTTAACTATTTGAGTACAAGTATCTAGTCCACCTAGTAGTACGGTTAGAATATAACTATGTCGTCCATTCGGAAGAGGAGTGGGTGTTATATTAAATATAGGTACCATAATATAGGCCCGGTAACTTCATTACCCTTCACCTATATTATTCCCTACATTACACTTGTCACGGTTTACAGGGACTGACCTTTTACCTAGATTCAACACTGCATTCAGAACTAGGGTTTTCCCTAGTTTGAAATCTCATACATTATGCATGAGGATTCTTGGAAGCACAGCAGGACTACCATCTCCTGTATAAAATCTATGCACAAAGATCATGCCCGATGTCATCCTTAGGCCGACACAGTAATACAGCGAGGTAGGACCCCTGGGGAGACCTATGGGTATATATACATCACATCTTGCTAAGATAGAGCAGAGGAGACCGAGACTTCCCGGCCAACACACTGACAAGAGACGCTGAGGTTCCTGCATGCAGACACTGCAGCTTGCAGTGGTCTAACATCCCTCGTGGGGTGTCCAACTCGAGACCAGGACGGGGTCCCACAGTCTCTCACTTCAGGTAATGGGGTTGACTAAATCCTAGAGGGATTCTTGGCTTAACACCTACATACGTGCTAGGTACACTTAGGTACATCTAGTTAGGGAGGCATCGTAGGAGTAGGCATCCTTTTATCATATGTTTTATATACTCTAATGTATTCATGATTATTGCAAGATGGTAGAGCTATACCATCCATTCACCTTTATAGTACTGCTAATCATTTATATCGTATACTGTCTATCGGTTGCTGCAGCTCATTTATTTTACACCAGAATAACAACTGTTCAATAAATGCTTATTGAAAAACGCCCAGCCTGTTTATTCGGTGTACCTCTCTGAGACAGACTAAGTCAGCCCGAGTGACTGAGCGAAAGGTAGTATATTGTTTCCACGGTCCTGAGGGATCACGGTTGTCATGTTCAATGGTTGCCAGGAAATATTCTCTCCTTGGTAAAAGGAGATTCTAGTAGAACTGTGAACTAGTTGGTACAAAAGAGCCAACATACCCGGTGGGGGTGTCCAGAGTCAGTCTGACACTAATCCTACAGTGTATGTTGTCTATACGCGCAGATCCTATACACTTTTTATAGGAACTACACGACACATGGACCAAGATTGTCCACACAAATCCGTGCTGAACAAGGTATTACCTTGTGGCTTCACATGATGACCCAAAGCACATACAATATGCCATGTCAGCAGAAACAAAACTGGAATGTGCACTGCAGTACTATGCCACTAGTTCCCTCAGAGAGTCACAAGTGGAACAACTAACACACTAAGCCATCCTTTGCCAATAAACTATTGCAAGCAATGGATACACACAAAACTATGCTCATGACACCTTTAACACTGTTACTCTTACATGAACAGTTGCAATTCAACAACATTAGCCTCACCATCAACTCTTGGGCTACCAATTGTGCACACCTTCCTATCACAGAACCTCACAGATGCCACTCCATTCATCTTTCAAGCCACAAAGGAAATAGGATGAGGTCCGGAAAGCCTCGACCGCAGTTTCAATTCCGACCGCCTAATTACAATCTAGGCGGTCGAAATTGAAACCAGCCGGTCATTCCAGTTGGATTCCAACGCGGCCAGTAAGAGACAGGCCAGTGATCCCTATGTACGGCGTTTCCGCTGTAGGGATTACGATGCTCGGTTTTAGAAAGGCTTTCCATGCTGGACTTTGTGATATGGAAAGCCTGTCGGTAAGCGAGTTTGGGGACCCCTAGCAGGGCCCACTTCTCCTTACAGCCTCCAGTTGGAGGCCGAGGAGGCACCTATGGTGCCCCCCTACAATCGCTGCACCATGTGGCGGTGCAGGGATTAACACAATCTCCAATTTCTCCATGGGAGCTTGTGCTACGGCCGCAGCACAAGCTCCCATAGAGGAATGGAAGAATGCGACTGCACCATGTGCAGTCGCATTGTGATTCTGGTGTCGGGACTGCCGACCAGAGGTCGATTAGTCCGGAAACCTCGACAGTGTTGTTTGGAAGCAACTCCGATCCACATCATAATCGAGCCTTAAATGACTGCATATTCCAAATGGCCTTCAGGATCCATGATGCACCCATCCTGCAAGCCAGCATGAATGCAAAGATATAGATGCATAATTTTGTAGGTCTGTTTTTTTGTTCACTAATTATTATTAAAGACTGTAGAAGCTCAATTTTAACTTCCTTTTTTTTATTACATTGTCACCAGATGCAAAAACAGGCCATGACTCTTCAACGTCCTCTAAGTACCACATAAAGCATTAGACCAACGCACACTTGCTGCAGGTAAATATCCTTCACAACGAATTTTTGACCCCGCATAACATTACTCCGCATTCAAGTACTACGCAAGGTGCACCTACCCCGCATACCATTACTCCGCATTTTTTTACAACGCGTGTGCATTTACCACGCATGCCTTTACAACAAATTTCGTTGTAAAGGTATGTATGGTAAATGCACACGCGTTGTAAAAAAAAAAAGCGATCCACGTCGTTGTGAGGAAACAGAGGCTCTTCCGTTTCCTCACAATGACATGCACTGCCCCTCAGAGACAGACGACGTGAAGCAGGAACCAGGAGGAGAGAGGAACCACGAGGAGAGAGAGGTAAGGGGGATTGGGCCTGGGTGGGGTTTAATTTTTTAGGGTTTAGGGTAGTCTCGGGGTTAGTGCTGGGGGTAGTAGGGTTTAGGGTAGTGTTGTGGTGTTTGTGTAGTGTAGGGTAGTGTTTTAGGGTTTAGGGTAGTGTCGGGGAGTCGTGCAGGGTAGTGCTTGAGTGTAGGGACCGGACTGGGGGTCGGAAGGCGTCGTGCTGGGGGTAGTGCTTTAGGGTTTAGGGTAGTGTTGTGGTGTTTGTGTAGTGTAGGGTAGTGTTTTAGGGTTTAGGGTAGTGTCGGGGGGTTGTGCAGGGTAGTGTTTGAGTGTAGGGACCGGACTGGGGGTCGGGGGGGTCGTGCTGGGGGTAGTGTTTTAGGGTTTAGGGTAGTGTTGTGGTGTTTGTGTAGTGTAGGGTAGTGTTTTACGGTTTAGGGTAGTGGCGGGGGGTCGTGCAGGGTAGTGTTTGAGTGTAGGGACCGGACTGGGGGTCGGGGGGTCGTGCTGGGGGTAGTGTTTTAGGGTTTAGGGTAGTGTTGTGGTGTTTGTGTGGGGTAGTGACTGGGGTTCAGGGGGGGTCGAGCTGGGGGTAGTGTTTTAGGGTTTAGGGTAGTGTTGTGGTGTTTGTGTAGGGTAGTGTTTTAGGGTTTAGGGTAGTGTTGGGGGGTCATGCAGGGTAGTGTTTGAGTGTAGGGACTGGGGGTGGGGGTGGGGGGTCATGCTGGGGGTAGTGTTTTAGGGTTTAGGGTAGTGTTGTGGTGTGTGTGTAGTGCAGAGTAGTGGTTTAGGGTAGTGTCGGGGGGTCGTGCTGCATAGTGTAAATGTAGGGAGAGGACTGGGTGTCGGGGAGGGTCATGCAGGGGTACTACATTAGTGTGTAGGGTAGGGCAGGGTACTCTCACTTACCTTTCAAACTTTTACCATGAGTATACCTTTACCACGCATGCCTTTGCGTTGTAATGGCATGCGTGGTAAAGGCATAGTCGTTGTAAAAGTTTGCGTCGTCAAAACTTGCGGGGTCATTGATTTTGCGTTGTCAAAAATTTGTGGTAATGGTATGCGGAGTGTTTGTTAGCGGGGTAACATCATATATTCCTTGCTGCATGCTGATTAAAGTTAGAATAGAGGCCTAACATAGGCACCACAGATACAAGACTGCAGGAGATGCTGGGAGATGAAAGATGTTCAATGTCAATACAGCCTTTATACAGTGTTCAGGCACAAGGCTAAGGCTAAATAGACAATCAGGTAGCTGTGCCCTTTCCATCACTACCCAGGACATGTGCCTACTATTGAATGCATCAGTCCACTCTTACCTCTAAAATGTATGGCCTGGCTACAAAGTGCTGGTGACACATTTCTTCACACATTTCCTCTAACAATACCAGACTTTTGCACTGTATGGGCAAGAGTAGCACATTATATAAAAAAAAATCATTCTTTGTCTTGCTGATTTTATACTCTATGACACAAAGAAGCTCAGGAAAGTCTGCCCACCCATGTTGCATTTAATTTCCTGTTATCCTAGTTTAATGATGTAGAAAACACTGCCTGCGCTGAACAGTCTAAAGCCTTCACTCTATTTGGGAAATTGATAGACAGATGGAAAAGCGTGTGATGCTATGGTGTTGCAGAGGGAAACAGATTACGTTGGCATCGAGATGTGGAAGAATATGGCAATAACCAAGGGCAATCCCCCATTTTTTCCAGAATCGTTGTCCTCGATAAATGTTGCTGGAGGGACTATATGAAACACATGGGCATCTGTAGATGCCCATCCAGGTCCAAAAGGTAGACAACAATTTTGTTGTGCAGCACCCTCGTCATGATGAGAACTGTCAATGTGAGTGTTTTGGTATGATTACCGGAAGCCTCATTGGGCTTAATCTACTTTGTGAGGCTGGCATGGCAAGTGGCATATTGGAGGTTGTAGAATAACACAAACGTAAGCATGCCTTACTCTTCTGAATCTCCATCATGTCCCCATTTGGCGTTATTTGATCTTTAGTTGTTGCACCATGGAATGATGTTGTGTTTTTGCACATAATACCTTGCAGATTGTCGGTGTTTAGACAAAATATCAAGTTTGAAATATCAGAACACATGATATTGTTGTCAAGAATATTGTTTTTTTGGGGATAAGTAATATCGATATAGGAATATTGCTGTGTTAAATATTATTCTCAGTAATATAGTTGTAAATAATATTGCTTTTTAAAATTATTTTAATGCATTTTAGTTAATATATTAATATATACATATATTAATTTATGAATATATATATATTAATATACAATCCGCTCCCCCGCAGCAGGTCTCCCTGACTCTGCCTGTGTTTGTCTGGGTCCTGCCGGTATCACCTGCACTCTTGCCTTGTCTGCCAATTTAGTTGTGTGCTAATTTGGATGTGTGCTGCCTCTTTTGTTTTCAGTTCAAGTTTATTTGTTCACCACTCTCTTTTTTACATTGTGGACATCTTTGTGCTAATTTAGTTGTTGTGCTAATTTAGGGTGTGTTTTTACATTGTGCTGTGCTGTTTTAGGAGCTGCTCACTCCTTCCTGACAGCTCCTTTCCTGCCAATTCGTTTCTACTGCTTCCTGCCACCCATGCCCCACCCCCCTCCCAGGACCTACTTAATGGAGGCCGCAGCATGGCCCCGCAACAGATGTGTGCAGCGGGTGTGCCAAAGGCAAACTGGTCTGCGCCCTTCTGTGCTTAGACTGCACCCAGCGCCAGGAACCCTGGCCCTCCAGCCACCCACAGACACTCCTCTGCAGAACTCTGACCCCTGGACTTCGGACACTGCAACAACAACTGCTGCCTCACATTGCCTAGATCAACAGTAGGACCTTTAACCTGCTGCTACTGCCTCGCCACCTGCAACTCCCCCTGCCCACACAGAAGCCATCACCACACCCACTGCACCTACACAACCACCCTAGAAGTACTCCACTACTATCCTGTTCAATGCCCGATCACTCTGCAAAACACTCCACCGAAATCTGGAAAACCATCACCACCCTCACCCCAATGTTATCTTTATCAACCCCTCCTGCACCCCGATACCGCCATCATGATGCCCAGCAACTACAAGATGAAACACCACAACCTCACCAACAAACACAGAGGCAACATCACCATCATACACACAGAAACCATCCATTGCACTACCACTGAAGATGACACAACACCGATCATGAAACACCTCAATTTCCAACTCCACGCAGACGGCAGAATGACCATCAGAGATATCCTTGCCTACAGACCCCCCAGGACCACACCCAGGCTTCTGTAATGCCATTCCCAAATTCATTACCACACTCTCCATCGACTCCAAGCACTTCATCTTCCTCTGTGACCTCAACTTCCTCCTCAATAACCTCAAAGGCACAAACACCACCAGCCTCCTGCAAAGCATGAGCAACATCGACCTCACCCAACTGGTCACCAACCCCTCACACAGTGCAGGACAGACGCTTGACCCTATCTTCACTGCCAGCGACAGAGTCAAGTACAGTCATGTCACTGAGTTCACCTGGACCGACCCCACCATCATCTACTTCACCAACGCAGGATCCCCAGGCACCACCACCAAGCCACTCAGCTTTTCCCACCACAACTGGAACAAAGTTACAGAGATCCAATGGGCGGGCACACTTAACACCACCACCCTGCAACTAACCTGGAGTAGGTTGTCAAGAACTTCTCATCCTTGATCGCCAATTGTACCAACAGAGTCGCCCCTATCAAGCCTGCCAAGATCAAGAAATCTACAAAACAACCCAGCTGGTTCATACCAGAACTCAGGACCATGAAACACAACTTCAAACACCTAGAAAGATGGTGGCATACCAGCAAAGATCCAACAGACTGAGCCACTTTCAGGTCAACCCTCAACGAATACCATCAAAGCCTGAAAGATTGAAAAGATGCCCCATGGTGGACCACATCAAAGCCAGCCCCAAGTACAGCAAGGAGTTCTTCAACATCGTCAGAGAATTCTCATGCCCGTCAGTCACCAAGCACATGATCTTCCCTTCCCAGGAACTCTGCAGCACCCGGCAGTCTATTTCCGCATCAAGATAGCCACAATCTATAGAAACTTCAAACCCCAGCCCACTGATCATGACAGCCTCCTCACACCAATGAACACCACCCATGACCATCTGCTCACTGAATAGCAACAACTCACCACTTGGAGCACCACAGCCATCATGAACTCCATCTACTCTGGAGCACCCACCGACCCCTGGCCCCACCACCTCTTCAACCTCGGGAGCAAAGAAATCTGCTGCGAACTCACCTCCTACCTCAACTCATCCATCATCACAGTCACCTTCCTGACCAATAGAAAGATGCAGAAGTCAGACCCCTCCCCAAGAAGCCCTCCTCAAGTACTACTGCCCCATCCCTCTGCTCCCCTTCCCCATCAAAGTCCTCAAGAAGGCCATCAAACATCAACTCACTGAATGCATGTATAGCAACAACCTGCTGGACACCTCCCAAACCAGCTTCCATGCCAACCACAGCACCAAGATTGCCCTTATTGCTGTCATGGATGACATCAGTACCCTCCTCTACTGGGGGGAAACAATGCCTCTGAACCTCCTTGACCTCTCAGCAGCTTTTCGACACCGTAGCCCACCACACCCTCATCAGGAGACTTTGCAACATCGGGATCCAGGGAGACGTACTGAAATGGATCACATCCTTCCTCACAGGATAAACTCAGAAAATCCGCCTAACACTCTTCACTTCAGAATTCAAGAGCATCATCTGCAGCATTCCTCAAGGCTTATCCCTCAGCCCCACCCTGTTCAACACATACTGATGCCCCTGGCCAACATCATCAGAACCCATGGCCTCAACATCATATCCTAAGCAGACGACATACAGCTCATTCTCTCTCAAAGGCCCCCTCCACCTCTAGCACCAAATTTCACAACTGCATGACGAGTGTTGCCGACTGGATGAAGACCAACTGCATGAAGCTCTCCACATACAAGATAAAGGTGCTGATTTTTGGGAACACTACCTGTCTGTGGAACGACACCTGGGGACCCCAGAACTCAGACCCACACCTAAATCGACAGACCACGCATACAGCCGTGGCATCATCCTGTAAAATAAACTCACCATAAAATGCCAGATCAACGCAGTTGCCTCCACCTGCTTCCGCTTCCTCCTCATGCTCCAAAAGATCTTCAGTTGCCTCCTCATCAGCACCAGGAAAGCCCTCACTCAAGCCCTAGTCACCAGACGGCTGGACTAATGTATCACACTCTATGAAGGACTCACCATCCCTCTCGTAAAGAGACTCCAGACGATACAGAACTCAGCTGCCAGGCTCATTCTCGACTTCCCCAAATGTATGTACATCTCCCCCCACCTCAAGAACCTCCACTGGTTCCCCATCCAGAAAAGATGTCAATTCTAGATGCTGACACACGGCTACAAGGCCCTTCATGACCAACGAGCAGCATACATCAACCACACCTGAAATTCCACCAACCCTCCAGACAGCTGTGCTCCTCCACCCTTGCCCTTGCGCACCCCCGGCATCTGTGAAAGCAACTGTGGAGGAAGCTCCTTCACTTACCTCACCACCAAGTCCTAAAACGACCTTCCCCTACACCTCCGAACAACACCCTCCCTCCCGGAATTCAGAAAGGGACTCAAGACCTGGCTTTTCCACTGATCCCAGAAAGAACACCATGCCTGGATACCCTCACAGGTGAATAGCCACGCTCTACAAATCCAACTTGATTGACTTGATTGATGTGTTACTACTGATGGTATAAATATTAATTTTTTTAAATATGATTTGCAATTTTATTTTGTATTTATTTTTTATTAGTAATTTATATTGTAGCAGCAGGTTGTTGGTTTTGTAGAGAAATAGGGTAGGAAGTTACTTAAATAAAAAATATATTTATTTTAATATAAATTGTAATTATGTAAACATTTTTCAGTTATAATATTTTTTGATTTTACAATTGAAATTGTAATTTCTTTTTATTGTTATTTTTTGATAATAGTAAGTTATATTTTAGGAACATATTTTTAGGTTTGCAGGTGTATAGGGTAAGAGGTTAATTGTTAATTAATTAAAACTTAATTCTAAATTCTTGATTAATTATTGAAATGATTATTAATTATGTAAATTGTTCAATACTGATTTAGTTAGGTTACATTTTAGGTTTGGATTGTTGGGTTTGTAGAGATAAAGGATGGAGTGTTTATAAAATTAGATACAGTTAATTTTAATTTTGATGTATTTTACATTATTTAGTTTTTGATCAGTATTTATGTAAATTAATTCATTTATTAATGATTGTGTAAATATTCTACTGTTTGATTCATTTTTTATAAGTATTTTAATATTTATATGTGTATTACAAGTGTATTTTTAAATTTAAATGTTGGGTGTTTTAGGTGAGTTGGATTGGAAGAAAACATAATATATATTTTATAATAATTAATATTTATATCAAATATTTTAACTCTAATTAGTTATGTATTTTTTTAAAATATTCATTTAACTATGGCCTTCAGGATCCACGATGCACCCATCGTAGATCCTGAAGGCCAAATAACTATCAATGTAACTCGAATGTATCCCACTCTTTTCTCTAATATGTATATAACATTTTAAAATGTATTTAATGTTAAGTGTTTATGAAAGTTTGTTTTTTCTAAGACATCTGTTATTTCAATTGTTTTTAAGTATTCATTTAAATTAAATCTATTACTAATGATTTCATCTTGTTTGGTGGTTAAGGAAGTTGATTGTAGTGTATGTAATTTTATTTTCCCTTTCATTCTGTTTAATTTATATATGACATTGTTTCTGCTTTTTAATACATTATATATATATATATATACATCACAAAAAAACCTCCACTTTACCGGGGGCCCCCAATCCTGCAGGGCGGGCTCTAAGACCAGGAATGGAGATCCTGGAAACTGCGGTTCTGCCACCAAAGGAAAAGAGCCCAACACCGACTTGCTGACAGGCTGACTTTATTTGTCATGAAATGCGGAGAAGAAATGCACTCTTTAAATCCTTACGCGTTTCAGCCTTAAGCCTTGTTCACAGGTGAGTGCAATTATATTTATGTAGTCCAAGTGGTCATGTGGCTTAATCTTACAACCACAAACCCCAGAATGCATCAGTATTATGAGTTCGCAGCAGGACATGGTGCATCTCCCAATTCTGCCTAAATAGCGTTATCGCAGCCAATGTCCATGTAAATTAATAACAAATCTGCAGATGCTTACTGGTAAAGTTCTGTTACTGCACAGTGCGGTTTCCTCCGCATCTCTTCAATAATTGCTTGTCATGCGATGTCGTAGGAAAATGAAACATCACTCTCCTCTCCCTTTCTCAATCAAAAGCTGCCAAATTGCTGCGGAAGTCCTTCGTGCTGGTGCTTTTGAGAGCGGATCATGCCCCCTCCAATTGATATCAAAAGAAAACCTCCACTTTACCGGGGGGCCCCCAATCCTGCAGGGCGGGCTCTAAGACCAGGAATGGAGATCCTGGAAACTGCGGTTCTGCCACCAAAGGAAAAGAGCCCAACACCGACTTGCTGACAGGCTGACTTTATTTGTCATGAAATGCGGAGAAGAAATGCACTCTTTAAATCCTTACGCGTTTCAGCCTTCAGCCTTGTTCACAGGTGAGTGCAATTATATTTATGTAGTCCAAGTGGTCATGTGGCTTAATCTTACAATTACAAACCCCAGAATGCATCAGTAGTATGAGTTCGCAGCAGGACATGGCGCATCTCCCAATTCTGCCTAAATAGCGTTATCGCAGCCAATGTCCATGTAAATTATTAACAAATCGAAGGACTTCCGCAGCAATTTGGCAGCTATTGATTGAGAAAGGGAGAGGAGAGTGATGTTTCATTTTCCTACGAGATCGCATGACAAGCAATTATTGAAGAGATGCGGAGGAAACCGCGCTGTGCAGTAACAGAACTTTACCAGTAAGCATCTGCAGATTTGTTATTAATTTACATGGACATTGGCTGCGATAACGCTATTTAGGCAGAATTGGGAGATGCGCCATGTCCTGCTGCGAACTCATAATACTGATGCATTCTGGGGTTTGTGGTTGTAAGATTAAGCCACATGACCACTTGGACTACATAAATATAATTGCACTCACCTGTGAACAAGGCTTAAGGCTGAAACGCGTAAGGATTTAAAGAGTGCATTTCTTCTCCGCATTTCATGACAAATAAAGTCAGCCTGTCAGCAAGTCGGTGTTGGGCTCTTTTCCTTTGGTGGCAGAACCGCAGTTTCCAGGATCTCCATTCCTGGTCTTAGAGCCCGCCCTGCAGGATTGGGGGACACCCGTAAAGTGGAGGTTTTATTGTGATATCAATTGGAGGGGGCATGATCCGCTCTCAAAAGCGCCAGCACGAAGGACTTCCGCAGCAATTTGGCAGCTTTTGATTGAGAAAGGGAGAGGAGAGTGATGTTTCATTTTCCTACGATATCGCATGACAAGCAATTATTGAAGAGATGCGGAGGAAACCGCACTGTGCAGTAACAGAACTTTACCAGTAAGCATCTGCAGATTTGTTATTAATTTACATGGACATTGGCTGCGATAACGCTATTTAGGCAGAATTGGGAGATGCGCCATGTCCTGCTGCGAACTCATAATACTGATGCATTCTGGGGTTTGTGGTTGTAAGATTAAGCCACATGACCACTTGGACGACATAAATATAATTGCACTCACCTGTAAACAAGGCTTAAGGCTGAAACGTGTAAGGTTTTAAAGAGTGCATTTCTTCTCTGCATTTCATTACAAATAAAATCAGCCTTGTCAGCAAGTCGGTGTTGGGCTCTTTTCCTTTGGTGGCAGAACCGCAGTTTCCAGGATCTCCATTCCTGGTCTTAGAGCCCACCCTGCAGGATTGGGGGCCCCCGGTAAAGTGGAGGTTTTCTTGTGATATCAATTGGAGGGGGCATGATCCGCTCTCAAACGCGACAGCACGAAGGACTTCCGCAGCAATTTGGCAGCTTTTGATTGAGAAAGGGAGAGGAGAGTGATGTTTCATTTTCCTACGACATCGCATGACAAGCAATTATTGAAGAGATACGGAGGAAACCGCACTGTGGAGTAACAGAACTTTACCAGTAAGCATCTGCAGATTTGTTATTAATTTACATGGACATTGGCTGCGATAACGCTATTTAGGCAGAATTGGGAGATGCGCCATGTCCTGCTGCGAACTCATAATACTGATGCATTCGGGGGTTTGTGGTTGTAAGATTAAGCCACATGACCACTTGGACTACATAAATATAATTGCACTCACCTGTGAACAAGGCTTAAGGCTGAAACGCGTAAGGATTTAAAGAGTGCATTTCTTCTCCGCATTTCATGACAAATAAAGTCAGCCTGTCAGCAAGTCGGTGTTGGGCTCTTTTCCTTTGGTGGCAGAACCGCAGTTTCCAGGATCTCCATTCCTGGTCTTAGAGCCCGCTCTGCAGGATTGGGGGCCCCCGGTAAAGTGGAGGTTTTCTTGTGATATCAATTGGAGGGGGCATGACCCGCTCTCAAAAGCGCCAGCACGAAGGACTTCCGCAGCAATTTGGCAGCTTTTGATTGAGAAAGGGAGAGGAGAGTGATGTTTCATTTTCCTACGACATCGCATGACAAGCAATTATTGAAGAGATGCGGAGGAAACCGCACTGTGCAGTAACAGAACTTTACCAGTAAGCATCTGCAGATTTGTTATTAATTTACATGGACATTGGCTGCGATAACGCTATTTAGGCAGAATTGGGAGATGGCCATGTCCTGCTGCGAACTCATAATACTGATGCATTCTGGGGTTTGTGGTTGTAAGATTCAGCCACATGACCATTTGGACTACATAAATATAATTGCACTCACCTGTGAACAAGGCTTAAGGCTGAAACGCGTAAGGATTTAAAGAGTGCATTTCTTCTCTGCATTTTATGACAAATAAAGTCAGCCTGTCAGCAAGTCGGTGTTGGGCTCTTTTCCTTTGGTAGCAGAATTGCAGTTTCCAGGATCTCCATTCCTGGTCTTAGAGCCCGCCCTGCAGGATTGGGGGCCCCGGTAAAGTGGAGGTTTTATTGTGATATCAATTGGAGGGGGCATGATCCGCTCTCAAAAGCGCCAGCACGAAGGACTTCCGCAGCAATTTGGCAGCTTTTGATTGAGAAAGGGAGAGGAGAGTGATGTTTCATTTTCCTACGACATCGCATGACAAGCAATTATTGAAGAGATGCGGAGGAAACCGCACTGTGCAGTAACAGAACTTTACCAGTAAACATCTGCAGATTTGTTATTAATTTACATGGACATGGGCTGCGATAACGCTATTTAGGCAGACTTGGGAGATGCGCCATGTCCTGCTGCGAACTCATAGTACTGATGCATTCTGGGGTTTGTGGTTGTAAGATTAAGCCACATGACCACTTGGACTACATAAATATAATTGCACTCACCTGTGAACAAGGCTGAAGGCTGAAACGCGTAAGGATTTAAAGAGTGCATTTCTTCTCCGCATTTCATGACAAATAAAGTCAGCCTGTCAGCAAGTCGGTGTTGGGCTCTTTTCCTTTGGTGGCAGAACCGCAGTTTCCAGGATCTCCATTCCTGGTCTTAGAGCCCGCCCTGCAGGATTGGGGGCCCCGGTAAAGTGGAGGTTTTCTTGTGATATCAATTGGAGGGGGCATGATCCGCTCTCAAAAGTGCCAGCACGAAGGACTTTCGCAGCAATTTGGCAGCTTTTGATTGAGAAAGGGAGAGGAGAGTGATGTTTCATTTTCCTACGACATCGCATGACAAGCAATTATTGAAGAGATGCGGAGGAAACCGCACTGTGCAGTAACAGAACTTTACCATTAAGCATCTGCAGATTTGTTATTAATTTACATGGACATTGGCTGCGATAACGCTATTTAGGCAGAATTGAGAGATGCGCCATGTCCTGCTGCGAACTCATAATACTGATGCATTCTGGGGTTTGTGGTTGTAAGATTAAGCCAAATGACCACTTGGACTACATAAATATAATTGCACTCACCTGTGAACAAGGCTTAAGGCTGAAACGCGTAAGGATTTAAAGAGTGCATTTCTTCTCCACATTTCATGACAAATAAAGTCAGACTGTCAGCAAGTCGGTGTTGGGCTCTTTCCTTTGGTGGCAGAACCGCAGTTTCCAGGATCTCCATTCCTGGTCTTAGAGCCCGCCCTGCAGGATTGGGGGCCCCCGGTAAAGTGGAGGTTTTCTTGTGATATCAATTGGAGGGGGCATGATCCGCTCTCAAAATCGCCAGCACGAAGGACTTCCGCAGCAATTTGGCAGCTTTTGATTGAGAAAGGGAGAGGAGAGTGATGTTTAATTTTCCTACGACATCGCATGACAAGCAATTATTGAAGAGATGTGGAGGAAACCGCACTGTGCAGTAACAGAACTTTACCAGTAAGCATCTGCAGATTTGTTATTAATTTACATGGACATTGGCTGCGATAACGCTATTTAGGCAGAATTGGGAGATGCGCCATGTCCTGCTGCGAACTCATAATACTGATGCATTCTGGGGTTTGTGGTTGTAAGATTAAGCCACATGACCACTTGGACTACATAAATATAATTGCACTCACCTGTGAACAAGGCCTAAGGCTGAAACGCATAAGGATTTAAAGAGTTCATTTCTTCTCCGCATTTCATGACAAATAAAGTCAGCCTGTCAGCAAGTCGGTGTTGGGCTCTTTTCCTTTGGTGGCAGAACCGCAGTTTCCAGGATCTCCATTCCTGGTCTTAGAGCCCGCTCTGCAGGATTGGGGGCCCCCGGTAAAGTGGAGGTTTTCTTGTGATATCAATTGGAGGGGGCATGACCCGCTCTCAAAAGCTCCAGCACAAAGGACTTCCGCAGCAATTTGGCAGCTTTTGATTGAGAAAGGGAGAGGAGAGTGATGTTTCATTTTCCTACGACATCGCATGACAAGCAATTATAGAAGAGATGCGGAGGAAACCACACTGTGCAGTAACAGAACTTTACCAGTAAGCATCTGCAGATTTGTTATTAATTTACATGGACATTGGCTGCGATAACGCTATTTAGGCAGAATTGGGAGATGCGCCATGTCCTGCTGCGAACTCATAATACTGATGCATTCTGGGGTTTGTGGTTGTAAGATTCAGCCACATGACCATTTGGACTACATAAATATAATTGCACTCACCTGTGAACAAGGCTTAAGGCTGAAACGCGTAAGGATTTAAAGAGTGCATTTCTTCTCTGCATTTTATGACAAATAAAGTCGTCCTGTCAGCAAGTCGGTGTTGGGCTCTTTTCCTTTGGTAGCAGAATTGCAGTTTCCAGGATCTCCATTCCTGGTCTTAGAGCCCGCCCTGCAGGATTGGGGGCCCCGGTAAAGTGGAGGTTTTATTGTGATATCAATTGGAGGGGGCATGATCCGCTCTCAAAAGCGCCAGCACGAAGGACTTCCGCAGCAATTTGGCAGCTTTTGATTGAGAAAGGGAGAGGAGAGTGATGTTTCATTTTCCTACGACATCGCATGACAAGCAATTATTGAAGAGATGTGGAGGAAACCGCACTGTGCAGTAACAGAACTTTACCAGTAAGCATCTGCAGATTTGTTATTAATTTACATGGACATTGGCTGCGTTAACTCTATTTAGGCAGAATTGGGAGATGCGCCATGTCCTGCTGCGAACTCATAATACTGATGCATTCTGGGGTTTGTGGTTGTAAGATTAAGCCACATGACCACTTGGACTACATAAATATAATTGCACTCACCTGTGAACAAGGCTTAAGGCTGAAATGCTTAAGGATTTAAAGAGTGCATTTCTTCTCCGCATTTCATGACAAATAAAGTCAGCCTGTCAGCAAGTCGGTGTTGGGCTCTTTTCCTTTGGTGGCAGAACCGCAGTTTCCAGGATCTCCATTCCTGGTCTTAGAGCCCGCCCTGCAGGATTGGGGGCCCCCGGTAAAGTGGAGGTTTTCTTGTGATATCAATTGGAGGGGGCATGATCCGCTCTCAAAAGCGCCAGCACGAAGGACTTCCGCAGCAATTTGGCAGCTTTTGATTGAGAAAGGGAGAGGAGAGTGATGTTTCATTTTCCTACGACATGGCATGACAAGCAATTATTGAAGAGATGCGGAGGAAACCGCACTGTGCAGTAACAGAACTTTACCAGTAAGCATCTGCAGATTTGTTATTAATTTACATGGACATTGGCTGCGATAACGCTATTTAGGCAGAATTGGGAGATGCGCCATGTCCTGCTGCGAACTCATAATACTGATGCATTCTGGGGTTTGTGGTTGTAAGATTAAGCCACATGACCACTTGGACTACATAAATATAATTGCACTCACCTGTGAACAAGGCTTAAGGCTGAAACGCGTAAGGATTTAAAGAGTGCATTTCTTCTCCGCATTTCATGACAGATAAAGTCAGCCTGTCAGCAAGTCGGTGTTGGGCTCTTTTCCTTTGGTGGCAGAACCGCAGTTTCCAGGATCTCCATTCCTGGTCTTAGAGCCCGCCCTGCAGGATTGGGGGCCCCCGGTAAAGTGGAGGTTTTCTTGTGATATCAATTGGAGGGGGCATGATCCGCTCTCAAAAGCGCCAGCACGAAGGACTTCCGCAGCAATTTGGCAGCTTTTGATTGAGAAAGGGAGAGGAGATTGATGTTTCATTTTCCTACGACATCGCATGACAAGCAATTATTGAAGAGATGCGGAGGAAACCGCACTGTGCAGTAACAGAACTTTACCAGTAAGCATCTGCAGATTGGTTCTTAATTTACATGGACATTGGCTGCGATAACGCTATTTAGGCAGAATTGGGAGATGCGCCATGTCCTGCTGCGAACTCATAATACTGATGCATTCTGGGGTTTGTGGTTGTAAGATTAAGCCACATGACCACTTGGACTACATAAATATAATTGCACTCACCTGTGAACAAGGCTAAAGGCTGAAACGCGTAAGGATTTAAAGAGTGCATGTCTTCTCCGCATTTCATGACAAATAAAGTCAGCCTGTCAGCAAGTCGGTGTTGGGCTCTTTTCCTTTGGTGGCAGAACCGCAGTTTCCAGGATCTCCATTCCTGGTCTTAGAGCCCGCCCTGCAGGATTGGGGGCCCCCGGTAAAGTGGAGGTTTTCTTGTGATATCAATTGGAGGGGGCATGATCCGCTCTCAAAAGCGCCAGCACGAAGGACTTCCGCAGCAATTTGGCAGCTTTTGATTGAGAAAGGGAGAGGAGAGTGATGTTTCATTTTCCTACGACATCGCATGACAAGCAATTATTGAAGAGATGCGGAGGAAACCGCACTGTGCAGTAACAGAACTTTACCAGTAAGCATCTGCAGATTTGTTATTAATTTACATGGACATTGGCTGCGATAACGCTATTTAGGCAGAATTGGGAGTTGCGCCATGTCCTGCTGCGAACTCATAATACTGATGCATTCTGGGGTTTGTGGTTGTAAGATTAAGCCACATGACCACTTGGACTACATAAAGATATATATATATATATATATATATATATATATATATAATGTAACTTAATATTGTTTATATTAAGATTTTAATATTTTTTCAACATTAATAGGGTTACTTTCCCTACTGTTGGTTAAACTGGAGTGGGGATAGGAAATGTAACCCCTCTGAAGCCCAACACTTTCCCTATTGTTGCTTATGCTGAAGTAGGGATCATAAATCTAACCCTTCCAAAGTCCAATACTTTCCCTAACATTGCTTAGAAAGTCAAACACTTTCCTTACTGTTGCTTAGACTGGAGTTGGAATAGTACATCTAACCCCTCCAAAGTCCAACACTTTTCTTACTGTTGCTTTGATTGCAGTGGCAATAGCAATTTCGACACTCTGAAATCCAACACTTTCCCTAATATTCCATAGCCTGGAATGGGAATAGTAAATATAACCCATTCAAAGTCCAACACTTTCTCTAATTTTTCTTGAACTGGAGTGGGAATACATGTTATATTTTTAAAGTGAAAATGTATGCATATTATTATTTGATGACTTTTTTATATTATTGTTTGCAATTTCGTTATGTTTATATTTCTACTATATGTGTTCAGTACGGGTTCAAATATTTTCATATTTTGTATATTGGTGAATTTATATATATATATATATATATTCACTGAAAAAACCATAGGTTTTAGGGACAGTTATAGTTACTTGGACATTGCACTCGTACAAAACCCGTGAAATTCCCCGTTATAGTTAGTTCAGCTAACTATAACTCGCGCCCGCAATGCACTGCTGATGACGTCACATATTACATCACTCATGACATGGTCAGTGACATCACTGATGACATCACTGATGACATCTCAAATGACATCACTGATGACATCATCCAGTGACTGTGTGTTTCTGTAAAGTTTAAATATTTTTAATATATATAGGAAAAGACGTATTGAAGAATGAGTGGGTGTGTAAGTGTCTGTATGGATGATTTAGTAGGTGCGTGACTGACTCTATAAGTGAGTGATTTAACGTATCTTACTGAATGCATGGGTTAGTGACTAATCTGGGTGAATGTCTGTATCCGTCTGTCTGTTGCTGTGTAAGTGGCTGCATGTGTTTGTGAATAGCTAAATGAGTGTCTATATGAGTTATTGAATGCTTGTCTGAGTATCTGTATGGGTGTCTGAGTGTTTGTGTGGGAGGGGTGTGTGCAACTCTGTGCATAGATGTGTGAGTGGGTGATTCACTGGGTGGATGGTTTCAAGAGTGCATCTGTGATAGACTGTATGGGTGGGTAAGTGTGTGTAAGAGTGTGTTAGTGAGTGAATGTATGTCCCAGTGGTACATGTGTGAGTAACTACATATGTGAAAGGCAGTATATATGTGTGTTGGAGTATATAAATAGCTATAAGCAAGAGTGAGTGATTGTGATAGTGGCTGTATGGATGAGTGTGTGCTTGTATCAGTGATTGTATAAGAGCGTAACAATGTGCTACTATTTGTATGAGTAAGTGAGCTGGTGTGTGTATAACTGTATAGGTGAGTAAATGGCAGTGTGTTTAATTATTTGCATGACTGACTAGGTGTCTGAGTATCTCTATGGATGAGTGGCGTTGTTTGAGTGTCTATATAGGAGTAAGAGTGCATATGATAGTCCTGTACTGAGTGACCGTAAGTATGAGTGACTGTACGGGTGAGTGAGTGGATGTGTGTGTGTAGACCTAAGAATCAGTGAGTGGGTATGTAGTTATTGGTGTTGGTGTGTCTATGGTTTTGCGAATGGCAGTCTGTAATTTAGAGTGGGTGTATCAAAGATTATATTAGGGTGTGAGGAGGTGCATCAGATTATCACGTGGATGATGTCATCAGTGATGTCATTTGAGATGTCATCAGTGATGTCATCAGTGATGTCACTGACCATGTCATGAGTGATGTAATATGTGACGTCATCAGCAGTGCATTGCGGGCGCGAGTTATAGTTAGCTGAACTAACTATAACGGGGGAATTTCACGGGTTTTGTACGAGTGCAATGTCCAAGTAACTATAACTGTCCCTAAAACCTATGGTTTTTTCAGTGAATTTCAAAGGTTTTTTAAATGCTAATTTGTAACTATAACGTGTCTGAAACCTATGGTTTTTTCAGTGAATTTCAAAGGTTTTTTAAATGCTAATTTGTAACTATAACGTGTCTGAAACCTATGGTTTTTTCAGTGAATTTCAAAGGTTTTTTAAATGCTAATTTCTAACTATAACGTGCCTGATACCTACGGTTTTTTCAGTGAATTTCAAAGGTTTTGTAAATGACAATTTTTAAATGTATTAATTGTTATATTAATTTTTTTCATACTGATTTACTACATTTTTAGAAACAATTTTTTTTACATATTTTATTTTTTAAATTACATTGTAATTACATTATACATTACATTACAAAAAATACTTTCTCAGAATGAATTACTTTAGTTTAAATACTTTGCACATAGGCAATAGACTTTTAAGTACAGTAGTTACAGTTGTTGCAATGGGCAACACATTTTCAAACACAATGCAACATTCAGCTCAATGTGAATTTCTAGTTAAATGCAATTAGTTACTTTATGGATTACTTTTTCTAACCACAGGACTGGATCCTAGATTCAGTCCTGGTACATCTCCTGTAAACAGTTGAGTAAAAGCGTTTTGGTTACAGTCGTGATTTTTAAGGAATATTATTGTATTTTAAAAGTTGACACTTGGAAACTTTTTCTCATAGAATCACCAATGTTATCCTATGGAAGGAAATTCACTTAGCAGGTAAAAACTGTTATCGTTACTTTTTCTTACTCAGTGTTGGATCCTGGATCCAGCACTGGTGCATCTCCTGTAAACAGTTGAAAGAATGCGTTTAAGTCATACAGGTGATTTTTAAGGAATATTTGTAGTTTGTAAAAATCAACACTTTGAAACTTTTTTGCTGAAAACCAGACAATGGATTCCTATGGAAGAAAATATAAGTTACTGGTAAGTACGGTTAAAATTACTTTTCAGGGTCAGTGCTGGGCTAAAAGATGCAGCACTGGGTTCTCTCCTGATAACAGGTGAGTAAATTGGTATTCGTACTTTGGTTGATTTTAGAGGAATCTTATAAAGTTCAAAAACTCCACACTTAGAAGAATTTCCAAGTGAAACCAGTCAATGTTAGCCTATGAAGGTAATTCAAGTTACCGGTAAGTACGGTTAAAATTACTTTTCAGGACCAGTACTGGGCTGAAAGATGCAGCACTGAGGTCTCTCCTGATAACAGGTGAGTAAATCAGAATTTGTATTTCGGCTGATTTTAGAGGAATATTTGTATGTTTCAAAATCAACACTTAGAA
Source organism: Calotriton arnoldi (assembly GCA_963921515.1). Taxonomy (NCBI): domain Eukaryota; kingdom Metazoa; phylum Chordata; class Amphibia; order Caudata; family Salamandridae; genus Calotriton; species Calotriton arnoldi. The sequence goes on along the minus strand of CAWUFW010006131.1, from coordinate 793,220 downwards.
ACTTTTTCAGCAAAAAGCAGGCAATGATATCCTATGGAAGGAAATTCAAGTTACTGGTAAGTACGGTTAAAATTACTTTTGAGGATCAGTACTGGGCTGAAAGATGCAGCACTGAGGTCTCTCCTGATAACAGGTGAGTAAATCGGAATTCGTATTTCGGCTGATTTTAGAGGAATATTTTAAAGTTCCAAAACTCCACACTTAGAAGAATTTCCAAGTGAAACCAGTCAATGTTAGCCTATGAAGGAAATTCAAGTTACTGGTAAGTACGGTTAAAATTACTTTTCAGGATTAGTACTGGGCTGAAAGATGCAGCACTGACGTCTCTCCTGATAACAGGTGAGTAAATCGGAATTCGTATTTCGGCTGATTTTAGAGGAATATTTTAAAGTTCCAAAACTCCACACTTAGAAGAATTTCCAAGTGAAACCAGTCAATGTTAGCCTATGAAGGAAATTCAAGTTACTGGTAAGTACGGTTAAAATTACTTTTCAGGACCAGTACTGGGCTGAAAGATACAGCACTGAGGTCTCTCCTTATAACAGGTGAGTAAATCGGAATTCGTATTTCGGCTGATTTTAGAGGAATATTTGTATGTTTCAAAAATCAACACTTAGAAACTTTTTCAGCAAAAAGCAGGCAATGATATCCTATGGAAGGAAATTCAAGTTACTGGTAAGTACGGTTAAAATTACTTTTGAGGATCAGTACTGGGCTGAAAGATGCAGCACTGAGGTCTCTCCTGATAACAGGTGAGTAAATCGGAATTCGTATTTCGGCTGATTTTAGAGGAATATTTTAAAGTTCCAAAACTCCACACTTAGAAGAATTTCCAAGTGAAACCAGTCAATGTTAGCCTATGAAGGAAATTCAAGTTACCGGTAAGTACGGTTAAAATTACTTTTCAGGATTAGTACTGGGCTGAAAGATGCAGCACTGAGGTCTCTCCTGATAACAGGTGAGTAAATCGGAATTCGTATTTCGGCTGATTTTAGAGGAATATTTTAAAGTTCCAAAACTCCACACTTAGAAGAATTTCCAAGTGAAACCAGTCAATGTTAGCCTATGGAAGGAAATTCAAGTTACTGGTAAGTACGGTTAAAATTACTTTTCAGGACCAGTACTGGGCTGAAAGATACAGCACTGAGGTCTCTCCTTATAACAGGTGAGTAAATCGGAATTCGTATTTCGGCTGATTTTAGAGGAATATTTGTATGTTTCAAAAATCAACACTTAGAAACTTTTTCAGCAAAAAGCAGGCAATGATATCCTATGGAAGGAAATTCAAGTTACTGGTAAGTACGGTTAAAATTACTTTTGAGGATCAGTACTGGGCTGAAAGATGCAGCACTGAGGTCTCTCCTGATAACAGGTGAGTAAATCGGAATTCGTATTTCGGCTGATTTTAGAGGAATATTTTAAAGTTCCAAAACTCCACACTTAGAAGAATTTCCAAGTGAAACCAGTCAATGTTAGCCTATGAAGGAAATTCAAGTTACCGGTAAGTACGGTTAAAATTACTTTTCAGTACCAGTACTGGGCTGAAAGATGCAGCACTGAGGTCTCTCCTGATAACAGGTGAGTAAATCGGAATTCGTATTTCGGCTGATTTTAGAGGAATATTTTAAAGTTCCAAAACTCCACACTAAAAAGAATTTCCAAGTGAAACCAGTCAATGTTAGCCTATGGAAGGAAATTCAAGTTACTGGTAAGTACGGTTAAAATTACTTTTCAGGACCAGTACTGGGCTGAAAGATACAGCACTGAGGTCTCTCCTGATAACAGGTGAGTAAATCGGAATTCGTATTTCGGATGATTTTAGAAGAATATTTGCACAATGGTGAAGGGAGGGGGCGGGGCCTGAGGTGACATCTGTGCAAACGCGCCCCGTGGCGCGTTTTAAGTTGGGGGATTAAGTCCCCTTGAATCCTGAGGGTCCCTAGGGGCCAACTAGCCCACCAGGAACCTCCAATATGCGCCAGGGGCTGCGTTGCAGAGACGTGTAGAGAGGCCACACCCCTTTTACACCTCTCTGCAACACAGCTCTGTGGCGCTTTCTGGATGTACCTGTTGGGCTAGTTGGCCCCCAGGGACCCTCAGGATTGAAGGGGATTTAATTCCCCATCTTAAAACGCGCCACGGGGCCTGTTTGCACACATGTCACCTGAAGCCCCGCCCCCTCCCTTCACCACTGTGCAAACGCGCCCGTGGCGCGTTTTAAGTTGGGGATTAAGTCCCCTTGAATCCTGAGGGTCCCCGGAGTCCAACTAGCCCACCATATACCTCCAAAAAGCGCCACAGAGCTGCGTTGCAGAGAGGTGTAAAAGGGGTGTGGCCTCTCTACACGTCTCTGCAACCAGCCCCCTGGCGCATATTGGAGGTTCCTGGTGGGCTAGTTGGCCCCCAGGGACCCCCAGTATTCAAGGGGAATTGTTCCTTCTGCAAACGCGCCAGGGGCGCGTTTGCAGAGTGGTGAAGGAAGGGGCGGGGCCTGCGGGCCCGATCGTTTTTTTTTTGTTTTTTTTTGTCTCCTGAAGGGGGCTGTGTAGCCCCCCTTCCTTTTTCCTGTTTTTGGGCCCTGGGGACCCCATCCCCCAGGGCCTTACCCCTTTTTTAATTTAATTTTATTAAAAAAACGGGAAGGGGCCGCGTGGCCCCCTTCCCTGGGCCTGTATTGGCCCCGGGGACCCCATCCCCCGGGGCATGGCCTTTTTTTTATTTTCTTGGGAGGGGGGCTGCGTGGCCCCCCTCCTCAGGCCATTTAAGGCCCCGGGGACCCCATCCCCCGGGACCGGCCTTTCCATATTTATTTATTTATTTATTTATTTATTTTTTGGGGAGGGGGGCCGCGTGGCCCCCCTCCCGGGCCACTACTTGCCCCGGGGACCCTATCCCCCGGGGCTGGCCCTCTCCGTTGGGGACTGTGGGGGGGTCCCCAATCCCCCCACAGTCCCGCCGGCTCCCACGTCCCTTGGGAGCCGGCATTGCTGTTCCACATGGGGAGCAGCTGACATGCTGCTCCCCATGTGGAAAAGCAATCGCTTTGAATAAACTACAGTGTCCCGGGGGTAGGCACCCCGGGACACTGCAGGAGCCGGCCCTGGGGGGTGGTGGTCCCCAGGGCCATCAAGGGCTCCAGGAGGGGGCCGCGCGGCCCCCCTCCCTACATCAGCACAGCCCCGGGGAGGTGGTGGTCCCCGGGCTTCGGGGGTCCAAAACGGACCCCCATTTTAATTTGTTAGTGCCCCGGGGAGGTGGCGGTCCCGGGGCGTGTGGGGGGCTGGAGCCCCCCACACAGGTTGTTTAATTTTTTTAAAAAGCCCCGGGGAGGTGGTGGTCCCCGGGGCTGCGGGAGGGCTCAGAGCCCTCCCGCACCATTTTTAAAAGAAAGCCCTGGGGGTGGCGGTCCCCGGGGCTTGGGGGCCCTTGAGGCCCCCCACACATAAAATTAAACCCCCACCATGCCCCCGGGACTTGGGCCACCCGGGGGCAAAATACAATCGAGCGCGGGAGACCGCGCTTCGATTTTTCGGCAGGATTCGCGCACCCTGAGCGCATCCTGCCGATTTTTAAAAAAATTTTTTTTTTTTTTGCCCAGGGGTCCTTGTGGGACCCCCTGAGCAAACCTAGGGGTCAGGGTGTTTCTACCCTGCCCCCTTTGTGCGCTTTGCGCACTTGTTTCTGTCCCTCGGTTCTACCGAGGGACAAAATGGCTGCCAACATTTCCTGAATCGGAATGTTGACAGCCAGCTGACAGCCAATTAACATGCAGCTCGTGATCGGGACGGTGCGCGCAGGGTGCGTTCAGGGTGCGCGAATCCTCCGTGCCCATAGATATATATGTACTTTTACTTTTGATTTTCTCAGCAACTACTGAACGGATTTACACCATTTAACAAAAGGGTTCTTTCTGAACCAAGAACTACCTCTTTGCCAAATTTGGTGTAATTCCGTTCAGCAGTTCGGGCTGTAGCCGTGTCTAAAGTTTCCTATGGAAAATTGCATGGGGAAAACACGTTTTGGGACCCCCTTTTTTCTCGGCCCCCGCTTGACGAATCCCCCGAGACTTTCAGGGTAGGAGCGGACCGGAGCGCCCCACAAAGTTTGAAAATTTTGCGAAGATACGTCAACCGGCAAGAGAGTTATTTCAAATAGAATGTCGTGGATTTCCTATGGATAATAGGTTGTAACTATAACTATCTACTGGCGACCGCCAGTAGATAATATATATATATATATATATATATATATATATTTATTTCACTGCAAATTCCAAAGGTTACAAGGACATTGTAGTTAGGAACTAGCATTTAAAAAACTACAGAAATTCACTGAAAAAACAAAGGTTACAGGGACGTTATAGTTAGGAACTGGAATTTAAAACAATGTAGAAATTCAATGAAAAAACCAAAGGTTACAGGGACATTATAGTTAGGCTCAGGTTGCACTTGTACAAAACCAATGAAATTGAGCAGTTATAGTTAGCTGAGCTAACTATAACTCGTGCCCCCACAATGCACTGCTTATGACCTGACATATTACATCACTCATGACATGGTCACTGACACCACTGATGACATCACTGACGACATCACTGATGACATTTCAAATGACATAACTGATGACATCACTGATGACATCATCCAGGTGTATTGGTGAATCAGTGGGTGTATGAGTGCCTGTATGGATGATTCAGTGGGTGCATGACTGACTGTATAAGTGAGTGATTAGGTGTCTCAGTGAATGCATGAGTGAGTGACTGGTTGTGTGATTCTCTGTATCAGTCTGTCAGTTGATGTCTAAGTGGCTGTATGGGTGTATGAGTGGGTACATTAGCGGCTGTATGGGTGAGTGATTGGTTGACTGAGTACCTGTATGGGTGTGTGACTGTCGGTGTGTGTGTGTGATGTGGTGTGTGACTGCCTGTATGGATGAGTGAGTGGGTGAGTCAGTGGCTAAGGGGCTGTATGGGTGAATGAATGTGTGTATGGGTGTGTGGGTGAGTGAGTGGATGTGTCAGTGGTATATGCATGAGTAACTAGGTATGTGAAAGGCAGTATAGGTGAGTGATGCGGTATATGATTGACGGAATGAGCAAGTGGATGTGTGCGCAACTGTATGATGAGTACGTGGCTGTGTGATTGACTGTATGGGTGAGTGAGTAGGTATGTGACTAGCTCTATGGGTGCCTGACTGGATATGTCAGTGGCTGTACTATTGAATGAGTGGGTGTATGAGTGGCTGTATGGGTGAGTGAGTGGATGTGTGTGTAGATCTATGAAACAGTGAGTGGGTGTCTAGGTACTGGTATGGGTCTGTGAATGGGTTTGTGAATGGTTGTGTGTGAGTGGGTGTATGAAAAGTTCTATGGGGGTGTTAGTGGGTGTGTTAATGATTTTTTGGAAGGATGTCATCAGTGATGTCATTTGAGATGTCATCAGTGATGTCACTGACCATGTCATAAGTGATGTAATATGTGAGGTCATAACCAGTGCATTGCAGAGGCGCGAGTTATAGTTAGCTCAGTTTCACCGGTTTTGTATGAGTGAAACCTGAGCCTAACTATAACGTCCCTGTAACTTTTTGGTTTTTACAGTGAATTTCTATGTTTTTTTAAGCTGTAATCACATTTGCAAATCAGGTCTATTGTTAGCATAATTCAAGTTACCAGACAGATAAAAGAAGAGCCCTAAAGAGAGTTCAATCTCGTCTGTAGATAGCTCACGATTAGACAAATTTACCACATTGATTGTGTTGGTTGTCTGGCCCTTGTCCTTCCCTTATTGAGCATCTGGAATAGCTTTTAAAATTCTCCCTGTTGGTATTGCTGCTTGTTTGAGGGCCACGTGTAAGTGTGGTTTCAGAGACATCTGACATGTTGCTGTCTGATACGTCACTTTCCTCAGGTTCTGAGGTCATCTGGTGAATGTTACTCTTTGTGGGAAGTTGCTGTTCAGTTTGCCCATCAGTAAACATGTGATAATACTTCCTAAGAAAGGTCAAGGTCCTTTCAGATTGATGGTCTTTGAATTCACGTATGAATTTTCTCAGTTTTTTGCTTGTGATTTCTTCCTCTGTTTTAGCTAGACGTGTTTGTATGCTAGTGGTAAACTCATCAAATGCTTTGTTTGAAACCATACTGACCAGTTCAGCTGTGAGTTTGTCAAATTCTTCTAATGGTTTTGTGCGATCATTTAAGGCCTATTAAATTAATATCGTCATCATAGTATTATAGCAGTCTTTTGAGTTGTTTGCCCACTCCTCCAATATGTCAGGGTCGGGACACAGTCCAGAAGACCACACTTGCATAACTATGCTAAAATGATTTGATTTGATGCCACAGAGCAGTTGTGCGTTTGTCGCTGTGACATACCATCCTTTGGGTTGCGATGCATTTAGTCCTACACAGAATCCACCCATCATGCCTAATCATGACGTTCCTATCTAGTTGTGTTATTTTATTATATTTAATTTATTGGATCACTAGATCCACGGTACAATTGTTGGAAAGGTTTATTGTGCAACATACTAGTTTCACATCATAGATATATCTTGAAATATTCAAGTAATCATATAAATACACCATGACTACCATATATGTGATCATTTACAGAACCAACTCATGCATATTATACAAAATAATCAACAATGTTGAAACTATCCAGTGCAATCTCACGGACATGTGGGTTGCCCAAATCTGCGATGTGAAACCAGTATGTTGCACAATAAACCTTTCCAACAATTGTACCGTGGATCTAGTGACCTTCATAAACGTTACTGGTGCCCCATGATACAGGAATCACGTCCCTTCTGATTGTCTTCACGCAGGGGGACAAAGGCTTGCAATCTTAAATGCTGAACCATGGAAATATAATAATTCTACAAGTGCCAAAAGGAGTGCAGTTATCACAAAAGTGACATTGGAGCTACATGTTTACCCTAAGATTGAAACCTGATCTGTCTCCCCAGGCCCACATATGGTGAAACTGTGGTGTGGTGCAGATTTTGCCCATAATGTGCAAATCAGTAAAGCACACAGCCTTTTGAGTAAACATTACAGATGTACACTGAGCAGGCCACACACATTTTAAGGCCTACAACAGGTCAGCATCAAACCCTGAAGTGTTCCTTCTGCTTCAAGCTACCTGTGCACAGATACCAGACTGAGCTAGGTAGTCTCACACGCTCAGACTGCACACATGCGCACATGTGTGTGCTCACATTGTCACATAAAATGATCTTAAAAGGTGGTTACTAGTGGTTAGCACTCTCAGTCCATTTCCACAGAATTCACTGTGAATGAGACTCAGTGACCCACTCACAGCAAAAGTATATAATCAGTTAGTCAAAAATCAAAAAATCCAGGGAGTTTAAATGTGTGAATCCTATTTCCTTTAACATGTAGGTCAGCTCTGCATTGCAGAGGTGTCAACAGTTATGCTAAAATATACCAATTAGCAACTACCATATTATCATTATGGCAATGTGTGCACTGAAATGCCATGACGACAATTTTGATAAGCAGTAACAAACTACAGGAGGTTACCCATAAACCTGGTAGAGACCAGGGTAAGTAGTGTATGATATGATATGATATGATATTTATTATTGTGTGGGTACTTAAAACCTTTACAATATACAACATTTAAAAACATATTGCAAAAGAAGAATGCGAGTCATATAAAAAATGGAAATTAAAAGCACCTAATCTTTAAAACATCCTTCAAAGTGATATATAAACCCCCAGTATAGTCTTAGTGATTAAAAATCATTGGGACAGGATTGTTGCTCGATGATGCCCCTTGGTAAAATCAACTATTCAGGGGAGGGACGGACCTCTGGAAGGATGTCCCTGGTACAATAGAGCTCACTGGCTGTTTGGCGGCCTCTACTTGTGCCAACTTGTCTTTCAAAAGTATGAGTGTGAGTTGTCCAAATTTGCCAAAGTTGGCCATGTTCTTTACAATGTCCAAAGTGTAGAGCTAACGGACAGCCTCCTTTGCTGTGCGAGCGCCCAGTTGAAGAAGGATGGGTCTAAGATAGATTCTGCAAGCTTCGTGCAAGACTGGGCAGCATAGCAAAATGTGTGCCAGAGACTCCGTTTTGTAGTTGCATAGACACTCTGGAATGTATGACCGTGTTTTCCAGGATGGATATAGTTCTTTTAAGGGGAGCGGGTGTAGTCTCGCGGCTAAGATCCGGTGTAGTGCTTGTCTCCCCACGGCCCGCGTGAGGTGGGGCTTATGGGAGTGCACAATTTGAGGAAGACAGAGGATTTCTTGAAAGTCTCTGGCTTCCAAGGATTCCACGTCCAGGATGCGAGAACGGGAGCGTGATTGCCTTTTTATTGATGTTTTGATCATGACATTGTTGATTAGGCTGGGATCCCAGTTCTGGGTCGCTAATTGTAGCAGATCTTTGGCTATGGTAAGACTGGTGGACCAGGGATTTCTTGGTTTTAGGAAGATGGATTTTATGAGGGCCTTCAAGGAATTCTCAGGTGCTACAGTTGTCAGGTAGAAGTATTTTGCCAAGGCAGCCAGCTCTTCTAATTTTTGCTGGGTGAGGCCGAATTCGAGGCGGATCAGCGTATTTCTTGTACAGGCTGGCAAGCAAAATATCTTTTTATATGCTGTACAGTGTATCTTTTCTAGGTCCTGTGCAAACATTCCCGGAAATGCCTGTTGTGCATAGTTGAGTGACGGTAGTAGTTTGGCCCGCAATACCCTTTGGATTGCCGTGGTTGTTGGACTATCTAAGGTGGCATATAATTTACAAAGAGCGTGTGTGACCATTTTCCCTTTCTGCTGCAGTTTTTGTAAATGGAGCCATGGGTGGCCGGTCTCGCTAAGCCAAGCCCCGAGATAGTTATAGCTTTGTGCACATTCAAGGATCAGGGATCCCAAGTGCCACTTAGTGAGTTTTTTCTTCGGTGGGAGCCAAAAATCACGATTTTGGATTTACTCGCATTTGTTACTAGCTCGTCCTTGACATTATATTCTGACAGAGCGGTGAGAGCTTTTTGGAGGCCTATTTTGGTGTGGTCCAAAAGAACGAGATTGTCAGCATATTGCATCAGGTGGATCGTTGTATCGCCAATTTTTGGAGTAGTGAGGAAGGCTCCATGCAGTGCTGAGCCCAAGTTGGCGGTATACAGATTAAAAAGCATCGGTGCCAGAACGCATCTCTGCTCTAGCCCCCGATCTGTAGCGATTTTCTCAGTGGCGGAATCCCTGGAGAGTTTGACCCTTACCCAGGTACGAGAGTACAGAGATCTAATGGCTTGTAGTTAATTCGGGCAGATGTTCCACCGTGCCAATTTCCGCCAAAGGATGCTGCAGACTACCCCTTCGAAGGCTGCAGAGTAGTCGATGAAACAGGCAAAGAGCGGGGGAGAGCGCTGAGCTACTGCTTGTTGAGCTAAGTATGACAGAACTGTGATGTTGTCAACAGTTGAACCCCCTGGTCTAAACACGTCTGGTAAAATGGCAACAGGCCTTCAGTGTGTACCCAGTCTACTAGTTCCTGCAGAAGTGTGCTGGCATAAGCCTTTCCCTCAATGTCCAGCAAGGCAATCATCCGGTAATGCTTAGGGTCGGCGCTTGACCCTTTTTTGAAGATTGGTTGCAACAATGAGCCCCTCCAAGAGTCTGGGACGTCCTCCAGAAGCCTGCATTCTGCATAGAGCGCTGAAAGATTTGATGACCAGAAATCTATATCCTCTCTGAAAAGGGAGCCGGGCAGCCCATTGGGGCCAGGAGCTCCATTTTGCTGAATCTTTTTAAGGACAGTGCGGACTGCTGCCTCGCTTGGAATTATTGAATCCGCCTGTGGCCCAGGAGGCTCCGCTCTGATGTTATCCATCTTCCTCGGTGACATGTATCCGTTTGAACAAGTAGCTTTTTGGTTGTCGGTATACAGAGACTTCATGTGGGCCACCCAGATCTCCGCAGAGACCGTGTTCTCTCTGCTGGAAGACCCATGGATTAAGTTGTTTAAGTATTTCCAAAACTCTTGGGTCTTACATGGCGCCAACAGCTCAATGATCTTAAGCCATTTCGCCTCTGTAGCTTCCCGTTTTAATTTCCAAACAAGTTGCGTGTGAGTCTTTTCTGTTAGTTTCAGCTAGGTTTTGGCAGCTTCCATTCCCATTTTTTTGTACGTCCTTTGTTTTATTTTTAATTGCTTCGCACTTTGCTTGATCGCTGGAGCTTGGCCTAAGGTGTGAGTTAATTTGCTTGTTTTACTATGAGTGGTGCTTCCTCGGAGCAGCATGCCCGGATCATATGTAGGTTTTTCCCATTCGCCTATGAGTGCCCGCTTGTTAGGCCCAGTCGGCCAACCAGTCCATGTAGATTTCCATGAGGCAAATGTATTACTGGTAATCTCCCCCCATTTGATTCTGCTAAGGAGCCTATGTTATTCTTCACCATTAGACTCTCTGAGGGGACAGAGAATATGAGGGAGTTCCGCTGTGGTCTTTAAGTGCAGTAACAAGGCAGCATAGTCTCTTTCACTCCATGGGAGCACTACGTAGCTTAGCATGTGTTTTCATAGCCGCTCACACAGTAAGATGTAGTCTATGGTTATTCGGTTGTTATAAGTAGGTGCATGGGTTATTCCTGGCTCAGACACTGTGGACAAAAAATTTGCTGTTTCCAAGTTGTACGTCCGAAGCAGGGCGTTGAATCTCCCTGTGCTCCCCAAGGAGCTAACATTGGACTCCCATTCCCCTATATTGTGCATGTTAAAATCCCCAAGGATGATGATTTCCATGAATGCATGTTGTAGTATAAGAGTTTCAATCAGTTTGATCAGCCGAGTAAGCTTATATTTGAGTCCGTGACCATGGGGATTGTAATATACATTGATTAGAAGTATAGGTAGTGGGCCATCCGCAGACTTGAGGCAGTTCAAAATGCCAGCTAAGATTATATCAGAGGAGTTCTTTATCTCTGTAAAGCGCAGCTTTACGGAGTGCTTAATGTATATGGAGATACCCCCAGAGGGTCTCCCAAATAGATTGAATCTGATTGCCGGTTTGAAATATTCTGCATATCCTGTAAGGGGAGTGGGTGCAGTTGCCCACGTTTCTTGGGCGCAGATAAAGTCGGCCCCTTTGAGGAATGAGATCGCCGATGAGCTTTGCAAAATCTTGAGCATCCCTGCAACATTCCAAGTCATGATGTTTAGTGTTTGGGTGTTTCCTGCTGTACTACTGTGTTGGCGGGGCTCCTTGCTAGGTGGGGGCCAGTGTATTATCGGCCAAGTTGGAAGCAACCCAACCCCAATAAGAGGGGTTTGGGGACAGTGGAGCACAGGGGGGGGGGGGATAGCGGGTTTGGCGGTGGAGATGATCTGTCTGCCCCCATGCAGGCCATTGACTCTGCACTGAATATTCATGTTTGCTTGATCAATGGAACATTCCCCTCGGATGGTCCCTCTCAGTACGCAAGCCATTGGCATGTTCTTTGAGGGGGCATGCTAGATAAATGGGTACTTTTAATTTTCGAGCATCCCGATGTCAATACCCCATTCTGCAAATTGTTCTTTTTCATTATGCACACTTGCTGCTATACTTGAGTTGCCCCAGGTTATAATGGTTTGTTCCTTCCCTGGTTGGGAGGGCAAAGAGACACATTGCACCCTGACGATGACCCTGCTGGTGATATGAAACACGGACTGAGTATGTTGGAGAAGTTTCAGGATGTTTGATCTGTTAAGAATGTCGATGTTCCCTTTTGAAGTGTATAGCGGAGTCATAGTGATCTTTGCTGAGTGACCTCCCCCTGAAACTGGGGTGTCTGGCTTGAAACTGAAGTCGTTGTATGGAGGCCTTCGTGTGGATGAAGTTCTGTCGACATGTTTAAGCGTGCTTTGTGGGTCTTGCAGGTAGCCTGAAGGGACAACTTCCGTCCCTTGGGCTGGTCTTGTGACTTCTGTTGTCCTAGGTGCAGCGTTAGCCCAATGTGGCTGTGATGTCAAGCCTGCATTATTGTTAGTAGGGCTTCTTAGTTGGTTTATGTCTCGCCCAGGGGCGTTAGAGGCTCTATTGAAGATTGAAGCCCAAGTTGCGGCACTATTCCAATTTGCATGGGCTCCGCCTGTGTCTACGACTGCCACATGGGCTTCCTTGGCTTTGATTGTTGATGCGCTTGTGTCCATGCCGGGGCAGAGTTGAGTGAGCATTGGATCAGGTCCCACGGCGTGCTGATTTTTGATGGCCATACCTGGATCACTGGGCAGCGTACTCTGTTCATTATCTTGGGCGTTTGTGGCCCATGGATGGAAATTATGAGTGATGAATGTCTCAGGTGTTGTCATCTCTGTCTGTGTTGCTATAACCTCATGCATGACGATGCCCACAAAAATTACTCTGTACTGATTGTATCCATTGTACGGGCATCACTAGAAATACACACTGTACATATGATTTGTTTTGTTTGTGCCATCTTTCCCGCTGTATATACTCCCTCACGTGTCACCAGCGCCGTTCACACCTTCACGATCACTTGTGCACAGTATAACACAGGTTACATGACATTCAATGTAACACAGTGCCTCTATGATTAATTATTTATCTTTATTTTTAATATATGACTAAATATATGAAAACGTTTTTCCTCAACCACATGTCTCCTGGTTTCTTGTCGACAATTCTGATAAAGCATGTAAAATCAAAAATCAACATAACTAAATCAAATAGTAACTGTTAAACTAACAAATAATGAACAGTGCCCAACTATTTGGAAGACAGTATGCCTGAAAATAAATGTGCAAATCTTGGAAATGCCATTTTAAGATTTTGTGCTGTATATAAAAGGGAAGCTAATGTGGTTGCAAAGTAAAGGAGCTTTAGTTAAGAATTATAAACCAGTATGTTTTTAAACAATACTTCGTTCTGAAAATTTCTTAATTGATTTTGGTCATCTCGACAAGAAATTGAAGGTAAAATCACGGTGCAATAATATGGCAAATATAAGGTTTCTCTCCCTTTTGCAAAATTTATGGATTTGCTAAATATTTCTGCTAGTTATATTATGACATAATGATACCATTTAAGTAGCTATCTTTTAGGAATTGGAGTGTTAAACTAGCAAAGAAAGACGTCAGTCTTGACTTGAAGACCAAGCAAAGGTAAACTGGTTTCTGTGAAGAATCTCTGGCTCCCACTTGAATGCTCATCTTAATCAGCAAGAACTCTGTCAGAAAAAATGCATGTATAGTATTCATGCAACAACTAACCAAACATCAGTATATTCAAGCAATTTGAAAAGCTTGAAAGGTCCACACCAAGTTATTCAAAAATGTGAAAAGATATTCGGAAAAAAACAAACAAAAAAATAAAGAAATTTGATATGGGGATGAAAACTTATGCAGAAAAAAATGCCAAATAGGAAAGCATTGGGCAATGTTTTTTGCTAGCTTCCATTGTGAGAGAGCTAAAAGCTTCCTGTTTGCAGCATATAGGTAATTCAGTGTGGGAGAATCAACAGAAACAGTAGGGGGCAGAGTTTTGAAGCTATTTTGTGTTCGTAAACCCTGCGATTCACAAAATTAAAGAGGTTGTGACCGCAACATGCCTTTTCCTAATGTACAAAGCAAAACATTATGCTGACTTGTAAAATGGCTTTTGCCACCCATACCAAACTGCAGATAGGAATGGGCATGGATGGGATTTTCCTTCCAAATTGAGATTGGGCATGGCTATGGTATATGTCGATGGTTTGTTTTGGCAATTCTGGTCACAAACTATTGACCAGTTACTGTCCACTTGGGACCCCTTACCCTTTGTGAATCATGTTGGCAGCCTCAAGAGGAGTAGGCAGTGGTCTAAAGGACCACTGCATGCTCTCTTTGATGTTTTCCCAAACGTGAAACTTTAATGTTTTTTTAAAGCAGCACTGCTTCCTTTAAGAAACTCTACCTGCTTTAAAAAAAAGTTTCCTGTTTGGCAGTGCAAACACAAGGATGGTGGTCTGCTGTCCCTTGCAGGTCGCACTTTTTTGTAGCCAACCACAGGTAGTCACAAATTGAGACATGCCTAATTAATATTCATTAAACAAGTCATTCTACAAACTCTCTCCGAATGGTAATTTTGCTAACAGAGTGTATTCACGTTAAGTCAATGCGCAATTCGAAATGCATTTTGCAAATGGGCAATTACTACATCTGGCCTGATATTTACATTAAATCTAATGCTTATCCATGTTTAAAATTGTTTAATATAGTCTGGCTAAATTATAAGTGGAGTGCTTAATAAAGAGGCCATTCACACGTCTGTCTGGCTTCCTAATATTCACACCCAAACTTCACTTTTCACATCGATCAAACCCGTGCCAATTCTGAGGAGGGTGGATGCTGATTTCAAATGAAAGAGACTGTGGAATACCTTTTGCCAGAAACCGCGGGGCATATTAGCAAGACCGGCGATAAAATTATCGCCGTTTTAGCGGCAGGAAACTGCCGCTAAAACGGCGATAATGGGCTTGCTAATATGCGTTATAGAATTCCAATAGAAGCCCAGGTTAGATGACCTGCACATCTAACATGGGCTTCTATTGAATTCTATAACGCATATTAGCAAGCCCATTATCGCTCGTTTTAGCGGCAGTTTCCTGCCGCTAAAACGGCGATATTTTTATCGCCGGTCTTGCTAATATGCCCCCATATCCATAGAACATGAACTCTGTCATTTTACCAACAGTCTTAGGTGATAAAAGAAGGAAAATTTAGTTTGGCTCAGTGAAGGGTCTTCAGCAATCACACTCACTGCTTGGCGCACTATCAGAGATGACAGAATGCAAAAAATAAAATAAGCCTTGCCTTGTTTCTGCGGGAAGAATTAATATTTGCCTGATAGAAACCTTTGGAGAGAATTGTGTGTCAATCCCTGGGGCTGAAAGACTGCTCTAAGTGCATCTTGCTGGCTGCCAAGCACAAAGGGGTCAAAGCCCATTTAAATGCTGACTGCTTTCCTTATGCAATTTCGATCTGGTGGCTGAAGAGGGCACAAGATTCTAAAGACAGAGGGAATTGTGACTGATCAGAGGAAAACTAGTCAACCTGCGACAGGACAGTTATACTCATTGACATTTTGAAGCTGCTCCCCGTGCATTTTGTGTGCAAAAAAGGAGCTGTTGCTGCTGCAGCGAATCCTAGGAACCAATTGTAATTCGATGAGTCATGTTCCCCACATGTTCTACTCTGGACATCTGGGGCCATGTTACATAAGTGCCCCGAGGGAGCAACAGGCGTTTGCGCCTGCTTTGCGTGCCCCCCGGGGCACTTTGATATTACAAAAGGGGCAGCAGATGCTTGAGCGGCCCCTTCTGTAATACAGATAGCATTGGTGCACATAAAGCGCTATCTTCAGGGGGTGTTCACTCATTTGCATGGGGGCGTGCCCCATGCAAATGAGAGAATCCTTTCGCCTCTGCGCCTGCGCCGTATTACAGACGCGGGCGCGGAGGCTAAGAAGCTCTCAGGAGGCGCACTGACAGAGCGCCACCTAAGAGGTGGTGCACTGTCAGTTCGCCCCCTGAGAGCAGCCCTCTAGAGGTGAGAAAGGGGGTCCTATGGACCCCTCAGACATCCCCTTGCATGAGGGTGCAGTCACTGACTGCACCCGCCTGCAAGGGGATCTCTAATCCCCCTTCAAAGTGCAGGCAGGTTTCCGCCTGCACAGTAAAAATCGGAGCGGCTACTTCAATCAAAGCCACTCTGTTTTTCATGGGAATGCACTGCCCCCAGGGCAGTACGAGTTTGCGGCTGCCCTGGGGGCAGCGCATTCCATGTAATAGGGCGCACTTTCCCTGTTTGCGCCTGGTGCACCTATTTTAAGGTGTGCCCTTTACATAATAGGGCCCCTGGTACTTTGAGGAAACGCGGGCTGAGCCACGCTTGCCATTTTAATGCAAGCGGAACAACGCTTGCCTGAACCACGCATATGCCTTAACCACCCATATGCATGGTTAAGGCAGTCATCGGTCTAGATGTAGAGCGGATGGGCGGAGAGAAGAACAAAAAGGATCGAGGGAGGAAGGACCGGGATGCGACTGGGTAAGTGGGGCTAGGGCTGGGTTTTAGGGGGAGGGGGTAGTTTTCAGGGCTATGGGAAGGTTTTAGGGCTCAGAGTGGGGGGGTCAGGGTAGTTTTTAGGGCTGGGGCTGCGCTTTAGGGCCCAGGGCGAGGTGGAAGGGGCAGTTTTTAGGGCTGGGGGCAGTTTTAGGGCTCAGGTCGAGGAGACTGGGGTCGGGTTTTTGGGCTCAGGGTGGTGAGTAAGGGTAGTTTTTAGGGCCGGGGCGGTTTGGATTGCAGGGCTGGGGTATCGGGTTTTAAGGCTCAGGTCGGGGGGCTCGGGTGTGAACTTTACCACGCATATCCCTTTACCAATCATGCCTTTGCAACAAAATGTGTTGTAAAGGCATGTATAGTAAAGACGCAGTCGTGGTTCAGACCGCGTTGTTTAGGCATGCATGGCTAAAGCATACATGGTTGTATCAGACAACCGGTACGTTGCCTTCTAAAGAAGTTGAGACCTCCTGCCCCGGCCAGAGCTATACATTCTCTGCTCTAAAGGAAAAAATATTGCTTCTGACTCGCCGTAATGAACTCTTTGGTATGTCAAAAGTAATTGTACAGTGATCTTTTACTCACCTACATAAAGTTCAATTCTCGGTATAAAAGTGGTGAAAATGTTTTAACTATTATACCTAAACAGGTAATGTGCCTAAAAGCCCATATGTTCTACATCAGGCTGCAAAGGTTTGTTATTCAGAGTATAACATGGATATACAGACCATTTGCAGGCTTCTATTAGGAAAAAGCTTCAAATTAAATAATTTCATATAGCCTGCCGAAAGAGTAGCTTCGGTGTTTAGAAAGTAGCAATTCATATTTCTAACTAAAATCCCTTTGCCTCTGCATTATCTTCATTTTTGCACCTAATCTCCATTGAGGCTGGAGTGGCAGAAAAGGCCAGCTGCAGGCTTCATGGAAGATCCACACAAAGGATTAAGGAAAGGGAGACATGTTGCTTCAATACTTCTAGGCCAAATATTGCTGTGAATAGATCCCTCATGGTCTATTGCAAGGGTTGACCTAACTGAACTAGCAGAGTCATATTCAGCATGACAACAGAACCAGAATGGACTTGAAGAAAATATGTAGGCTAAAAGGGAACGTCAGCAGGAGCTTGGACAATTGTTTAGTTCACTTCAATAAATGTTATATAGTTCCATCGGAAACAAATTCCTACATGCATTTTACATACAGTGAATAATACATACCTGCAGGAATTCATTATTTAGATGTTTGAATCCTCCAGGCTGCAATACAGTCAAATGCAGAAAATTTCTCCCACATTGATCTTTAATTTTTACACTTGCTCCTAAATTAACAGAAACATTTTCAAGATGTAGATATTAATATATATGACAATTACATTGCAGCAGAAAAAAAGATCTTGTTAAATACATTTTTTTAATTTTAGTGAAATTAGTGCCACTAAGATTGATATTATTATTATTATTCAAGATAATCAAATCTATCTATCTATCTATCTATCTATCTATCTATCTATCTATCTCTATACTGCACTGGCATGTGATAGTGCAGTTATATTTAGGTCAGACTTCCTATACAAAAGGCATTTTAAGTTTTCTTATTAACTTTGCCACCATTTGACAAATCTGCATGAAGCATTCCCCAAATGGACAGTTGAATACAGGTCCAGTCTGCCATTTTGTCGCAGAGGGAGGTTGACTCATTGTGGTAGGATTGCAAAAGCCTTGCAATCTGCTGTGTTGGAACCCTTGAATCCAGATCTCCAGATTATAGCCAGAGGTGCAACAACAACACCTTAACGTGCCTTTTGAAGGTGAGCATCTCTTTGACACCCTGGTCGATGGGATGCCTAAAAAATCAAAAAGGAGAAGGACATTACAAAGTCCGTGGGTGCCATCCAGCCTCCTAGATCCACCTGTAGTAGGAACCAATCCAGAGGTGGGTCAAAAGCTGCAGCCTCAGGCCAAAAGCAATTTTAGCAGCAGTGACACCAGCTCTTTGAGGACACCCAGCTGCCCAACACCTTCACACAGGGTGGATAAGGGGTAACAGCTGTAGTAAGGGCAGAAGTGGCTCCAATCGGGGCACCTCAGGGCCAAAACAGTAACTCCCCTTCCCTTGATCACACGTCCCCTGTCGGGTGGAGATTGAGGTTCTTCCTCTCCCAGTGGGAGGAAATTACCTCGTCCAAGTGGGTACTCTCAGTCATTCACAAGGCACAGCAGGATGCTGGTATTGATCTCCCAAGCGGCGGTACTCCCTTGCATCCAGAGCACACATGATAATCGCTTTGCTAAAAACCTTGCCCTCTATTACTGTCAGAACTCCTTTCAGAGGGCCACTGAGCATGCAGGAGTTACTGGGCCCAACTGTGGGGTTTGAGGCCTTTTACTCTTAATGTCCTGGTGCCCGACCTACTATGGTTTCTGAGCAACTGGGCCAAGTACCCCTTCTGCACTTGACTCTCAGTGGTAGCTATGGTCAAGCAGTCCAAGACTCCCTCTGGGGTGAAGTGTAAATACAGGTCAGTGAACACGACTCATAACTAAACGAGAGCACAGCAGTGTCAATAAATCAATGCCCAGTCAAATACTTATTTTTAAAATAAAAAAAGTATTTGATTTCTAACTCTACACATTCAAAGCAATGTTACAACATGTATAAAGAATAACACATTTGCCCTTGAGGTTGGGGCTCTAGTGTTCCACCAGCAAATCCCCACCCACCAGCTCTTTGTAATGCAGTAGAACTTATTCCCCATTCAGTGGAGGCCGCATCTATGGAATGCTCACTAGTAGGCCTGAACTCAAGAGCCCACTCTGATCTTCCTAATACAGTCAAAAGTGTCTTGGTGCCACAGTGCCCTCAGCAGTGAGTTTCCCCGGGGCCTGATCGGCCTGTAACCAGGCTTACCCACTCCAGCAGCTAGGAGGTTTCCCATGTCCAGCGAGTGCCCCGACCGCAGGCACTCACACCGCTCATGTTTGGAGAGTAGGCTGAATGCGTCTCTCTCCTGAGAATGCTCAGCCTGCTTCAGTAGTGATTGGAGGTGCTGTGGTGTTCCTCCTGCCCAGTAAGTCTTGCACTACCCACATAGGATGGGGGTATTGGATTCCTCTGCTCCCTGCAGCGGGTCTCAATGATGCGGTGATGCACACCTGGTGTCTTCCTTAGTTTCACAGGGGCAGCTCTGGCTCAATCCTCATTGCTTCTTGGTGACCTACGGGTTACAGCTCACATTTCCCATGTGACAGCCTGATCCTCACAACCACTTACTTATCGGCAGCCCCTCCTGGCATACAAGGTTGCTGTAGCACTTCCGGCCAAGGTGCCAGCACTCAGCACATGGTAGTCCATACCACGGCGGCCCCTTCTGGCATACTTGGTTGCCACTAGGCTCTGCACAAGCATTAGCCCTTTGTATCTGGCAAAAACTTTCATGGTTGCCCCTTCTAGCATACGAGGTTACCACACGGCTTCGCTCATCCAGCACAGCACTTTGTTTGAGGCTAGCTTCATGGCAGCCCCCTATTTTCGTATGGGGGTCGCCGACTGGAATTTGCACATGGGCAATGACCCGATTGGTACAGCAGCCATCCTCTCACGTTTTGCACCAGGAGCCCACTCAGTTAGGCTCCCCACTGGCCCTTGCTCCCTCCAGCGCTTTCCTCTTCCTCACAGGGTACACTGGCCTTAGCAAGCAGGCAGGTGCTGGTGCTCCAGGCTCCAAAGCAGGTGGTCTTGATTTCCTGGATGATGTCAACACACCCAGCAGGAAGACTAACAGACCTTGTCACACTGTCCTGATCACAGGCAGACGTCTTGCAGAGCTCCCCTTCCACACACAGCCCGTCTGTCTGCTTGGCATATGACACATTTTGGGGTCTCAACCTCCCTTTCTTATAGTCCATTTCCAGACACCAAATGTGATTTAGGGTCTGGCTCTTTGAAGTTTTATGTTGGGGGTCTGCTTCTTTTGAAGTGTACACTTTTTTCTCTCTTCTTCCTCTTGAAAGGCTGTCTGTCACAGCGGGAGAGGCTATGAAGCTGTTAGTTGCACAACACAGGCCATGGGAGTGAATTGAGTTTATACCTGGATGTCAGCCACAGAGATATGTGAATCAAAAGGTTAATCCCTGGCTCCCAGCCGTACTCTTTATAACACCCTTATCAGCCCCATCTCCTTCCTGAGATGTCTCTAGGCCCTTTCCTTGGGATCTATCATTGAATCAAAGAGCACCCTTTTAAGAGTGCAGGGAGAGTCTCTCCCTTCTTCCAGTGTGTCCCACCCAGCTCACAGGAATGCAGCAATACACAAATCTGTCTGGGGTGATTCCTCTGCTCTTCCCGTCTTCACCAGGCAGGCTTGGTCTTCTCAACATGGAAAACAGGGTCCTCCATGTAACGTACCATTACAGGCGTACTTGCACTCAGTGTATAGGTATAGCACATACACTATTCAGCACTGTTTCTGTCATGCATTGTGCCATCATAGACACACATACATTCAGCCCACACCTTCATTCTGTGCTCACTGTTCAGTACTGTAGCCTTTCTGTGTTGTGCCATGGTGTGCTACTTGCAAACATGCACACTGCCAGTACACACATTTCGATGCGTGCACTGCACAACCCTTAACCCTTCATGTATTGTACTTCTGACAAGCACACATACACCCAGCACATGCTTTCACTTTGCATGCACTGCACAGCACCACATCTCTCATGTAATGTATTCTTCTCCGGTATATATCCACCCAGTAGATGCAAACACCATGCATACACTGCACAGCACTGCTCTATTCCTGTACTGTACCCTTCTGAGGCACACATACATCCAGCGCCGAGTCACCGCTACATCTAACTAATATATGTCAAGGGTGAGTTAAGCACACAGCAGCAGAACTTTAAAAAGGTGAGTGGCCTGTAGGCCTCCCTACAGTGACACAGATCACTGTAGGGAGTAAAAAGGACCTGTTCACTGTTGCTGATCAATACACGACATGCTGCCACCACCGCACTCATGCTGCTTATCTCTTGGTAAAGGCAGCAGCACTATGAGGGTAGTGCTTTGAGCATCCCTCCTGGTCCTGCAAGAATGCAATCTGTGAGACAGACCTGTGTCATGGCGCATACACATGATCTGTATTTGCCTAGCAGAACAAAAATCTGCATTAGGGATATGCATGCACACCATGCACACTTGTGAGGCTTATGGCTCTCACCTGTCTTGATTTTCTGTTCTGAGGATTTTCTGTAAGACAGAAAGTTTTTTTAGTGAGGTTAAAGGTGGAGATAAAGTAGTGTGCATTAGATAAAATGCGTGGTCCCAAATTGTAACCAAGTGTTTCACAAATCATAGTCCTTAGTTATCTAGATCCTGAATGGGTGGGGATACCTCCCTTAATTATAAACAAAGGGGCATATTCTCAAGGACTTATCGCCGAGTTAGCGGCACTTTATCGCAGCCAAAGTGGTGATAAATTCATCGCACCATTCACAAGCTGGTGCCAACAGCCGATATCACCAGTTTTCCTGCGATAGCAGCCGCAAAAAACATCGCCACGGATGACACCGGCAACTAACGCTAATGAGATGCAGAGTAGGCGTTCCCGTGCAAAAAGCAGCGGAAACACCACTCCGCAACATTCTCAATGACCAGCCAGATCGGCGATAAGATTCAAAAACATGCGATAAGGCGCGTTAGCAGCAGGGATTTAACACCTGCTCCTACCTGGTGCTAAGTCGGACGACCACCTGCACCATAAAAGGGAGCCCAGCCCACAGCCACACCAGAAGAACAACAGATGCCATGGAGCTACTGATCATGCAGCTCGGAGCCCCAAGAGGGTCACAACACCCTCCGCCACCCCCCCAGACCCCCACCTCCCCCAGGACCCCCCCCCGGACTACCAAAGAGGCAGCGCAGACAAAGACACCCGACCTTCCGAAAACGCACCAGCCTCGGAGACTTAACGCCAGAGGAAGTCATTGCCCACTACAGGCTCAAAAGGACAACCATCCTCCGCATCCTGACCCTCATTGCCCACAGGCTGACGGCACCAACACAGCGGACAACCAACATCCCTCCGCAGACAAAGCTGCTGGCCGTGCTGTACCTGTTGGCCTCTGGGACCTTCCAACCAACAACTGCCAGAGTCGGAGGAGTCTCACAGCCAGCCCTGTCAAAGTTCCTCACACCTGTCTTGGATGCCATCATCAGCTTGGTACCCCAGCAACTTTACTTCTCACACACTGCGCAGGAACAGCTGGAGATCAAGCAAGGCTTCTACGCCATAGCTGGCTTCCCGCACGTGTTGGGGCAATTGACTGCACACATGTACTCCTCATGCCCCCTGCCGCCACTACACACAATTACCGCAACAGGAAACACACGCATTCCATCAATGTGCAGGCAATAGTGGACCACCGGGGACTCTTCACCAATGTCGTCGCCAACTACCCAGGCAGTGTGCATGATTCCTTCATCTTCCGACAGTCCATCATCAACCAGCGCTTCCAGGATGGCACCTATGGAAATGCACTGCTCGTCGGTAAGTACCAATGGAACACACCACACACCTCAACACCACAATCAGACAACTCACAACTCTGGAAATGCACACGTCACAAAATCACATTCAACATGACAACCAAAATCCCCACATTCCAAACACGACAACACAACTTACTGTGGCAACCTGGGCTAGCCATCTACACAAGCCATCAACGGCATGGCACCTCAGCCACACAATAGCAGAATGTGGGGCGAGGTGGGAACCCGGCATGTGCGAAGGAGGCAAGTGACCCATGAATGTGAATGTACACAATGCCAAGTGTGGCGTGGATGTGCTGGACAGACTGCAGTATGCAGACGACAGACACTTCCATGTCGACATACACTGCTGGTGTCTGCAGTGTACTGGACAGTGGACGCAACCATGTAACCGCAGCCAGTGGGGAAGAATGCGGAAATGTAGCTTGTTACGTCCCCCCCTGTAAGCGTGAGCGGACTGGGCTGGCCCGGCATACGCCAGGCCAGCGTAGGGGTGTGAATAAAAAGCCTGTTACTCTGGGCGTGGTTCTCTTGCGGATTGGCCGTGTCTGCCAGGGCGGCGCCTCTCACCCCGCCATGAGGCCGAAGCCGTGAGCGGCGGTGCCTGCGATCCTGTGCGCCTGCTGCACCCCAGGCCGCTGGTCCCAGGACCCGTCTTGCCCGTCCCAGCGCACCCAGGCCTCACTGCTCACCTGCCGACACCGGCGTGTGTCAAAGAGGGCCCACCACGTGCTGGTGCAAGCTCCAAGCCTGAGGCCCGCGACCATGGCAGCCTCCTCAGACCATCACGGCCTCCGCGACATAGGCCCCCATTACTCCTTTCTCATTGACGTACTCCACCACTGCCTCCGGCCTACACTGCGGTCCAGTAGGTCACACATTTGGAACTGAGTCTTGATTATACAATGGCAGAGTACATACGTTTATTGCAGATTTTATATCACCGTACTCCCTACGATGTGGTGCCACCGACTCTGTGCATAGCATTCCAACGACACGTGTCTGTGGGCCCTTGCTGACTACTGCCTTCGGCCTACACTGCGGCCCAGCAGGCCTCACACCAATCCAATCCAATCCGTACCAGGCAGGACACGGCATCGTCGCAGGCTGCACACACGCTCAGCTCTGGTGCTACTACCTCCGTCAACCACAAATCATCGCCACATGGCATTCCAACGTCGTGTGTGAGAGTACCAGGAGGAGCTGCCTGAACAGCGGTTGGCCCGCGCTGACCGTTGCCTCCGGCCTACACTGCGGTCAAGTAGGTCACACATTTGGAACTGAGTCTTGATTTTACAATGGCAGAGTCCGTATCATTGCACGCTAGGAGAGGAGTAAGAGGAAGATGCGATTCAGTCCGGATGAAAAACAGGATCCTCATTACGGAGGTGACCGAACACCACCAACAACTGCCCTGGTGCCACTAACTCTGTGCATCGCAAGCCAAGGACACATGGCTGGGGGCCCCTGCTGACCGCTGCCTCCGGCCCACACTACGGTCAAGTAGGTTACATATTTGGAACTGAGCCTTGATTTATTTATGGCAGAGTTTATACCATTGTACAGGCCTCATCGCAGACTGCATCCCCTTTCAGCTCTGGTGCCACTAACTCTGTGCCCCGAAATTCATGGACACCCTCTGGTTGAACTGTGGTGGCGTCTGAGTCTATGGCCTGGGGGTTGTCTTCATCATCATTTAGCTGATACTGACTTGGTGACAAAAATGAGTCTGTAGCATTCATCTCCTCCATATTGCCTGTGTCTGCTTGGTACTGCCCTCTGTATCATGCCCTGGAAGAACACCTTCCACTGTCCCCCAAAACCCCCGCGACATTCACCTTGGACATCGACGGGGACCCGCTCAGCTCTCGTGCCCCTACCTCAGTGCACCGGTAGTCACCGTCCCGTGGCGGTGTTCCATGTGCCGGCCGCTGTGCATCCGGGGCCACTAACTCCGTGCAGCTCAAGTCATGGACTCTTGCTGTTTGAACTGTGAACTTCTGATTGTCTGATCACTGTTGTAGTTGTTGTTGTGTTGCCCGTAGCCAGTTCCACAAACTATCTAAGTGTGTCCGTGTGGTCACTGTGTATGCATGAGGGACCCGGGCCCTACCACATTGCATTGTGCTGTGTACAGTGGACACAACCATGTCGCCTCAGGCAGTGGGGAGACCTGGGACATGTAGCTGTGTCGCACCCCCTGTAGGCGTTGCCGGAGTGGGCTGGCGTACGACAGTCCAGCGTAGGGGTGTGGATAATCACCCCGGGGCTCTGGGCGTGGTTAAGTGTTGGGCTTGCCAATGAAGTACCTAAGGCGTGTGTCTCTGTTGTAGTGTCGGCGCCACCCATCCCGCAATGGACAATGTTGCGATGTGGCATGCCCCCGAAGTGCGGGCTCGGCCGAAGGGATAAATGAATGAGCGCAAGCCCGCTCGAGGTCCGGGATCATACATGCCAAATGTTGTGTGTGTGTCGCTATTACCGCAGCATAAGCCAAAGTTATTGCCTCGACCGCATCGCGAGTTCAGCCAGCCATGAACTCTACATCTGTGCCCGCCCTATCATTACCATAGGCCTACACACACGTGGCCACCCACCTTCAATGCACAACATCACAGTGTCGTTGTCAGGCTTGTGGACATGCGCAGACAGGCATGAGGATGGTGTGCCGTAGGAGTGCAAGTGATGCACCCGCGCAGCGCACACAAGTAAATGGGGTCGGGGGGAGGGAGGAGCAGCAGTGAGGCTACGTTGTACACACTGATGGCGCTCATTTGGTACAAGCAGTACATGTCAAACAGTAATCACTATGACACACATATCACACGCCAATGAACTAGTGAGCCTGCCTACACATCATGCAGAACCAACTGTTGACTCATGTCTCTCTGCACTGTCACAGGTGATCAAGGATATGCACTCCGCCCTTGCATGATGACACCCCTCCGAGCCACGAACACACAGGCCCAGAGGCAGTACAATGCGGCCCACAAACGCACCAGGGGCATCATAGAACGCACATTTGGCGTGTTGAAGTCAGTTTCAGGTGCTTGGCCATCACGGGTGGGAGGCTCCTGTACAGCCCAGACATCGTGTGCAAGATGATCGTTGCATGTTGTGTGTTGCACAACATATGTGTACGCACCAATGCCCCATGGTTACGAGTGCCAGATGCACCGGACGATGATGAGGAAGATGAGGCAGGTGGACCACACCCCACTGCAGCTGCAGCAGGAATAGCCCGTAGGAACACCATCATTGACAATTTCTTCACATGAGGACGTCACATTGTGGCAGTCCTTAGCAAACATGAGACAGTACAAACTGACCACAGGCACAGCATGTGCAAATAAATTCTTTTCGACACACATTCCATGAGTTTCTGTATGTGTGCTGCAGTGTGGCACGGGGATCAGGTACATGATCCAGAGTCATTGTGGGTGTGCAGTGTGCTCTACTTAATTGTGCATGTGTGCCATTGTGCCCATCTCCCCCCGTCCCCCCAGTCCCTGGTCGGTACTCACCCTGTTGATGTTGTGTCAGGTAATGTTGAGCAGTGTCCCGAACCCCGACTACTGGCACCGTATCCCGACTGATGACTGTGGCCACCATTTTCTCAATGTCATCCAGCTCCTGGTGTGCCATTGGTCCCCCACCTCCAATCTGCGTTGCTGCTTTCATGTTGGCATCGGGTTTCTTCTTGGTTTTGCCCTTCACATCATTCCAGCGCCTCTTGACCTTTTCCATTGTCCTCCTCGACACTCCGACTGCATTCACGTTGTTCACGATGTGTTGCCATATTTCCGTTTGTGTGGCTGATGACACAGTGGAGGTGACGGACAGTTGTTGGTAGTGTCCTGTCACCTCTGTGACGATGATCCGGTTTTCCTGCGGACTGCCCCGTCTTCCTTTTCCTCTTTTCCTCTTCTCCTTGCCCTTCCCCGGGGGTCCTGGCTGGTCGTCTGTGGGGCTTGTGGGGTTCGCGTTGTCCTCTGCACTCGGTCCGGGTGCGGCCATGGTGCTACGCAGTTGCATTTTTTCTCATTTTTTTTTCTCTGCTTTTATAGTGCATTTTCCCGCATGTCGCGTGGGAATTGCAGGCCTGTCGCTGGTTATTGCTGCTTTTTGTTTCGCGATTTGGGACTTCGCAACTTTTTGGGCGTTCGTGTTTCGCATTTTTTCGGCGTCGCATTCATTTTAACGCGGGCATTTGTCGCGTTAACGTGTGACTATCGCATGGTGCCGCCGGGTTGGGAATACTGCGTTAGCGCGGTGTTATTTTCCCGCGATAGACTGCGATGTGAGAAGTTGCGTTAAGCGAATTTGGCAATAGTTAACACACGTCCTTGAGAATATCCCCCATAATGTTTTGTGAGAATGGTGTTATTGTATAACCTCAGAGTAAAAATGTTGTCTCTTAAAGTATTCACAAATTAAGTTATTATAGAATTAAAAATGTACATTTTGTGTTATTTAGGTGTGATGTCCTATTTTTACTGTACTCCACAGGTGAAAAAACATCTTTGGTCACTAGGTATATTACAAGCATTCCATCCACACTTTTAGCTTACCCTCTGTTTTGTTTTTTCAAGGGTCATGTGGTTCTAGAGGGTGGTGCCATCTTTTAGCCACACTCTTATTGAAGGAAAAACATTCATTAGATTAAGACAAGCAGAAGAGCACTCGTTCACACACCAATAATGTTGCCAGTCATGGGAAACACATCTTGTGAATAGTCGTTTGAAGGATTCACAAGTGTTTCACAAATCACCCTTAAGAAAGTTGTCATCAGAGGCCGTACTTAATACTGGTCAAGAATTATATGTTCATTGATAGTGTTGTTGCAAAATCAACATAGTGTATGCATGTATAGAGAATATGTTTATATTCTTATCATATTTCCACTGTCCTTTTTAAGCTCCTGCCAAAGTCTTCCCTTATGAAATTGTCACCCTTTTGTTATGCGGTTTATCTGTTTCTTGTCATTGGTTCGTATGATTTTACGTAATAAACCACTTTTCGAGATGTTTGTAATCTTGCGGCCTGTTTTGGTTATATACATAGCCATTCTATTATCGCATATCGTGTTGTTCTGCAGACATAGAAATTTTCCTTAATGCGGTTTCCCCGAAGCCCGCCTCTTATGCATGCTTTCTGTTTTACGGGATGCTGAGATCCAATTTACTGAGGCTTTCCTTAAAGCTCCCGCCTAAGCCAAACTATGGTGCCCATAGCAACACCGATTACAAGCTACTGGTGTTTTGCATTCGCTCTCTGGGTTTAAATCACTTGCTTCCTCAAAGACCCAGCACCGTGGGACTACCTGCTGTTGTCTCTCAGACCGCCGCCGAGCAATGGTTTCTCGGTCAGCGGTATTTACAGAGGCTGCAGCTTCCTCTTCGGAGCTGATGTTGACGTCATTGACGTGATGTCTTTGGGAAAGCTGGGAGTTGAAGTCCCAGTTTACTCCCATGCTTCCTGCTCATTACTATTAAATTGTAGTTAGGGGGCATGGGGATATTGTTGTATGTCATTGGGAATTCACTTGTTATTTGGTTTGATTGCCTGGAGTTAAGTGTTTTTACTTATAAAATGTTTTTACGCCATTAGTGCGTGTTTATCTATATCTGCTTAAGTATTCTCATTGTTGTAGTTCATCTGGGAACTAATTTGTTATTTCAAGTTTATTACTTCGAGTATACGGTTTCTCATTAATAAGTTCTGCGTCGTTAACATGTGAGTGCCTATATTGTTTAAGTGTCCTCATTGTTGCATTTCATCTGGGACTTCTTTTTTTGTTTCGAGTCTGTTGCCCCGAGTGTTGTGATTTTGTGTTTATAAATTCAACGCCTTTGGTGCGTGTAAATCTCTGTCAGTTTATGTGTCCTCGTTCCTTTCCATGCTGTTCCTATGAGGGGATGAGAAGAAGAAGGGAGAGAGGAGGAGGAAAGGGTGTGTAATCCAGGCGCTAAATAGAGAGTGCAAAGGGCCCCCTTGTGGGGCCCATTGGGCATTGCAGAGCCGGCCCAACGAGGAGCTGCCCTATGATGAAGCATGACACCCCTCGGGGTGTGTGAGGGCCCTTGCTCCTTATTGGAGCGCTCCCAGTGCTATTACGCACACTCTATTTAGCGCCTGGATTACACACACTTTCCTCCTCCTCTCTCCCTTCTTCTTCTCATCCCCTCATAGGAACAGCATACTCATTTGTTTCGCATCATTGGTTGGGGCCTGTATGCTGGACCTCCTACGCCCCTGTCCCTACTCGTGAGATTAATTCACTCATTCCTTTCCATGACATCCCCTGGACATGCTGAGAGGGTTTAACCCTTTCCGTCAGGTAATTTTGTTCACCTTCTGTTCATGATAGTTGTATCCATTTTATTTCCTCATTCAACCCTGTGTCATGCTTGATAGCCTGTAAATCCATCTTTGCTCTTTTTTCAATAGTTGTTTTTCACTCGGTGTTGGCGGCAGTTTCTCAACTGCGAACCAGGTGAAATCTTTTTCTGTATGGCCTGAAGATAGGAAGTGGCGTATCAGTTTCGTGATGGTTTTCTTGCATCAGAAGGTGCTTCTATGCTCAGTAATTCGTAACCTCACTTTCCTTGTGGTCACGTCCACATACTTCAAACCACATTTGCATATGATTATATATACTACATTGGTGCAATTTGTGTGTTTTTTGAGGACCCAAGGTGTGTGTAGTCCCATGTCTAAGTCTTTTGTTGCCTTGGTAAGCGGGCAGATATTACATTGGCCGCAGGGATAATGGCCAATTACCACCAGTAATTTCCACATTGCTTGAAGTGTGCGGGATGAATTCTCCTTCTGTTTGGGCCACATGTGCACCTGTATGTCTTAATTGCCTTTTCTCTCCTGAAGGCAAACATTGGTCTCTCAAAATTTAATGAGGCTGATGTTAAGGTTTTCCAGTGTTGTATGTCTATCGTTTTAATTACGTTTGTGTGAATCCAGTATGTGGTGACACACACAAATTTTGTGGCTTTTTGTGTGTCTCCAAAAGGGAGTCCCTCTGATTGTTTTTAGCTCTTTTACTGGCTTTTTTGATCACATCTTGAGGGTTTAGTTTGTCAGCTAGTTTATTTGACAGTAGACCTGAGTGACATACGTTTACCTTTCGGAGTCTAAGAAATTGGCCCACTGGCAAATTATCCCGGAGGCCTTTTGGATGGAAATTATCTATCACAACATGTTATTTACATCCGTTGGTTTATAAAACACCTCTGTTTTCAATTGGTTTGTCTCTGCCCAGATCTTCAGTTCGAGAAAGGTGATTGATTCTTTGCTGACAGTCATTGTGAATCTTAAGAAAATATCTCTTGTGTTAAGCCAGTCCACAAAATTATGTGCCTCTATCTCTTGTCCTCTCCAGATGACCAATATATCATCTATAAACCTATTCCATAGATGAATATTTGGGGTAAAAGGGTTTACGTTGATATATATGTTCTTTTGCTCGAAGTCGTGGACATACAGACAGGCTATACTTGGGGAAATGTAATGCCCATAGATGTTCCGTGTGTTTGTAAGTAGAAGTCCTCTTCGAATTGGAAATAATTCCTTGCTAAAGCCATATGGGCGCAGTCCAAGATGAAGCTCCTCAGTGTAATTGAGTTCCACTCCGCATCCTTTAGTAGTGCCAAGAGTACCTCTAGGGAGGCATCTTGGGGTATACTCGTGTAGAGGGCTGCTACATCAAGAGTGATAAAGATGTCTGTTTCCAGAATGAAGGTGAGGTCCTGGTGCTGCTGGTACAAGCTTCAAAGCAATCTGATGCCTCAGCTCAGAAGGTGGACACTCTTTGTCAAGGAGGTGACAGTGACTGGTGCATTGTTGCACCCTTGGGAAGTGGCTTGCGTACCATCTATAAGGGTACTCAAGGCTGAGAGGAATGTGATGTTGGTGCCAAGCTCAAGGATCGTGCATGTTGAGGGTCTGGGCTCAATGCCCAAGTCTTGCCACAGGAGTGATCTGCCTCTGGCAAGGGGTACATTTTGAGGGCACGTTGTGAATTACCCTTTTGCACTGTCAACTCCACTGGCGCCCTTGAAGTGATTTTTGGTCTTAGGAAGTGTTTGCTTCATCACTTCTTTAATGTTGTAGGATTCCAAAGGTGTTCTCACATCCCTGGGCAGGTGAGATGCCCGATGGGTCTGTCTGATCCTATTCCAGCTTGAGGTGGCCTCTGGATCTGAAGATGTCAGGGGTCTTGGGCGATGCCTAGTGCTGCATTTTATGATGTGCCCAGCCCTCTCCTTGAAGTACAGGTGTGTCTTCAAGCACCAGAAGGCATGACTGGCATTGCAGGAGGTTTTGTATGAAGTCTCAAATGGAATTCACAAGCTATGTCTTTTACTGGTTCTAATTCGACCTTTCCAAACAACACCAGTTCATTCATATGGGCACCTCCAGGTACCAGAAGATAGTTAATACCTGTGGAGTAGCCCAGGGTTCCATCCTGCATACTATCATCTTTAAACTGTATGTGGAGCCCATTGGGGCTCCACTCACTGATAATGCGATCAAAATTCACTTATATGCCAATGATACACAACCCCTCAAACACTATCTTCACCCTATCCAGGCATGGATGTCCAACAGCTACCTAAAGCTCAACCCACAAAGATTATGTAGCAAGTACAGCATGCAAAAAATATTCAAAACCTGGCTCAGTGAAATAATGCGAAAAAGACATAAACATAAAGATATTCAATGTTCACCAGTCCTACAATTGAAAAACCAGAGCGATGAATTCCCAGCTAACGCTCTTGGTAAACAGACAGTAGGGGAGTCCAGACTTCTCTATTATGGGCTTGAGAACAATTGTTGTTTTCAAAAAAGTCTATTTTAGTCCTCCATATTGATGTTCATTGTGCTGAGATCCCCCGTGGGTAATGGTCTATGCATTTCAAACCCCAAATTCCTTTGCAGGTTCTCATCCGGACAAGGGCTTGATGAATTCTTGGGGCACGGATTGAGAATATCAATTTCTTAGACCATGGATCGACTTTGAAAAGCAAGACAAGGGGCAAATCTTTTTCGTATTTTGTATCTATATTATGGAACTCTTTCCACTCAACGCACACTCAGACGTCAAACACTTTACATTTTCCAAAGGCATTAAGGCATGGCTCTTCAACTAGATTACTTTTACCACTAACTTACCGAGCCCAGGGATACCGTAATAAGGTGCCTGTTTGTGCATTGTAAGCGTTTCTTTCATTTAAAAGAGACTACAGTTATGCCATACCACTAATCCACAAAGCAGATTTATTAGGTATATAGGGGCATATTTACAAGCCCCTTGCGACACTTTTGCGCCGCCGTTGCGTCACGCATGTGACGCAGCGGCGACGCAAACCATGCGCCGCGTTGCGCTATATTTACAACGTGACGCATCTAGGGAGATGCGTCACGTAGTAAACCCCTGTGCCACATGAAACCTGCGTCAGGTTTCATGTGGGCGTACCGGCGCAGTGGGGGGCGTTCCGGCGCACGAACGCCTCGGAAAAGTGACGTAGTGAAATCTACAAGATTTCACGCAGTCACTTTTCCGACGCTGGTGCGTCAAATCCTTACGCCTGCTTCAAGCAGGCGTAAGGATTGACGCACCATGTTAGGGATAGGGAAGGTTGGAACAGTGCTGGAGTTGCGTCGCGCTTGCGACACAACTTCAGCACTGCGCCAACCTTCCGCCGGCAGATGCGTCACGCATCTGCTTATCCTTGCGCCACGATGCGCCGCATTGTAAATGCGGCGCATCGGACGTGGCGCAAGGGTAAACTTGCGTGACGCATTTTCCCTGGCGCATCCCTGCTGATATGCAGGGATGCGCCAGGGAACGTAAATATGCCCCTAAGTGCTTTATAAAGCACTCAAAGCAGCTTGATATATATGCATGCATCGATTTGTGTAGAAGATACCTGGATACAAAGCAATGGTGTAATACACTGTAAGGGTGCTGCCCACAGGGGGACTGGGTGAGGGCACAACAACGTGAGAAAAGTGTGACAATAAGGTAACATAACAAACTAGCAACAGTGAGTGTTTAAAGGATGGCCCAAAACAATTTCATGTTCGCCAAAGTAGCAGAGGGCAGTCGAGGCTGTTGTAAAAAGTTGGTTTCGGGGGTTGCTGGAAACTCCCTTCAGATAGGTATGGTTACCAGGAAACTACACAGCGACAAGATTTCGATTAAAAAGTTGGATTCTGAGAAAATCTCAAAAGCACAGGAGGGATGGTGTTGACTGATATGGCTATAGGTTACTGTATTAAAGTATGCACAACATGCATAAAATCGGCAATTATTGTTTCTGTAAGAAAAATGGTTATTATTTGGTGAGGATGTGAGTACTGCCTAAGTAATAAAGCCCAAAGTCCTGTAAGGGAAACATGTAGTTCCAATTATTAAATGCTGGGCTAAACCCCTGATAGAGGGCCCAGAGCAGAGACACTTAAGTTTGGAAAATGTGCAAAGTATTCAGCAACATGGAAACAATCAAAATGGTCAAAACACAGCTCAATAAAACGTCCGCAACTAATTTCTGAAAACTAAGAATAGTTTAATAAAAGATGACACCAAAACAACTAAAATCCAATAAGGGGGACCAAAAATATGAATTTTTAAAGTTTCAAAAGTGCCCTGAAAAATAAAGCATCATCCATAAATTACAGTTTCTAGTTGACAGCAACCTCGGCACAATTTCAGGCCAACCTCGATGGAGCAGGGATCAAATACACTAAGTGGGTGATCCTGGTCGAAGTTTTTACCTTCTGACTTAGGGCCTGATTTAGATTTTGGCAGACAGGGTTTTACTCTGTGAGGGCGATAGTGTAAAGTACTCCACTGACCTGATGGAGTCCCCTCCTGCCAAATTTTGGGAAGTTTGCCAGCCCAGCTGACATATCTAACCGCTGTCATAGTGGTTCCTGTCAATGCATTATAAGTGTAATGGATGGCTGCATCAACATGAGGAAGCTGCACAGCAAACATAATATATATTTTTTTTTTCGAAGCAAAATCTCAAAGTGGGATATTGATTCTGAAAATAAAAAAAAGCAATCCCCCCTCGCCATTGGATTTTTTCCCATGGTGAGGGGGGCATTTTTAAGTTTACACTGCCCCTTACTCTCTGGTTTTACCTGGAGGTGAAGGACAGTAACAACTGGCCATGTACTTGCCCACTCTAAATCGTGTGGGTGGACCCATGGCCAAACCTCCGATGGCCCTTACTCTGTCGGGCCATAAGAGGGTTATGTCAGCAGCGAAGATGGAGTAGTCGCTGTTGTCGATATAATGAAGTTGTGTCTGGCTCTAAATGCAGTGGACGGACCTTCAGTTTGGTACAGAGAGTACTCCACTGCTGTTGTAATGGAGTAGGCTCTGCACCAACCTATAAATCAGGTCCTTAGTCTTTTTTATAGCAGTCAAAATCTTCCACCGGGGCAAGGGTTAAGGCTCTATCTGAGGAAGTCCCTTCAAATTCAGAAAGCCACTGGATGAGGTCTCGTTGAAGCCACTAAAGTCATTGGTTTTAGCAAGAAAAGCTCTGAACAGGAAAATTCAACCTTTGTGGCAGTCAAAGTTCTCTTGTTGGGAGAATACTTTTTGTGCCTTCACCCAGTTAAGATTTCTACCTTAGGACTAAGTCTCTTTTTTGAAGCTCAAAATCTTCCAGTGAGGAAAGCGTGAAGCTGTATCTGAGGAAGTCCTTCCAAAAATCGAAAAAGCTTTGTCTTCAATATATTGTAAACCTCCAGAGTTCTTCGAAGTCCAAACATTTTCTAGGTCCCAACTTAACAGACTTTCTGGGGCTGGTCCTCTTAGCCACACCTCAGGCTTCCCTAAAGCTCCCATAACCTCTGGCACAGCACTTAGGGGCCAGGATATACTCCAGCAGAGGCTACCAGTAAGGTCTAGTCCAGTTCCATTTGTAACTGGTCCACTGTGCACTCCAAGGAAAGGGATTTTAGCCTCTTGTTTAGTCCCTGTAGCCACACAGGAGGTTAGAAACTGACCCTTGGAGTTTACTTCTTAGTCCTAGCAATATGTGGGAGCATGTCTAACCCTTCAGGTCTCCACACAGATTACAGAAAACAGGTCCAGTTCTCTTCTGTTCTACAACAGGTCCAGAAAGTGCCACTTTTATGCAATTCACAAGTCAATGTGTGGGGTGACTCCTGCATACTGGTTTAAGCTAGGGAGATTGTTAAACCACTGTTTTTAATATTTATTAAAAATCCAATTCAATGCTGAAATAGAATTTTTGTTACACATATAGGAAAGGTATCTTTAAAACAGTTATACTTTCCCTGCCTGCAGAGCCTGCGGCCAATTAACATTGGCCTGCCTGCAGCTGCCGTACCAGTGCTGCACTGATGAGGTGCGAAATACTGCTTTCAAGGCAAAGATAATGGGTTAGACCTTGCAAGATGGCTTAGTAGGGAATTAATGTGACCCAGATTAACCCAAGTAGGGCTGTTTAGCTGTGTTCAGGAACTACACAAACTTAAAAGGGACAAGGAGAAGACCTGTACTTTTACAGTTTACTGATAAAGGAAGCTTGGAGAAGAGGGGTCTTTGATCCCAAAACACACTTTATTACCCTGGTTTTAGTCTCAGCTGAGGAGGGAGCTGGAGGGGCTGCTCTTCACCTCAAACACACCCCTAAATGTGTGCTCCAAGCTCTCTCTGGGGATAGAAAGATTTTGACATCTTGGAATTTGCTGAGAATGGTGCACTGTGGGATAGTTCACAGTGAGGCAAACTGGATGTGTAGCAAAGTTGGGAAGGTTTATCATTGGGGACGTTTTGCTCATTGGTCAAGAAGTATACAGGAGTCCCTCTATTACACAAAGTAAATGAGAAAGAGGTATCTCTCCTACACCATCCTCCAAACCACACATCCAAACACACAAAAGGGTGCAGGAGGCAAGAGAAGTAAACAAAAGGTAAATGTGGTGCACACACTGTTTGTTAAAAATACCTCCACCCACAAACTCTGGCATGCTTCATCTTTGGGCTTGCTAACGACATCCCTGCGCAGACCAACACCTGGGATGGAGAATAAATGTGGGGAAGACAATACAAACAAATAATATTAGGGATCAAAAATGTGCAGAAATCAGGTTTAAAACTGGCTCAGGAATATCCTCTCTATATTTTATTCCTTGATTTCCTGGTCAGGATTAAAATATATATAATATAGGATGGTGGTGATGTGGCGAATTATTAGCCCTACGTCCCTCCTATCTGCATGCGTGTCAACATACTTCAGCTGTATTTAGTAGCCCAAAGGGGTCATCTGGCTTTCTTCAGGACTATAGATCCAGTATAACCCCTACTCTCCTACCTTACCTAGTCGGTAGATTGAGGTCTGACCAATTCCGGTCTGAGACTGTGTAATCACACTTCAGTATTTCCTACAATGAAACATAACACTAATAAACATACCATATTACACAATGAAAAAATTACTCTCAACTGTACTACAAACTAAAGACGAACAAAGTTCATTGCTCAAACATATGTAAATTGCGCCAAATGCAATAACTCACTACTTTTCATAATGCATCATATTGTGTTGGTGGATCAACAGTTACCCACTCTTATTTAGTTCAAGGTGACCAATCCCATCTTCACCTGAGCGTACTCATCTCAGTAATAGTATTTGGAGAACATCGTTAGTGGTCACAATATTTGTATGGTTCCTGCTATTAGTAGGACTAAAGCAAAAAATATGTGCATATCCTTTAAAACATTTTTAGGTATACATTTTTTATATTTCATTTTATTTTGTGTGTAAAATGTGACTATCTCCAAAGGTGATATGCCACATACGATGACACAATTTATAATTACTAGCAGTACTAATTTACTTAAAGGAATGCACCCTATTCCTGCTCTGCAAAAAGATGGTTCACAGGCACCCTACTGAGTAAGTGTTGCCACCAGGACCCCTCCACTGCCTCATCAGTGTTTCATTTAATTACTGGGTTACAGTGGGGACCCCGTCATACTTCATAAGATATGGTGCAGCACTGGTACAGCAGCTGCAGGTGGGCCAATGATAATTGGCCGCAGGGCCTGCAGGCAGGGAAAGTATAACTTTTTTAAAGATACCTTTCCTACATATTTAACAAAAATCCTCTTTTCAGCATCGAACAGTGGTTTAATAACTTCTCTAGATTATACCAAACCCAAGATAAAGGATTATCACATTAATTGTACTTTATCTTTGTCTACCCAGAGCCAGCTTCAGGCCTAACAGTGAAAGTAGCTTTGGGTGACCGGTCACTGTAGCAACACGCAAACAATACATTCCTATATGTTCCACTTTGAAACACCAGGCACCCTGCCTTGTGGGCTACAAAGCCTGCTTAGTGGTAAGTTTCTTAATAGGTCAAAATAGTGTTTCCCTGTTGTCAAAAGGTGTATTTTGACAGGTCACCAACAGTTCTAAGAGCTACAGGATTCAAGCTACACATGTAGGCCTGAAGCCATCTTTTCCTTGTCAGCCACATGAATAGCACAATAGGTGCTGCAATCCAGAAATATCAGTTAACTTTCTATGTCATTAGTGTACTGTCTTACACCATATACTATGGCTTTACTTGAAATATGAATATGCCAGTTGGGGTTTAATCAATTTTACAATGCTTTAGGGGTCATACACTGGACACAGGGTAGCATTACATCAGTGTACAGTGTCCTAAATCCAGAATTTACAGTCAGCAATATAATATGTGTGGCCAGGCATAAATGGGCATTTTCTCACAGTTTCCATTACAGCCTAGTTGTGACACCAAAACGCCCACAATAGGAAAACAGCATCATTTCTCCATACTCCATTGTGATAATTTATTACAGTTGACTTTTGTATGCTGCCAGAGCTGGCCGACAAAGATAAAAGCGAAATTATGAGACCAACTCCAGCTTCCAATTGAACAACTGTGATTCCATTTAAAGAAATAAAAGATTGCCAACCTTTTCAGCTTTTCTACTCTTTTAGAATGCCCTATAAAAAAGCTACAGAACTTTGATGTTGAGAATTTAAAAGGGGTGAATGGTGATAGTGCAGGTGTTTGCTTTAAGAGATTTAGACCTATATGTACCACACAATTCCCCATACACACAGAATGAGTACAACCCTTTTATATATCAGTCCCTCAGTACCTGAAAAGGATATTGTAAGTCAATCCTAAAAAAGAAACTCAGCCTTCAGTTGTTTTGCCATAAAACCATGCGGTGACTTGCAAATACTTACAGTAAGGGTACTTTGTCTAAAAGACCAAGACCTATTCTGATATTACAATGCCCTGAGGAAGAGTAGAGTGGTAGACCTTCCTGTCTCTTTTAAAATATTTAATATATACACAGCTAACCTGATATACTCTGCATAAATGCTTTTGAACTTTAAGCCTGCTAAGTGTTTTCCTTTACCAGAAAGCCACAGAATGAAGGCATGCACAAGCACCACAACATCATTTAAAATATATAAAATCAATTTTGAGATATTTTTCTCAGCATAATCATCAATGAATGTGGTTTAGCTAATTAGGATGGTTCCTTTTCACTAAACCTCAGTATAATTTGCTTATTTTTATGCAGATTATTACTGTTTGTGAAATTAACTTTTTTTAATGTCTTTCTATTTATGTTATACAACGTATATATAAATGTTTTAATATAAGGTGCATTGTTTAGCCACATTGTGTATATCCGGCATATAAGTCCCAAACTAATGTAGACATCTTTTTTTATTCCTTGATTGCGAAGAATAAGCTTTCTCTGCTCTTTTATTACATTGCAAGCAATTAAAATCTTCGCTCATTTATTGATAAATAGCAAAGAACACAGTAGCAAAATTGTGAAATCGAAAGTAAAACGGTAAAGTAAACCAATGTTAGTGACATTAGTTTCACACATGCACTAAGGGCCCGATTCAAAGAGGGCCTCCGCAGTCGTGGCGGGACTTCCGCATTGCATGTTCTCATTGCAGTTTCTCATTGCGGAGGTCCCGCCATGAGTGCGAGCTCCCCGCCATGACAGCGGGCCTCAGCCACGACTGCGGAGGCCCTTTGTGAATCGGGCTGTAAGAGCTTTAGAAAATCCTGAATCACCTTCAACAAGTCAAGAAATCGTCTTTATTATGCTGATACATGTTAAAAGAAAGTGCACTAGCAGGCCTGTGTTTGCATTCGTTGGTATAGTAAAGCAAGACCTCATACATCTGTAACTAATTGCTATGATAACAGTAAGCTATGCCCATTGATCGCACATAAGCACACTAGAATCAATGCTATCACAGATTTATTGCTTATTATCAGTAAAGTGGAACAGATCATGAAGTAAAATAGAGTAAAGCATATATTGACATCTTCCAGAATGTCAATATAAACAGGCAATTACATGTTCTACAGCCCCAGAGTAACAAACATATTTGACCAATTTTCAGAATGCATTATCTACACAGTGTTCATAATGCTGTAGAAACAAAAATGTTAGAACATTTTCCACCACGTCCAAGCAAACGCAAATTCCCAGTTTGCAGGCAGAAAAGGTATATAGAGACATTATCCACAAAGAAAATCATGTGCAGACACAGGCACAAAATGGCAAATTAACAACAAATCCGGCAAGGGCGCGCACCCATATTCATAACAGCACTCACATACGTATGCACACAATGGCATGCAGATGCACGTAGATACAAGAAGGCACAAAGACAAGTGCAGAAACAGAGAAGCACAGACAAACATACACACTCACAGCGGCACACAGAAAGCCATGCAGTGAAGCAGCCTACTCTAAACACATGCATAGAAGGCGGAAGAAAAGGATGTGGCGAGAAGGTGTGCATGCCCACACGCATACATTTCTAAATATACACATGAGCACACAGATGGACAAAAATAAACACAAGAAATCGCACAGGCACACAAACAACCAGACAGATGGGAACAGGGCCGGCTTTATCATTGGTGGCGCCCGGTGCCACAATCTTTTTTGCACTCCCCCCTTATGACCTCCTCATATTCCTTCACTACCATCTGGGCAAAAATGCCCCTCAACTCTCCATAGCCTCTCTCTCAGATACATTTCGTTTGTTATAAAGTGCTGGTAAAGGTTGGATTTACAATTCCACTCAGCTATCCACATAAAATACAGATCTGCTCTTTGCAGCAGGCATATTAACCCTCTGCACTACTTTACAGGCAAGTGAAAACTGCCACTAGACAAAAGTTCAATCTCTCTCTCTGACAGGAACATTAATCTCAAGAGTTATTATGACATTTTTATTGCTGCCTGAAAGTTGGATGCACAAGGAACTCTGCAGCAGGTGCTTTTAAATCCTACTTTATTGCTAAACACAGTACCCCTGCTGAGGTCAGTGCCCCCCCCCCCCCACCCCCCCAAGTCAGCGCCAGTGTGGCCAGACCGGTCACACTGCCCTAAAGCCGGCCCTGAATGGGAACAAACAGCCATGCAATAATTTTACGCTGCTGCCCTTTTCCCACATACAACTAACAAATTATGTGCAACAGTGTTTTACCCTACTGAGTTCACATGTATTGAATGAAAGATGTTGCTACAATTATGTTACCATTCCAGGACATCTGCCTGGGAAACTGTCCTCTTGAACTTTCTCCTATGGGAGCATTGTCCTATCTTTTCACATACTGAATGGCTTAAGGACTGCGGAATTGTCCCACTGATTTCTTTGCATTTTGTGTCTTCTTTATGTCACCTGACACACACTCCATATGAACTGACCAATGGACTGAGTGGTCTGACCAGATGAGGTGTTTCCAGGAGGTGTCACCCCCGGAAACTTTAAGCATATAATATCGTCCGATTTAATGGATTGGAGGGCTTTTGCGCATTTGAGCATTCAGCATTATAACAGCGATTTGCGTGTATGAAGCTTGATGGTGACGGACAATTTGCTAGTCTGCATTGCCTTCTGATTACAAACTGCTAACGGAGATTTTGCAGAACTTACCTGGCAAATTAACTTGCCTGATGCTAACTCATCTGGCCTCTTTCCCGAACTGACACATATGATATATGTGATTGTGGTCTCTTCCTTCTTTGGGGACCACTCGTACTGGCACAACTATCCCTTTTCTGAACTCTTAAGCTCTTATCTGGTCCTTTCTTTATTTATCTTATTACCTTATGTGGTCTATTGATGCACTTATCTTTCTAATATTTGATAAACTAAACAACATTTACTAATTCGACTCATCTGTCATGATGCATCCTTACATAAGTGAATGTGCATTTCAAATTTTGGTTTACTAATGACTAGAGGTGATCACATTGGAGAGATCACAGAGAACCAAATTCTAATGTTACTATTTTGTATAGCTTTAGCTGAACTCTTGGTGTATATGATTTTGGCTCGCCTACATTTATTCAGGAGATTTGGGCTT
The DNA here is from genome assembly GCA_963921515.1 of Calotriton arnoldi. Classification (NCBI taxonomy): domain Eukaryota; kingdom Metazoa; phylum Chordata; class Amphibia; order Caudata; family Salamandridae; genus Calotriton; species Calotriton arnoldi. The sequence continues at coordinate 752,135 of CAWUFW010006131.1, read as the reverse complement.
TCAATGATAATTCTTTACCATTGCAGCATTTTTAGAGTAATCTACATGAGCTTGATATCAACGTTGTAATTCAGTTATCCAATTCCTGGTCCTCATTGGATGACTGTTGGGACCCTTTATATCCAACCCCTCTCAGCACCCAGCAAGGTCCATTGGAGGACCAAGAGAGAGGTAATTTCATCCTTGAATTTCCCATCCAATTAGTATTTGGGGCCCAGTAAACGCGACAGCATTACTCTAGTGAGAAAATCGAAGACAACTCAGCTTCCCATTTAAACACATGCATTCACCGCTCTATTGAAATAGCAATAGGATCAGTACTAAAGGCAACAGGTCTATAATTTAATACACCACCCAAGCTACCAGTAACATTAGACAGAGTCGTACTGGCATTTCTGCAGCCTCATCACTGCCCTATGCAGAGTAACAGCGGTCAGTATAGAAGAGAGTAAATTCGAGATTGGAAACTTTGAACGCTCTGCTACCTTGACTATTGAAATGAAGATACTCTGTTCCGTTACTTTGAGCGACAGAAAGGCTGTCATTGACAGTACCTATAAAACGTATTAAGAGATCAGTTTTTTCCTGCACAAAAACTCACACTTGCCTCAATAAATATACATCAGGGTGAAGGCCTAGCATTTTACCACCATTGTGACTGCCAGCTATTTGGAAGCCTAGTGTTACTATACATCCCCCTCAGGACGGACAGCAGGTTGTGCACCCCCACTTGACTGGATGGGCTGCTTGTCGGGACTTGAGCAATGACCTTGAGTTCTAGTCAGAGACAAGGTCCCATTCAAAGAGAGCTAGTAAAAAGAATATGAAGATGAGAAAGGCCCCTGCTGTCCCTCACCAGGTCAGGTACAAAATGCACTGCAACCTTATGCACCACAAGACCCAACACAAAAATGGATAGCCAGCACCTGCAAACTCACAGCCTCAGCTTACACAAGCACAATTCGAAAAGTAACATCCTAGTGACCTCAAACTGTTAACAACCATTCCGTAAAGTCCCAGTATCCACATCCACAAGCTTCAATGCCTGCACAGTCACATTACAGCTGGCATCATAGCACTCTGCACAGTTAAACACACCCTGCACAGATCCAGCAACAATCGGCACCCACAGTCAGAGCACACTCAAACTCAATAGTCTAAACTCCACTCATAGCATTACATGACAACTTAGTTACAACCTGTGACAGCGAAGGCATGGCAACAGGTACAATTTCCAAAGCCAACACATCCTGAAAGCCGCAAATAGCACAGACTTTACTCATTCCTTAGACACCCGCTAGCATGTTGTTGACGTACATAGGCAGAAATCCACAGCCTACATCTGAGTTTAAAGAAGAAGCATGGAATAGACATTCTGATTTGTGAGTGCACCTCTATCTTCTCACACACATACAGTCACAGATAATAATTTCACATGGAATCCATAGACAATCTCTTATCCTCCTCACCAAACACTCCTTGCACAACTACTTCCTGCGCGCACACACACACATATTCACCCAAGACCTCCTGTATAGGCAGCCCTTAATATTACCTCCTACAGACTCAGCCGAGGCCCCCTACAAAGACAAACACACGTACACTCTCTAAACACACAACTGACATTCCCTTCACTGCCAACAGCACACTCTATGTACAGCCTGCCTTTGCACTTCCATAACAGCCTCAACTGGGCACCCTTCATGAGAACATTGGAGGGATACTTTTTGGCCACAAAAATGTTGAGACCCGGACCCTGAATACAAGTAGTACAAGTTACCTGTCACACAAAATCAGAGGATGCCCGGATTATTGTAAAAAACATAGCTAACTATGAATTCAGGAAACACCCTAGTTAACTCTTCACACCTTGCCTAATGCTTATTGTGCTTCTGCACACTTCTGGGCATCATCCCATGCCCAGCCCCATTTGCTATCTCCTCAAGGCCCCAACAATCATTGCCATTAGCCCCTAATATTCCAGGCATGGTTATTTCCCTGCATTACCACACCAACAATTCATCCACAACTATCACAACATCACACTCTTGGAACAGCCATCTTCTCGAAAAGTCACAAAATAGTGCACAGCCAATCTTCAACACTCCCTTCAGTAATTCTTGCATGTTTATACCCCTCCACCTCCCTGCAGAGCCTCGCAGCATATCATGTACAGCACAACACTGCCTGCACATCCTTTTCCCCCACACTTCCTACACGGTTAGCACGTTTCATGTTCTGCAATTATTGAAGTACAAGAACTTTACCCCGTAGACATGTGATCTCTGCAAATTTAAAAGCAGCCACTTGACACCAGCATCACAGCTAGCTCTCTTGTAATCCCTGCATAGTCAGCCTCTATGCACGTAGCCCCATCATCCCATGCAAAGCATGACATAAACTGCACATCTATTTCCCTCATCATTCCCTGCATACTAAAACTCCCACCTTCGGAAAGCCACACTGTGACATTCCATACACAGCTCAACACGACCTGCACAGACAATGCCACCAAACCCATATTTCAATCAGCCTTCCATGGCTGATACTCTCTGTATTCTCCTACTGACCATACTCTCAAGGCAGCAATTTGTATGCCCTCTAAGCCTTTCTTGGCACTATGATGTATCACATAAAACCCAACTCAACACTTTCTACACAACCATAACCGTTCCCCAAAAAATACTCCAAAGCGTAGGCATCCACGGCATAACGTCCACAGCCAGTCGCACAATATTTGCTACATGGGAATTTAATCACATTTCACACTCCCCACACAAACAGCCCATGAACTATCAGCCTCCCACACCCCTTGTGCACCTGACATTGCCAACATAGATCACTCCAACACCTCCACCCACAAAAACACATATGCCAACTCAGTGGTACCACATTGGAGGGATTTTTGAAGAAACACAAAAATGCTGAGGAACGGTTATAAAATGCATGTGAACCGCAATGAATGTGATATGAAAGTCATAAAAGACAAACAGGAGATCAAGATTATTTTATAAGGAAAACCAACAGCAGCAGGACTGCTACCCTACTCCTCTGGCCTGTAAATGGAGTGCTTTCGGCCGCGCAACATGTTAGGAGCATGGATGCATGGATTTGGTTAAGGGTTCGTGCACACTCTGTGGTTGCTATTGTGGGAGGGTAGAAAGGAAGTGCTGTTGTAGGATCGCAGAGAGGGACTACATTTTTAGCTCTGTCATCAATGTAAAATGCGTAACAGAGAAAATATAAAAGCCCATCTATGTATAGTTTTAGCTATTATTTCATGAGCTCTAGCAGATTGCTAAAGTTGTCCCTGTCCACATCTAAAAATGAACACTTACTAGGTCCTCTGTGCACAAAATAGGAAGGGTACCTTTTGAGAGCAGCAAGTTCACAGTTTTCCATGCTGAACATGTGACAGCTAACAGGAGTGGTGATCGAGACTCATTGTCGAGGCTGTCCAAATTTGCACCCTGTTAGAAAAAGAATAAATTACACACGAGATATAGAAGAAGACAAAAAACGCATGAAACGTATGAGAACAAAAGACATACTTAGGTAAGATCGATCATTTGAACAGGTTCAGAAAGATTACCGGTGGCTTTCAAAGAAAATGTTCAAAGAGTGGCTTTCAGATCTTTTTTTGGGTGTCTGCATTTAGACCACACATGTAAATTAGGGTGATTAGTATTACGCAGTGTACTATATAAATATAGCAGTCTTTTTTTCTATCTTGGTTCACTCTTTCAGTGTTTCTTATACGGTTGAATCGTTAAAGTCAGAGAATGAGCAAAACTCATGCCGGCAAGTCCATGCAGTGCATTTGTTCCATAAATAACAGCTGAAAGTTTTAAATTACTGACTACCATGAAGTGAAAATTACTAAGCTTCCAAACATAAGATAAACACCTGAGAGTATTATGAATCAAAGAACAATGCTTGAACATGCCTCAAATACGGCACAGAAGAAAAGACAAGCTTTGGCAAAGACTATGGGGCAGATTTACAAGGAAGTGCCGCAGCGCGGCAACGCAAGCCCTTTGGCTGCGTCACGCTGCAGCACTTCCAAAGCACAGGAATGCGATATATTGACAATAATATGTCGCATTCCTCTGCTCTCCCCTGCGATGGCGCACAAACAGCTGCCATGCGCCGGCGCAGGCACCCTTGCACCATGGTGCAAGGATGCCTGCGTCATGGGGAGATTGTTTTTGTGCAGGAAGGGGCACCTTCCTGCACAAAAACAGTCACTACAGGCATTTTCCTCTTTCAATGCGTGCTGTAGAATGCAGCCCGCATTGAAAGAGGAAAAAACGAGGAGAAATGAAAACATTTCTCCTCGTTGCGCCTCGCTACGCCTCCCCTGGGGAGGCGTAGCATTCTAAAGCATTTCCATTTTTACGATTCCTTGTAAATCTGGAAATGTGTCTTGTTCCATGGGTGTTGCGTGGGAACACCCACAGCAACACCCATGGAATGCCCCTTTCACGCAAAGTGCTGCGTGTAAAGGGGCCATATTTACAAGGACAGGAAAAGTCACGCAGGGTGGCTTTTCCTGTGCTTGTAAATATGGGGCAGAGAAATACGCCACCAGTTCGTCACAAAAAGTGACGTTCTGGTGGCGCAGGGGGCTTGTAAATCTGCCCCTATATTTCCAAATGCTCTCAGCACGGTGCTATTGGCTTGTCAATGCATTGGCAAAGCCAAAAGTGGCAGTCGGCCACTTTGGAATTGTATTTCCAATGCTTCCAAGATGGCCGTCATATTGCGTGTAGTCATGTTACCTGTGACGGGCAGCTAAAGACATTTGCACCATGACTGGCAAAAAAAGTCTAACTTTCTTCACATTGCAGGGTTCATATATCACTCACAGATTGTAAATAACACAGGTATATTTTTAGTACTTAGGCCCATACATGAAAAATGCAGAAAAGTAGCTTTGCTCAGTCTAAGACTACTGGAAAATGCAACTTGGCTAAACTTTAAACTGAGCCACGCATATTATGCCCAGGTGAAGTGGCCCTCAACGAAATTACTTCAGAGTTTGAGTAATTTCTCGTCAAGCAGATGCACTTGCTCATAAACTCACCTACATAGTATAATACCCACTACTATTAATCTTGCTGGTTAGGAACACTTGCCTGTGATACATGTTCATTTTGAATATTTTCACATAAAACATTACTCCGTTTTCTATTTTGCTTATATGGAATACTCTTCGACAGCACACATTTTGGCTGTAATTGTTCAGTGACCCCGAGGAATATTTTATAGCAAAGTATTATGATGGCTACTAACCTTCTCCAATAATAATCCCGATGGTATTGGCTTTTGGCTCTGTATTCTAAATAAAGTTCAAGCTTATTCCTGTCTTAGTTACTTAAAACCATACATGCAGCAAAAAATGCAAACGTCACTATCAACAATTAGCTTAAAGGTTTCTCTAGAAGCCCATACAAAACATAGCTTAAACATGAGTAAATACGATGTAAAAGAGAGGTAAAACAATGGTCTCGAGGTTTCATCACAGCCTGAATCTGGTCAACGGGACTTCCGATTCAACATTGGTGAGGTGAAAAGGGCCCAGAGTGCATGTTACCAAGAGGACAGTTCATATGTCGGTAGGGCCACAGTTTCATCAAAGGGTTATGAGTGGAGAGGAGAAACAAAAAGGATAAAAATAAGTTGTCCTGAGGCGCCCAAACAACTCTAAGGGGCATATTCTCAAGGAACTGTCACCGAGTTAACAGCACTTTATCGCAGCCAAAGTCGCGATAAAATTATCGCCCCATTCACAAGCTGGTGCTAACAGCCGACACCACCAGTTTACTTGCGAAAGCATCCGCAAAAAACATCGCCACAGATGACCCCGGCAACTATCGCTAATGAGATGCAGAATAGGCGTTCCCAAGCAAAAAGCCGCGACAACACCACACCTCAACATTCTCAACAACCAGCCACATCAGCGGTAAGACCACAAAACAGGCGATAAGGCACGTTAGCAGCAGGAAAATAACTCCTGCTCCGACCTGGTGTAAAGTCGGCAGACAACCTGCACCATCAAAGGGAGCCCAGCCCAGAGTCACACATGAAGAACAACAGATGCCATGGAGCCACTCACCATGCATCCCCGAGAGGGCAACAACACCCACCGCCACCACCCCCAGGACCGCACCCCCCCCCGGCACCCCCTCCTCCCCCCGGACTACCACAGGGGCAGCACAGACAAAGACAGCGGACCTTCAGGAAATGCACCAGCCTCACAGACCTAACACCAGACAACGTCAATGCCCACTACAGGCTCAAAAGGACAACCATCCTCCGCATCCTGAACATCATTATTGCCCACAGGCTGACGGTTCCAGCACAGCGGACAACCAACATCCCTCCACAGACAAAGCTGCTGGCTGTGCTGCACCTGTTGGCCTCTGGTACCTCCCAACCAACACCCGCCAGAGTCGGAGGAGTCGCACAGCCAGCCCCATCCAAGTTCCCCACACCTGTCCTGGATGCCATCATCAGCTAGGTACCCCAGTACCTATACGTCCCCCACAATGCGAAGGAACAGCTGGAGACCAAGCAAGGACTATACGCCAAAGCTGGATTCCCGCACGTGTTGGGGGCAATCGACTGCACACATGTCCTACTTGTGCCCCCTGCTGACACCGCACACAAGTACCGCAACAGAAAGCACACGCATCCCATCAACGTGCAGGCAATAGTGGACCACAGGGGACTCTTCACCAATGTCATAGCCAACTACCCAGGCAGTGTGCATGATCCCTTCATCTTCTGACAGTCCAACATCAACCAGCACTTCCAGGATGGCACCTATAGAAATGCACTGCACGTTGGCAAGTACCAAATGAACACACCACACCCCTCTACTCCACAATCACACAACTCACAACTGTGGCACTGCACACGTCACAAAATCACATACAACATGCCAAACAACATGCCCACCCACCATACACGACAGCACAACTTACTGTGGCAACCTTGGTTAGCCATGTACATGAGACATCAACGGCATGGCACCCCAGCCACACAATTCCGGAATGTGGGGTGAGGTGGGAACCAGGCATGTGCGAAGGAGGCAAGTCACCCATGAATGAGAATGTACACAATGCCAAGTGTGGCGGAGATGTGCTGGACAGACTGCAGTATGCAGACCACAGACATATCCATGTCTACATGCACTGCTGGTGTCTGGAGTGTAGTGGACAGTGGACGCAACCATGTCACCCCAGCCAGTGGGGAAGCCCAAGGAAATGTAGCTTGTGACGTCCCCCCCTGTATGCGTGTGCGGAGTGGGCTGGCCCGGCGTTTGCCAGGCCAGCGTAGGGGTGTGAATAAAAAGCGCGTAGCTCTGGGCGTGGTTCTCTTCCGGAATGCCCAACGTGTCTGCCAGGGCGGCGCCTCCCACCCGGCACGAGGACGACGTCGTCGCCTTGAGCGGTGTGGCCTGCGATCCTGTGCGCCTGCTGCACCCCAGGTCGCTGGTCCCCGAACCCGTCATGCCCGCCCCTGCGCAGCCAGGCCTCACTGCTCACCTGCCGACACCGGCGTGTGTCAAAGAGGGCCCACCACGTGCCGGCGCAAGCTCAAGCCCGAAGCACGCGACCGTGGCAGCCTCCTCAGACCATCACGGCCTCTGCAACACAGGCCCGCTTTACTCCTTTTTCGTTGGCGTACTCCACCGCTGCCTCGGGCCTACACTACGGTCGAGTAGGTCACACATGTGGAACTGAGTCTTGATTTCTGCATGGCGGAGTTCATATCATTGTACGCAAGGAGACGAGTAAGAGGAAGACGCGGTTCAGTCCGGAGGAGAAAAGGGCCATCATTACGGAGGTGTTCGAACACTGCCGACAACTGCTCTGGTGTCACTAACTCTGTGCATCGCGGGCCAATGACCCGTGGCTGTGGGCCACTGCTGACCGCTGCCTCGGGCCTACACTGCGGTCAAGTAGGTCACACATTTGGAACTGAGTCTTGATTACACAATGGCTGAGTACACAATTTATGGCTGAGTTTACATCACTATACTCCCTTCGATGTGGTGACACAAAGTATGTGCATGGCATCCCAACCACACGTGTCTGTGGGTCCTGGATGACTACGCATTCGGCCTACACTGCGGTCGAGTAGGTCACACATTGGGAATTCAGTCATGAATCATTAATGGCAGACTTGACATCATTGCACTGGCCTCATCGCAGACTGCATCCCCTTTCAGCTCCGGTGCCACTAAGTCTGTTCCCCGACATCCATGGACACTTTCTGGTTGAACTTTGGTGGCGACTGAGTCTATGGACTGGGGCTTGTCTTCATCATCATGTCGGTGATACTGACTTTGTGGCAAAAATGAGGCTGTAGCATTCCACTCCTCCATTTGCCGCTTCTGGCCGGCTTCTGCCCTCTGCATCATGCCCTGGAGGACACCTTCCACTGTCCCCCGCAAACCTCCGCTACATTCACCTTCGACATCGACGAGGACCCACTCACCTCGCGTGGCCCTATCTCACTGCACCGCAAGTCCCCGTTCCAGGGCAGTGTGCCTGTGCTGGCCGCAGTGCATCCGGAGCCACTAACTCTGTGCAGCTCAAGTCATGGCCCCTGTCTGATAGCATATTGGATGGCCTCTGGGTCGATGGACTGGGGGTCATCAAGACCATGTGTCTGTGGCCCTGCGCTGTCCGCTGCCTCTGGCCTCAACTGCGGCCCACCTGGGCTCACACATCAAATCGAGTCCTGGCCTGCCCGGACGTCGCATCACCACAGGATGCACACGCCACCACCGCCAGGACCAACTCCAAACAACAGGTGCCAGAGTCGTAAGTGTCTTACTGCCAGACTATCAGAGTTGCTCACACCAGACGTGGGTGCCATCATCAGCTTGTTCCCTGCTCAGCTCTTCAGGTGCACTAACTCAGTGCACCACAAATCATGGACCATTCTGCTTGCATGTTGGGTGAACACTGTACTTTCTCCGGCTACCACCATGATGCTTCACAGTTATTTCTGTTATGCTGGTGTTTTCAGTTTCCGCTTTAATTGTGATCACTGTTCAAGTTGTTGCCAGCACCAACGACTCCATGAGGGCTGGCTTACATTCACCCCACACACATCCAGCACATGCTCCACTGTACATGTGACCATGCCAATAAAGGTGTCGGACGCACGTGCCCGTAGCCAGTCCAACGAACTATCTGAGTGTGTCCGTGTGCTCATGATGTATGCATTTGTGCCCCGGGCACTACAACATTACATTGTGCCGTGTACAGAGGACGCAGCCATGTCACCGCAGGCAGCGGGTGGGACATTGCACATGTAGCTTTGTCGTCCCCCACTCAATACGTAAGAGGAGTGAACTGGGCCGGCGTACGCCAGTCCAGCGTGGGGGTGTGGATGATCATCCCATGGCTCTGGGTGTGGTTCAGTACTGGAAATGTGCAAAGGAATGTGTCTCTGTCACAGTGTGGGTCTCCGTTGGGGAGTGTAGGTGGGCCCTGATGGGACTTAGACACCCACGTATGTGATCTAGTTTGGCTTCCATGAGGTAGTACCCCACCGCACATGTTTGGCCACCCCCTTCTGGCAGTCTGACACCTGGCCTTGGAATACGATGTGTGCTTTGGTGGGCTGCTGGGAGCCAGCCGGGGTGGTGGGTGCGTCCAGCTGTGTTGTCTGTGCAGGGGGTGGGTTATCCTCGATGCAGCGGTGCTGCCCTGCTCCTGGAGGTCGATTGCCTAAGATGTCCATGGACTGTTGTGGGGTGTAGGTGTCGGAAGTGTGGTGGTCCTCTTCAGCATCACTGTAGAATTTTCTGGTCTGCTCTGCTGGAGGTGTTGTTTGTCCCTCTGCAATGTGAAGGGGAGATGCTTGTTGACATTGTGTTGGCATGTATGTTGCCGCATTGTTCAAGTTTACATACAGACTTCATGACAATGTACATTGTGACTGTTTGGGGGGGCGGACTATTTGATGCGGGACAGTGGACATTTGGACTACATGACGTAGGTGAGGTTGTACATGTACATTTGCATCTCACAGTTTCCTGCTATGTCAGATGTGATTGGCCATTTTCTACGCACAGGCGGACCCAGTTGTGTCCTCTGTTCTGCAGTGTAGGTGTTGGACTGTGTACCACATTGTCGTCCATGTGGGTGTGCTGTAATTGCTATGTGTGTGTGCTGCATTGTGTGGGAGTCGCACCTGCAGCTGTGATTTTGCTGCCCCTTATCCCTTGGAGGCGGTGTGGCTTTGGCTTTTGTGCTTTTGAGGTGCTGTGATGTTGGCGACTTGGGTCATTTGTGCTCTTGGACGGTTTTTGTACTCTTGTGCATTGTTTGTCTGCAGATGTGTTGTTGACGTCAGTGGTTGTTTGTGCAGGTGGATGTGTCAGAGTGTGACCTCCTCCTTTCCGGATGTGGTCCACACTCAGCCACCTCAGTCTCGTGGCGTGCACAGTGTCATGGTGATTGTACTCCAGCCATGCTGCTGGTCATGTGGTGTCACTTGCATTGTCAGTGTGGCTCTCACATACGCATCTTTGCTGTGTTTCGCACGGGTGCATGTGTGTGTTGTGTAATTGGTGATGTGAGGGGTGGGACCCCTTTGGGCACATGGTGAACGGGGGCCTACTTGATGTTTGTATGTGTGCTGCAGTGTGCCACGGGGATCAGGGGCATGACCCAGGGTCATTGTGGGTGTGCGGTGTGCTACACGTTGTTGTGCATGTGTGCCATTGTCCCCCCCGTCCCCACAGTCCCTGTTTGTTACTCACCCTGTTGCCATTGTGTCAGGTCATGTCGAGCAGTGTCCGGACTCCCAACTCCTTGCACCGTCTCCACACTGATGACAGTGGCCACCATTTGCTCCAGCTCCTCCTGTGGCGCAGGACTCCCACCTCCATTCGCCGTTGCTGCCTTCCTGTTGGCAGTGGGTTTCTGCTTGGTTTGGCTTTTCACATCATGCCAGCGCATCTTGGCCTCCTCGACACTCCGGCTGCATTCACGATGGAATGCCATTTTTCCGTCTGTGTTGCCAATGACACGGTGGAGGTGACGGACAGTTGTTGTTGGTGCTCTATCACCTCCGTGACGACGATCCAGTTGTCATGCGGACTGTACCCAGTCTTCCTCTTCCTCTTCTCCTTGGCCTTCCCCGACCACGAGGTTCCTTGCTGGTGGTCTGTGGGGCTTGTGGGGTTCGCGTTGACCTGGGCACTCGTTCCGGGTGCCTCCATGTTGCTACGCAGTTTATTTTGTTTATGGTGTGTTTTTCTTGTTCAGCTTTTATGGTGCATTTTCATGGATGACGCGTGGGGATTGCAGGCCTGTCGCTGGTTATCGCTGATTTTTGTATCGCGGTTGGCCTTATCTCAACTTTATTCGCGTTCGTGTTTGCATTTTTGCAGGCGTCGCGTTAATTTTAACGCGGTCATTTGACGCGTTATCGTGGGGCTATCGCATGGTGCCGCCAGGTTGGGAATACTACGTTAACATGGCGTTGTTTTCCCGCGATAGACTGCGATGTGCAAAGTTGCGTTAAGCTAAACTTGCGGTGGTTATCACACGTTCTTGAGAATATGCCCCTAAGAGTACAATCCTTCCCAAGGGGCTGTTGTGTTCAATAGTTTTTCGGCTGATTGCATAAACTTTACAAATCTCAGGATTAGATGCTCTGCTTTAAGGTAAGCCATTACCTCGAAACTGCAAGAGCGTATGCCCAGTAGCCAAAATTGGGGTTTTAATAATACACACCATTCTAGTAACAAGACAGGGCAAAAATATGCACAATTGATTCACTATCGTATTGGCAAAGCCTGCAGAGTTGTGCTTTTCCTTTTCCCAACAGATGTCAAGTCCAGGGTTGGCAGACCACCTGACCTGTGATGGATATGTTTTTGTTTGACTTGTTTAGACGTGCAAACACTTAAAATTGGTCGCCTGCCCGGATAGTTGGTCACAGTTATTTAAGATTATCCAAGAGTGGTTGCGGTGAGATAGCTTTTGTTTGTGTGCTAGTTGTGATTTCTGACACACAACTTTGGAGATTGTCTTCTTTAAAGATAATGAAGGTGACAGGAGCTGCCCACAGCGCTGCTGCCTGTGAGGTCTGTAGTGAATGGTCCAGGTAAACACGGGCTGCTGACTCACAACTTGCACTTGTTAGCTCTAGCAACAGTTGGCTTTCCAGTGAGTCAACCCTTGCGTAGCATAGCTGAAAGCAGGTTTTCAAAAAGGCTCCTTATCTTTCCAGTATTTGGTCGGATAGGCCACATTCCAGGTGGATTTGTGCTGGAGAACCCTCTGTTGTAAGATTGAATACCCTCCTACAAGTGCTAATTAAGAGTTTATCCAATAACTTGGAACCTCTGATCCAGAAGCTATAGTGGGCTATAGTGTGGCACACATAATATTTATGAAGGGTTCGAGAGGGGGCCTAAATGTTTTTTTAGAAAGCTTAAGGAACGCATAGAGTACGGAAACTGCTCATAATTTTATGGACTCCCTGTGGGGGAGAAAAGTCTCACGATTGTCCACAACCACTCCCAAGTACTTATATTCCAAAGCAGTTTTGATTTAAAGGTCGTTCAGATGCCATTGGCCTGGCTTCTTTATCTTTCTCCCCATTATCATAATTCTGGTTTTCCTCTGGTTGATGGAGAGCCCATTGCGTTTCATGTAATCATCCATTTATCCAGAAGCCATTGAACAGGCGCCCCCCGCGCCTAGGGGAGGGGCGCCCTTAGTAGCGCCTCGGGACTGGGCCTCCTCCGGGGCCGGAAAGAGGGCTGGATGAGGTGATGTCATCGGGATGCGCAGGAAGGATATTTAAGTCCGCGCCCTGGGATCTTCAGCCTCTTTGTCCCCTTGGACCTCCGGAAAGCTGCAGGGGCGCGTCGTCGAGGAGTGAGGTTTCCGGTCGGCGGCTGGTGGCGGTAGGTTAGAGGGGGCCCGGGCGTAGCGTGTTGCCTGCATAATAGGGCTTTTACGAAACACACATGGTTTATATATTTCGGGCGCTGCGATATGCATGCGCCCGTATGCGGGGTTAGCAATAGTGGTGGCGCGCAATTCTGTGGAATTACTGCGCAGGACTCGTTTTTCCAGTTGTAAAACAACAGGAAACAGACGTTTGTACACTTCGATGAAGGAGGTACGTTTACACTCTGGCTGCCTTTTAGAGCTCTCTCCGGCTGTTTCTTTCACTGAACGGGGACTCGAAAAGCCATTGAATTTGCAAAGGGGAGAATTTCGAAAAAGCATGCAGCGGAACTTCGAAACCTTTATTCCTCGCTCTGGCGGTGATGGGGAGCTATAACGCACCGGCATTGAAACGGTTGTAGCTTGAATCCCACCCCCGCCCCCATCCCCCATAACGCTAAGGCTGTTACAGGGCACCCGGTGCCCCTGATTCACGACAGTGCGACAACTGCTGGAATGGAAACACAGAACTGAAGGCACTGCGGGTTCTAGTCCTCGTGGAAAGTAACAAAAAAAGATATTCACATCTCATTTTAGGCGATGCTTTGCATAATCACCAATCTGGTTCTACTTCCCTTTCATTAGTTTCAAAACCTGTTGAGTGAAAGGTACGAGTCTTTGATTCGGACACATTTGCCACTTTCGCATTATCGGGCAGGGTATTATACGTCTTCCGGCGCTCTGGGTGTCTGGGCTGCAATCGGGTATTTTGGTTCTTCAGTCGCACGTGTCTGTAACGGTCCCGTGCGGACGTGTTGTCCCTCCTCAGTAAGTTATTCGATTTTGTGGGGTGATTTGGCCGTTTGTTTTTCTTGATTGCTTCACATCTTTGGTGGAATGGACAGTGAGGCGCATTATTTCATCGATTGCTATTCGGAGTTTTTTGCCCTCCGCAATAGATGCAGAATTGCGTACAATCGCGTCACTGGAGGAGATCTTTACTCCTGCATGACCGTTTTAAGCCGAAACAATCAACGAGGCTTGAACTGTAAAAGATTTCTCGATTATTTAAAGAATTTCTTTTATTTCGACCATTGCACACAATTCCAATAGGCTCGGCATCTTCACTGGGATAATCAATCTTTGTTCGATTAATGCTGAGTGTGCAATCAGGACAGCTGTTAATACAGATTATGTTATTGTGAGTTGTGCTTTGTTTCACTTCAGGGATGCGGTGTTTGCATTTAGAAAATATGTATGGCCACTGGATAATGCATATGTTCAGGCTAACAGACTAGCACTCTCCTGAGGTGGTCTGCTCCAAAATCCCAGTCTGCGTGGGCATTGCCTCATGTTTATTACCACGTGTGTCACGTATAAAATTGTGTTATTTTGATTGCTTTGCTCGTTAAAGAAAGATTCACTGTTGGTCCTTTAATTACAGGTATGCAATTGGAAGTAAACGGGCAAGGGTAGTTTTCATCGTGTGTTTTGCCAATGGTTGTTTAAGTTCACTAAATTTCCATTAGGCTGTGCAAATTAATATGTCCCTGAAATTGCTCCCTCGTTTTGAAAACTAGGCAGTGGTTTCCCCGTAAATAGTTATGTAAAAACATACAAAATATCATGTGCTTACAATGCTCCAAAATGATCCTTTTATTCTGTTTGGCAGATATCAAGTGGTGGGTCACAAAGGACCGCACATGATCGTTCTGCTGTTTTTGTTTCCCTGTCAGCAACATGTCCATGCTCTGTAACTCTGGTTAGCCTATCATGGTATCATCATGTTATCAGACTGAAGAGTTACAGAAAACCTCTCTTTTGCTCAAATGTTTTTAGGCAGATATTATTTCAATCTCCAATGTGACTGTATGGTAATACTTTAATACATTTCTTGGATTATAATTCCATGGGTATAAAAAGGAAATTCTGCCTGTCCCCCTTTTGTTAGGGTCCCTTTCACACCCATAAAGTTATGTGGTGTTTTTTCTAAACTGTAAAGATGTTTCAGCACCCAGGCTAATGGGCTGCATAGCTAAATGCATATAAGGTTCCAAAGGCGAGACCGATGGCATGGCAAATGCTTGCGAAGGGGGCACAAACGTCTGTGGATGCTATGCCATGAGGCGGGATAATGTATCACCAGAGGGTCGGTTGGGGGTCTCTGTTTTGTCACAGATAACTGGGCCTGTCCCGTGGCTTTTCCGGCACGGTTCTCAAAAGGTGGGCAGTTAGTTGGACTGGGGGCTCACTGGATGAAGAAGCAACATAGCACAAGAACTGCAGGATAACTCCCAACCTCCAGTTACCTTCTATATAGCGGCACACCTATTTGCTCTAGCAGGCCTAGGTGAGCAGAACTTTGGCATTCGGGCTCTCAGTTTTCTAATCGACAAAGATCTCTACTATTTACCAACCTCTTGTGGTGGTTAGCGATCTACAGGTGCTTCCAAAGGAGCTCCCATTTCACCACCTCCAGTAAGGTCATGGGAGGCAGGAATGGGTTCTCAGCCCATGCTAGCTCTGCAGTCGCCCTCGCTGGCAGTTAATGGTTCAAGTCTCATCCGACCCATCAATTACACACCGACCCTGGGTAGACACCAGCGACGCCACGGGGTGGATCGAGGTGGCAGGGACCCTCTGCATTGTAACATATGCTCAGAACTCTGTAGATCTAAAACCAGACAATGCAGTTAAGGTAAAGGCAGCACATACTTACGGTTTAATGTTACTAGCAATAAGGAAATCAGCCATTGGTCTCGGTCACTTTCAGTACGTTTGGTCCCAATACTCCCGTAAGTGGCAATAACTAATTTCCCTGGGGGTAACACGGTCCGGTTAAAATGGCCAGCCATAATGGTGCCGCACAGAGCCGGGCGCTCAACCCTTAATTTCAACCCGAACACAGTTCAAAACTTTTGCCTTCTTCCAGTTATCCGCGAAACGTCCTGGTCAGTTCAGCACAAGGGACATAAACTCTGTACCACTGACAAAATCACATGGCTGGTGTGATAGCACAGGGGGAAACAAGTCTGACCTGGATGGAGAATTTCTCATTATGTGCTCATGGTGCTGCTAATAAGTCAGAAAACAGTTGAAATTGTGTCTTCTTACAATTACCCCTGAGCCGATCTGGTCAGTGCAGCTCAAGGGACATAATCCATGTACCACCGACATACCGTGGCTTACATCTTACCACATGGCTGGAATGATAGCACAGGGGGAGCCAATTCTGGCTTGGATGTAGTTTCTCATTATGTTCTCATGGTGATGCGAATAAGTAAAAGACAGTGCGAAATCATTCTCAAGGCATTTGTTGCAGGAGGACCCCCTCCCACCCAAGTTTACAACCATCAGTCTGGGTCCATACGGAACAGGATTTATTCCTTTCACAAAGGGGGTTTCACGGGGGACATAATAACCGTCAGGGATTAGTCTGTTTGGCCTGAGCGGTGAGTATTGTTGCGTGGATTACCGGGTCTGGCTAGTTACCAGGCAGAATACTAAATAATTCAGCCTCTGCTTGCCTCGAACAAGGGCAACACCATCTTCACATAGTGTTGGCCACTGAGGTGGCGGGAGGAATAATAAGCTTAAGAGACACATAGCAGAGGATACGGTAACTGGAGGCTTCCTGGTAGAGGTGGTGAAGAAGTACAATTTACAAGCTTCACCTCGGGTACAGGGTAATTACGCGGCATGCGTTATATTATCATAGAAAAACCAGCCATTTATAACCCGGTGGCGGCCTATAACCACAGGTATTAACAGTAAGGGACAAAGCATCACCTCCCACAGAGGGAGCAGCCTCTGTCAGGGGGCGGAGCAATAGCTCAGAGGGCAATAGTGCAGAAGTCCAGGCCAGTAAAAGTCCTGCACAAGAGGGTCTTTTGAGGGACACGAAATATGCAGCATAGCTGAGTCGTTTCTAGGCACAAGGGGGTGCCAGGTTGGTAAGGGGACTATGGCCGATGTCAGCAGGTAAGGGTATTGGGAGCCCGAAGGCTGGCCGAAGGGAAAGAGGATTGACATGCTGGGGGCATAGACTTTGTAGTCCTACCGGTGGTCGCCTGCAGTTCTTCTTTGGGATTGGAGCTGCTGGGAGGGGGGTCACAACACAGGCATCCACACACACTGTGTGTCATATGGATCCCCAGAGGTTCTGGTAAGTTGCCTATGGTGGTCATCAGCCCGTACTTAGCTTCTTGGGCACCTGGCTGGCGACAGAAGGGACTGACCTGCTGGTGGTTCCGGACTTCCTGGTCATACCGAAGAGGCCCGGGAGAGGATATTTAAGGTTGCGCTAGGGTTCAGGCACCCTTGTGGGCAGAATTTCTATTGGAGGTCCTAGGGTACTAGTTCCCTTGAGGATGGAGGTGGATGTCTTAAGTGAAAACGGGAGATAGTGTAATGGGGCCTTCCCAACTCGGTGGGCACTAAGCGGGGCTTATGGACAATGTGCCAGTTGCCAAGACATATTTATATAAAGCATTCTTGACCCAGGTAATTTATCACAAGGCTGTAAGAGGGTTCGTTATTACGCCGCCGCTTAATGAACAATGGTCCGGAGGGAAGTTTCTATATGGGGTTGGTAGTAACAACGCAGGCAGTATAAGTTAAGGGGGCTCCGTTTAAGGCCGTGGACAAGTTGGTGAAGGAGCTGATCCAGGCGATCAGTAAGAGAAAGGCAGCGGTTCCAACACTTCCTCCTCATACCCCAGATGCCCAGGGGAAGTCTAATTGGGGTTGCGCTAGCGTCCAGGCACCCTTACGGGCCGGGATTTATTGGAGGTCCAGGGGTAGTAGTTCCCTTTGGGATACAGGATGGTGGAAATACAGCTCGTCACGGGTTCCTGGCAGGGGGGGATGGATTCCTTCAGGGAAAACAGGAGCTAGTGTAAATGGGGGCCTTCATAACTCGATGGCTACTGAGAGGGTGCAGGTAATTTATCACAGGACTGCCCAGATAATAAAAAGGGAGCGGTGGCTTCAGGATGGAGGGCACATGTTGGTAGAAGGGCAGTAGCTCTTTATACAAACAATACTAGGGGCTATTTGTGGAGCACAGTCAGCGCAGGGGGGGAGGGCGAGTGCGCCAGGGAGCTTCTCACCCTGTGGTGGTTCAGCGACTGGATGGTCCCAGGAGGGGGTAGGATCCACGTGTGCAGAGGGTAGGCGGAAGGGGGGACTGACCTGCTGGTGGTCCTGCACTCTTCTGCCCGAATCCACAACGTATGGACTGAGTTGAACCTTGGGGAGGCTGCCTGAGTGCAGGTACCCCGGTGGGCGGGCCAGTGTGCTATGCGGGGCCCTGGTCTTCAAGTAGTGCAACTGTTCGCTGTAGCGCGTTGGGGCCTGCTGGCACAATGTGGGCAGCAGAGTGGGGGCTTGGTGGGCCGAGACAGCCAAGTTCAAGTGTATGGCCAAGTTCAAGTTCAAGAGTTCAAGTGTAATGTGTGCATACCTTTGACAGGTCAAGGCCACTAAAGTGTACGGCCAAGCTCAAGTTCAAGTGTAATGTTGTGCCTAATTGCCTTGCAGCCTTTGTCATGTTGATGTCGCTAAAGAGTGATGCTGTAAATAATTTTATATCCAAAAAGGATACTGTTACTCTCGTGTTGGTCACTGGTGAATTACCTGGTTTGTGAATTAAAGGCTACGCCATGAACAACACGCTCTGATTCTGAGAGTTCTTGGGCAATTGGGAGGAGTGAATGTCACGTTGTGCGCATACTATGAACAGGCGCCCCCCGCGCCTAGGGGAGGGGCGCCCTTAGTAGCGCCTCGGGACTGGGCCTCCTCCGGGGCCAGAAAGGGGGCTGGATGAGGTGATGTCAACGGGATGCGCTGGAAGGATATTTAAGTCCACGCCATGGGATCTTCAGCCTCTTTGTCCCCTTGGACCTCCGGAAAGCTGCAGGGGCGCGTCGTCGACCACCCACCCACCCAGCAAGAGAGCGAGGGCGGAGCACTGACAGTTAACAACAAAGGGGCATGCAAAACAATGGCGGTTCAGCGACTGGATGGCCCCAGGAGGGGGTAGGATCCACGTGTGCAGAGGGTAGGCGGAAGGGGGGACTGACCTGCTGGTGGTCCTGGACTCTTCTGCCCGAACCCACAACGTATGGACTGAGTTGAACCTTGGGGAGGCTGCCTGAGTGCAGGTACCCCGGTGGGCCCTGGTCTTCAAGTAGCGCAACTGTTCGCTGTAGCGCATTGGGGCCTGCCAGCACAATGCGCACAGCAGAGTGGGGGCTTGGTGGGCCGAGACGGCCAAGTTCAAGTGTATGGCCAAGTTCAAGAGTTCAAGTGTAATGTGGTGCATACCTTCTTTACTGCCTTTGACAGGGCAAGGCCACTAAAGTGTACGGCCAAGCTCAAGTTCAAGTGTAATGTCGTGCCTAATTGCCTTGCAGCCTTTGTCATGTTGATGCCGCTAAAGAGTGATGCTGTAAATAATTTTATATCCAAAAAGGATACTGTTACTCTCGTGTTGGTCACTGGTGAATTACCTGGTTTGTGAATTAAAGGCTACGCCATGAACAACACGCTCTGATTCTGAGAGTTCTTGGGCAATTGGGAGGAGTGAATGTCACATTGTGCGCGTACTATGAAGCCCCACTCTGGTTTTAGATATTAAAAGGGCCTCGTCTGCATACAGAAGGCAGCTAATTGGTTTGCCTCCGAGTTTTGGGGCACGTGCATTCCCTTCCCCTAGGTCCGTCAGGAGATCGGCCAGAAAGATGTTGAAAAGTTATGGTGCTAAAAGTGTTCTAAATAAATATGACTGAAGGAATAAATATTTAGAAAGTGCTCACAGTGATGCAAATTGCCTGTAGGCTCTAAAGATGAAGCAGGAGGGAATACTTAGCGGGAAAAATGATAAAAAATGAGATTCCTAAGCTCTTGACCACATAAGGGAAAATATCTCCCACCTCTGTCCACATAGCTCAATCTCTGGATGCAGCCAAGGACGTGCTTAGAAACTGTTTGCCTCAATCATAACTCCACGGTCTGTCTCTGGGATCCTCTCGGAGCACGGGAGCAAGCTTTACTACAGCCTGTTACTTTCACCCAGATGGTGGGTGTGTCCGAAGAGGCAGAGTCAGCCTTATAACATACTAACCACATCAGACACAATAAACTTTCCTGTCACAACTTCTCTTCCTTTAAAAACTACTAAACAAATGTCAATGAAGCTGTTGCCTATTCCACACGAGTGGCAGTGCTTTTCCTGGCAGCTCTTGATGACCTGTTGCAGATCCAAGGTACTTGTAAAGTTCGTGGCCTTAAAGTTCTAGGGGGCAGATTTACAAGCACCTTGCGCCACATTTGCGCCACCGTTGCGTCACTTCTGTGACGCAGTGGCGGCGTAAACCATGCGCCACGTTGCGCTTTATTTACAACGTGATGCATCTAGGGAGATGCGTCACAATGTAAAGCCCTGCGCCAGGTTTCA
The DNA here is from genome assembly GCA_963921515.1 of Calotriton arnoldi. NCBI lineage: Eukaryota > Metazoa > Chordata > Amphibia > Caudata > Salamandridae > Calotriton > Calotriton arnoldi. Next base: position 731,741 of record CAWUFW010006131.1, on the reverse strand, counting down.
TGTGGGCGTTCCGTCGCAGGGTGGGCGTTCCATCGCTGGAAAGCCTCGTAAAAGTGACGCAGTGAAATCTACAAGATTTCAGTGAGTGACTTTTACGACGCTGCTGCGTCAAACCCTTACGCCTGCTTGAAGCAGGCGTAAGGAGTGACGCACCACATTAGGTATGGGCGGCCCCTGTGCATTGCTGGAGCCGCGTCGCGCTTGCGACACGACTACAGCAATGCGTCGCCCTTATGCCACAGGATGCGACACGCATCGGCCTATCCTTGCGCCACGGTGCGCCGCATTGTAAATGCGGCGCATCCGTGGTGGTGCAAGGAGAGAATTGCGTGTCGCATCTATTCTGGCGCATCCCTGCTGATTTGCAGGGATGCGCCAAAACTTGTAAATCTGCCCCCAGGTCTCTATGCTACATTTGTCACCGACAAGCACACTATGCACATTCTGAGCCTATGGGACTAAATAAACTGGGCCGGTTCTTCCTATGTTGCAGGAGCCCTGAGGATTCATCTTATCACTACTTCAATCCGACACACATCTGCCACCATCCTCTGTGCCCAAATCAAAGACTGTGGCCACACACAGCTCCTCTCGGGGGCTTACCTCTCGTGGTCTGGCAAACTGTCCCTCTGTCAGCCCTACACACTGTGAACATGATCTTTTGCTTACTTGTTACATGAAACAGAGGCGCCCTTTTATCAAAACTTTTGAGCACCTACAGTGAAACAACCCTGAGTCTGCAAGGCAGTCTTCCTAGACAAGCGGAACAGCAGCACCAAAGCAGGGTTGTTAGTCCGTATTACTCTGATTAAGTTAATGGACTTTGTGCCCGGAAAAAAAGGTTACAAACAGCCCTTTGTTCCACAGCATCAGGAACAGCTTTTTATTTGCTATAACTAGGTATCGCTCTTAATTATACACGTACATAATTGACATTGTAGTACCATTTTAATAAATAGCCAGACGTAATCACACTTTTTCATATACATTTAATCGCTTTGTTGGAGCTTTTCACTCGTCATATTAAATGTGTTTAGTACAGAAAATCTCACTCTCTGTCGATGACGGGATTCCGCACTCAGCTGCCGGAAGCCTTAGTCAAACATCTTGTTGCTACAACCAGCAAGAAGACAATCCCACACTGCATAATGCAATGCCCCAAACCGTGCTTAATTTGAACCGGTGTTTGAAGGAGTGGTCCATCCGTACTCATTTTTGGGGACCGGCACTTATTTTTCGTCATCAGACCGTGACAAAGGGAGAAAGCAGGGTGAAAAAAGAACCTGCAAGAGTGAGGTAAAGGGCCAGGGAGCGCCTGGTGGTGGATTAAAGAGGCATGAGGTGGAGTCAAGACTACTCAGCCTAGGTGTTCAGGGCCCCAACATTCAATAGCAAAAAAATGTTAAATATGTATTTGGGGAAAAATTTGCACAAGGATTTTGGACAATCTTCGGAAGTATGCAGTCTGATATTTCATGACTGTGTTCACACCTGCACTTGACAGAGCACCGCAGTGAAAGATGTTGTGTGTTTCACTGCAGGCTGCTTACATTTGGAGTGGTAGGTCATCCCAGGAGGGGCTGCTGTCTCTCAATTCACTACAATGGAGATCTTGAAGTGCCTTTAGGACCACCCCCGTTCGTCAACCCTTGGGTGTACACTAATTGTATACACATATATCTTGTTCATGTGACTCAAGAGATATTCTTTGCCATGCGTTTGCATTGGCAATTATCCCTCGTTCAAAAGGGGTCAAACCCACATGATCAGGGGCGTAGCTTCGAGGGGGGGTGTTTGGGCTGTTGCACCCCCATAATGTATTTTCTGGAAAACAGTTGGGTACAGGTGCTTTTAGTCGGCTATGGCGAGGTGTCTCAGATTTCAGAAATAATTTTTACTTAAATACAGACAAAAACGTACACACACTCTCTCCTTCTCTACATTGAAAGTCTTCAAAAATGTTGACTATTAAACAAAAGATTATGGGGCATATTATCAAGAACAGCGTTAAAATTATCGCCGCTTTAGCGGCAGAAAACTGCCGCTAAAGCGGTGATAATAGGCTTGATAATATGCCCTTGAGAATTCCAATAGAAGCCCATGTTGACACCAGAACATGGGCTTCTACTTGAATTCTCAAGGGCATATTATCAAGCCTATTATCGCCGCTTTAGCGGCAGTTTTCTGCCGCTAAAGCGGCGATAATTTTAACGCCGTTTCTTGATAATATGCCCCAAAGTTTTCTCTCACTTTGTACCCCTACCAAGCTGCATTCCTGTCCCTTGACACTGCCTTGCTTGTCGTATAATGTAGTTAAACATTCTCTGCCAGTGTGATAGTTGGAAAATTTGAAGCTCACCCCCCCCCCCCCAATCTTATTTATCCAGCTACGCCCCTGAACATGATGGAAAGTCTCTTCACACTGCATGGAATTAAAATGACAGCACTTGCAATGTGTATTACAGAATGATCTGTACAAGCATCTGAGGCTCCATCCATAATATGGAAGTGACTCTGAAGTGCAGAAAGTTTTCGGAAACGCCTGAGGCATCCTCCTATGGCTTACAAGATCCAGCACATGGTGTGGTTAAATAACAGCTTTTCAACTACTCTACAAAATCCTTTGGCGGTCAGTCACAGGTTTTTTTATCATCCCTGAAGGCCTCTACATTCACCAAATGCTTGAAGTAGGCATTTTGTGAAAACCTGCTCCTTGTAATAGTTCTTCTGGGCAGAAAATGAGACAGCTTGTTCCCCCAAAATGAAAACAAAGTATTGGTAGCCCTCATTAGCCTTTTCTGTTTATGAGGCAACTGACACTTGGAAAGTTCTTGCATTCGCTGAATTCAAGTGGAGAGAACGATACACCTTAATCTTTTTCACAGGCAGGGCCAGACAGAGATTTCATCTACTGAAGCTTCATTGAGTTTAGGTATGTTCTAATCAACTGGTGGTGTGGTCCTAGTAATATTCTGTTCAATGACCTGTGATTGATGGGTTTTTGGACAAAATATTAGAAAACAGAATATATTCGGAAAAAAAATTCGTGAGTTAGAACTATTATGCTATAGAATATCATTGTCAAGAATATATTTCTTCTTATAAATATTGTTTTCAAGAATTTAAAATCAACTTCAGTAATATAATTATACAAAATCATTTTTAATTATTTTAATGTATTTTAGTTGATATAATAATTTTATGAGTTAGTATTGTTGGTATAATTGTTATAAATTATTTGAAATACCGTTATTCATTTTAAGTTAGTTATTATTTTTTAATTGTTATAATTAATTTATAGCGTTGTGGCAGGTAGTTGGGTTTGTTGATGGAAAGGGTTGGATAGGTGTTAAATGTGAAATATTTTCATTTTAATATTAATTTGTTTTATATTGTTAATTTTGTTTGTTATTGATTATTGTTTATTGAGATGTTTTAAGTGTTATATTTTATTTGAAATTTAAAATTGAAATTTTAGTTTTTATTTTATTTTTATTATTAGTAATAGTAAGTTACATTTTAGTGGTGGGATGTTGAATTTGTAGGTGTATATGGTGGGAAACTAATGATGTAATAAATAGGAAAGTGCCTGCTATTCTGATTGATTCTGAAATGGTTGTTGTTGATCTTTTACACTTGCACTATGTGGGGTCCAGACCGAATGATGACTTTTGGATAACACCTAAGGATCTCACGGATCTAGCAGCATGGCAGATGTTTGTGTGTGCGCATTTTTCAAATGTTCAATCCAATCAGGTGATAGTTCATAGTTTTGTTTAAGGGAAAGAACTAGAAACTCTGTTTTCTGTGAGGTGAGTGTTTGTTTCTTATTTGGACAGTCTATTTTCAGGTTAATATGTGTGTTATCTGCATATTGGTGAAAGGAAGCATCAGGGTTTTGCACGAGTTCCCCTAGAGGTTGAATTCAAGAGGTTGGACAAGATCAGGGACAATATGGAAACTTCTGGCACACAAAACGGAAAGAGAGTGAGTGGTGAGGTGGAGATGCTGATTTTCGCCTGTTAGAAATGGTTACTGGGGTAGGACCAGAACCAGTTCAGAACAGTGCATTTGTGACCCATACACTCTGATAAGGAGTGAGGATGATACAAACATGGTCCAAAGTGTTGTTTTGGTGCTTACTTCCCAGCACATGTCGTGAATTGCGTTGGACAGTAGCCCTAAAGCAACTCAAATTAGCAGTATGCACGACTCTACATCAAGGACGCAAACCATGGGTGGAAAATGGATGTTCCCATGCACTCACCCATGGATATTGACTCTAATCCCTAACTACTCTAATCCCTATCTACTAACTTTGGTAGAAACGATTGGCATAAAAAAGAATTGCCTCCTCAAGGCAGGCATAAAGTTGGAGAAAACATTCATTTTCTCCAAATCTTTCCAACTTTTCATGTGTGCTGCACCGTACAGCATGCATATAAAGTGGTAAAGTGTTAACTTTATCAAAGAATAGAATTTTGTACAGGAAGGGTTCCCTGCCAGTACAAAACCTAAGCGTGACATCACGCAAACACCCGTGCACTATGGTGCAAAGGTGTGCATTGTGGCAAGGCAGCCTAAGGTACATCAGCACTAGAGGAGAGAGCAAGCGCACCATATCTTTGTAGATATGGTGCTGTTGTACTCTCTCCTTTTCACACAATGCAGTGCAGCCACTTTGGTTACTGCACATCATAAAACGTAATTAATCTGCCAAGCATTCTTAACATATAATGCATACCAGTATGGAAGACGTGACTCCTACACTTGTGGTCCTCATTGTCTTAAGTGACATTTCCTTTACATTGATGCACACACTTGTATGACTCATTTTCCTTGTATGTTTGTGATGTAAAGTGCTCTGACAGTCTACATTGCGATGAGTAGCGGTATAAATTAATAAATGTGAGAGAGGGACTATGGAGAGATGAGGGGCACCGTTGGGCGGTGGTAGTGAAGGAATCTGAGAAGAAGGAGGTTTTGGGGGTGCACCAACAAAGATTGTTGCACGGATGCCACCAACACTAAAGCCAGCCCTATCTTGAAGTATCGTCATTTTACCAGGTATGAGAGGCTAGTGTTAGTTTTGAAAAAAATTCCATTTGTGCAGGGTCAGCACCAGCTTTCTTTATTATAGTCTGCAGCTGTAAGGTTTTGAGAGCGGTACTGGGGACAATATCAAGTGGAGTATGTCGAGTACACTTTAGAGGCATCTTTTTTATAACAGGTTTTACTTTCTACACCCGTTTTACAAATATTGCAAAAAATATGCTGGAATACTTTTAAACAGCAAAGGATATTAGCTTTACTCACAGCTCTGTGATTTTTTGGAAAATATTGCAGCCATTAATCAGGAAACCAACATGTCGTTTGTCGCCCCAAATATTTCAAAACAAAGACTACTTATATAGTTATTTGATAATATTAAAACTGCTATCCTCATATGTAATTTCATACAGAATTCTTCCATTCACCTTAGCAAACAACAAACAGTACATACCCTTCATTTTCAATAAAGAAAGCATTCCCTCCATATTTAAATAAAGTTTGTTCAGTGTTGGCAGACTACAGCAGAAACAAATATATAAAATAAACAGCAGTTCAATGAGCAGGTGAGGCTATGTCAGCAAATGAAACTGTGGCAAACAGAATACAGATACTTAAGCTAACAAAATATATATACGAAACAAAAGTATCACATTGCCATGGCACTGACATAATGGCAACAACAAACATACACAAGCAACAGATGTTTTTTTAACAGTATATTAAAGGACATGCAAACCTAAAGGACACGGAAACTGTTAAGGCCACTAATAACTGTCATTGAACTTATGTCAGCCTATAAAACAATCAACAAACAAGAACAAACAAACATATTCTAGCAGGTTAAAGCATCTAAGCATGGGCGAGAGAGGAAAAAAGGGAGCTCAATGTGAATAAGACAGGGAGAAAAGTTGCATTTATGAATATTTTCTAACCAATAACTTTATAATATTTTCAAAATAATGCATGACTGCGCACAGTAGAAGACAAAATTAGATGAGATTCTTCAATCCCTGTATAAACTCCTGTCTCTAATTTCTTTATACTACATGAGATTATGCAATCCCTTTATAAACAGCAGTCATTAATTTCCTTATGATCGGTGTCTTGTGACCTACCAAGTTGCAAAATATAAAGAACACGTGATTCTAATTCTAATGTTCTCATTGTAGTAACCCCTGACGAAGGGCAGTATTAGCCCGAAATGCATTGGGACAGATTATTCCATGTTGGATTATGTGAAATCATGCACCTCCATGTGTATAAGAGTAAAGCCTGTGAGGGCACTCGTTGGACTGGAATAAAGAAAGAATAATGAAAACATTCTGTTAAAATATGGAGTACTTTGGATGACGGATCAAATAAATTGGATAAAAGCATGGATAAAAATGTGTTGATCATATTGGAAGGTTCATATACCTTTGTTCAGCTGTGCATCTTGGTATGGAGAGCCTGACTAGGTCCCAGTTATAAGAATATAAAGAAAGCCATCAGAACTCTACTATTATAAGGTTATTACAGTCGAGTTCGGACATCAAAATGCCTGCTGCCAGAGCCAGCAGCCAAGTTGTAAGGCAGGTCAGGACACGGAATATAAATAAAGTAGCTGTTTAAAGGAACAAACGAAATATTATTTTTCTTTCTTCTGCTCTATTTTAATAGTTTACAGTGATAAGCAGGTACAATATGTTTATTTTTTGCATTCCTTAGATAGAGGAAAGCTAGAATCTTTCTGAATGTTTCTACACATTCCGAGCTAGTGCAGGTTTTTTATTTTTATTTTTTAAAGTGACTTGTATTGAACTGTTTTTAATATCTGTTTGCAAGAAATAACTAACAGGTTTTTGATGTATTTAATTTTGCACTAGAGGTTTTGTTTATATTTTCCATGTTTGAAAACATGCTACCCACCAAGATTTTAAGTGGTTTGTGGGAAGGATGATGGTGTGGTCATGTAATATATGGGATAAAGTACCCCCCGCCGTACATAATAAGGATATTGTAAGTCACCTCGGAGTTCCACAACCTTGTAAAGGAAACTTGGCCTTAGGCTTGTTCCTCTATATGGTTATAGAACTCCTCGGTGACTTGCAATAGCCTTCTAATGGATGGCAGGGGGCACTTTATCCCTTATATATTGTATAAATAATAACAAATAATACCAATGGATAGGGTTATGGCAGTAGACATTTCTGTTTAAAAGATGCAAGACCCTCACCCAACAGGTGACCTCTTTCATCACTGGGTTTGCTTCCCAAATGAACACAAAAGTATTTTCAGGAATAGGTAGCCTCCTATGTAGGAGCACTTTTTGTGAGATCTTTTCTATTGGTTAAAAGGATGATAATTCTATTGTTGTCTCCTACCATACAGTTAAAAAATAGAGTATAATAGGCATAGTTATCCTACTATCCAGGTCAACATGTTTCAGCCATCATTTAAAGGCCATGTGGAGTCACTGGCTTTCTTCAGGTTCAGGGCCCCTAAAACTACACACAATTATATTTCTAGTTCGGCTGGAGATGGCCCGTCATGTGGAATACAGCATACAGAGTGAAAAAATAATTTAGAAGAAAAAATGTGTGTGATAATAAACCATTAGTGATGTCAGTAATCTGGTTTAGACCCCTTTTTAGTATGGGGAAGAACATCATGGAATGGAGTGCCCAGTTAGTAAGCTAAGAAGCTTATAGATATTTAGTCAAAGGTGACTTGGTGGATTCCATAATGAGCCAGATCCCTTGTGCCACATTTCTATTAAACCCAAACTGAGCATCAACATTCCCTTTAACACTTGATCCTTACGGTAGTGAGGCAGAGCAGTTAAATACTTCCTCACAGAGGATGTGTGGGTTAGAAATGTATAACTCCACAAAGCCTGCAATAACACTTAGCAAATCACATTCCGAACAGTGCTCTTACTTTTAAAAATATAAAATACTTTATTTAGCACACAAATAAATACTAAACATAAAATTACAAATGCACTCAATATGAACCAGCCTTCTATGATTTCTCTTTAACTAAATATCTGGGTAAGAATGTCTCTCAATCTTAAACATTTTAAAGTCACTTTCTATGGTTTTTGCCATGGAGTTCCCATTGTAAAACATCTTCCTTTTGCATTGTTCAGAGTTCACATTGTAAAACCTTTCCTACTGTACTTGTCAGAGTTCACAAAATAAAACCCCTACCTGCATTATTTGTTATGGAGTCATGAGATACAAAGCCCCCTTGTAAGAAATTTGGGTGAATGATGGGGGGGGGGGGGTGATAACCCCACTCAGGCAACAGCTACAAACCTCATCAGGGTGAACTACTAAAGTCAATAGATTAACCTGTGCCTAACATTCTGGTAGTTTGGCACAAAATCAGTCAGGCTTAACTTAGAGGCACTGTCTGTAACAAACAAAAATAGTAATAAAGTGAAACCACAATGCTAGAAAAAATCCCAAACCAATTTAGAATACAGTACATTTTAACAAATAAAATGACACCAAAACTAATTAAATCCAATCAGTAGAACTACAGATATTGAATTTGTAAAGGTTTAGGCAAAAATAGTGCCAAAAGACGCAAAGCGCCAAAGGAGGGTATCTGGTCACGCTGGACCTAGACAAAGTCTCAAGATCAGGCCAAACACGATGCAGACCAGGCAGAGGACCAAGTATGGCCTGCTGAGAATTGTACCTTACGTTCTTGTGCGAGGTCTGCACATCATTGCTTTGCAAGGCTCTTTACAGCTTTGTGTCGGTTCCAATGAGGCCTTCAGCTGTGCGGCCAGGCTTTGGAGGGCTTTGTGTCGATTGGCTTTGGTTCTGATGAAGCTTTCAGGTGTGTGGCCAGACTTTGTGGGGCTGTGCATTGCTTGGTGTATGTTCTGATAAAGCTCTCAGCTCTGTAGGGAGGCTTTGCGTTGCCTGGAGTTGGTTCCGATGAAGCTTTAAGCTGTGCGCCAAGAATTTGCAGGGCTTTGCGTTGCTTAATGCTGGATTTGATGGAACCTTCAGTTAGGCAGGGAAGAGTACACAGTGCTGCTGGGCAAGGGTCTAGGACCTGGGGGGGGCACGTCTCGGAGATCAGAAACTCACTTCAGCAGAGGCCAGCAGGGCTCTCACAGGTCCTGTTGCAGGTCCAGGCAGGCCTAGTGCAGTAGGTCAGCTGGCAGTTGCAGGGAGACCTCTGGAGCTTGTATCGGTGTAGCTCAGAACAGGAGGTCAGCCAACTGACCTTTGGAGTCACTTAGGTAGCCTGGGAACAAGGAAATGCTTCAGTTCTTCTTCAGCAAGGCATGGCTTAAGCAGCAGAACAGTCTTCAGGGTGACTGGACAAGTTTCTAGCAACAGGGCAGTCCTCTGGGAAACAATGCAGTCCTGTGGAGTCTTCCACAGGTCCAGGAGTGTACTGTTGAGTGGCTCAGGAGGTCCAATATTTATATCTGGTGCCAGCTTTTGAAGTGGGAGTGACATCATGGTTACCCCCACATCTAGTTCTGGAAAGCTTCTCCTTTTCCTGTCAGTTATCAAGTTTAGACCCCCTTTTAGTATGGGGAAGAACATCATGGAATGGAGTGCCCAGTTAGTAAGCTAAGAAGCTTATGGACATTTAGTCAAAGGCGACTTGGTGGATTCCATAATGTGATTACTGCCAGTGAATTGGCAATTCAACCAGGGCTGAGCCAGATTCCTTGTGCCACCTTTCTATTAAACCCAAACTGAGCATCAACAATCCCTTTAACACTTGATCCTTAGGGTAGTGAGGCAGAGCAGTTAAATGCTTCCTCACAGAGGATGTGTGGGTTAGAAATGTATAACTACACAAAGCCTGCAATAACACTTAGAAAATCACATTCTTGGGTCTTGGGTGACAAATGCTAGTGTCAGGTTCCTTTGTGTTTGTGCTGGAAGCAGCACTTTGAAATGTAAGTGGGGTAGAGAACAGATCCACCCCACCTTTCCTGGTAGGAAGGCCCAACCTGCCAGCATCTAGTCCCCCTTTGTCTCACTGTCTGGGAGGAATAAACATAGCCCAACAGCTAAGCTATTCAAAGTCATGTGACCCAGGACACAGAAAGCAGGCACCAAATGGTTAGGAAATAAAAGCTAACTTTCTAAAAGTGGCATTTTCAGAATTGTAACTTAAAACTTGACTTTATTAAAGAGGGTTTAAAATTACAATTAATTTGAGTCCAACATGATATTCCTATCTGTTCCCAATCGAAAGTTAGCATTTATTAAATGTAGGAATGTAACCCAATGTTATCCAATGGGAGAGATAGGCCTTTCAGTACTGAAAAACACATTTTGTAGTTTTTCACTACCAAGACATGTAAAACATGAAAACATGTCCTACATTTCAGATATAATGTACACTGCCCTATGAGCTGTGTGGGGCTTATCTTTGGGATAAAAAGAAACATTTAGACTGGCAAACGGTTGATTTTGCAAGGTCAAAATGGCAGTTTAAAACTGCACTACAGGCTGTAGTTGCAGTCCTGTGACGTATTTGAAAGTGCTACTTTATTGTGTTGCACAATAAGTGCTGCAGGCGCACCAGTATAATTTAATTTACAGGCCCTCCGTACATGCAGCACAACTTTACAAGGAACTTACAAGTAAATTAATTGTGCCAATCAGGTGTATGCTAATTTCACAAGTTTAAGAGAACACCATCACTTTAGCACTGGTTAGCAGTGGTAAAGTGCACAGAGCCCTAATGCCAACAAAAATGATTTTCAGAAAGCAGGAGGGGTGAAGACACATTTGGGGGTGACTCTGCAAAGAGGGCCAAGTCCAGTACCCTTCCTACAGGGTCTGTGTTAGCAATGTCCTTATCACTTATGAGCAATTGAGCTAATTCATAGGCAGACTAAAGAAACTGATACCGCAGCGCAAAAAAAATCGAATAAACAAAGCTAAAGCCCTTCTCTCTATATACTGTATTGTAATTCTATTTTGTGTGATTACAGAGTTTAAGTAGTTAGTTAACCATATCTCGGGCCAGACCTAAACAGGATTAAACAGCTACCCTTATCCACAATAGTTGTTTCTGTTCACTTAAGTGTAACTTATACATATATTTACATCTAAACACCTGCTGTGATATTCACTGACTCTGCTGTCAGAGTCCAAATAAATGAATTTAGGTCCACATCTCACAAAGTATGAAACCCAACCATAACATCATATCAAATTCAAATTCAATTCCTTTATTCGGCATATAAAAATACCATAAAAGTAACACTATATCCGTAGGTTACAGTACAAACTTCATTTTTTAAAAGGAACAATACAACAATTTATAATCTACATGGTACAGATTAAATATATCTAGCTAAAAAAAAAAAAAACATCGCATATAACGTGTCCCTCATAAAGCAACCCCATCTGCAGGGCTAGTTCACGCAACCCCTTGTGGCCCTTAATCTAAAAGCAGTCCTTAAAAAGTTCGTAATACAGAAGAGTGTAAAGGCATCTGTGGCCAATTTCAAAAATAAAAGTGCCACCCGTGCTTGTTTAAATCTGGCTTTTTTTAAAATACCCCTCAGAAAAGCTCTTCTTGGATCAGAATAAAACAAAGTGAAGGGTGTCCTGTGGAGACCTATGGTCGCAGCCACAGGGCCCCTTCAACTCTGGATGCAGTGAGAACCCTGCCGGTTCTGCTAAAATGTGGTGCAGAAGGTTTAGCCTGAACCGAGTCATTAAAAATCTGTCATCGGCACTACTTATACAAGACAGGTATGGTTCAATGCCCTCGGTGGATCTAACAACTAAATGTTCTCTCACCGACGGTTTAAGTAACTCTCTGTCTTCCCGGTGCAACGTTACATACTTAAAGAACCGGTCCTTGACCAGTGCCCTATCTAGTATACTTATTTCCGAGGGGTTAGCGAATAAATCTGCACAACCAACTTTCACAAGGGACTCCTTCACATATTTTAGCCAGGGAATTTTGAGGCCATGGTCCAGGGAGAGACAATCTTCTATAACCTGCCTACTTAGTGCAGCCTCCTCATTTGACCAGATCTTTACCCAGCAAACTAGGGGTTGACAGCCCACCTATCCATAATGTAACGGGCACCCAGTTCTTCATGTACAATGTGGGCTGACGTGCTCTGAGGAACTTTTAACAGGCGCCTAAGATACTTGTTCTCCTCTATTTGTAGTTGGTTCGCCTCAATAAATCCCCAAACCTCACTGCCATACAGCACTTTGGCACAGCACATGGAGCTGTACAGTTTCAAAATCTGCTCTGGGGACCACCGTCCTAACCTTTGGGCAAAATTCATTATTGAACCGTTGCATTTGGCCATGGTGCAGCACTTCTCCTCTAGTAAGTGTTTAAAATGTAAACGCCCATCAAATAAAATCCCCAGATACGAGAAGGACTGCACCTTGCCTAGAGAATGAGATCCAATTGTGTATTTGTATGATTTGCCTGCCTTATTGCCCACTTCCATGACATAAGATTTTGCCAAATTGGGAGATAAGTCCAAGTTCTCCATAAAGGAAACAAACCCGTCTATTAGGATCTGCAGACCTTTGGGAGTGCGTGCCAGGAGTACCGCGTCGTCTGCATAAAGCAGAACTGGAATTCCATGGGTACCTATCCTTGGAGTATCAGCTTGAAGAGTGCTTAGGGCACGATCAAGACCGTTTATATATAACGTAAACAGAAAGGGAGCTAGTATGCAACCCTGTCTAACACCACTGGAGCACGTAAAGGGTTCTGTTTTGCTTCCATCCTGGTAGTATCTAACCATGGCAGTGGTGTTCAAATGCAAAGTTTTTAAAATGTTAATAAGCCCAAGGTCCACACCAAGCCCGTCCATTAATGCCCACAATTTCCCTCTATTGACTCTGTCGAAGGCGGAGGTTAAGTCCATAAATGCTAAATACATTGTCCCTGGACTTACCACTGTGTATTTGGCTGCAATGAGGTACAGATTGAGGCATTGGTCAGTAGTAGATTTTCCTGGCCTAAAGCCAAATTGCACATCAGTTATAATCTTATGCTCATCAGCCCAGTCCATAAGCCTACTTAAAACCACCCGCCTTAATACCTTCGCTGACACATCGATAAGGGAAATTGGGCGATAACATTGTGGGACGTCCTTATAGCCCTTTTTAAAAATGGGGACGATCGTGGCTGTAGACCAAGATGCTGGCATTACTGTGTCCCCTGCTGCATTAATCACCCTAGTCAGGATTGGGGCCCAGAGATCCACATTACTTATGAAAAGATCAGGTGGGATCCCGTCAGGGCCAGGAGCCTTGTTCCTAGTTAGGCCCTCGATTCCCTTTTTAACCTCACTTAGTGAGAATTCCACCGGGGGTGTACCCTGTTCCCCATTGCATTCCTGGGGTAGATCAGCACTTGGATTGTAATTGTACAGCCCATGAAAGTGCTTGTACCATTGCTCCGGCAGGATGTTATTGCTCAGCCCGGGTTTGTTCGATTCTTGAAAACAAGAATTATTTATGACTCTCCAGAAAGCGGTGGAGTCTTTAAGTGTTATTGCCTCTGTCAAGTCCTCCCAAGCTTGTTTTTGCAATTGACGTTTGCTTCCCTTGACAGCTAACTTATAATTTTTACGGCAAACGGACACCCAAACCCTATCTCTTGGGGGTAGTCTTTAGGGCATCTTTCAGCTCTCTGAGAGCGCGTGAACAATGTGGATCAAACCATCCTGGGCTATCTCTTATGATACTGGGAATAGGGGCTCGCAACAAGGAGTCAACTATTTGGGCCACCTGTTTAAAAGCCTCCACTAAATCTGTCCCTTCCACATCAAGATCTAAGCACCTTAAAATGACATGTTCTCCTTCTTTTAACAGGGATTTATAAAAGGCTTCTCCATTAACCTGTGTCCACCGTAGCCTCCTGCCCTGATCCGTAGACCTGGCAACCCCCCCTCCCATGCCAGATGACTTGCGATAGTCGCAGACGTCCGCCAAGGATAAGGCGAGGGGTTATGATCACTAAACGCACTGTAAATAATGCTAAACCTGGACACACAGTTTCTAAGTGAAATCGAAACAAAAATATAATCAATAAAAGAAGCACACCCTCTGCCTTTAAATGTTGGGTAAACCGATTTATCCTGTTCGACCTCAATCATGTCCATAGTGTGCGTTAGCGCATGCGTGTTTAATAAGCTACCTAGCTCCCTGCCCTCCTTTGTGTGTTCCAAGTGAGGGCCATCCTCAAGCGTGCAAGTTGACCAATCACCACAGGATGCTTTTAAATTTGGGCAGAGATGACAATTGAAATCACCTACTAACACTAAATGGAGCCCCTTCTGCCCTAGCTCCTGCGCCTGCATTAGTCTAGCATCCAGCTCATACACGCTTGCAAGACCCTGACCATGTGACATTGAGTTGTAAAAATTTATTTAAAAAAGCCTGTAACCTTTAGTGAGAAAAAAGAGCCCCTGCGCAACCTCAGAGTCCCAGGCCAAATCTATCCATCTACCCTGTATTGTAAGGTCAGCATAAATAACCAACCCTCCCATGGCTCTTCCTGATGTGGCCTTTCGCGCCGGGCAAAAGAATGTTTTATATCCCTCTAGATGGAAATTAGTATTGACGGGTTCCCACATTTCTTGCAGGCAAATAATCTGGAAATCCTGTATAAAAGACAGCCATTCTACATCCTCAAATTTATTAGAGAGCCCTGCTATGTTCCATGAGAGGATTTTAATTTCTTTCCTATATAACCTTGTTACACTATCAATTACTTGGGTGCGATTTGACATGGGAACATTCGTGTTAAGGCCACTATCTGCATGGACATTTGCAGCCTGTAGGCCACGAATAATAATGCTTTCCTCTATCCCAGCGTCATATCATTAAACAACAAGCACTGGCAAAGCCAGCAGGTCTGTCATTGACAGTCAGCCTTGCTTTGCCAATGCTGGTTTTGTTTTGTCATTTACTTAATAAAACTTTGTTGTCAGGGAGCTACTGGTCTCTCACAGTTTAAAACAAAATAAAAATGGTGGCTAAAAGCAAAAATATTTGTTTGCTCTCTAAAAGCACATATTGCAATAGTAGTCCCTGGCACTGAATGGAACTACTTTGTGTAGATATGCTCATGTTGAAACAGAAGCATGCTGCGACTCACAGCAAAATTAACAAAGGGCTGCAGTGTGCTGAATCTTTGCTACAGGCTGTATGCTGTAGTGAGCTGAAGGAACTCAGCCAGCTCTTTACCCCTCTTTGGACAATGATCGTAAACTCATCTTCATCACAAGGAACCTTCCTAATCTGCTGCATATTGCTAGTAAACAACAACCTCTTCTGTCTTTGGAAAGCAGATGGATTGACCGGTTGGGTTCATCAGTTACTGGTTTGAAAATTAATGATGAAACAATGCAAACATTATCTATTATAGGCATTAATACAATACTGTTTGAACCTGACGTTATTGTTTTTTTCACTTTCATATGTTGTGATGTTAAGTGAAATCCTTACATTGTGTTCCAGTTTCCTAAAACTTAATTGTTTTCTGATAATCATTGCTCTTTATCTTGTAGCTTTGGAGTCTAAGACCATTTCTTCCCCATTTTTCATTCTGGGACTGACTCCTTTTTTGTTCATTTTCTTTGTTTCTAGACTTAAAAGATTTGGTTGATTATGAAGGGACTGTGTTCCCTGTCTCCTTTGATGGTGTGAATTAATTTTGCAGTTGCCCACGGACTATTCTAGTCACAATGGGGTGATAGCATTCATTCGTGTAGTTGCTGGTGTCTTTAATATTATTTTAATTTCTATTTCTATTTTGGTCTTTTATTTTGTATCGGGTGATTTTTGCTGGCTTGTTCAATGATAAGCCCTCTTTAGCTTCTCACATGTCCATACAGCATGTTATGATACATATCATTGGCTATCGTCTTTATCCAGTGGAGGTTTGTAGGAATGTTTCAATGCTACTTTTCCACAGCTGGGAGGTACCTTATCTTCTTTTTTGGAGTGGCATGCATACTGCCTATATTTTACAGATTGTGCATGGCCACGCAGTGTTTGAAGTGATAGATAGTTGCAATGTGCCCCTACCCATAATTGGTTGTTCCATGTACTTTCCCTAAGACAATGGACGGACTTCTCACATGTAAGTTTTAATCCCCTTGGTTGGGGCATTACATACTTGCAGATATATTTAAATGTACCTTCTATTTTGTTCAATTCAGTAGTTATGGCTCTTTCCTTGGATCTGTTTGCAGATTACTTCCTTTGGATGATGATGTGCTTCTGTTTTTTTTCAGGTACTGTATATATCCTCTCTGACATTCCTCTGATGCTGAAAGATACGGTTGGTGTGTGTTGTGTTATCTGAGTGCAATTTGTTTGCTCTTTTGTAGGTTCCACCTGTATATTTTTGCATTGCACCTTGCTTCTATAATACCTTATATGACTTGATGCATTCTGTCTAATATCTATTAGGTAAGCTTATCTGGTCAAGTGTTCCATGTTCCACTTCTATCAGTTCTTTCTTACACAAACAGTGAGTATCTTTCTATTCATTTTCTTTTCATTTGGGTTCCTATCTTGTGTTTTTTGAAGTGTCTTTCAAAATCTGCCCTGTTGATGATCCCAATCAACTAAATTGCTAGGGTCGAAATGTCGACTCTAGTCCTTATACAATAGGATCTGCACTATTTTTTCAACTTAGACCTCAGAAATCGTTCTGTGTCCAAATTAATACCTGTATGATATGTTCACTTGCAGACTTTTTATTGTTTGATTTTCATTATCCTTTGTACAAGACTTTCCGCACCTCTTTTCACTTATTTGTACTGCGCCATCACGTTGTTTGTATATATCTGTGTGTTGCTGCGATGCGTTGATATATTTTTTTCCTCTCATCTATTTTGCATAAATAAGTTTACTTTTGCATTTTTCTCTGTCAGACCAGTATTATTTTACTTACCTATCTCTTGTGTTTGGTGTTTTTTGTACTGATTTAATATTTGCCGTTCCTCCCTTCCCCCGAGTGAACCAATTTTTTTATTTACTGTTTTGTCCTGTAGTACCGCCAAGTGCCATGTATCTCAGATTAGACTAACACATTTAAAAAAAAATGAATTTTTTGAAGTTTATTGAAAGACAGAACAGTCTACACCGCACCCAGGCATTACAGTTAAATGTTTCGACTTACTATACATTGTCTTTGCTTAACAAGAGAATAGCTAAATTCCCATCTGATACATTTGCTGTCCATTTTTTATGCATAGAAACCACAGTAACATTCAGGAGCATCAACAATTGAATTCCATCTACATATACTTTATCAGTTAAAATGGTTAATACACATTGTCCGTATCTTGGCATACACATTACGCCTATACTCAGTAGTCTCAGCGCCCATCCTGCTTATGTTACCTCTCTATTATTCTCCTCTGTGACACTAATATCAGCTACCATTTCCTTACTGAGTAAATATGATTGGTAGGGACCCCAACAGCTTTTGGGTCTACTGGTGGGTGGGAGCAGGTCATTATATGTGTCTGCTTGTGTATTGCAATAAATCATAACCGCGTGCCATTCCCTTATTTGCGGCAGAGGACCTCTAGCCCATTTCATTGCCACCCGGCGTTTGGCAAGCAATAGGCCAATAGCTATTAAGGGGCGTGTGATTTTTTCCTTATCTAGGTCCCAACCCAGCAACGCTAGTTTTGGATCCGGCTCCAAGTCCGCACTTATAATGATGCCATGCTCGTGAAATATCTTCCGCCAAAAATACTGTATCCCTGGGCATTGCCAGGCCAAGTGCATAAACCCTGCCCCTTCGCTCCCACATCTCTGACACTTGGAGTCCTCCCTTAGTCCATATCTATATTGTCTTTCTGGCGTGTAGTAGGCTCTGTGTCAAAATGTATAATGAATAAGCCTGTGTCTGCCATTCATGGAGACAGTTTTTGTGCGCTCGCAGCAGCATTGCCACTCTTTGTCGCTTAGTGGGCTACCTATATCCCTCTGCCAATTCAGTCTGACTTTTAATACTCCAGACCGATGTGTTTCTTGCAAACTCGAGTAAAATTTGGTGATCAGTTTGGCTGGCGTTTCACATTATATTAGCGCAGTCAGGTTACCCATAGGTTGTTGTTTCTATCATATCTTCCCCCAAAAGTGCTTGCCAATGACGTCTAGCCCTATAAAAGTGGTATTTAGCTATTGTTGGCGTTTGCAGTTCCTTCTCTTGAAGCGTGTCCCACCCACACACCACTCCATCCGTGAAGAAGTCTCCCATCTTCTGGATGCCCAACGTTCACAAGGCCTGCATCGCTCCACCTTCCTGACCCAATGGGAACCATAAACACCAACGCAATGGGACCTCTGGCGCATATAATAAAGCCCCTGCTTGCTTTTGTAATGGCGCTTGCTACGCTTGTACTGTAGAGGCTAATGAATCAAAAACCTGGTGTCGTCTGGATGGAGGCCGAAAGAGGGTCTGGGGAAGTGTAAGCGGGTCAGCAGCTTCCTTTTCTATGCATATATAAGGAGTGTTATGTGGGGTGTGTATCCAGTAATGTGCAAATGTACTTTGGGCTGTATAATACATTTCCAAGTCTCGAATGTGAACGAGTCCCACTGCACTTGCGGTTGTTTCCCCGCCCATGCCAGCCTGATCTTTTGTGTACGTAGATGTTGGTACAGTGTGCGGGGCAATAAGATTAGTATATTTTGGAATAAAAAAATGAATTTGGGCAATACTACCATTTTCATGAGTGCTACTCGCCCCATCAGTGACAGGGGAAGCCTGATCCATCTGTCAACATTCTCTGATAATTTCTGCATTGCTGTGCCGTAATTTTCGAGCAATACAATGGACGGGTCTGGGTGGACTCTGATGCCTAGGTACCTTACTGATTCAGTGGTCCACTGCAGGGGGTATTCCATGACTGGCAATGTTGTTACTGGTGTATGGGGAAATATGATTGACTTGTCCCAGTTTATGCGAAGCCCTGAGTGCCCACCGAATCAGGCCACTTCTCGCACTACAGGACAAAAGGTTTAAGTCCGGGTTACAAATATATAACAAAGTATAATCTGGGTACACGGAGATGTTAAGCGTGTACCCTGGGAAGCTCAACCCCCTGTGGCCATGATATTCATGAATTGCGCACGCTAGTGGCTCCGCTAACACCGCATATAGCAATGGAGATAATGGGCAGCCTTGCCTTGTGCCCCATGTGATGCTGAGCATATTGGATACCGCGTTCCCTATTCTGATCCTGGCGGTAGGAAGTGTGTATACTACGGAGACTAATCACAGGAATACCTCCCCAACTCCGATTTTACGTACGAATGTAAACATGAAGTCCCACTCTACAGAGTCAAACGCCTTCTCAGCATCCAGGAACACTGCTGCAGCTTTAACCTCCGAGTTCAATCTCTGTAGAACTCCGAAGAGTGTTCTCAAGTTTTGCATTAGGTTCCGACCCAGGACAAACTCTGCCTGATCTGGGTGTATGATACCTCGCAATAAAAGTGCCAGTCTATTGGCTAACATTTTTGCTACATTTTAGTGTCAATGTTTAACAAGGACAATGGCCTGTATAAGGAACAGTGGGCGGGTTGCTTGCCCGGTTTGAGCAGTGTCACTATCATAGCTTCTCTGAGCGTGGGGGGCATCACTCCTGTTTCCGCCATTTCCTCATATAATGTTTTGAGGTGTGTAATCAGTAACCCCTGGAACTCCTTGTAGAATGCCACCGTTAGTCCATCGGACCCCGGGGCCTTCCCTGTTGCCATGCTCTGCAACGCGCCTCTGATTTCAGTTGTCTATAGCGGGCCCATTAGTGCTCTCTATGCTCTGTGGTCAGCCAGGTCATTTTAATACATGACAAGGTATTCAGATAGTTCCTCGTTATCTGTCTGAATTTGTGAGGTATATAGAGTAGTATGGTCTAAACTGCTTAACGATGCCATCTGGCGTATGTAAGGTATGCCCTTCATCGTCAACAATTTCAGACATCATATCCATAATTCTCGGTGGTCTCAGTAACCCCGCTAATGTAGCACCTGGTCTGTCCTGCTCCCCGTATACATGTGCGGTAGCATACTTCCCCATGTGTTTAATTTTGTCAATAGCTGTTTCCTGAAATTCCGCTAATTTCTGCCTAAGTTCCGCTGCCTCACAGCAAGGACCTTTCAATGTTTCCGATGTCCCGTTCCAGAGTCTCTAGTCCACTAAGGATAGAGCAGAGAACTCCCGCAGGTGAGGATATCACCACCCCTCAGATATATACCTTAAAGTTTTCCCACATAGAGGCAAAGGACTGCACTGACCATATGTTACTCGCGAAAAATTCTTCTATAGCTCTTGTCAATTCTGCATTGAAAACTGTATCCAGTGGAGAATATGGCGGGAATCTCCATGTGAATGCTGGAATCCTAGGCGCGCTATACTCTAGGGCTAGTTGAACTGGTGAATGGTCAGAGTATGTTCTTGGGAGATCGCTGCATGCTACCACTCTCGTTCCCAGTCCGCTCGACAGCAGCCTGAAGTCTATACAAGTATGTGTATCTTACACTGAGGAGTAGTGTGTGTAGCCCTCCACTTTGGGGATTTTTGTCGCCATATATCTATGAGGTTGCCCCATTTCATTATGTCCAATATAGCCAAAGCAGCTGCAGCAGGGCGTCTGACTGGTTTCTTAGATCGGTCTATGTCTGGGTTGAGTATACAATTGAAGTCGCCCCCCCAAATCTGCGGTAGTCCAGCCCATTGCATTCGTTTTGCCTCAATGGTATTGTAGAAGTGGGGGTCATCGTAGTTCAGACCATAAATGCCCACCAGCAGGAAGTTCAGGTCACTTTTGCTACATTTCGCTACTGCCTACCTGCCATTTGCATCTTCAAGGAGTCCCGTCAGAGTCACACCGGCTCTTTTATCTGCCCATAAAAGTACCCCCCTTGCAAGTGACGTGTAATCCGCTGAGTAACACTTGCCCTGCATTTTGCGTTGCACTGTTCGCTGTTGTCTGGGTGGAGGTGTGTTTCTTGCAGAACTGCTACGTCCACATTGTGCCTTTTTAAATAGGCTACTATCTTCCTCGTTTTTTTGCTGTCGTTGAGGACCCTTTCATTCCAGGTCATTAGTTGCAGTGACTGTGGATTCGATCAGCTACGCATCATTGGGTTTACATTTTTTTAATTTGATTCACTCGCAACGCTATGTTGGTGTAGTATTGTATTGTGTCGGTCTACTTCCCTCCCCAGTTTGAACGTCTCGGTAACCATGACCCTGAAAGTCACACCCACACTATGTGTAACCCCAACTTCCATAGCCTCAATGGTTCCCTCCCCCCCCTTCCCTAGCTACATCCCAATTCAAAACATTCAGAGTAGTGTGGAACACTTGGGGGCAGATGTTACCTACTCTCTTTGGCCTGTAGTGCCACCTTTCAGTCAGTCGCATCAAAAGTGGTGCCATCAATCCTCAGTTACACTCCCCTTTCCAAAAACTCCAGATTCAAGCAGCTATCTTGTTACAAATTTATCACTGCAAATGAATACCTCTATACATATCTTATTAGTCTACATCTCTAAATAGAGCTTTACTAATAGCATTTCAACATACAATATGCGCACAAGCAGGATTTGCAATAGTTATCAGTGTTAGTCCTGCGAACTTCAGTCCCAGATCTGGTAGGGCCATCTCTCTGCCGGTACCATGTAGCCCCCCTCGGATAGAGAGGGACTTGGCATTTGAAAAGAAAAAAGAAAGGGGGCAAAAAAAGAAATTGTTTTTCCTCTCCTACGGTTTCCGCAGCTGCTTCATTCGACCTCAGTGTCTTGTGTCCTTTCTTCTCCTAGGCGAGGACTGCTCAGGGAGCCACGGGGCTTGGTTGTTAGATCCTTGTGTTTGGGGAACTGCATTACTGCCTTTGGGTCTGTGAAAAAGTGCACCTTACCGTCCAGTTTTACCCTTAACTTAGCTGGGTATTGCATACTGTAGTTAAGATTCAGTTTTCTAAGTCGTTTTTGGGTGGGAATGAACCGTCGCCTCGCTTCCTGAACTTGCATCATAAAGTCCGGGAATAGCAATATGTCTAAACCTTCCAATCTTAATGACCCCACTTCTCTTGCTTTCTTCAGGGCTGCATCGCGATCCCTATAATTTAACAGCCTTGCTATTATCGGTCTCGGAGGTGCCCCTGGGACTGGTTTGGGCGCCAGGGTGCAATGGGCACGTTCCACGATAAAAATCTCGGAGAAAGTGTGTCTACCCAGGAGTTCAATCAATATTTTTTCAACGTACTGTTCCATATTTCCAATATTTGACGATTCCGCAATACCCAAGATGCGGATGCTGTTTCGTCTCGATCGCGCTTCGAGGTCCTCAGCCTTTAATTGAAGTGTTTTCAAGAGTTTGTCAATTGTGTTACGTGCCTCTGCTTCTGTGCTCACCTTGTCTTCCACGTCTGAGACTCTTTGCTCCACCGTATCTAGCCTATCACTGTGCTTGTAGAGGCGCTCAGACATCCTGTCCATTAGGAACGATAAGGCGTCAATTTTACTGTGTATTTTCGATAGACTCTGTTGCATGGGGCGCAAAATTTGTTTTAGATCATTGTCAGTTGCTGCTTTGTGTTCATCAGATGTTGCCTCAGGCTCTGTGGGGGTAGCCTCCAGCCCCATGGGGGTTTTACGCAGGTCAAATTGTAACTTTGACTGAGTTGTGTCTGCTTTGTCCATGTTGTCTTTTTGGGATATGGCAGACAAGTCTTCTGACACTGCCAGTGTGGCTCCGGGTGCCTACGTTGTTGAAACACTTCCTCACTGTAAGAGTGGAGGGAACAGTGTGCTTGCTGGAGGGCCTGGGCTCTGGGCACCTCTTAGGGAGTCGTTCTTCTTACCTGCCTGCAGCACGCTTTTGCCTAGGATGGGCTGAGTGATTTATTCCAGTAGCAAGCTGCTTTTACTGTGAAACCAACTGGAGAGTGCAGGTACCAGAGAGTCTGTGCTGGTTGACTGCCTTATATTGGGGTTTCAGTGTAGGCAGAGGGGTCTATTCTGCCATTCTGAGCCCTTTATTGATTTGCAGTGGCGCTTCCGGTTGTGCAGAACTTATTACCGCCCTGCTCCTGCCTGTGAGGCCCCTCCGCTGCAGGGCTCTCTTATGCGCCTTGGCGGTCCGGCCCGGCCCATATGGACATGTGACTGACTCTTGCTCCGTGCCCCCTGTTAGGGGCACTGCTCCTCAGCTCATAGTGTTGGGTTGCTTGGTCTATGTGCTCTGGTATTGGGCTATGTCTCCCGCCCCACCGCTGCTGCAACTGCTGCTCTGTGTTTTCTTCAGGCGGGGTATGAGTGGGGTCTCTGGGTTCCTTTACTTATGCTAGGCCGGTCTCCCTTGAATCGCCCTTGCGCCTTACTCGGCCCTCCACATCTGGTAATGTGCTGTTTAGTCCTCACCGCAGGCCTGCGTGGTTGTCCACAGTGCGCTGTTGCTCCAGCCGCCTAGTCTTCTCTGCTCACTGCTACGGAGCTCATTGTCGTCCTTACGCCCTCCAGCAAGAATGGGATGAGCGCGCCTTGGTTTACACCTATTTTTCGAACAGCGTGTGTCAAGTCCATGGGCTACTCAGCGCAGTCTTATGCCGGGCTCCCGTAGGCCGCTGGAGCCACCCCCACAATCCCGCTCTGTGGCCTAGGGTCCTTTCGATACACCCCAGCACTGTTTTATATGCTCGCCAGCCTGCTGTTTACTGTGAACGATGCACGGAGGTCACTCTCCTCCGTTCTCAGTCGACATAGTTCCCTGAGCGACCCTGCCAGCTGTCCCTGCTTGGTTCTGCAGTAGCCACTCATGCCTCTGCCTCCACTCTCACCAGTCCTAATCCGAGCATCACCCGATTCCTCACACCGGAACAGACCCCTGTAGTCGCTCACCACTCTCCGGGCCTGGGTTGCGGTTACATGCAGGGCCGGTCTCTAGCGATCGCCTTATTGTTTGTGCATTGTTACTGGGCCTGCATGTACTTCTCTGCTGGCCTCTGCCAAGCCACAGCAATCTCACTCTAAGTTGCACCCGGATCTCGGAAACTTCGGGTTCGTTTGTAGGCCTGTGACTGTCACCATGACTTACATCGTGTTGCGGGGAGTTCAGTGCAGGATTTGCACCAGGATTCTGACGGATATTGGTGGCGGCCAACGGAGCTCTCTCAGTTAGCTGCCATCTTGGTGTCAGGCAAGCTCCGCCCCCGATTAGACTAACACATTTGCTAGATTACATCAGCTCACCGCGAGGACCAATGATTGTCATGCATTGCGAAGTAGATGAGTTGATATGTGAGTTTCTGTCAAGCATCTTAGCAACAAACACAGCCTCATATCCCGTTGACTGTGAATCTTGGCCACTCAGGTTCTTTTCTCATGGTTATGGAGCATAACACAGAGGCATTGTTCATTCCTGATTGGACAGTTTACAGCAGTGTGCCAGTTGTGCTTGAAGCCGTTGGCAGTGACTGAGTAAAATGAGATTGTACCCTACGTAGTGGCCACTGCACAGTCTGCGTGGCCCACATACCCAGCTGAGCTGAAGACACTGGAGAACAGAGCTGAGCACTCCCTCATGTAGCCAACCACTGCCGCCACAACGACAGAAAAGTTTGGGGATCCTGGCCTGGGGAATTGCTGCATTAATTTTAAAGTAAAGTTAAGTAGACATACCAACTGCTAACTCAAAGCTCTGGTTCCAAGTGGCGCAGGGTGTGGGTATGCACCCGTCACCAACATTGTCATACTCAAGCCGCACTGCTCAGCTGTGGGCACAATGTGATTTTATTCTCATCCTTGTTACTCCAGTGATCAGTGCTGACAGCTGAGTTGTGGGCAGCCCCATCTGCACAGAGATTCTAGGCCTGAGTAACAAAGGTAAACATACCCATTTGAGTAGGTTTACTCTCTTTCAGTATTCAGAAAACTGCTATTTAATAGAAACTTTAGGACTGTGGCAACTCAAGAGTCAGGGCAGGGAACTCCACCCATAAAAATACAGGACTGGCCTATCTTTTTATGTATGGAGTTCTCTGCCCCTACTGTGGAGTCTTCACAGTAGGGGCAGTTTTGTGAGTACTGAAAAAGAGTAAACTTACATACACTTGTAAGTACACCTTTGTGTATCAGGCTCTCAGTGGCCAGGAGGAGGGATGATGAAGGAATGCTATGTGGCTTCTCTGTGGGACTGGTAGCGCCCACCACAGGCAGACAATGTTACTGTCTTTCTGTATTCTAAGCTGGCAGAAGCAGTACTGTAGGTGGTCAATGGACTGACAATGCAGCAGGTCTCAAGAGAGGGAGAGTGCAGGAAGGCATGAGTCCCTCAACTCTCTGACATCCCATGAAATCCATTAAAGAAGCAGCTTTGAATTTGAGATGGAGGAAATGATCTTTAAAACATAAAATACAGAATACAAGTCTGAGGCGAAAATGGGTGTTGTCGTTTTTAAACACCTTATAGATAAAGGAGAAGAACCATCCAATCTTTTTAATCAAGGAGGTCTTCTGCATTGCATCCCCCAGAAGATAGTGGCAACTTGAAGGATAGTCTGTTTACAAGTCACAAAGTACAAAGAGATTCACACATATTGAAGAAAATGAAAGTGAACATGTATAACACTTGCTCTTTTCATGAGTGCACTAGCTGAATGTGATTATAGTGCGAATTTGGGCAGCATTTTGACATAGAAGTGAATGTCTGTTTTGCTGATTGTTGTTTTCCCACAGCATAAAGTTGTCTGTTCAATTTATCACTGAAGATAATGGGACATACAGACCTTGAAGATGAAAGATTGACACTCTATTGAAATGCTAATAATTGTAATGAATGCTATCAGCACTAAATGGGAAAGAAAATATTTTACTTTATGTCTTGAAGTGTTTGTTAAATGTGTTGTTGACCATACTGCAAAGATTATGTAATATATGTTCAGTGACTGGATCAACATTGTGAATATGGTCATGGACGTCAATGAGAGATTGCATCTACAATCTCTGGCATGGACTATGGGACCCTTGGTATTGCCATTCCTGTCATTGGTCTCAGGGGTCCTAAAGGCAATAGCAGAAAACAGAAAGTTGGGCACGAGACATTAACAACCCTAGGGCATTATTTAGAGTTTGCTGGATGGCATAATCTGTTACAAATGGGGTGGATGTTCTGTCCACCATATTGAAAGTGTGGTATAGCCTATGGAACTTGTAATACAATGGATGAAATATCAGCCACATTTTGAGAGAATATCCTGTCCACCAAAGTCTAAATAAGGCACCTGTAAGGTTTCCACAATGGTCATGTGAGTAAAAGGAAGGATGTTAGTTAGTAACCAACTAGACACATTTTTTTTAAATTCTGATTCAATGTCCTTTCTAGGCTCTTTATTTCCCAAAATAGATTTTCCTAAATTGACTTTACAATATGAATATACCTACTTTGTCCCTTGGTAAGTCAAATCTCGTTACAAATGTCGAACAATAGATGAAAATACAAAATGCGATAGTGAAGTGCACCCAATTTACCTAAGAATAAAAAAAAACTTCCAAAGTTAATTTATGAATCTGTCCTTCAGATGTGCAAGAAGTGCATTAAAACAGTGATCTTCTTGGGGAACATTTGCAATGGATTCCATTGAGTTTGGCTGGGCCTCATGAAAAGTGTATTAGCTATGACCAATAGTGCTGCATTAGTGTTTAGAGATACCAGGAATTTGGCTCTACTATGACTTTGATGTGAGTTGGTAAAATGTGTGCTAAGCTAGTGGTGGCAACAGTGGGCAATTGATGCTGATTACTGTGAAATGGAACAGTTTCTGGAATTTTGACCTCCTGATTCTTACCCATGCACTCAGTCAGTCACTCATCCATCCAACTGTTAGTTCACCTTCACTAACTCAACTACTTTCACAATCACAACGGCAAACTGTCTCCTGTCCTGATTCTTTCTTCTAAAATCATTGATTTCAGGTGTGTTAGTATAATTGGTACAAAGAAAGGAAAACAGACAACAAAACCCAGCATGCAACAGACTATGGCACAAAAGACCAGGACTAGAAAAGTATCTGTAATGATCAGAGGACTGTAGTCGCCCTACATAAGAAGCACGTTCTCTTATAAAATAGCCAGTACTGTTAGCTTTATTTGTGCTTGGTATGGTGTAAAGGAACTGACGAAGAATCTATTTCAAGTCATCTCCTTCAAAAAACTACATTTTATGTTGATACTGGGTTACTGTCCGTAGCCCGTGGCCAAGAGTACTAACTTCCACAAACGTGCAGTTCCTACTGCAGGGTGGAAACTACACAACAACATATGAGTTTGTGAGCATTCCAAAACATTCAAGGCAAACCAACCCTTGGAATGCCCATTTTTCCACCCCTGAAGTGGTATTTACGACTGCAGGGACCTCAGCAGCCATGGTGGAGATCTTGCATCATTAAATGGGTTTGCACTTGGCAGTAATTGCTTTGTGAATTTTTTAGGAGGCATGAACAAGGTAAATTCGGTTTTAAACATAGCATTAAACATGTCTACAACCGAATTTACCTTTGTGAATATGTCCTGTTTTCCACTGAACAGAGCCAAAAGGAGTTTGTTGTTTCCTTACAGTGACAGAAACAATATCCACTGTTGTCCTGTCCTCGTCATTTTGAGAACCATTTTTGTAAGATTTTTGCCTAGTGCTAAGTTTTGCCAATAAGCATTGCAATTCATTTTTTTCACAGTCACCTTTTATCCATACATCACATTTCCTAATTTTTTGTGACATTTACATATTGTTTGCTTATTTGTTTTCCTATCACTTGGTTTGGATTTTTTTAATGTTCTATATTTTGTAACTGTATTGTTGTCTGTTGTTGGACTTGTTGCTGCAAATTCATATAGTGCTTAATTTGAGCCGATTGCTGCAGGTGGGACCCACCAGCACTTATTTCTGGGGAACAGCATTTTTTGACCTAGAGCGAGAAAAATACACAATGGAGAAAGAAGGCCGAACAGAAAGACAGAAAAATGGAAACAAGGGAAGAAATTGAGGATGGAAAAGAATCTGCAAGAGTGAGATGAAGGGAGTGTCTGATTGTGAGGCAAGAGGTGGAATCAAGACTATACAGTCTTAGTATTCAGCACCCAGATATTTGCAGCAGTAGATATTCAGGCTTCTTGGCAAAACTGTGGACACCAGCACTTACTCTTTTACAAATTAAGCACTGGATGCATGGCTTGTATTTTTGTGTGGAAAGCCTGGCTGTTGCAGCCAAGCAACTAGGGTTGAGCCAGATATCTTCACTGAAACTAGGTTACTTTTTGGAAGTCCATCTATTGTGCATTGGCGGAGATCAGTGCCAACTCTCATGAAGACTGAGCCTTTTCTCCCCTCATAGCCAAAAATCCAATTTCCTTGAGTTTCTTCTTCATCCTCAGACTGCACCCACCAAATTGCGCCTGCCCTGGGGGGTCCTGCACTGATTAAAAGAAGACCGCACTTTAAACCTTGTACATTGTTAATAAGCCTCTGTATAGAAGATGTTACCTCTACAAAGATTTCTGAAAAGATCAGGCAACCACTGCAGAAGGTCAACTTCACTGAACATACAAGCAATCCATCATCCAAAGCGAGAAGTTCAGGGGATCGGCAATGACGGTGTTGCCTATTTGAATTCTCCAAACTCCCTTCCCGATGATACTGACCTGTGATTTGACAAAGATGTCCATAGATTCTGAAAGGTCTTTGATTGTTCTACTTAATCCTGCAATTTGAATGTGAGTTTAAGTGGCTGGACGGTAGACAACAGATCTACAGAAGTCCAAGGGATGGGAATGTTTGCAATGGTGGTTGATACTGTGTTTAGTGACCCATTCCCGTTTGACAATAGGTAGAGGAGTTCAATATCATGAGGAACTTGATAAACGTAAAGATTACAGCAGTCCTCTCAGCCCAGGTCCAGCCCATCTATCGTTTTGCCACTTCTTAAACGTGTGGAAAATATGCAATTCATTTTCCAATATTATATTTCCCACTGACAACTAGGCCAGAAGATCTATTGAGGAGCATTGTTCACATATTGGTGGTGCTTCATTAGAATTGTTTACCACATTGCTGCTTATACATTAATTTTGTGAAAGGAATAAATGTTAACTCAGTAGTTACATAGGTTGTACTCAACTTGGTGGGATAATATATGCAATGTGCTTAAATTCACAAATGCATTTTCGATAGATTTCTTCTTTAAAATGTCTTACTAGCAAATTGGTGGACACAATATACCTTCCTGGGTGAGTAAGCACTTGTCTGTTCTCGTAGTGATGGAGGGACTTATTTGTCTATAATATCGTAGTGTCCTAACTCAGAATATCACAGCTCTGTATGCCACTCTCACTATTTTGTATGAACTGTAATGCAACAGCCTTTAAGACACTACTATTTCTGTTGATTGTGCAATCGAAATCATATACTTGCTTCTTTTCACACTTTTTAAACTGTAAAAATATAAAAGATGTTTTGATATAAAAAAAAAACACAGTTTAATTAAAGTTGTTTATGATAGCAAACGTGTAGTCAAATATTTATCACAGCAAGTGTTAAGGATATGAACAAATGCATTTACACAGATACACAATAAAAACATGTGTCGTTATAAATGCACAATATGAATAGTGGACATGTGCTGCCAGTCACAGATTTTCTTAATGGGTTTTGAACACTAGGTTTATTACCGCACGTTTCCTGTCATATTCTGCCCAGGAAATTAATGTTTACACAAATGGTAATTAGCTGTTGCAATTTGTTAAGTAAGCTGTCACTTGCGCTAAATATTATTTAATAAATTCCTGGTAATCAGTTAAAAAAAAGTTAAATATTTACCATTGAAATCAAATACTCTGCTAGATCTGCGTAATCAAACAATGCTGTCCTAAAAAAAAGAAAAAAGATATTTAAAGTGTTATTCAATAAGAGTGATAGAGAAAGGAGACAGACAGGAAGACAGTTATGAATACTTTCAGAGCAAGATGGGATCCATTCTTTTCTTCTGCCAAGAAAAGATGACAAATTGTGAATGAACACCAATTAAACTCTTGTTACAGCCAAGAAAAGATGACAAATTGTGAATGAACACCAATTAAAATCTTGTTACAGCGTCAACGCCAGCCTAGAACATCCAGTTCTTTTCTCTTCTTTTGTTACATTGGTGAAAAGCAGAAGTTGTTTTTTCACCACTGTGAGGTTCTTGTTTCTGCGATCTTTCCTACACCCCTACCTGGTCTCTAGAGAACACAGTGAAACAGCGGTGTGTCACCTCCCCGCTCGTCTTCTGCCTCTCTCGGATCTCCGCAGATCCATGGAAAGCAGGAGAAGGCAGCCCCACTGTGACACGGCCAGCCTCCAGTTTCGCTCCATACTTAATACTTACTTAATTTCTCAGCCTCTAATTTCAAATTCCTGCACAATTACTGAACGTTTTAAAGTTTTCAATTTTACATGTTGCTTCTTCATTTTTGTACACTTTATTAATCTGTTAATGATTAATTTTATAATCAGTCGTGGATCCCCTGAGTAGGCTTTGTTGACCCCTAGCGGCCCCCGGACCACAATTTGAGAAACACTGCTCTACAGCACTTCTTCACTCCCCTTAATTTGTTTATGGAAACAGGAGTCTCTGTTAAAAACATGGCGGCTATCCCATCCACCTTAATATAAGAGCCATATGTTACAATGTGCTAATAGTACAGAAAAGAGGACTCCCACCACATCTGTGATAGTGTTTCCCATCCGCCAAGCTCTGAATAAGGCTCTATGTTTTTTTCTGATTCATGTTTACTATCAATAACACATTTGACACTCAGAAGTATAAAAGCAATTTCAAATGACCAGCCTTACATGGTTGTAGATTTAGTTGAGATGGCAGTGACTGCCTCTGAGTACATATGCCAGGGGCGGCTCCACCACGTGGGCGGAGGAGCATCGCCCCACTGCTTTCTAGCAGTGCGAGAAGCAGAAACATAAAATGGAGGAGGAGGAGTGGCTAGCCCAATGTTATGGGCGCTGACTGTTTGGTCAGCCCCAGGGCCGACCAAACCAGTTATGAGCACTCTCCTGTTTTCTCCATGTAGGCTGCATGCAGCCTGCATGGAGAAAACGGCCTCCCCATAGACGCCTGTACGGACGGCGTCCTAGCCAATCACAACGTTGTGATTGGCTTAGCGGAGGAGAGGGAGGCTGCCTGCTTCTGCTTCCTGTGAGCAGAGAGAGAGTAGGAGACGCAATGCGGGACCGGAGGCAAAGGTAAGTGTTTTTAATTTTTTTAAAAATTAAATTAACCCTCCATTCCCGTGCGACCCACGCCCCCACCCGCGAGTCATGCCAGCCGCGACTGACATATGCATGTGATCTAGAAGCAAACAAGAAAAAAATGACATTAAATAATGGAAAAAAAGAGAAACCGATACCCACATGCCATAAATTGGTGGAAGAACCAAAGGGTTTCTAAAGTCAGAGTTTAAACTTGTCCTGCAACTGGAAACCTCTGATCCGGGGACCCATCGGCCTCAGGGCTGCGAGGACAATGCAGCAGAAGACCAGTCCTATTTAGCCTGGGCGTTCCAAAACTTTTTTTTTTTTATCTTCCTGAGACCTCATGTGCAGCATGTGAGTCAAGCGATGCATGATTGTCCAGGGTAGGAAAAATAATCAATAGCCCCCATTTGCAGAGAGAAAACTAGTAAAAAAAAATTTTGTTTTACGGAATGAACCAATACTTTATGAATGTGTCTCCAGAAAACAAAAAAATAATGCCACCTGGCATTTAAATTTTGATTAAAGTGTTCCCACTGTTTCAGTAGGGATATTTAACTGTGGTGGTCAGTCCACTACAGCGGTCTTATTGGCCTGCTGTCAAACCCTAAATAAGCTGCTAATTGTGCTTGTCATACAGCAGGAATAAATCGATCCCTAGAACTGGCTTGGAATATATATAGTTGTTAAGATCAATGTCATGTTAAAGGTCTCTGCAGTTTACCTATTCCAAAGTGAATGGGGAGATCCCATCCATTGGTGCATATAGGCTACAGCATGTTTCAATGCTTGCCTTTTGCAAATCATTTTATGTAGTGACTGATGCCCCCATGTAATAAGCCTGAATTGCAAATAAACATGGGCGCACCAGCAATAGGGCGAGCAGAGCCAGAGCCGAACCTAGGATCTGGCTTAGTTCTAAGATTACATGCATGACAAAAGCTATGAAAATGTTTGGCATGTATAATGAGCAAAAAATATAATGTAAAAATAAGTTCTAGTCTCTTCAAATTTAAAAAAAGTGTACTTCTTTAACATGCAGAAATGTTTCGCCTTAGTACATTAGATTACATCACTGCTTAGGCAGATATGTATTAAAAGTGATTAAACATGAACATGGAAACATTAATGCTTTGCCCATCAGTGACAAAGCCATTAGTGCAGTGGTTCCCAAACTTTTTTGACCCGTGGCTCCCTTGACCCATTGGCCATTACCCGTGGCTCCCCACTGTTAAATTTTTTGGGAGGGTGGGGGGGATGTAAGCCCGGCCTCGGGAGTACTTGCATTTTTCTCCCTGAAAATAATTGGGATGAAGCTGATGAAGGTATTATAATCATATACGCAGGGTGTTTCGTATTACTAAGGCGGCGCCTCTAATAAAATATTGCTAGTTACACTTCTTTGCCCATGCTTTTTTTTAGAGTACCCTCTCAAACTTTTTTATCCCACTTACAGTACTAGATAGCACCCCTACGCATGTAGGCCTCATTGCAAAAGTGTTTCTGCGCTTGAAGAATATTTGCATGCACTTCCATTTCTACCCATGTCATACGTGCCAACACACCTGTCTCACGAGGGTGACTCACAATGTTTTAAACCACATACAGCTTTCTTTTTGCTGTCTCCTCGCTAAAATTGCCTCCAAATCAATGCAAGCCAAATAAATTCCTCTTATTTTTTTTTTTTAAATGTCCCTCTTTTTTACTTCCAAATGTTGGCATTATGCTTATATGGTGTTTTACTTCCCTGTGTTCAAGGAGAGAACAGGCCTGTCTGGGAATGTGTGTGTACTGAAAGAAATGTGTACTGGAAGTAACTATGGTTCAAGTACAAATTTCAATACTTAGTAATACTTAGTGTGCTTAATAGGCAGGACAACTGTACTTTCCTGATAACTCGCATTGGTGTAAAATGCATTTGGAAAAAAACAAAACTATTAACGAGTCTAACAAAATAAATCAGGCATCTTCTGCTTACTTTGGGAGTGATGGAACATGGGGATCCAGTGAAATATGGAGGTCATCTCCCTCGACATGCCATCCATCAATTAAGCACTACGTTTACAGCTTTAGGCATGTCACTTACAAATCATCGACATCATGCGTTTAAGTCTAATTAGTTTAACTGAAGCTAACAGACCCTTTAACATTAAATGCATTAAAGTGCTTGGTGTGCACATGGCAAAATGGATTACGGAATTCTTTAAAATAAATAATGGCTCTACTTCTGCAGTTATTGTGTGGGATGCTTTTAAAGCCGCTGTTCGGGGAGAGACCTTAAGCTTTTCTATAAATCGGCAGAGAATGATACAGGAAAAAGTTAAAGGATGGGTGGAACAACTCAGGATGGCTGAGATAGAGCTAATGCGGATGATTAGGGAGGATCAAAATACGGGCCAGGCTCTCCAGCATATTGCGGTAACAAAAGCTAGGCTATATCAGCACTTTGGGGAAGATCTTGCAGCTAAATATCTACAATCTCGTGTGGATATATATGAATTCGGGGAAAATATGGGCAGATTACTGGCTAAACAGTTACTACAGAAGGGGAATTCTAATAGGATTGACAGGATTATAGATCATCTGGGTCTGATCCCGGATACGCCATCAGAAGTCCTGCGGGTATTTCAGAATTATTTTCAGACATTATATACAGAGGAAGGTGGAATGGAAGCAATACCAGTTGAAGAATATTTTATGGACCACGAAACAGTCAAGGTTACGCAAGAACATAATGAGACTTTAGCTGCCCCAATTATCTGGGAAGAGATAGAGCATGCAATAACATCTTTAGCTGCGGGCAAGGCGGTGGGGCCTGATGGTCTACCCTTAGAATTCTATCGGACATTTCGGCAGGTACTTCGAACTGAACTCGTGCCTTTATTCCAACTAGCTCAACAGGGTCAGACTTCAGACTCTTGGAGGCAGACTACTATAGTAGTTTTAAAAAAAAAGGATAAACCTGCACTCAATCCATCGTCCTATAGGCCCATTTCTCTTATAAATGCAAACAGTAAGATTTTCTCTAAAATTATTGCGTCAAGGCTGGCTAAGGTTATTACTCCATTGGTGTCCATTCATCAGCATGGGTTTATTCCCGGACGGGACACTACTGACCATGTGAGGCGAGCTATAGCCCTCTTCGATTGGGCCCAGACCATGAAGGTGCCTCTTGGGATGATCCTGCTGGACGCAGAGAAAGCGTTCGACAGGGTCTCCTGGAGGTTCCTATGGTCGGTCTTACATTGGAAGGGAATATCCAGGGAGTTCGTTTCAGCTATACAGGCACTTTATGTACTGCCTGAAGCTCGTATCCGTATATCTGCTCAAGAATCGAACCCCTTCAGTATAAGTAGAGGAACTAGGCAGGGTTGTCCCTGCTCCCCATTGCTATTTTCATTATATATAGATGTTTTTCTCAATAAATTGGAAGCTAGCCAAAACATTAAAGGGGTTAAGGTGAATAATAGTGAATTTAAATCATTGGCATTTGCCGATGATATTGCAATATTTACGAATGACATTCAGACAGCCCTTTCGGCAGTTAAGGATTTAGCTGAACAATTTGGTACGGTGTCGGGATATAAACTAAATATAGACAAAACACAGGTTTTGCATACAGATATAGGGCTGCCAGCAGGTGTTTCAACTGTCCCTGTAGCAACGTACTTGGGGGTAAAGATATCAGCTGCAGTGGGGTGTATACCAGAATTAAACATACTACCAGTGATTAGTGAAGTCAATAAGACATTGGAAAGATTGGACCATCTACACCTATCTATGCACGGTCGAAGTAATGTAATTAAGATGACGATCTTTCCGAAGTTCCTTTATTTGTTCCGGGCTATACCTTTGGAAATCCCCTTATCTTATATTACTAAAGCAGAAAGAACATGCTATAGATTCATATGGGGATATCACAGATTTAGAAGGGCTAGTAAATGGATGAGGTTACCAAGACTGAGGGGTGGCTGGGGTGTACCTAGCCTTCTCTTATACCACTAGGCCGCCTTTTTACAGCATTTGGGGGTATTGTTGGTAGGGGCTAAGGCAAAAATTCCTCCAGCCACTGTCCCAACCATTTATGAAATAGTCTTGGGGGATGAGGCTAGGCAGTGTCTGGTCAAAGTCTTAGAACCAAGCTATTATAAAAAAACGAAATTTAAAATAATGCAGTCGGTTTATTCAATTTGGAGAAAGATAAGACGTAGGTATAAGATCTCTAATATAAATGCCTATACTCCCTTCTCATCTTATGCTTTGCTACCATCAATATTTCAAGACCACATTACTTTTAGCTGGGAGAAGTTGGGAATTAATACTCTTGGTGATCTTTGTTTGGATGGTCAAATCGCCTCTTTTACTGACTTACAAGAGAAGTTTGGCCTCCTCCGAAATGGTTTTTTCAAATTTTTACAGATTAGGAGTTTCCTGGCTGGAATTAATCAACGGTCGGAGGTGAATATGGGCAAAATTGATCTATGATATTATCGGGAATAGAGTCCGAATTGGGGCAATATACCAAAAATTAATTGAAGGTCTTCCCGATGACGTGAGTGAGCAGAATGCCAAATGGGAGAGAAAGTTTGGGATGGAATTTGTGGATCTAGAGGGATCCCTGGAGTTAGCGAATAAAATTGTAACAACTGGGAGTCTGAGGACTCAACATTTTATGTCTGTTTTCGACTTATATTATACTCCTGCAAAGGTCTCTAAATGGGGGAGTTCACGGGGTAGTGTGTGTGGTAGGTGTGGGACATGGGCGGCTGATGCTATACATATGTTTTTTGCTTGCCCAAACTTAGCTAAATTTTTACAGGAAATTGAAGCCTTTTTAAATCAGATTCTTGTTATTCCAGTAATATTAACATCAGATTTAATTATTTTGGGTATAGAAGGTCATCTGGTAATTAATGCTCGGACTAGGTCCGAGATTGGATTTGTGTTCTTAGCAATGGCTATTTTGAGACTATGTATAACCTCTCAATGGATCAGCCCTGATTCCCCCACATTTATTAATTGGCGCATTCGATTATTAGCAGTATATAATATGGAAATAGCTGTCTGTAGGTTGAGAGGTCGAAGGAGGCGGGATATGGGGCGGAAAATCTGGGCCCCAATTACTAGGTGGCTGGAGTAAAACAAATTGTAAATAGGGTCGGCTCCATAGAAGAGTGCTTCTTCTTCTCTTCCGGTCCCTATTTTCATAACCACAATATTCCTTCTCATTTTCTTCTATATTCCTTTCTCTCTTCTCCGTTTTGGCTTGTCTTTCTATATTCTGTTTTTGGGGGTCCCTTCATCTATATTCTTTTTTTTTTTTTTTGTACAATTTATCATGTTTTATGAACTATGTGAGATGAAATCATAGAATGGAATTGTATTATGTGTTAAATATTTGTTAAATATTTGCCATGACAACGATGTATAAATATGAACAAAATAAAAAAAATTTAAAAAAATAAATAAAGTGCTTGGTGCGCTGCTCCCCTGGCTAGGTTTGACGTCTCCCCAGGGAGCCATGGCGCACAGTTTGGGAACCACTGCTTAGTGAACTAAGAGGCAAGTCTGTAATCATGTAAACCCTAAACGTGGCCTAGATTCTTAGAGATGGAGACATTATAGTCTATTAAACAAACATAAGAGGAGCTTGTACAAGTGCACACCCTGAACTCAAGTATTTAAAAGTGCTCTCATATGTGATAATGAAGAAAAAGGAGGTTCTGTAAAATAGGATGTTTGCCTAGGGTCACACAATTTGGACAGGTTATCTGGTTTCACATTTTTAAATTCAGCCACCAGATGTATGTCTCTGTCTCTCTCTCTCTTTTTCCTGCTTTCCATCAAAAAGTAACTGTTTCAAAAGCCCCAGCCTGAAAGGAACTATTCAGACGGGGAGAGCTCGCCTGACGGGGAGAAACAATGCCTGACTACTGTTGGTTGTTTATTTTTGGTTATGCAATGTAAAGAAAACACCTAAATTGATAATGCAGATTGACGCCAGAAAGCCTGTCACCAATAAAAACGTGTTTTAAAAAAAATCACTGTCTTTTATTCCTGGCAGAAAACTGACACAGACAGAGCAGACCCGACTTTTGGCCCCCATATCCAACTACCAAAGTAAGAATGCATTTGTTTGCGGAGTGTCAAAATCCAAAAACCCTCCTGTAGCTGCGCCCTTGGCAAATGGGGAGGATTCTATGCATCTGTCAGCTTAACGTTTACGATGGACCATCGGTGGCCCAAGTGGACAGTCTCGATTGCGTCCGTAATAAAAGTGGTAATACCCAGAAAGTCATACTTATTTTAGTAATTCATCATCATTTTCGGTCGTATGTTCACCTAAACTTGATGGCAAGCAATCAGTGGCAAAGCAAAGCCAATGGTTTTTTTTTATTTGTTAAAGTGCTTGGTTATTGAGATGCATGATTATGTGGAGTTGTACAGATGGCGAGTTACTGAAGGTAGGGTTTTAAGTGGGTGAATGTAGTTGATGGTGGCTAAATTAATGGGTGAGTTAATGGTTGAATAAGTTAATGTGTAACAGAAGTGAATGCTTGGTGGCACGGGGCTGCTCTTCATTTTTGTAGCTGGTTTCACATCTATAAACTGAGCTGGAGCCCACCGGTACTCATCTGATTGAACATTTCC
Organism: Calotriton arnoldi; assembly: GCA_963921515.1. NCBI lineage: Eukaryota > Metazoa > Chordata > Amphibia > Caudata > Salamandridae > Calotriton > Calotriton arnoldi. The sequence continues at coordinate 693,743 of CAWUFW010006131.1, read as the reverse complement.
TGAAAGCAAGAGAGGGAGAAACAAACAAAGGAGAAAAAAGGGAGAAGAGAAAGATGGAAAACACGTCACAAAGGGAAAAGCATGAACCTGCAAGCGTGAAATAAAGGGGCAGGGAGTGTCTGTTGGTGGATTAAAGTGCCATGAGGTGGATTCTAGACTTTACTGCCTTGGTATTCAGTGCACTGATGTTTAATAGCGCCGGACGCAGGCTTCTGAGCAGAGCTTTGGGGACCGGCAATCATTCCTTTACAAATTAAGCACTGTATGAAAGATAACACAACTGCCAAGTATGTGCTCTCACTTTTCTTGCTGGGACTTGCGTGCCCTTGGGCAGACAGAAATTCTACATAATGTGAATAAAAGCCATTTAGAAGTGCATGTAGGTGCCTACCTTGGCCGCTGGCAAAGGCGAGCTGTGGCAATTAACTTATGATTCACACTTTGCAATTCAGAAACAAGTTTAGATCTAGTGGGGCTATTGCTAATGAGTAAGTGCATAAACCAGCTGGATACTGATGATACCTGGCTTTAATGCAGTCAGTCGACGGGGCAATAGTCTGGTAAAGTTAATGACAAGCCCATCTTTGTGTGGTTCCTTACCTGAGAAAGGAGCAGCTACAAGTACTACAAAAAGCAGCATGCTTTGAGCTAAAAACAAACATTGGCAAAGCTGATAAGTTTGACTTTTTTATTACCTGCAGAACAGGCATACACATCACCTACAAACGTCAGTGAGTGGCCCAGCAGAACTGGGGTGCTAGCACAGACAAAAGTATCGGAAAATGAAAGTTACCAGAAAAAGAGCTGCTCTGAAGAATCCCTTTTTTTTCAGATGCTTTAGTCAGTCCTCGCTCCTCAGTGCTGGCTTTTGTTTAGTCCCAGGACAAAATTTCAGAATTAATTCTGGAAAAAATGTTGCTTTGCGTAGTCCACATTATGGAACAAAATATTTTCCCTAGGACTATAGGGAAATATAACAAAACCATGTATCAATCTTTCAGTGGCTGGATTCCCTGTTTCTGATTGATGGGCCAGGAATCACCACTGAACAGGAGGTTCCTGTGTCTTTTCTGTATATTATATTTTATTTTAAATTAAAACACCTATACTGTACTCAATTGGTGGGTGGCAGACGTCCCTGCTCCTCATTGGCTTGCCAAGGCACAAAGCAGTAGATTGCCAGTTTAATAATTCTGACACACAATTACATTCCTTGTCTGTCTCTTTCTTCCCGGAGCATGCTACTGGGGGAGAGGCACCAAGGTCTGTGTTTGCCGGATGTGAGTAGAGGTTCTTGGAAAGTTTTCGTCACTAGTGAAATTCAATAAAAAAATGTATGGGAACTGTGATCCTTAGCACACAGGGGGCGGGGTCAATGAGAGGAGGGGTGGGGGTGAAGTAAGTCGCACAACTAAAAAACAAAAAATATTTTCTATATTGTTGAACTTTGACATACATGTAAACTGCACACAGAATATAATACACGTACCTTAAATGACATACAAATGCAAGTTAAACTAATCTTCACAGCGCAGGAGAGCCCCTTCTTTCCTTTTAACCTGAAGCAACTCAAGGCTCTTATTAACTGTGTTGGAACTGTTATTCTTTACCAAAATGTATACAAACAGTTTTGATCAAAGTAGAAAATCTTAGGAATATCGTTCTGTATAGAATACGCCCACTTCAACCCCTGGTTTTCACCCCCAACAGGCAGAAAGGAAGATGAAGTGTAATCATGCACTGCATATACCAAACTGCATCTGGGGGAATTGTGTACTGGCAGTGTATTTCTGCCCTGCTTTTGTGATTATCTCCTTGTTGAGCTTTGGGATGTATGTCCACTCTGCTGGTGGTAAAACCTGAGAAGGCTGTGAAGAGCATTGCCCGCATCCCCAAATTTAAGTTGTTACTCAATACTGAAGAACAAATATCCCAAAGCACATGTTTAGAGATACACATCACTGACTGCAACAATGGTGAATTCTAAAGATTTAAACTAAAGTGAGTGCTAAACATGCACTGCATTTACCACAATGCATCTAGGTGAATTGTGCACCAGTATGTCAGGTACTGTGCTCCCTACCCCTTTTGTGATTAGCTACTTGCTGAGTTGTTCGGCTGACAAGCTCTGAGATGCACCTGTAATCTAGGAGTGGTACAGAAAACTGAGAAGACCGTGAGCAGCTTTGCCACTGCCCCAAAATGTAACTTGTTATGCTCTACTGAAGCAGAACAAACATCTGGAAAAGCATACAGATACACAGCATTGGCTGCACCATCAATGGTAAATACTAAAGACGTGGATGTTGTCATGCATTGCATTTACCATATTGGGTACATTTTTGTGCTGGTATACAAGGCAATGTGCTCCCTTCCCTATTTTACAAATAAAGATGTGGACCTGACTAGAAACCTCTGAAGGACCTCTACCATAAATGTTGTTTATGTACAATCTAATTCAGGGGCCGATATCAGCCACAGGAGCTTAGAAAAACATTATGGCGGCATGGCCAAGGAGGCCAAGAAAGTGTGAAATTGCTCCTGAACCATTTCGCCATCCAGCTTCAGCCTCATCACTTGGGCTGCCACCTCTGGACCCTGCGTCATTCCCCGCCCTCCCAGTGGAGTCTGCAGCTACCCCTCCCTGCGCTGGGGCTCCAGGAAAATCGTGACACGAGGCTGGTGAAGTCCGAAGGCCCTCATCTCCTGTGGGCGGCTGCACGGCCTCTTCCATATTAGGGAGGTGGCCAGTGACAGAGAACAAACTGCACTTGATACCTCAACAGAAGGGCCCCCTTGCCACACCAGACACCCCCCTTCCTCATGAGACACTCCTCTCTTCTTCGGGGCCTGCCTGCGGTGGGCTCGTCCAGCCTCAGCCCGCTCTGCCATGTCCAGTGTGCAGAGGGCCGGCATCTACCTCCTTGCCGTAGCCTTTTGCGGACGCAGAGACTCCTGAGGCACGCATCCTAATGCTGAGGAACTGTGCCAGTAGACGAGACCTACTGTTGCACAATGTGCATGTTTGGGACCCTCCTCCTATACTGTAGCACCGGAGATTCCCCCATCCCCAGCTGTGAATTGACGCTCTGCTGCATTGAGTCAGCGGCGGTGACTGCCAGCTCTGGCTGGGACCTACTGCCTTTTCTCACATCAGTGGCCCAGCCACACAGACGATCCTCCTCAGCCGCAATGACCCTGGGACCTTGTGGCTGTCATGGTGGAGAGAGATCCCATCTTCCTCGGTCACAAACATCTACGCCGGTAAGGGGGGACCCTGAGAGGGGCTGCGGTGGAGGTGGGAGATGTCTGTGCTTCTAGACCTGCTTCTCCTCCCCTACTGGAGCCCCGACCCAGTCTGAGACCCAGACCCCCCCCCGAGGCGCCACCGACCACTACCGGATAGGATCCATGCTTAAGTACTGGTAAAACCCCCGAGTGCTGGACTTGTCCCAGAGGAATCTGGCGACTCGCGCTGCCTGAGGGCAAGTGGGCCAGTGTGGGGTTCCACACCAGGCTTCAAACCACAAACTTCCCCTGTAGCCACAAACATGGGCAAGGATAAGGCCCTGCAACCTGCGAAGTCCCAGACCAAGATAGACTAATTCATCACGGCGCTGGCAGGGAACGGGAGATCATCTGGCTCCCATGGAATGACGCCCCCCCCAGGAGCATACACAGCCTGACATGGCCACCATTCACAAGGCCATGCAATACTTGAAATACACACTAGACAGCAGAGTGGGCGAGGTTCAGGTGGATGTTGCGCTCCTCCTCCAGGACCTTAGAAATGTTGCTACCCATGTCACTGAGGACGAATGCCACAAATGCTTGGTGGAGGATGATGTGGCTGTCCTGTAGTGGCAGCTCACTGGTCTGCTGCCCTCCATGGTGGCCCTAGAGGAGAAGGATGAAGATGCCGAAAAACAATCCCACCACAATAATGTGTGAATTGTTGGTTTCCCAGAGGGGTTGGATGTTGCAAAATTCCTGGAGGCTTGACTTCGCTGATGGGTTCCAGAGACCGCGTTTTCACCATGTTTTGTGTTGGAGTGACCCCACTGATCCTGGGCCCCATATCCTCCTCCACTGATCACCAGGATACTAAACGTTCAAGATAGAGAAGCTATCCTCAGAGACGCCTGCGGACAGCCTGACCATCGATACCAGAATTCCCACATAATGCTCTTTCCCGATTATACCAAGACTGTCCAACAACATCGTCCCTCTTTTACTGAGGTCAAACAAAGGTTCTGACCACCTAATCTCAATACATCAATCAATCAATCACAGAATTTGTAAAGCGCACTACTTACCCGCGAGGGTCTCAAGGTGCTGGGGAAGAAGAAGGGGGGGGGGATGCCGCTACTGGTCGAACAGCCAGGTCTTGAGTAGCCTCCTGAAGGTCAGCAGGTCTTGGGTCTGTCGTAGGCTGAGTGGAAGGGTGTTCCAGGTCTTGGCGGCGAGGTGGGAGAAGGATCTGCCGCCGGTGGTAGTTCTTCAGATGCGCGGGACGGTGGCCAAGGAGAGGTCGGCGGAGCGGAGCTGGCGGTTGGGAACGTAGAAGGAGAGTCGTCTGTTGAGGTAGGCTGGGCCAGTCTTGTGGAGTGCCTTGTGTGCGTGGATGAGGAGTTTGAAGGAGATTCTCCTGTCGACGGGGAGCCAGTGCAGGTTTCTCAGGTGGGGGGTGATGTGGCTGTGGCGTGGAACGTCGAGGATCAGGCGTGCAGAGGCGTTTTGAATTCTTTGCAGTCGTTTGATGAGCTTGGTTGGGGCTCCCGCGTAGAGGGCATTTCCATAGTCGGGTCGGCTGCTAACGAGGGCCTGGGTGACTGTTCTTCTCGTGTCTGTCGGGATCCATCTGTAGATCTTGCGGAGCATGCGGAGGGTGTTGAAGCAGGAGGAGGAGACTGCGTTGACTTGCTTGGTCATGGAGAGCGTTGAGTCGAGGATGACTCCCAGGTTGCGTGCGTGGTCGGTGGGTGTCGGGGGTGCCCCCAGTGTCGTGGGCCACCAGGAGTCGTCCCAGGTTGAAGGGTTGGAGCCGAGGATGAGGACCTCCGTCTTGTCCGTGTTCAGCTTTAGTCGGCTGCTCTTCATCCAGTCGGCGACGGCCTTCATTCCTTCGTGGAGGCTGGATTTGGCGGTGAGGGGGTACTTGGTGAGGGAGAGGATCAGTTGAGTGTCGTCGGCGTAGGAGATTATGTTGAGGTCGTGCTGTTAGGCGATGCGTGCGAGTGGGGCCATGTAGATGTTGAACAGTGTTGGGCTGAGGGATGATCCCTGGGATACGCCGCAGATGATCTCGGAGGCTTCGGATCGGAATGGCGGGAGGAGGACTCTCTGTGTTCTGCCGGAGAGGAAGGAGGTGGTCCATTCTAGGGCTTTCTCTCAGATCCCTGCGTCGTGGAGGCGTGCGCGTAGTGTGCGGTGGCAGACAGTGTCGAAGGCGGCGGAGAGGTCCAGGAGGATGAGGGCCGTGGTCTCACCGTTGTCCAGCAGGGTCCTGATGTCGTCGGTGGCGGCGATGAGGGCAGTCTCGGTGCTGTGGTTGCTGCGGAACCCTGACTGGGATGGGTCCAGGATGCTGTTTTCTTCGAGGTATCGGGTTAGCTGTCTGTTGATGATCTTCTCGATGACCTTTGCTGGGAATGGAAGCAGGGAGATGGGCCGGAAGTTCTTGAGGTCTTTCAGATCCGCCTTGGGTTTTTTGAGTAGGGCGCTGATCTCGGCGTGTTTCCAGCTCTCTGGGAAGGTCGCGGTCTCGAAGGAGAGGTTGATGACGTTGCGCAGGTGGGGTGCGATGGAGCTGCTGGCTTTGTTGAAGATGTGGTGCGGAAAAGGGTCTGACGGGGAGCCGGAGTGGATAGTACTCATGGTCTTGATGATGTCATTGATGTTCACGTTGGCGCAGGCTGTCAAGGGGTCGTGGTCGATAGCGTGCGGCGAGTCTGGTGTGTCGGGGTCTGTTGGGGCAGTTCGGGTGTCAAAGCTGTTGTGGATGTCGGTGATCTTGCGGTGGAAGAAGGTGGCGAGGGAATCGCACAGGGCTTGCGACGGCGGGATGTCGTTGGAGTTGGAGCTGGTGTTGGAGAGTTCCTTCACGATGATGAAGAGCTCCTTGCTGTTGTGTGCGTTGTTGTCGAGGCGGTCTTTGTAGGAGGTCCTCTTGGCGGACCTGATGAGGTGATGGTGGTGGCGGATGGCGTCTTTGTGGGCTGCGTTGCTGTCCGGTGTCTTTTCACTGTGCCATTTGATCTCTAGTTTCCGGCAGGTGCGCTTGGATGCTAGGAGTTCCTGGGTGAACCAGCTGGCTCTCTTGCTGGTGTCTCTGTAGGTGGGTTTTTTCAGCAGGGCGAGGGTGTTGGCGCAGTCGTCCAACCATCGTCTGAGGTTGTGGGCGGCGTCATCGGGGTTGGAGGGGTCGGTTGGAGGGCTGAGGGCGAGGTTTGTCTGTAGTTGGTCTTCGGTGACTTTGCTCCAGCAGCGGCGGGGTATCTGTTGGGTGCGGTGGTGTGCGGTGGGTTTCTGGAAGGTGTAGTGAATGCAGCGGTGGTCGGTCCAGAGGAGTTCGGTGGTATGGCTGAAGGAGACGTGGGAGCTTGAGGAGAAGACGGAGTCGAGCATGTGGCCGGCGGTGTGGGTCGGCGTAGTGACGAGCTGTCTCAGTCCGAGGTTGGCGAGGTTGTCGATCAGGGTGGTGGAGTTGCTGTCGTTGTTGTTCTCCAGGTGGAAGTTCAGGTCTCCGAGGAGGATGTAGTCGGTGGAGGTCAGGGCGTGCGTGCTGATGAAGTCGGCGATGGAGTCGCTGAATTGAGGTCAGGTCCGGGGGGTCTGTAGATGAGGGTGCCTCTTAGGGTGGTGTTGGGGTCCGTGTGGATCTGGAAGTGCATGTGTTCGGCAGTGCTGAGAGTGTCGTCGGTGCTGGTCGAGACCCTGATGGTGTTCTTGTGGACGATGGCGATTCCTCCTCCGACTCCGTTGGTGCGGTCTCTGCGGGTGATCTTGTAGCCGTCTGGGATGGCTATGGCGATGTCAGGTGCGGAGGAGTTGTTCATCCAGGTCTCTGTCAGGAAGGCGACGTCCGGAGCTGACGTGTCGAGCAGGTCCCAGAGCTCGACGGCGAGTTTGCGTGCGGAGCGGGTGTTTAGTAGGACGCACCAGAGGTGGTTGAGGTCCTTCTTGGTGGGTGCTTCGGCGACTCTGAGGCAGGTGTAGCTGCAGTTCCGGCAGGTGAAGGGGCCATGTGTGCGTTTCGGGGCGGCCTTGAAGCAGGTGTGGGTCCGGCCGAGGTTGAGAGCATGGAGTGTGCTGGCATCGTAACGGCGGCGGTCGTCGTGGCGGGTGCGGGGGGCGCACGGACCAGGGGTTCTGGCGCTGGGCACGGTCCAGGCACGGACGGGCACAGACGGGCTTGCCTTAGGTGCGCCTTCGGCGCGCCAGCGGCCATATATTGGGAGGCGGGAGGCAGGGGCAGCGAGGGGGCGGGGCCGCAGGGGACGCAGCGGCGGGAAACGGGAGCGGAGACAGAAGGCAAAATGGGCACGGGGTTAGGGGCCCAGCAAGGGGCAAAATACAGAGGGCAGCGAGGGGCACAGAGGAAAACGGGCACAGAACAGATGGGGCAGCGAGGGGCACAGAAGGAAAAATGGGCTGACAACAGTAGGGACAGCGAGGGGCACAGAAGGAAAAACGGGCTGACAACAGTAGGGACAGCGAGGGGCACAGAAGGAAAAAAGGGCACAGGAACAGATGGGGCAGCGAGGGGCACAGAAGGAAAAAACGGGCTGACAACAGTAGGGACAGCGAGGGGCACAGAAGGAAAAAAGGGCACAGGAACAGATGGGGCAGCGAGGGGCACAGAAGGAAAAAAGGGCACAGGAACAGATGGGGCAGCGAGGGGCACAGAAGGAAAAAAGGGCACAGGAACAGATGGGGCAGCGAGGGGCACAGAAGGAAAAAACGGGCTGACAACAGTAGGGACACAGGCAACAGAAGAGAAATGGCAATACAAGGCAACGGGCACAGATACAGACAACAGAATAAACACAGACAGCAGAAAGAGAAATGGCAATACAGGAGGAGGATACAAACCTACAGCCTACTTCCTCAGAACGGTAGCTGGGCAGCTACCAACACAGGCGGTGCTGTGCGGAGGGGGAGCGACCTACCAACAGGTCAAGGGTCGCTCCTCTTCCCTGCAAAACTGAAAGTACATTTTAACTCCAAATCCTACTTCTGAACAGTCCTGGGAGTTTGTTTGTTTGTTTGTTTGTTTTGAAGGTTTTCTATAGCGCGAACAAGACCCTTGCGGGTATCAGAGTGCTTTACATGGTAAATATAGGGAACAAACATGTATATAGTAAATAACGTAATCTTCTGTACAATCAAGAGTCGTATAAACACTTATAAACATAGCTCATGTGAAATTAGCCATGAGGAGCAAGTTCACTTCTTTTTTGAAAGATGCCATAGAGGGATTCAGTCTAGTTTCTGGGGGCAAGCGGGCCAGTGTGGGGTTCCACACCAGGCTTCAAACCACAAACTTACCCTGCAGCCACTAAGATGGGCAAGGATAAGGCCCTGCATCCTGTGAAGTTCCAGACCAAGATAGACTGATTCATCATGGCGCTGGCAGGGAACGGGAGATCATCTGGCTCCCGTGGAATGACGCCCCCCCCCCCCGGAGCATACACAGCCTGACCTGGCCACCATTCGCAAGGCCATGCAATACTTGAAATACACACTAGACAGCAGAGTGGGCGAGGTTCAGGTGGATGTTGCGCTCCTCCTCCAGGACCTTAGAAATGTTGCTACCCATGTCACTGAGGCCGAATGCCACAAATGCTCGGTGGAGGATGATGTGGCTGTCCTGTAGTGGCAGCTCACTGGTCTAGTGCCCTCCATGGTGGCCCTAGAGGAGAAGGATGAAGATGCCGAAAAACAATCCCACCACAATAATGTGTGAATTGTTGGTTTCCCAGAGGGGTTGGATGTTGCAAAATTCCTGGAGGCTTGACTTCGCTGATGGGTTCCGGAGACCGCGTTTTCACCATGTTTTGTGGTGGAGCGACCCCACTGATCCTGGGCCCCGCATCCTCCTCCACTGATCACCAGGATACTAAACGTTCAAGATAGAGAAGCTATCCTCAGAGACGCCTGCAGACAGCCTGTCCATCGATACCAGAATTCCCACATAATGCTCTTTCCCGATTATACCAAGACTGTCCAACAACATCCTCCCTCTTTTACTGAGGTCAAGCAAAGGTTCTGACCACTTAATCTCAATACATGCTCCTCTTCCCTGCAAAACTGAAAGTACATTTTAACTCCAAATCCTACTTCTGAACAGTCCTGGGAGTTTGTTTGTTTGTTTTGAAGGTTTTATATAGCGCGAACAAGACCCTTGCGGGTATCAGAACGCTTTACAGGGTAAATATAGGGAACAAACATGTATATAGTAAATAATGTAATGTTCTGTACAATCAAGAGTCGTATAAACACTTATAAACATAGCTCATGTGAATTTAGCCATGAAGAGCAATTTCACTTCTTTTTTGAAAGATGCCGTAGAGGGATTCAGTCTAGTTTCTGGGGGCAGGTCTTTCCAGATCCTGGGTGCCATCCCCGAGAAGGCTCGGTTGTACGTTTTCTTCTTGCTGAATCTTTGTGGTTTCAGTTAGAGGTTACTAGCACTTCTGGAGGATCTGTTGCCACAAGAAGGCACCAATTTCTGTGCCAGATAGCTAGGAGTGTTATGATGTATGGCTTTATGCGTCATACATGCGATTTTTAGTTGAATTTTGGCTTCGAAAGGTAGCCAGTTAAGGGATCTGAGATCCGGGGAGATGTGAGAGTTTCTTTTGGAGCCAGTAATGAGTCTAGCTGCAGCGTTGATCGACGCTCTTAAAGGGGCCGTCGAGGATCTGGGAAGACCGCAAAGAGAGACACTTCCATATTCCACTTTTGGGATGACTAGTGCTTGTACTGCCAGTTTGAAGTCCTTTGCGGGCAGGAAGGGTTTAAGTTTTCTCAATGTGTTCATCTGAAAGTTTGCTCCTTTTGTTGCGGCGCTGATGTGTTTCTGCATATTTAGCTTTCTGTCCATAGTTATTCCCAGCGATTTCGCCGAGTCGATGATCAGAGGTTGGCAGTTTGAATGCCGTTAGATGTTTCAGCCAGTCTTGAATTATGGATACTTTGGAGGGAGGAGCAATTAGGAGGAATTCTGTTTTGAGGGTGTTTAGTTTTAGATGGTTTTTGGCCAGCCAGGTCTGAGTTTTTTCTAGCGTTGCGTTGAGCGATTTGATGTCTTCTATTGAGTGGATCTTTAAATATAGTTGTGTATCATCTGCGTACATATGATACTGTGCATTTGAAGAGTTAAGAATTTCGGTGAATGGTTCCATGAATAAGTTGAAAAGTGTAGGCGAGAGGGATGATCCCTGTGGGACTCCTAAAGTGACTGGGACGGGTTTGGACAAGGCTTGATTGACCTTGAATCATTGCGATCTGTTTTGAAGGAATGAGGTGAACCAATTTAGCACAGATCCAGATAATCCCATTCTGGGTTTCAGTAGGTCTAGCAAGTTGTCGTGTTTGACGGTATCAAAAGCCGAAGATAGGTCGAGCAAGATTAACAAACAGGCTTCGTTTTGGTCAAGGATTTGTAGTGCATCATCTATTATGTGGGTCATGGCTGATTCCGTACTGTGCCCTGCCCGGAAACCCGACTGGTATTGGTTGAGAAGGTTGAACTGGTCTATATGTTTGCCAAGCTGAATGTGTACACATTTTTCTAAGAGTTTGGCCAGGGTAGGGATGTTGGATATTGGGCAGTAATTGTTTAAGTCTGCGGGGTCAGCCGTTGGCTTCTTTAGGATGGGGGATACCTGCCCGGATTTGAGGATTTCAGGGATGATTCCTTGAAGGAGATTAGTATTTATAATCGAGGTCCATAGAGGCAGTAGCAGTGGAATGAAGTCTTTAAAGCAGTTTGCGGGTAGAGGGTCTGTGAAGTGGTTGGCGGTATTCAGAGCCATGAGAATTTTGAGTATGGCTTCTTCACTGTAAGTATTGAAGGAGGACCAGGAGGCATTATTTTTTAGGTCAAACTTTGGTGAGCTTCGGGGTGGGACTCCAGGAAGAGATGATGAAGTGTCCATATGTGCATCAGTAAGTGTTATTAAGTCATTGAGTAGGTCCTTCTTTATGTTTTCGGTTTTCAGAGTGAAGAAGGAGGCAAACGCTTCGCAATTGGGGAGTGAACCTGCTTTGGCGTGTGAGGGGTGAGGTGCCACCTTAGATTGAGTTTTGATTAGATCGAATAGTTTTTTGGGACTATTCCTGGCTTGGTCTAATTGATTACTGAAAAAGTCTGCTTTAGATCGTCTGATCTTTCTGTAATAGGCATTTCTCTTCGTTCTTAGCAGCTTGAGGTGGTTGGCGGATGGTGCAGATCTCCATCTTCGTTCCATTAGTCTAAGGGATCATCTGTCCTCATTGAGTCTTCCATCGTACCAGGGTTTTGAGTCTTTTATGGAGACCCTCTTCAGTTGTAGGGGGGCGACCTTATCTAAGACCATGTTAAATGAATGGAAGTAGTGGTTGGTAAGGTCTTGAACCTCGGATAGTCCTGCTGGGGGAAGAAGGATATTGGAGCTGGCGGTTGTGATTAGGTCTGCATCTATATTTTTCAGATCCCTCTTCCATATTTTAGTTCGCGTGGGTTGAGCAGAGTTAAGTTTTACTGATTCGTTGATGAAGAAGGTGATGATGTGATGGTCAGATCAAACACATGGTATGATCGTATCGAGCTGAATGGACTCGGTCTTAGAGGTGATTAGGTCAAGGATTGAGCCTTTATCATGTGTGGAGCTGTTACAGATTTGGGTGAGGTCCAGGTCCGAGAGGAAGGTTTTGAGGCTATTGACTGCTGCGTCATTAGGGTCATTCCAGTGGAGAGTGAGGTCTCCGAGAAATATTTGGGTGTTTTGTTGTCCGGCATTAGTAGAAACAATGTCCATGAAATGTTCGATGAAGGTGAGGTTATCACCTGGTGGATGATAGAGAGTGTGCAGAGAGCAAACTGGTTTGTTGTTACTGGTGATGTCTAAGCATAGGTATTCACAAGAGGGGAACATTGGAGATAGGGAGCGGTTCACTGAGAGGTTGTTCCGGTGTATGCAGGCAATGCCACCTCCTGGCTTGTCAAGTCTGTCTAGTCTGATGATGTCATGGTATGGGGGTACCAGTATGTCGAGTGTGGGCGTAGAAGACTCATTTAACCAGGTTTCGGTCAGAATTAGCAGGTCAGGTTCATGTGTAAGTATGAGTTCAGCTAGATCAGTTGCATGTCTTGATGCAGATCTACAGTTTAGGAGTATACATTTAAGACGGGGCTTGATATGGGTTGTGTTGGGTTCTTGTGTGAGGGGGACTCACCTCAGGTTGTCTTCCACTATACCCCTAGGTTTCTGTTTTGTAACTCTGTGAATATTGGAGGGGATAGTTTGGATTAGGGAATGTTTGTGCCAGCTGTCTGGGAGCACGGGATGTTGGAGATCATAGGAGCGTAATAGGGAGAGTAAGTCTTTATCCGATAGAGGATTTGTCCTTCGGATTGGTCGGGTTGAGGTATTGGGGAAAGGGACTGATCTCCATCTTGGCGGCACCTGTTTCGGGGGTGTGCGTGTAGCCGTTGGGTGAGTTTGGGGTGGTTAGTATGGACGTTTGTCCTGGTTTCTAGTTCATATCTTTTGGACAAGGGTTGGTGAAGAATCAATTCACATAGGGCTTGGAGGTCTTCTTTGACTTGCTGTAAAGAGAGTAAAATCTCATCAAGTCTAGGGTCTGGAGTGGGTGGTATCAGGCTTAATGATTGGATTGATGGTAGGGGAGGTGTGCTTGTGTCAAGTAGGTAGTACGCTGGTGAAACGTCTGGGTTGCTGTGTTGCGTCCTGCCTGGCTGCTTTTCCGGGATGGGGTGGGGTGGACCGGTGGGGGGTGTATATGTATGGATCGTAGGGATGTGATGTGTGTTTGGTCCCGAGGTAGTGTTGGTGTTGCAAGGGGAAGAGTTGTAATTGGGGGGATGTGTGACCTTTCCGGGGGTGGCTGATAGGTCTGGGATGGGTGTGAATGCTGGTTGTGTCATAGGGGGGTGTCTTGTAGGGGAGTTGGGAGTCGCACTGGGGTTGAATGTAAATGTTGAGAGTGTCATCGGATGAGGGTGTCTAGAAGGAAAATCAGGAGGGGAATTAGGGGCTGTGCTGGGGGAAGGGGCGACTTGAGAGGCGGGATAGGGTTTTACCACTTTTTCCTTGATAAGGGGAAAGGTGTTATCCAGCAGGTTTAAGCTACCGTCAGATGATTGGATGAGGATGATCCCATTGTGATAAATGGTGATTGTAGCTGCGGCTTTGTAGAAAGGGGAGGGTGAGATAGCAATTGTGAGACCATGCGCTGTTTTCCTAGTGGAGGATATTGCGAACAGGAAGAGAAAGGCTTTCCTCCATTGTGCTCTTCTTTTGGTGTAAAAAATAATGTCTGTGGTTATGTAACCTTCGTTTATTGAGCAGTAGGGGTCTGAAATTGGGGTTTCGGGGTGTGATTTTAACAGATTGTGTTTAAAGCATTTGGCTGCTTTTTTCGAGAGGTTGGGGGTAATTAATGGTATAGGTGTGTAGGCCCGATCGCTCCATAATGGGGTTGGTGCTTGTTAGTGGGGGTAGGGTGGGATGGAGCTGGCTGTTTGGTTGTGGGATTGGGACAGTTGCGTGGGGGCCTGTGCCGTGGGGGGATGGGCTTGGATAGATTGAAGGTAGGCGTGAGAGCGGTGGCTGTGTTGGGACAAAAGGGGTGCATATGTCATCTTAAGGGATGGGGACGGAGAGGGGGGTGGAATAGGGGCTGTCTCGATTCTGAGCGGCTAATTTCAGGGAAAAAACATGTGTTAGATGTGGGGCTAGGTCAGCAGTAAAGCATCCGCACCTGTGTACTAGGTGGCGGGTAAGCCGATGGGTGTTGTATGGAACGTCTAGGGGCTAAACCATTGTGAGTTAGTCGGTCCAAGATGGCCGCCCCATTTGTATCTGTTCTTAGAGCCTGATAGTTAGTCCTATACACTTTCACTTAGCTGGGCCACTAGAAGAGTAGTCCTATTTTCATTTCTATATGTGATGTGCTTGCTTTCTCCTAGTCCAATTCCTCTGTAGAATGCTCCTGGGGCAGATCACTGTCTCTTCCTGCCTGGTGGCCGGCTGAAAGCAGATCCTTAAACAATGGTATGGCTGTGGCCGCCATTTTGCCAAGCTTCGATGCAGACTGATGATTATCTGCTTAACCGGAAAGGGAATCCCAGAATGAGTTTCCCACTGTGTAGTTGCGAGACTCTAGTTATGGGCATTGTCGGCATATGTAGATGAGCGGGCTGCTTGCCAGGCACATGTGAGGGCCCCCATGTCCAGGGGATCTTGCTGCTCATCCCAGTATAATTATGGTTAAATTTCGGTAACCTAACAAAGGCAGAACATAAGCCTAAGTGCTCACGTTCTTGAGCGCGCTGCTGCTTCCCTTCAGGTCACTTCTTTGTGATGAATCGAGAGGGGTGGAGTCATTAAACCAAGGAGCACGCTACGCGAACTCCGGTCTAGCCGCTTGCCCCCGTAACATCCCAGGCGAATCCCAGGCATGCCCCAGCAGAGGTGCTCCCGGTCGAGAACGAGCAGCTGCCCCACTCCCAGATCACAATCGCTTTGCCATCATTTGCAAGGGGGGTAGGTGCTCCCTGCAACGAGAGCCTAGATGGACACACTCGTTTCCGGCGTGTGCCCCCACGGCGCGGTCCCAGCGTGGACGAAACTCAGCCTCTCCAAGTCTCCAGGGCCCACATCAATGACAAGCCCCGGTCCGGTGCAGAGGGGGCCCCTCTTCGATTCTCTGACCTCTCCGACCCTCGAGCGCAGGTTGCGTGATAGGGAGACATGCATGTAGGTGTTGGACTCTCGTCGCTGGTGCCATGCGTTGCCAGGGGTCAGCCAAGCCTCAAGGGCCCACAACAGAGAAAGCCCCGGAGTGGGCTGAAGAGAGGTGAAACCTGCAAGTGCTGCCTGATCATATATTCTCTGGGTGTTGGCTGAGAAGGGGTCCTGCTGACCGGTGCCCGAGACCATAGAGGAAGAGGAGAACCCGTTCCTACAGGGCCCACGCCTGAGACAGTAGTAGGCCTGCCTCCTAGGCCTTGGATCACATTATGGCCAAGGAAGTTGCTGGAGATGGACATTCCTCTGGGGCCCTAAATAGCCACAGTCTGGACGGGTGAAACTCCTAGAGTCAGGCCAAATTGTCTGCCTTAGTGCCGCTGATGGGGGCGTGTTGTTGTGTCCAGCGGCATAGCCCGCTACGCACTGTACTTATATAACATCTTTTCTTCCGGCATCATATCCTTCATGGAGGAGGTCCATACAGATTGCCTAGGACTCTGTTTGGGCGACAGATGCTTCGTGGGTGGAAGTACAGGATGGGGGGAGTTAGGAGGTTACGGGGAATTGTTAGTTGTATTGTGTTCTTTTGTCTTGTGCAGGGCCACAGATTGTTTTTTCAGCTCTCGCACTACACTGCACATATAACTCATTCCTGTCACCACTGCTTGTGGCACCCCCACCCCCTCTGCTAAGACAAAGATCGCTGACTGCCTTTTACCACACCTGCCGCCATGATGCTTTCAATTAAATTGATGTCCTGGAACGTGACTGCCTGTTGGATTGCATTAAATGCACAGCCATCCTACACTATTACAAATTCTTCCAGCTTGCTGCTCTCATGTTACAGGAGATCCATCTGTTGGGAACCCAATGTCCCTTCCTCCAGCGCTACAGTTATAACAGGGTTTACCTCTCGGGGTTTGCCTGGGGTTCCTGAGGTGTGGCTATTTTGCTACATAGGGGATTCCCTTTGATGATCACTAATATACACACAGACCCTAATGGTAGATATGTTGGACTGGAGGGTCTACTCGAGGGCCAACAATATAATTTTCTTTTGGTGTATGTACCCAGCCACACACCCGCTGCCACACTGTCATTGCTTACCAGTTTGCTTTCTACTCTGCTGATGCGCATTACCATCCATGGAGATGATTTTAACGCAGTACTTATCCCTGAGTTAAGTGCAACTGGCCCCTCCCCTCAGGGACGTGCCTCACGTGCGCGATAAGTTGCAGCCTGGACAGACGCCCTCAGGGCCTGTGACGCATGGAGGGTTTGGCACCCCCTGGACCACACATAAATACATAACTTAGAGGCGCATAAAAAGGAGTCCATAAAAATGAGCCCATGATTGATCTCTTTCTTCTGCTGGCCACTAATGTCTGTAAAGTGACATGCCTGACCATCCTCCCACGGTGAATCTCAAATCATGCTCCACTTACCATGACAGTCAGATCTGAGGACCTGACCCAGAGGCCCGTGTGGCGTCCTAATGATTGGTACCTTACCTACAACAACTTTAAAGCCTCCTTGGAGTCCGAAACCACTCCTACTTTGAGATTAATCAAGGGTTCGTAGACTCAGCGAGTATCCGCTGGGTGGCTGGTAAGCCGGTGATCAGAGGACTAGCAAAGGGGTTCATCTGAGGTAGAGAGAAGGAGAAGCTAGCACAAATTACAGCCCTAGAGCGTCATGCCCTGGGCCGTCCCTCCCGAGAGAATGCTCGATGGATGATGGCGGCCAGGTGCCAAGTGCCACAGCTCTTGCTAGGTGAGGCCAGACAGTGCTGGTAGGGTAGAATGAGGAATATCTATGAACACAGGGACAAATTGCAGAAACTTCTTAACTGGCTCGCTACCCAGGACATTGGTTTTAGAACAGTACCCCAGCTGGTGGCCACAAAGGGCCAGGATTTAATGCGAGCTCCTGACATTCTACAGGCTTTTATAGCCTTCTAGGAGGATCTATATGCCTGCAGGCCTGACCCCCCCCAGGAGTTGGAACACCGGCTGTTGGCTTACATTCCACTGCCCTAGATACCCCTTTCCCTGGCCCAGGAATTGGACCAAACATCACGACAGACAAAACTGACTCTGCCCTGTCTGATCTGTTGACAGGCAAAACACCCAGCCCTGAGGGATTCCCCGTAGAATACTACTGGAAGTTCTGCACTGAATTGACACCATTCCTACTCAAGCTATATACCGAGGTTGCGGAGCGGGGTTTTTTCTCATGGGCTTGATTTGGCGTCTTTAGTGGTCATCCACAAACCAGGCCAATCGCCTGACCAATGCATCTCGTATAGGCCGATTTCTTTGATCAACACTGAGGTCAAACTTTTTGCCAAGGTACTGGCAAACGGGCTACAGGTTTCAGTTCACCGCGACCACTGTGAATTTATGCCAGAGCGAAGCATACAACACTGTATGAGAAGGGTCCAGGTGGCACTTTCTCAAATAACCAGCTCCTGCCTCCTGCAGGCATTGCTCCTAATAGATTTTGAAAAACCCTTTAATTTGGTGGACTGGTCCTTCCTCCGGTCTGCACTTGAGCGTGCTCGGCTAAGAACATACCTGTGTAGACTCATTGGAGCCCTTTACTGCCAACCCTTCTAACAGGTCTGAGTCAGTGGATCACTCTCTGCTCCGTTCCCTATCCACAGGGGAACTCGCCTGGGCTGTCCTCTTTCCCCTTTGTTATTTGCCCTTGTGATTGTGCCTCTTTAATGGCTCCTCGACTGTGATGCCCAATTTCTTGAGTGGTCCTGGGATGGTGGCCTGGAAGAGAGAATCACACTCCTTGCGGATGATATCCTACTTTTCCTAGCTGACCCGGAGACCTTGGGCCCCGGTGTCTTTTCCTAGCCAACCCGGAGACCTCGGGCTCCTGTGTCTTAACCTTCTTGACCTTTCTGAAGAAGCCTCGGGTCTCCATATGAACAGGTCCAAATCATTCTTGGCCCTGATACAAGGGGATGGAAGTGTCCACTCTTGCCAATCTGACGTCCCGGTGCAACATCTCTCCTTTAAGTACCTGGGGCTTAATATCTCCGTGCTGCCAGAACTTATGAAGCACCACAATTTGATGCCTCTGGTGTCAAAAATGTTGTGAGATGTCCAGAGATAGACAAAACTTCCCCTTCATGTTATGGGTCGCATAGCCCTTTTAAAGATCATGGTTCTCCCTCTCTTCCTCTATGCCTTCCAGCATTTCCTGCTTCCGATCCCCGCGTGGTGGTTCCATGCTCTCAACTCCAGCCTCCAATAATTCCTTTGGTCTGGTGGTCGTTCACGCATAGCCTTTATCAATGGCTGGCAGTCCCCGTATGACAGAGGGTTAGGGATGGTAGACCTCCAGTGTTACTATCGAGCCTCACAGTTGATTGTTATCAATGAATGGTTCAACGACAGCTGGGATAAGATGGCTTGACCTATCGTGGTGAGCTTTCCTTCCTGGGACTAGACAGTATGTCAAGCATTTTATATGGCACGCCAATACCCCAATCACTTCTAGACGTCACCCGCATGTCTTCCTGTGTTGGAGATCTTCCCTACAACTCCTGGACTGGAACCACCATCTGACAGGGATGACCACCCCGTGGAAGGGGAAGTGGCTATTCCACATGTCAGGTCTGGAGGGTTTTCACAAATGGGACATAATAGACATCACGGATCTTGGGAATGTGTGGATGGGGTCTCATATACTGACTTTCCGGGACTTGCAAGACTGCTATCACCTTAATCACACACACATTCCATAAATTACAGTTACAACATGCCCTCGCTACCAACATTCTTACGAACACCGAAATCCCGAAATTCAACCCCAATCAGGACAGACTACTGACAGGGCACATTGGCAAGGTGGTCATCTCCAAAATGTACCATGCAATTATTGTTAATAACCCACACCATTTTAACACAGTTAAACGCCACTGGGAGGGGTGAATTGGTGAGCTAGATGAGGCAGACTGGAGAGAGGCCAGATTGGCCCCACACGTGTTGACTATTTCCATGCGTCTTCATCTGATCCAGCTAGACTACCTCCACACAACATATCTAACCACGATACAATTGTAACAAGCCGGTAAAATCCCTCAACCCACTTGTTTCAGGTGCTCCACTCCAACTGCTGATTTTTACCATATGGTCTGGGCCTTCCCCATGCTGACTCCCTATAGGCAGAAGATACAACAGGAACTCTTAGAGGTACTGGGACGACCCATTGACTTGACTCATAGAGTGGCCATGTTGGGCATGGTGGATGACCTTGGTGGCCCTTGGACAGACCGTATGTTTGAAGGGATTGCCTTTTTGATTCCAAAGCAAGACATTTTCTGGAGGTGAAACTTCTTGTCTGGCGCCCTCTCATCAGAACTTGGATAGAAGTACCTGGACATCTGTTCTCCCCGCTTCCTGACCAAATGGTTGTCAGATATGTACAGCTTTTCTATGCTACTTCCATACCTATTGACGCAAATATAGACTTATTCCTCGCAAGAAATTTCAGAGTAAACTCAGGCCCAAATTCTACTTTGTGCTAGTGTTAGACTTGGCATCTTTTGGCGTGTTTCCCCTGACTTTTTGCTTTCTGACCTCCCGGTTTTGACTCTGTTTTTGCTGGTGTAATGAGTCTGCGCGCTTTCCTCACTGCTGTCCAGTGGGAAAGTGCAAGTGCTCCTGTATAAAATGTGTTATGGATTGATGTTTCCATGATTGGCCTATTTGGTTTATGTGTCAGTCCCTTGTAAAGTGCACTGCGAGTGCCAGGGCCTATAGACCAAATGCTGTTGGTGGGCTGCAGCACTGGATTGTGCCACCCACGCAAACAGCCCGTAAAGTGTAACTCGGGCCTGCCATCGCAGAGCCTGTGCGCAGCCTGGGGCTGCCATGCCGACTTGGCAAGTGCACACACTTGCAAGTCCCTAAACCTTCCCTTTGCTACCTGTTAGTCACCCCTAAGGTAGGCCCAAGGTACCCCTGTGGGCAGGGTGCGTTGTACGCGAAAGGTAGGACATGCCCTGGTGTGTGCGGCATGTCCTGATAGTGAATTACAGCCTAGTTCGTTTTTCACTATTGCAAGGCTACCTGTTCCCCCTAGGCCAGAACGGGCAGTTTTGATTATTACAGTTTATAATCCTAACTGACCCCGGGAACATGGTAGAAATTCGAGTTTAGTATGCCTGGACTCAGAATGATAAAATGCATCTTTTAGTGAAGTTGGTTTTAACATTCTGTGTTTGAAAATACCACTTTTAGAAAGTGGGTATTTTCTTGTCTAACCATCCAAGCCTGCCTCTGCGAGGTTGTGTATTCCTTGTCTGGAGTGTGAGTGACAGGGGCTGGGGGATGCCAGGAGACAGGGTGAGTCAGCACAGGGCTGAATAGCAAGATCTACATGTAGATGGGTGGGAGGGGTCGCACCTGGGCCCTGAATAGGACAGTGCCTTCCCTCCACAATGCTGGCTCCACCTCCTGTGGTGCGTCTGATGTCCCTGGCCTGCTCACTGAAAGAAGGGACGGAGACTTGTCAACAAAGTGCTCCAGAACTGGTTTGGACTAGGCAAAGGCCTCTCTGCCTTCAGAGAACAAAGGAATTTGGGATATAAATATTGGGGCCCTGACCCCATGAATTTAGATCTCGCTGGAATCAAGGAACCTGCCAAGACGAAGAGCTGGAAGAGCTGCCAGGAGGAGTACTGCCCCTTTGCTGTGTTGTTGCTTTGTTGGGTTGGCCTGCAGTTGCTGCTTCTGTCTTGGGCAGTGAAAGGACTGGACTGAACTTTCTACAAACTTGTGCTGAGTATCTCCAAGGGCCTGAAACCGAGCTGGCCTCCTGTTAAGAAGTCTCAGGGACTACAAAGACTTCACAAGCCTCTGGGTACCGCTTCTGGAACGCTGTTTCAGTTGCCACAGAGGAAGGGAACTGCAACCGACTCCGTCAACCGAATCCATCCCTGACCGGTGACCTGTTTGCACCGCAGACCGCATCGCCCCGCTTCGCATCGCAACCCTGGTCTCACCGTGGGCGACGTCCGACGCCGCCAACATCGAGCCGCTGCTTGCACCGTGACCTGTGGGCACCGCCGTTCGCATCGCATCGCTTCACTGGGCCAGCCGGACCAGACCGACGCTGTCGCTGCAACTGGCTCAAGAGTCGTGACCGCACCGCATTTGGGGCACCGCTCGCACGTCTGCGACGCACCGCTCCGACTCGCACCGCTGTCCGACGCCAGCTCCCGCACTCCGGCTCGGTCGCCTGCATCGCAACCTGTCAGCACCGCATCGAGCATCGTCTCACCCTGCATCGCACGCCTTGGACTCACCGACTCCATCTGCACGACGCTCATCGAGCCGCTGCCTGCACCGCATCGAGGGACACCGCACCTTGCATCGCTCCGTCTTGCACCGCAACCGCGACGAACGCCGACCGGCTCGTACACTCCGTACCAGCCACAACGAGAAAGGTACTGTAACCGAGTCTGTTCACGACTCTGCTGGCCCGTATCGACACGGTCGGCTGGAACTGTTAGACTCTGTGGTTCTCAGCATCACGGTAGGCTCGGACGGAGCTACCGACTCGTACAAACTTTGCTTTTGTGCTATTCCTGCAAAGAAGAAGTTAACGTATCAAGTATTCATTCGTAAAGTACAGTATTGTGGATTTTTGTCGTAATTGGTCTTGTCTTGAGTATATAAAATATTGGTTATTTTTCTAAACTGGTGTGGTGTCCGTTTGTAGTGCTTACACTGTATTACTGTTGGTTATGTGCAAATGCTTTACACACTGCCTCTGAATTAAGCCTGACTGCTCATGCCAAGCTACCACGAGGGTGAGCAGGGGTTACTTCACGAGTGTAACAACCCTTACCCTGACTAGGAAGAAGGGTCCCTACTTGGACAAAGGTGCAAGCCCTTGCCAACTAGAGATCCCATTTCTAACAGCTAGTCTATGTTAAAGAATAATGCAGTCAATTGGGCTACTGGGAAAATTTGATACCCAAATTATTTGAAACTCTGAAAAGCCTATTGGAGCTGTTTATACATATAATACCACCCTACACCTGAACCGCTAGCTACCAGATATCCAATACCCAGCCTACTACTCAAATATTGAAGAAAAAAATGAAAAATGTTATGTGACATCACACAGAATCTATCTCTTGGACAGCATCACCCCCATGTCAGTTCCCTAGAACTATGCATGCCTGGTTATACCAGGCATGCATAGTTCTTCCATGAGTATTGTTGGACCTGGTCCTTTCTGCATAGTCATCCCCAAACTTTTTGCCTTTGCCCTCTGTTTTTTGCTGAATTTGTTTTTGTTGGCTTTAGGACTCGGCACACCACTGCCAACCAGTGCTAAAGTGCTTGTGCACTCCCCTTAAAAAATGGGCACATTGGCTTATACCCAATTGGCATATTTCATTTACTTGTGAGTCCCTTGTGTTAGATTTGAAATTTCCCTTCCTACAATGTACCCGTTATGTTATATTAGGTTAGAAATGTGTGGCTAAAATAGACGACATTTGTATTTACGTTATGCAACCCACTGGGTTATTGTTGCTGCATGTTGGCTTTAGTTAGCCCGTGTACCTCTATTTTGTATTTCATAACCACTAGAAGGCTGCTTAGGCCGTGCTCGTATTAAGCCTTAATTCCTTAACTCTCTTGCCTCAGCAGAAACTGGACTTCGTTATTCTCTTCTTCTCTCCAAGGCTGTAACCCGACTTGCTAATGAACTGTTGTTCTGTTTGCACATTCCAATCTCTACATGTAGTTCTGCTCCCACATTAGGACACGCTGAGACTCGGCACAGTGACCTCGAAATACTGTTAGTGCAACCCTCTGGCAGGTGCTAGCTCATCTCTGTGTACCTCCTTTGTTCATGCCCGGCTCAGGCCAGTAGTTTTCCATCAGAGGCGTGGCCGAAGTCCCCAGAAGGGTTTATCATGTATTAGCGTACCTTGGGGAGTCAGTCCCCTCAGCAGACATCTTAGGGTGAAGGTCTGACTGGGCTCCTCTGCAGAGTATATTGAATAAAGTAAGTTTGTATTTCTCTACTGTCTGACCGACTCTTCATTTTGGGGAAGGCATAGCAGGTGGTTGTGAAAGACCCGCGTGGCCTTAGAGGGCCACGTCCTTCAGTTGGCGCTCGAACAGGGACCCCACGAAGTGTGGCCCTTTCACCCGTAATCGGGTCGCAGGGGCCAGGGTGGTTTCTGGTCGGTCGGGCGGATCGGGGCCCCACATACATAAGACCGAGCTTGGTTCTCGCAGCTGCCCCACCCTTCCGATCGGGCGGATCCTCGGCTAGTGGTCGCCGGCTGGGGTCCTTGGAGTTGACCATTTGGTCTGAAGAGTCGGCAGTGGAGAATAATTTGACTTGACCTGTGTGCACCAGGTGAGTGATTTGGTTCTTGGGAAAATGGCACCATTCTAGGTCGACACGAGCCTGTGGGCTGTGTCCTGATGCAGTCTTCGGACTGTCTTGTCTGCAGTTTCTGAACTGCCTTGCTTGAACGGCACGAGTCGATGGGCTGTGTCTTGGTACAGTTTAATACCGTCTTGGTTTGTACTTGGTGGGTTTGTGGACCCTTGTAAAGGACACAGAGGGTTTGGGAGCAGTCTGACGGACCAATTGGTAATTCGGTCTGCGCATTGAAAAGGTCTGGGGCTGTTTGCAGACAATCTGCCAGGCCAGCTGGTAATTGGTGTACATTCGAAACGGTCTGGGGCTGCGGCCTGTCCTCTCGAACTTGGTACGGTCTTTAGACGGCCGTCTTCCTTGTGATGCAGCCTCAGGGCTGACTGGTGATGTGCTTGTGTGTCTGGGTGTTGCGTGGTCTGTGGACTGATGCCGATGATGATGCTGATAGGATGCACATTTGAGTGAGGAGCGGCTGTGTCTTCCAGACAGTTGGTTTGGTTTTTAAGTGATTTTGCTACTCTATTTTTTTTTGTATTATCGTTGTTGGTGTTGTTTGTCCGTTAGGGACAGTGTCTGTGCATTGTATTAAGTTAAGCTGTTTTGGATGCTGATGTTGTTCTTCTGATGCTCGATTGGAAGAGAGCCAGCCCGCACCTCCGGAGGGTACCCCAAATTTTGACATATATGTCAAGCATGGTATTGGCCCTATTATGTTTAGCACATTGTGGAATAAATATACGAGGGACAATGGTGAGCTGCAATGGCCACTTACTGGCTCATTTGATGAACAGAAAATAAATTTCCTGCAGGACAAGTTGTTTGCTAAAAGGAGTAGACAGTCTATGTTTGATTCCTTGAGAGTGTGGCAGAAAGAAGCAAAGCAGCGACGCATGCGAGCAGAGAAAGAGGTTCGAAGGAAGCAGACACAAACGATTACGCAGAAGGTGGTAGCCTACGAAAGGGCGAAGACAGAGAAAGGCATAGAGATTGCAGATAGGAAGTTTTGTCTGCAGACAGACAAAAGTTATGTTGTTAGGGAGGAAGGAGATGAGCTTGTTGAGGAGCTCTTGGACTCTCGCCCCCCACCTCCCTATGCCCCACAGCGGATATATCCTACAGTACCCATATCCCCGTCCTCGACCTCTGGGGCTGTTCCCTCTGATGCTTCGGGTACTGCTGCCTCGGCCCTGGCCCCACTTGCTTCTTTGACCTCGGTCCCACTTGCCTCCCTTGTATTCCTGCCGACCACAGGGGCAGACACTGTCACTTCCCCCGTCTTGTCTCTTCATTCTCCTGGCCCGTCTCTTGGCTCCGCCTCGTCCACTAAGCTCCCTCTTACACCTACAACCTTGTCCCCCTACATGATGGTACATGTCTCTGCATCCGTCCCTTCCCCTGTGGGTGTAACGTCCCAAACACCATTGCATACTGAAACGCCTGCGTGTGGATTTCCCGGAGCCAACTTGGCGGCGGCACGAGACTGCATAGAGAAGGTGTTGGTGCATTCTGCTGTGGGTACAGAGGAGAAACAGATGGTGGCGAATTAGGCAGCCCAATGGGCCCGGCACCCAATTTATAGTGTTGAGGATGTGTGGAGTGTTGTAAAGGATTATGAGCCCTTCGTACAGCAGCATGCCCTTAAGCACATGTCCGCCACGCTGATAGCGTTGTGGGAGCAGTGTTTCCAGGGTACTGCACCGCAGATTATTTATGATATACGAGACCGAGTATATGTCACAGACATGGCCCCGAATGAAGTTTTTAGCAATGTGTCTACACTAGTGTGTTACCGAGGCAGGTTACTCCAAAAGGTTCCGCTGTTAGGGACACAGCACCCCATGAGGGAAGTCCATCCCATTTACCACACTGAAATAGCAGAATTGCGCGACTCTACGGACACCGTAATAAGAACGCGAGTCGATGCTAGGTTTCAGGAGCAATGGATCTATACTCCTTGGAAAAGGAGCGAGGTCCTTTCCCTAAAAAGCCAGCTACCGGATCCAAGGAAAAACCCCACTCCATATTATAAAGAATTGACAGAGGCGGCCTCCTCCACAGTGATGACGTTAGCTGACATAGAGCTATTTTTCGGCTTGTTGGTACCGGTAGATATATGGAGACAAGTCCACACGCAGGACCATGCCCTGGAGTTGGGTGGCACATGGGATGAGATTAGAGCATGGGATAAGGAGCGCAAGCCCGGTGAGAAGCCAAAGGCGGAGTTATTGGCTTTACCGGGGCATATTATTGCCTACATGCACTCCCTTATCCCCCCCCCGAAGAACGTGGATTGGGATAAGTTGACTGCGTGTCGTCAGAAGAAAGATGAAAGTGTGTCGGATTTCTTTACCAGATTTGAAGGGGTGTTCCTAAATTTCAGTGGACAGGATTTGTCACAGGAGGGTGGTGTCTGTTTGTTCGTGAACAAGTTCGTCACTAACTTACTCCCTGAGGTTGCCACTAGGTTGCAGGCTTCAGAAAGTACCTGGACGACTTCCTCTCCGTCAGTAATATTGAGTATGGCACAGTATTATGAGCATAGAGAGAATGAGGACAAGGACAGGGTAGAGAAGAAGTCGAAGGATTTAAAGACGAGGGTGTTGATGCAGCAGGTGGCGAGAGGAAGAGGTAGAGGACGAGGTTCGGGTTTGGGTCCACGGCCACCCCGATCTAACAGGGGTGATGCTTCAGGTGCCCCCGTGGGACCCAACCAATGTGTGTACTGTAAAAAGGAGGGACATTGGCAGAACGAGTGTCCGGAATTGTTGCAGAAAGGTGGGGCTCCAAGAGATCAGGGTTTTGGAGGAAGAGGACAAGGGGGAGGAGGCCGAGGGGGGATGCAGTCAGAGGATGCGTATTCCAACAGGCAGAGCGGGAATTATTTTGACGACCCTCGGGGAAGACAGTACTACCATGACGACTATGATATGGATGACGTGACGGGGTTGTCTCACAGCTAGGACAGCCAGGGGCAGGGCGAGGGACCAGTGAAGGTGCCTGTAGATCAGCGTGGACCGTACGTTACTGCAGATTTACAAGGTGCCTCCGAGAAATTCCTAGTCGATACAGGGGCTATGAATAGCTCTGTTTCCTGTTCACTGGTCCCGGGGGCAGCTCTGTCTGGCCAAAATAATGTTTCGGTGGGTTTCTCAGGCGTGCCGGTTATAAGCCCCATTTCCAAGCCTCTTGCTTTGACTATCGGTCCCTTTACAGTTGACTCACCATTTCTACTGACGTCCAATTGTGGGGAGAATTTACTAGGACTGGATCTGTTAAAAAGATTGCATGCAACTATTTATTGTTCCCCGGACGGCGTTTACATGACTGTTGGCCCGCGAGTCGCCTATGTCAAACAATGCTTCGCAAAGGATGACCCCCATCCTACCGAGTTCAGAAATGTGCCAAGCTCATTATGGGCTGCAGGTGATACTGATGTGGGGTTGCTTCAGATCCCACCAGTCTCTATACAGGTTACAGGAAAATTCCAGATTGCCCCGAATTACTCAATACAAGATATCCCAGGCAGGCAAAAAGGCCTTATTGCAAATAATACAGGAATTGATTAAGTCTGGGGTGGTAGAAAAGACAGTAGCGAATGTGTGCAATAGCCCAATTCTTCCTATTCTTAAATAGGCTCCTTTGGACTGTTCCGACAAACATCCTGATGTGTACCGTTTTGTTATTGACCTTAGAGCGGTCAATAAAATAGTGGTTCCCCAGTATCCTGTAGTACCTGATATCACCACTATCCTGACCATGATTCCCCCGACAGCTAAATTCTTCTCAGTGATAGATTTGAGAAACGCTTTCTTTAGCATACCAATCCATCCAGATAGCCGCTATCTGTTTGGATTTGCAATAGCCGGCCGGAGCTTTAGATTCTGTCGTGCTCCACAAGGCTATACGGAAAGCCCCAGTATTTATAGCCAGGCTCTGAAAACACAATTGGATTCTTTGGAGCTTCCCTCTGGTAATGTGTCACTGCAATACGTTGACGATCTTCTAGTGGCCTCAGACACTGAAAAAGGCTGTAAAGACGCCACGGTAAAATTACTGCTACATTTGGCCCACCAATCTGGGACTGTATCTGACACATGCTCAACCGCAGTGGGCCTGAACTTTTAATTGAGACCTGGTCTGGCGCAACCAGATAGCCACGGTTGGCGCTTCATGCTTTTAGGGGCTATTTTGCAGTTTATTCTTTAAAAAAATCATAATTCCGGTTCTACTAATTGGATTTTTGTCATTTTGGTCTTGGTATTCTTGAAATAAAGCCCTATTGTTCTAGTGTGGGATACGTTTTGTGTGGTGTTTTTACTGGTTTAACGTTTGAAGTGTTGCACAAATACCTTACACATTGCCTCTAAGTTAAGCCGGACTGCTCTGTCCCAATCTACCAGAGGGTTGAGCACAGACTAATTTGGGGTTTGCTTGTGCCTTACCCTGACTAGTATTGTGGTTGCTGCTTGACCAGGGCTCACACCTGAGTCAACCAGTAACCCAACTTCTAACAAGTATGATGTGCCTTCAAGCACAAACACTGATAGTAAGACCCAGCAAACATTTTCTAAATTAACTCTTGCCAAAATTCTGCTTTACAGTAGTAGTCTGCATTGGTGGCGATAATCACCACAGGAACGATTGCAATCATCACAATACCATGCAGACCACAACTGCCCACATGTTAGGGAACTATTGAATTTATTAGTGTTGGGAAACCATTCTGGATCCTAAAATAACAAGCCAAGAGGCCTTTTTGTATTGTGACAGCTGTGAGTATTTTTGACAGAAAATAAAACATCTTTTCTCACTTGCTCACGCAGGAATATATAAGTGGGGAAGGGAGCAGTACCCACATATCTTTTCACACAGCTCCAACAACAATAATACCAGAAATGGATGGGAGGTCAATGGATTTACCACTAGTTCAAATGCAGACATAGTGGCAATGAGTCATTTCACAATGTACTTTGGCCTAATGTGGGTTTGAGTTTCCTTGCCATAGGTGCGAAAAACCACTTCAGGAGCAATGGAAAATAGCAAAACCATAGTTTTTCAGATTGTCAATATCCTTAGGTATAATGAATTACTCATCAACCCGGCTCCCTACTGCTTATTCACTTTACAGGATACAGCGTTCCATGTGTGATTCCTGTATATTTGTTCTAGAAGTTCCACAAAACCATATGATGATGTTTAGCCTTCATCCTCCAGGAAATTATCATCTGGGTTGATGGGTCCAGAAATGGATTCTCCTCTGTCTTGTGAGTGTCAAGATACCAGCCATGAAAAGCTGCTCATTAGGATTCTGGGAAGCAAGCACATAATCAATTCCTACTCCCTATATGGAGTTACCAGCAGCAATTCCGATCACAGGCCCTGCATAACTTTCTCTTGTAGGACTTGGAAGTGATGTGGAGTACAAAGTTCCAGACTAGGTCTGAAGTCGCACACTGGTGCCACCGGAATACAGCCTTTTACTATAATGTGCACTGTAAACTACCTGACCTCACTGCAAGGTGTCCATATGAGACCTGTTCCAATGTCACCTCATGCAGTAGGTTTCATATTTGGGCACAGTGCCATCTGATTTCTCCTCTATACTTCGAGACACATCATAGAGGTGAGGTGAGCCATGTTGGTATTATTAGACATGTATTCATGATCATAAATTTGCACACAAGAATAGGGCGACTCCTTACCATTCCTGAATATGTCGGGGTTATATTTCACACATTATGAACTACCACAAAGACAGATCATGGTCAATTGATGTGGTCATGCTTGTGGCATCACCAACCATGTTAAGTTTTCCAAGCTACCTGTTCACCTGTATAATGTTTCTAGCTCCATGCCGGCCTTTCACTTTGATTTTTCACTGTCTATCCATATAGTGACCTCTTCTATTTTGACCTCCCTCAGTTTTCCATTGCTGGCAACTTACACATTTTCTACAAGTGTAACAAAATCTGAATTTAGACTACCACTACTTTTTTTTACGGTTCTTGTCACCACTAGTTGAATTCCTATTACTCTTGTGCACTGTCCTAATGCAAGACTATATTGGGTGTGAGGCTTTCTTATTCGTTCCAGTCCTGGTTACGGTACTTCAATATTTTCTAAGCTCTAGACACACCTAGAACTGAACGAACAAAGAACCAACACAATACACTTGACAATATTACAAAAGGGGAGCACAATCATGTGCCAAAATGTTCATGGGGATTCGGTAACATTTAAAGTAGTCAGCCTCAGGTCATCACAAAAGTCTTAGCAGATGAAAGAACACACAACAGCATCAACAATTCCTGCAAAGGGGAAACAGCCTAAACCACGCAATCTGAACAACGTAGGCATAACCATGGACGTCTAAACCACGCATATGCGTGGTTAAGACGTCTGTGGTAGTTAGATTCTATACTCGAGCGGATGAGATCTGGGTGGAGGGTCAGAAGTAAGTTTCTGCCCGGACAAGTAACTTGGTGAGTATGATTTTTGTGTACTACTTTTTTTTTGCCAGGGAGGCCATTTTTAGGGCTCAGGGTGGACGGCTGGATAGTTGGGGTGGGGGATAAGGTTGGGGGATTTTATGGCTGGGGGTGGTTTTAGGGCGGGGCTGGGGTACTTTTTAGTTATGTGGCGAAGGTTTTAGAGCTCAGGGCAGAGAGGGGGGTCAGGGTCGAGTTCTGGGGTGAAGGACTAATGGATTAGGGTCGGGGTCGCGGCTAGGGGCAGTTTTACGGGGTTAGGGCGGGGGCTGGGGTGTTTTTTAGTTATAGGGGGAAGGTTTTTGGGCTTAGGGCAGAGAGGGGGGTCAGGGTCGAGTTCTGGGGTGAAGGATTTAGGTCTTAGGGGCGGGGGGTTAGGGTTGAATCCAAATTTGGGGGCTGGGCTTTAGGGCATGGAGGGGCTGGGGTCCGCTTCATATTTAGGGCTGGGGTCCGCTTTTAGGATTCATGGTGGGGTGGCTGGGTTCGTAAGTCAGGACAGGTGGCTGGGTTTTAGGGCATAGATCGGGGCTAGGGAAGAACCATAACCACGCATATGCCTTTACCAATTATATCATTACAACTAAATTTGTTGTACAGGCACGCGTGGTAAAGGCATGCGTGGTTAACGTACAATGCCTGCAAAGCAATGGGACAGACAGTCACTTCAAGTTCATGAGTGGAGCAGACGCATTGTGGCCCACAGTGGAGGATGTAAACCCACAAGCATACACAGATTACTACAGACTATAAGGGTTTAGATCCAGCTATCCAGTTAGTTAACTGAATGCCAGACTACAAAACTCTGCCGCTAAGTGAGCAGCAGAATTACCAAAAGTCGGTTCATTGAGAAGTGTACTAGCCAGACAAAATCACCACCTGTTCTGCCAGCACTTGCATTAGTGGCTTTCTCATTGAGTCCACTGCCATCTGTGGCTCATTGGTCTCAGTGGATGACCGCAACATCAGTTATCCTCAATTTATTTCATGAGTGACCTCGTTGTGAGGGGCAGAATGTGTCTCAGAGCTCTCAGACTGTTCTATGATCTCTTTGGGCTTACTGGAGCCATCCACAGAGACATGGCAACAGCAGCAGGGCACACCAGTAAAGCTTCAGGTGGACTTTCAGGCTTCGTTCCAGCCAGGAGAGAACTGGCAACCCCCAGCTCCACTCTGGATGCACCACACAGCAACAAGGTTCACTCAGGACAGACTCCAGAATATATCAGTGGGTTGTAGGGAGACTTCAGCTTATATTCACAATGTCAGGTCATTCAGCGGATACCCACTCCCAAACAGTGTCTAGTTCTTCCTTATAAGTTCAAATATAGAGATAATATGAATCAATGCTGCTCTCCTCAGTGGGAAGTCTGCAACAGTCTTTTGCCAGAATACAAAGCAGGGACCTCTGCCTATGTGCTAAGGTCTGCGGACTCCTTTGGGGAACCTGCTTTGGTGGGAACTATATGAATTCCACTCAAACAGACAGTAAAACAAGTGACAAAGGTGCAGGAAACGGGGGGGAAGAGTTGGCATCTGTTAGAAGTACTCATCTCTATACCATGTTTACACGAAGGTAAATGCTGATGATCATCTGTGGGCACACCTAACAATAGGTGCACTGGTAGTGTTTGCAAAGCATTTATCATATTAATTTGTTCTAATGTTTACTCAAAAGTATAAATATAAAGGGGCGCAGCTGCCCTACACCTCTGTATTTAATTTTTACAGAGGGAGGCCAATGGTCATCTTCCCTGGTTACAACAAGAATAAGCTGCTACCATCTGGGCTTCCACAGAGAGTGTAAAGGAGGCCTAACCACTTGAGACTACAAGTGGGGAAAACAAAGTCTAATCTGTGCATTCCAGGGCATAACTAGAGTGTCACTCAGAGCAGAAGATCTGCAGTTTGAGAGGCTCCTTAAGGTGTTCCAAAACACAAAAAAATGCAAGGGAAAACCCAGGGCCAAAGGAAAATATGGCAGGAATTTCATAGCTGTGGGAAGTTTATTTATGTATGCATGTATGTGTCTATGTATGTATGTACGTATGTACATATTTATTTATTTATTGTGCTTAGTATGGGTATAATGACAGGAGGGGTATCAAAGTGCTTTGCACAGTAATATGCTATGGATCCACTGTAATGCAGCCAGTAGCAGTTTACAAAAACCCTAATTAAAAAATATGTTAAGTTAATTAAGGTAACACCAACAAATAAATGTCAGGAAGGAGGTGTGGCTGACCGTACACCATGTTGGCTGCTTAAGCCTCATCCTCTCGCTTACACTGATGCTATCTGCCACAAAATCCTCTTAGTGAGGGCGCATTCAGCAGCAAGTTTGTCAACATGACAGATGAGACTACCCAGCAACAATTTGGGAGGGTATCTTGGCACTCCATGGCTCCCGAGGTGAGGGGTAGGGGGCAGTAGGTCCTGGCAGGTTCGAGCTCTTATTGGCCTTCTGGACCTGTTGATGTGCCCCTGCTTGTACGGTCCTGACAGATGCTTTACTCCCCCAAAGTGCTGCAGCTCCAGTCCCTCAACTAAGCCTGGTGAGGATCAGACGGGAAGGTGGGGGCTGGAAGGGCTCTGGAACAGGGCACGCTTGAAGTGCTCAGGTGGCAGGGGTCCAACTGATTCTCAGCCTTTGTTGCTTGAGGTTACTTCTGAGACCAGATGAGCCAGGAACATTGTGCTGTGGGGGTAGCAGGGAACCCCTAACTTGAGCATACCTGCGATGGAGGGGCATTGGCACGAGTTGGGGCACTTGAGCCTATGACATTCGCCTGCAGAATTGACTGTGTGTACAATTGCCAGATTCCTTTCCCACCACCAAAACAAAAAAAGTTGGCTATTTACGCTCCTGAACTACAGCTGTAAAGAATTTCTGAAATGTAATAATACATATGGGGCCCACATGGTAATCCTCCTTATCCATGGCAGACGTGAGCCATCAAGAGCTGTGTTTCTTGCCACTTGGCTCTGCATTGTCCCTATAGTTGAACACTGATCTTTGCTCTTACATAGCTGTGCTACAATCTACAAAATGGGAAAATCTGATGTCAAGCAGTCAAAACTAACATTTGAGGGCCAAAAATCCACAAGTAGGACAGCACCTAGAGTCTATGAGTGGAGACACAACTCCTCCAAAGCATAAGGCAGCAGCAGTGGAGGACATGAAACTTATCTTGCTTGAAATGAAACAGAATATTAAACAATCAATCAGAAAATCTACACTGTGCCACTGCAGATGAAGGAGCACCTCCACTTGACGAAGTTGAGCAATGCATTTCTGACATTGAGGATGGTGCGAAAGCTATGAATGACTTGCTCACTCGACTTGAAAAACTGGTGAACACATCCAGTGCTAAATGTGATTACCTGAAAGCAGGCTCAAAGCACAATAATGTTTGCATCACTGGTGATGCTGAGTCTACTGAATTTCTAAACCAAAATGTTTGTGGAAGCACTTCTTTCAGATCTTTGGTAGAGAGAACTTTTTGCAGTGCTTCAACGTGGAGAGAGCCTCAAGGAGCCCATCGGCCAGTCGGAGGCCTGACCATAATCCCTATGGACGGAGTTTCCATCAGTTTCCGACAGGCTTTTCATGTTGGGCTTTCCAACATGGAAAGCCTGTCAGAAAGTGACTTTGGGGGCCACCCTGCAGCCTCCGGTTGGGGGTGAGGGGGCACCTATGGTGCCACCCTGTTAATCCCTGCACTGTGTGGCAGACACCCTGAGGTGCCTACCAAGCAGTGCAGGGATGAACAGAGTCTCCCATTTCTCTATGGGAGCTTGCGCTACGGCCGGTTTACTGCCATAGCACAAGCTCCCATAGAGAAATGGAAGTATGCGACTGCACCATGTGCGTCGCATTGTAATGCTGCGGTCGGGACTGCCGACCGGAGGTCGGTCGGTCCCGATTCCGCAATGGTGTCGGGCAGACGTGAGTGTGCCCAACATCGTAATAAGGCCCTATGGGCCAGATGTACGACCATTGGCAATTGCGACTTGCTAATTGCGCCAAATTGCGAGTCGCAATTTGCGAGTCTCAATTGCCAATGTACAACAGTGTCTGAGACACTGTTTGCGATTCTCAATCGGGTCGCAAATTGCATGCCTCATGCATATTAATGAGGCTGTCGCAATTTGCGACCTCATTGGGAATGGCAGGCACTCCCAGAGATGGTGGCCTGCTGGGGTCAGCAGACCTCCATGTCTGGGACTGCTTTTAAATAAAGCAGTTTTTTTTTTTTTTAAATGCAGCCCGTTTTCCTTAAAGGAAAATGGGATGCATTTAAAAAAAAAATGAAACGTTTTTGTTTCATTTTTTAAGGGCAGGTAGTGGTCCCTGGGACCACTGCCTGCTCTGAAAAAACGTTTGCGCACCCATTCACAAAGGGGAAGGGGTCCCCTGCGGACCCCTTCCTGTTTGCGAATGGTTTACCACCCTCTTGAAGAGGGTGGTAAACTGCAAGTGTTTTGCGACCGCAATTTCGGTCGCAAAACATTCTTACATAGAGTTCAGACTCGCTATTAGGAAAGGACGCCCCCGGAACGCCCCTTCCTAATAGCGAGTCGCTAACCCTATTTTGCGAGTCACTATTTAATTAGCGACTCGCAAAATAGGGTTAGTACATAGGCCACAGGTTTTTTGCATGGCAAACGGGTCTAAAACCCATTTGCGCAAGCAAAAATCCGTCGTACATCTGGCCTTATGTGTTGTAAACCAAACTATTTCATGTTATTTTACCTTGCCAAACTTCATGTAACAGCAGAGGATCTCATATATTTTTTTATTAAACTAGAAGAGACATTTAAGTTTGGTAAGAAATTTCTTAAGAAAAAGAACATTCTTCCCTCCTCCTCTGAAACAGGTGTCTCTCAAGCTCTAATGAGTGATGTTGAATATGTAATATGGATTTTCTTTGTTTATCCAGTATATGAAATAATAACTTCAAGCTAGCAAAATGTACCTTGTACTCTGGAAATGTTGATGGCAGGGGATAGTTCTTCAGTAGTCAGTACGAGATCATAGCATGTATTTCCTCATTGCATGATATTGGTTTGAATACATGTGCGGGTGGTTAGAAGTGGCATACGCCTCTTAGTAGAATCCGCAGTTAGCACATAGAAGCCTCACTTAGAAGCCACTTAAATGATTTTGGAAATTATGGGTGCCTACACTGTTTTTTGGGGTAAACAGTGTGAGCTTGTGGATGATTTTGATTGGCGTTGTTGTACTGTTTCAGGTAGTTGTTTTATAAGGTAATATGACTGGTATCTAACTTGTCTAAAAAACAGAATTTCTAATGGTGCTGCAATACACTCCTGTGCATCTCACATATACTTAGTCTTGATCCTTTTAGTTTTAAAAGTCTAACTTGGAACATTAGGGGGTTTAATAATCCCAAGAATGAGAGGTTTGGTTTAGCCTACCCCGATAGATTTAAGATTTATAGAGTCCTCCTACAAGAGACACATCCTGGACTGAAGTGTCTGCATACATTTGCACTGAGATGGGGGTAATTTAGTTTTGTTGACATATAGCTCAAATGCAAGAGATGCAACTGGCCTCATTAGGGGGTCTGTCCACTTCACATCAGGAAAAGTACAAACCAATCACGAGGGCAGTATCCAAGTGGTTTCCAGGGCCGTATGTGAAGAAAAATTTACTATTATTAACATGTATGCCTCTAATATAGAGTCCCATCAGTCATTTTAGAAGCTAGATGCCTTGATGCAGAATTATGAGAGCTCACAATTGATATGTGGGGGTGACTTTAACTTGCTGCTTGACTCCTTACTAGACAGATTGAGCCCAGCAACTGCTGGGCGTGTTAGAAAAGTCAAGTTTCTAACATGGATATAGGCCAAGTAGGGCCTGCAGGACATTTGGAGGATTAAGAGGGGATGACAGAAAGCGTTCTCCTTACTTATCTGTCCATTATAGCTATTCAATACTGGCTTACTCGTTCCTTGGTGCTGAAGCCACGCACTGCGCTATTGGTAATAAATATCTTCCATGCACATTCTCGGATCACTCTAGAGTGGTGCTCGAGCTTGACATTCCAGTGTCTCTGCCGTACTAGGTGGGTTGGAGGTTTCCTTTCAGGACATTACATGATAGAGTATTCTGTGAGAAAACGAGGGCCTTGATTTCAGAATTTGTTTATTACAATTTGGTTTCCAGTTGCTCAGTACGCTACAGTATGGGAGACGTTTAAGGTTTACATACAAGAGATGGCCATTGCTAAATATACTTGAGTCATAAATAATATGTGACAGCAGACTCAGAAGTGAGAGGCAGAGCTTGCTGTGTTGTAAAGGGAAAACATGAAAGCATGCAATATTAATAATACAGAGAATGGGCGGATAGGGAGGTGAAATAACTTGCCAAATGCATGTTGGCTCAATGTTACAGTGAGGGAGAAAGACCTACTAAAACCATAGCACAAATTCTTATAGGCACGGAAAAACATGCCCCTGCTGTAATGGTTCTTCACACTAAGGAGGGAAAAAGGGTCACATGGAGGAAGTTTGGGGCATATTAGCAAGAACGGCGTTAAAATCATCGCCGCTTTAGCGGCAGTAAACTGCCGCTAAAGCGGCGATAATGGGCTTGATAATATGCCCTTGAGAATATCAATAGAAGCCCAGGATCACAGCAGAACATGGACTTCTATTGGAATTCTCAAGGGCATATTATCAAGCCCATTATCGCCGTTTTTAGCGGCAGTTTCCTGCCGCTAAAGCGGCGATAATTTTAATGCCGTTCTTGCTAATATGCCCCTTTGTTACTTTTCCAACCTTTAGAGACAGGAACACCCTGGGGCCTGATGAGGTCGTGACCTACTTACATAAGATGGCACTTGCCTGGATCAGGGAGGAATTTAGAGAGCCATTGGTAGCCCCACTAGATATTAAAGACATAATAAATTCAAAAGCGCCGAGATGCTCCTACGGGAGTGAGTCGCACGCTATAATAAGTGCTCTGTAATGTAAAAGATAGCTTCCCGGGAGTACGTCTCTAGGCCCCAATGGGCTCACTACCGAATTTTATAAAATCTATAAAGGTATATTAGCTCCACACCTGTTGGATCTATACAGTGAAGCCCCTGAGCTGGGTCGACTGCTCTCCACTCTTTGAAAAACAATAATTACTGTTCTACCAGGTGTCAGTCATATCATTCCCTTAACCTTCTCAATATGTACAATAAAATACTTGCAAAAATTATTTCAACTAGACTTACCTCACATATGAACAGATTTGTTCTCCTGGAGCAAGTTGGATGAATCCTTAGTAGAGACACATTCTGCAGCTTTGAGATGATGCAGTAGATTAATCCAGACGTTATGGCTGTTGCAGCTTTCTTGGATACAGAGAAGGTCTTTCATTGTCTAGAATGGCGTTTTCTGGATGTGATTTCGGAACGTATAGGAATAGGCAATCACATCATTTGGATGATCCGCTTGTTATACCCCAGCCCCTGTGGCAGAGTCTGCATAAGCAACACTCTATTTAACAGCTTCCTGATTAGTAGAGAGTAGGGACTCTTGACAAGGATGTCCCTTTTTTCACTTTTTTTAATTTGCTCTGGCATTGGAGCCCCTTGCCGGTATATTGAGGCAGAAAGATTCCATTATGGGATATCTATCCCTTCCAGGTGGATACTACTCCCACTCTCTCTATATTGATGATATAGTCCTATTTGTCAAAAACCCAAATGATAACCTGCCCTCACTAACTGTGGGGAAATCGTTCATTTTGGGAAGTATTCAGGTCAATTAATTAATTGGGAGAAGACAAAACTATTTCCCCTTTGTCTGACCACGGGGAGACCAGATATAGAGCTTCCCCATCAGTTGTGTCCCAACTCAGTCAAATACTTGTAGGTCACAGTGCTTCAGGTCAAGGAAGCCCTTCTCTTTAGTATTTGTGGCCCAAGTCATGGAAAGGTCACAGCTGTATATTGAGTGATGGATAAAGCTCCCACTTTTGATAGCTGTGAGAAGTGTCATAATTAAAATGGTGGTCCTCCCAAAGTTTCTATATTTAACATCAATGTTCCAGTTCCACTAAATGCCTCCTTGTTTGCTAATCTCTAGACACTCATGACTACGTTATTTTGGGCTGGTAAACTACCAAAAGCTAGATGGTATGCTATGACTAGACTGCTTGCGAAGGGAGGTTTGGGAGTCACTGACTTTCAGGGTTATCATCTGTTTGCTCAGACACACTTTGCTGCTATCAGGTACACTACTGACACTCGACCCCCACAATTTCTGATTGGATGTGGCCAGGTGGAGAGTGGCTCCTTACAGACCATCATGGGACTATGGCCTAGACCATCTTCTGCAGTGCACACCACACAATGCACACAATGGGCAGGGTCGACCCTGGCCAGTAAGGCTGGCTTAAAATGATTAAACTTCCTAGCCTTTCTATTACGCTGTGACGTTCTTTTAACTCCCATGCTAAAGCCAGGGGTTGTATCCTTGCTTCTTAAACAAGGACTTAATGCAGCTGGAACATTTGGCCATGGGTGTCAATTCTTCACACTTGACAACTACGAAGCCAGTGCGAGCACAATTCCCCCTGAAAATGTTGACATATTTCTGGCTCAAAAAGGCAGCAAGGGTGTTGATTCCAACATTTTGGCTTGTTCCTCCTAAGTTCAGCCCCACAACACACTTCATCAGCTCAAACTCTAGCACTAGATGGGTCTCCAAACTCTATAGATTAGGTTCTAATTCAACTGAATCTGCCAACCTTCTGGCTATAGGACTGCGGGAAATGGATTTTGTGAAGGAGATACCGGAGAAAACTGGGGGCGGTTTCAGGGTTTCACTCCTCATCAGCCAGTGGCAAAGTAAGCAAGGGAACCACATCTGGGCATTCCCTGCCAACTTAGGGTGAACAAAGCAAACATAAGGAGATGATTGATGGAGCCCTGAAACTTTTCAGACACTCACCCCCAGTCACAGATATGGGTTTGATCCATCATCTTTCTTTAGCTCACTTCGCCACCGCAGTTCAGACCCAGTAATATGCAAATCAGTCTTGCCCTGTTCCTCATGGAAATAGTCCAGCCCAAACTGCCAAGCCAGGTCTTCCCTAGACCGGAAACAAGCATCCTGGGACCGGTTTCGGGGTGTCACCCTCATCAGCCAGGCTAGCTTGAATCCAGTGGCAAAGTGAGCAAGGGACCCATGTCTGGGCATGCCCTGCCAACCTAGGGCGAACAAAGCAAACACAAGGAGATGATGGACGCAGCGCTGAAACTTTTCAGACACTCACCCCCAGTCACAGATCTGGTTTTAATCCATCATCGTTCATTAGCTCACTTCGCCACCCCAGTTCAGACCCAGCTATATGCAAATCAGTGTTTTACCCTGTTCCTCAGGGGAACAGTCCAGCCCGAACTGCCAAGCCATACATACTGGCAGGAGATGGGCAAACTGCTGGCAGATATTATTAGTCACATACAACACACGAAACTACTTCAGATCAATAAAGTCACTGCTATCCATTTACAGTTCAGACTTCTTTTGGGGAGGGTCATCAAAAGTTTTTTGAGAGGTAGTCTCACCCTTAACTTATCAAGGCATGCTTCATCATTTGATGACCTCTCACACTGGAGTAAGAACAATGCCACTCCATCGGACTCAACCGAGGAGGTTACTCTTGACCCTGGGAGTTTTTAGAAATCTATTGCCAGGACAATGTCTTGGGTCCTGTTGATTTGGCAGGAATACAAGCTATTACAAAATACCTAGGGGTATACTCGAAACAACTTTATTACTGAGTACCTCAGGTATGGCTAAAATCATGAAACTTGGGTCATAACGTGAAAAGCAATAAATCATTAGACCTTAAAAGAATATTACTGTTACCAACATGTTTCAACCCATATATTAGCCTATTCAGGTCTTGGGTCATCATTAGGGTAAAAGAAAACTTGCAAGTGGTATATAATCACACCATGCATGCAGGGTAAATACTAAAACCCTACTAGTCCCTTGTGCTAATAGCACAACCTAAAAAACAAGATTAAAGAAAAAGGGATACTATTAACAATTGATGAGCCACTACTTCTTTCACGTAACAATAATCATAAGGTAAACTTAATTCAATCTCAAACACTGTGCTACAGTATATTGAAATCCGCATTAAAAATGATAATATAACCCTACTCCAGCACCCTCATTCGTGTCAACAAACCACTTTGATATACTGCCATCACAAGTAGTACCAACTCACTACCAGTGTATACACAAAAACTACTGATCGTAACAACCTATTGCATTATACCAGTTTTCACCAACCCTCTCTCAAAAACATTTACCATTCTCACAACTGTTACGAATCAAACGAATTTCATCATCTGAGGAATCCTACACACAAAGCAAGGAAAACACCATAAAAAAAATTCGGCAAAGAGGTTATCCTGAGGATATTCTACAAGAGGCCACGGATAGAGTTCAAAAAGAAAAAAAAGAAGACCTGCTCATACCAAAAACAAGTAAGAACGAGGAACAAAGAATGGTATTTGTTTCAAAGTTCTCTACCAGAAGTTTCAAAATAAAAAAGCTAATAACAAAACACTGGCCTATCCTCACGTTTGAAGATGACTTCAAAGGTATTTTTCGTCTACCACCCAGATTTGCATACTTACAAACACGTAACTTAAAAGAAATACTCAACAAAAAACAAGAAGAAAAAGAAATCAGTCATTGTGGTACACTGCCTTGTTTAAATTGTGGCAACTGTAATGCTATCATCAAGGGTAACCAAATTCCACATCCCACGAGAAGTACCCAAGTAAAACTAAGAGTAACTGCAACATGCGACAGTACCAACGTAATATACATGTTAAAATGTCCTTGCGGATATGCCTACGTAGGCCAAACTGAACATAAGATTAAAGTTTGTTTAACCGAACACAAAAGTAACATTAGGATGAAAAATCCCAAATCTACAGTGACAGTCCACTTTAACTCCATGAATCACAACACCAGTCAACTGAGATTCTTGGTACTGGAGCGAGTACCATTACTGCCAGGAAGGGACAATACCCAATATTTATTACAAAGAGAAATCTATTGGATTCATCATCTTAATACAGTGAACCCGAAGGGTCTCAATGAAAGAGTGGACTTTAGTTGTTTTTTATAAAGACATTGTTGAACATATCTTGTTGATGGCATAATTTGACTAAACCCTGTGGACAAACACCATTCATACACAGCCCGCACGCCATGCCCTCCGCCGACTACATCCTCCTAGGGGACCTCAACTTCCACCTGGAGAACAACAACGACAGAAACACCACCGCCCTGCTGGACAACCTCGCCAACCTCGGACTCAAGCAACTGGTGAACACGCCCACCCACTACGCCGGCCACACGCTTGACCCCGTCTTCTCTTCCAGCAAGCACATCTCCTTCAGCCACGCCACCGGACTCCACTGGACCGACCACAGCTGCGTCCACTTCAGCTTCAGAAAGACTGCGACCCACCACCACCCGCAACAGGCTCCCCGCCGGAGCTGGAGCAAGATCACCGCCGAGCAG
Source organism: Calotriton arnoldi (assembly GCA_963921515.1). Lineage (NCBI taxonomy): Eukaryota > Metazoa > Chordata > Amphibia > Caudata > Salamandridae > Calotriton > Calotriton arnoldi. Next base: position 652,258 of record CAWUFW010006131.1, on the reverse strand, counting down.
TGTCATAAGGTTTCTGCACATACACAGAGCTATGCACAGGAAAATGGGACCCTGGAATACAGTGGTTTGCCACCATATACCATAGCACCCAAAAACCCCAACCCAACTAGCTTAGCATCCCATTAGCACCCAAGTACTAATGTTTGGACAACCCAGAACACGGTATCTTTATCTCAGGACTCACTGAAGCAAGAACACTCTTTCGCCACTCACTCGTACTTGTCCACAAGGTGCGTAGGAAGAGACACTGGATAGGTTAAAATGTTTATTCCAACTTACGTGCTCTAATGTACAGTACACGTGTCAGTACTAATAGCATAATGCATATTACTAATATAAGCAGCATGGTTACAATTCCATAGAATACAAACGGGGAAAGCATCTCAGAGCTCAGTGGATAAACGTATAAATAACATTACCACCCTCCCCTTGCAGTAAGATAGTTTATTATAAAATAGAAGACCTCTGGGCTTTGACTAGCGAACCCCCATACCTCAGTCTCTAGATGCAGAATTACATCAGCAGGACATCATAGCTCTTCTCACTGAAAGGATTTCTCCAAGTGTGTTTAAGCGCTAGTAAACCACAGTATTAAAAGCATATCAAATTCTTCATGGCAATTGCACATAATGTTATGTCTGGGTGCGCGAGACTGGCCATATCAGGAAGAACCAGAATACATTGTTATGCGACCTTGTACATGTTTGTGCAGACTGAGCCCAAAAAGGTGAACAACAGAAAATGCAGACAGTGCAAAAGAACTTGGCACGAGCAAAGGGCGAGGAAGGCCCGGCTCAGTGTAACGTGCGCAAAGAGAAGCAGCATGGCAGCCAGGCCTAGGCCAACATAACAAGGCAGGTAACAATCCACAAGACACCCTCCCCTGGACAGTCCGGCGGCCAGGACAGAGACCCATCAGAGGAGAATAACAGATATCGGAGCACAGGGAGCGCCCAAACGGCGAAGGGCAGGTCAATCCATGAAAGTGAAAGTGCAGAAAAAAGCCATACCCTCCAAGAGTTCATCATTGGAATCGTCAAAAAACATAGATGCCATCCAATCCATGAGTTCAAAGAGCAGGAATGCTCCTCAGCAAAGGGAGCATCCAGAAGCAATGCGGGACAGCTTGCGTGATAATTGAAACAGCTTCGTTGTAGGAGATCCTGGGCAGCCGCCCAGATATCCCATTGCGCCAAAATCCCCAGTGCAGCCGCACGCGCCATACAGCCAGCGACGGAACAGTCCTGCTCATGGGCCTCTAAGGGACCCATCAACTGAACAAAATCCGGAACAGACAATGACGAATTGGAGAGGCAATAATCCAGAGTCCAGGTGAAAGGACAGCGGACACAAGTCATCACAGGTTGCACGCAAGTGAAATACGCAAAGCGAAATGAAAGAGTATATGACACACTCAGTGTCGCCAATGGCAAGACACCAAAACCAGCCAAAAGGCGCTCACGGAGCAGCTGGAGGCGTTCTGGATCGAGCAGGTCCCATCGGGGAGCAGCCATTGCGCAGAAAGCAAATTAAGAGCAAGACACCAGCCGCTAAAGCGAGGATCAATGGGAAACCGCCAAAGACACTGGAAAAAATAGAATGTATGAAAGCCGGGATGACACCAAAAATAGTTTGGAAGGAGGACACCAAGCCCGACCCAACGACCTTAAAAAAGTGTACTAGGCCTTCAGTGTTAGATGCGTTAAAAATACGATGTATTAACTCCCCAAAATGTTGGGGGAGATTAGTGTTCAAAAGGGCCTGTATTTCACTGTGGGTACTCGCCACCTGGAGAATGAATGTCTCCCGGGCGGACGTGAGCATAACTTCCTCGTTTAATAATAGTGCCTTTATTCTGCTCAGTCTATTGAAATCTGCTTCCATGGTAGGGATGGAAGGCCAAATAGAGATATCAACCTTGCCATGAGGGGGAGGAAAAAGCACATTTTTGCAGCAGACAACCCTGTGTGAAACTGTTACAATGTAAGGAATGCCAGCCTGCAGGCCACAACAGTTTTCGTTATTTAAAAGTAAATAACTACCATTGGAAAGGAGAGTGAAAGTAGGTGAAATAACAGGAGCAGGAATACCTTTCAGCACACAAGCAAGATTAGGAGAGGAAACGCTGCATGAGCCATGCAATTTAATGTGTTTACAAATAAGCGAATGACCTATAGTCGAGTCGCAGTACTCCCCCGTGAGAAAGACTTCCTTGCCGTCCCGAAGGCATTTATACATGAAAGGCAAGGACCAGAGTTCATGCAGGAAAGCACTGCCCAATGGCCGGTAACGGCCCACAGGATAATGTTTCATGCACGAGTCAAATTCAAACAAGGAAAATGGTAAAGCTATAACCCCATGGACTAGCCATACAGCAGAATCGAGTTCTGCAACAGAGAACGGCAAAGGATCCACCTTTTCGATATGTAATAGAGTGTAAGTTGCATCCTTCATGGACATAAATTGCTGTTTGTCAGTTAAGTTAAAAGGTAGAAACAAGGCAGAGGTGTTCAAAAAATGCCAAGGAACTTTACCTAACTTGAGCGTTTGTAAAGTCCATGCAAACTGCATAACTGAACGCAATTGATTCTGACCATGATATAACACAGAAACATCATCTTGTACAATATCAACAACAGAGGACACAATATTCTCTAAAGTGTAAATGCGAGAAGACAGGGTATTAATACTATTGTCAACAACAGCAAGCACCTTTTCCATATTTGCTTGATCTATTTCCCGAAGACGGGAAGCAGCTTCCATTTGTGATAGCTTCCAGAGTTCATTATATGTTTCATAAATGAATCTTTTAGGTCGGGGACCACGAGGTCCCAAAACAAAGTCGGACAGATCAATATTGCCTGTAAGGAGGGACAAATGTTGTTTAACAGAATCAAGGGACGAATGTTGCAGCCATTGTTTGCATAATTTACCAACAGAGTATGTAGTGACAGTACGGGCATCAGTAAACCTCGGATCAGGCCTATTCTGTGTGTAGCTAGCACCAGTATCATGAAAACGCATTTGACACGCATTAGATGATATAGGCCATACTAACCAGGGTGACTGAACCAGCTCAGAAACATTAAACGAATTATTTTGTAACATTGCCTGCAGGGACACGAGGGACATATTGAATCGTGAGCTTTCATTTGGAAAACTCGACAGGGATGGTATTGATGGCGTATTCAATTGTTTAGTGGTTGCTAAGCCCCAACATGTAGTCTGATAGATGGAAGCATTTATGAACATAATTTGGGTAGGGATGAGGCACGCACGATGCAACGCCTCGGTTCCCTGTACCTGCCATGGCTTGGAGCCCCAAATAGATTTTAAATCCACTATATTATCCCAGTACTCATAACCACCCACAGCTAAGGCACTTAGAAAGGAACCTGAATAAAGCAATTTGGTGTGTGTTAACATAATTTTCTGAGTTGATGTGTTATTTAGTCTAAAATAATAGGATGCAGGGTTCGACCGATTAAAATCAGTGAAATAATTAAACTTATTTCGAAGAGTTTGAGAGCTACCTGGCAAGGGGTTTGGACAATGTTCCCATTGGGTATAGTTAACAGAACTACGCAGGGCACTGGGCTTATGGAGAAAATGATTACCCCAATGTTGGTAACAATACAAATCGGCATAATTAGCAGAATTCATATATAAATCTTCAGCATTAAAAGATGCATAATATTTTAAATCGGCAAACAATGCTTCAACGGCATGCACATCCCAATCATCAGAATGAATATTATTTTGTACTACATCACCCATTGAAACACGAAGGACATTAGGTACATTAATAATTTCCGTCGGACCATGGATTTGATAGTTCACTGCATCCCATACGATGCCATCAGCAACTGGGAAAGCTGAAATGTTCACAAATGTGTGGTCACGCTTCATGATGTGAGACGAGGAATGAGGAGCCAAAGTTCCAGAAACATAGTCTACAGCAGAGCGTTCAGGTAAATAGTGACCATTGATTAGTAGAAAAAACACTGTGACAAAGCCAATGGACATGAACAAAAATATCAAGAAAAGTACCAACCAGAGGTATGTCCAGGGGGGAATCAAAAAATTGTCTCTAAACCAGGATATAAAAATACTGAACATGGATGGAACTTTTGAAGATGTGGAATCCGAATCAAAGGAATAACGAGTCGGGCCAAGTGGCGTTGTTGGTTGATGTGCCACCGATTCAGATGCAGGATAAGTATACTCGTCCTCGTCGATGTTGGTGGAGAGTTGGGGATCAATTATAGTTTCAGGCAAAATAGAGGATTCAGGCAAATCGACCATCTCAATTACAGCATCAGCGACCGTTCGTGTAGATGGGCTATGAACATATGTCCGATAAATGGCAGGACAAGAGACCGCTGGTGTGACACTATTCAGGATCGGCCAGGCGCTGTAGCTTGACATTTTCAACTGAGATGTATCTGTTCTCTTTGCGACCAGGAAGCGGTGGTAAAATGACTGTACGTGTTCCCTTCAGGCCAAGAACTGGAACCGGTGCACGAAAAGAGGGGCCAAATTCTTTTTGTTTTCAACCTTCTCTCGAACCAGTTCTCCAACTTTCGGAAGCCAGCCGGCTACCGGAATCTGCAACGCAGGATCTGTGGCTGAAGGCAAATGTGTAGTTGCAAGTTTGTCTCGGGCTTCTTGTAAGTCCTGTAACATAGCAGAATGGTTATCTACATCAAACTTGGCGGATTGCGCCGCGATGTCTGGACCCTCAAGGTCAGGCACAAACATTCGTATGCCAAAGAGCATTTCGTATGGGGTCCGCCCACCCAGAGGTCTTCTAGGGAGATTATTAAGTGCACGCTGAACGGTATACAAATGGGCCAGCCAGTTCCTGCCAGTACCTATAACCCTAGCTGTTAAGGATTGCTTTAAGTCACGGTTCATTCGTTCAACGATAGAGTTGCCCTCAGGCCTATACGGAGACGAAAATTTCACCCGCACCCCAAGCGAAGCCATTGCATCCTTGTAAGCCCTAGAGGCAAACGCTGGACCTTGGTCCGAATGGAAGGTGCCGCATGCGAAAATTCCCACAAAGACACGCAAATCCCTGATTACATTTCGGGCGTCAGCACTCCGTTGTGGCCAGACCCAGAGAAACCGTGTGCACGAGTCCACTGCCACTAAGATGTATTTATAAGCAGTGTCTGATGAGAATGGACCGCAGTGATCCAAGTAAACACACCCAAAGGGTCTGTTAGCAATGCAGAGCGGTGTTTGTGGTGGACGTGTTACCGTGGAAGGCTTAATCTGTTGACAAACGTCGCAAGAAAGCACAAAAGCACGGGTGTCTTTATATAACCCACGCCACCAATAACGCTGCTGCAAGATGGAAACCGTAGCTGACACACCTGCATGAGCAGAAGCCATGCCTTCGTGTGCAGCTGATATCAAGGCACTCCTGCGGTCCGCGTTGGGGATCAGCCGATCTCCAACGTCAGGTATAGTTACATAAGGAACCTGATCGGGACTTAATTTGTAAGAATACTTGGAAGGGAAACCTGTAGGGTAATTATCACCTTCCTTGGTTGCAGCAATAGCTGCTAAAATAACAGGGTCTATTTTAGACATGGACCTGGTAACCGCTGCTACTGAACACGTGACTACTGCTGAACGGGCAGCTTCATCTGCCAGATCGTTACCAATAGCGTGTGCGCCCACCCGCTGATGGCCTAAGGTGTGAACCACCTGTGTGAGGGGCAGACGTTGTTGCAATTCTGCCACTCGAACCCAAAGCATTTTATGCTTAATTGTGCTCCCTTTTGCGTCCTTGTAGTCGTTCTTCGACCAGAAAAACAGATTGTCATTGTAAGATTGTACACAGTAAAAAGAATCACATACAACAAGAGTGGTCTCATCCTGTGAAGCGAACTCAAGTGCAAGTAGCAATGCATGCAGCTCGGCCAATTGTGCGGTACTATCCCCAAGTGTGTGTGTGTGCACTACAGTGGATTTGAACTTCCCATCCACAAAGGATCCCGCAACAATAGCACATGCAGCAGAATAAGCGTGCTTGGACCCAGTGGCCGGTTGCGCCGAACCATCGGTGTAGATCACACATTTGTAATCCTCAAGCGGTAATAAAAACAAAGGAGGAGGATGAACGAATTCATACTGCAAAAACTCCTGAGTCTGAAGAGAAGAATCAAAAACAAAAGTGACGTCCGAAGACGTCAAAGATGTAGCCCATTGTATCCAACGGGGATGCATTGCTTTTGAGTTCGGTACACTTGCCTTTGTTACTGCCTCTAGGGCAGGACAGGGTGTTACCACTAGAATCCGCTTTCCCTGTGCCAGTGCGCGTTCTTTTAGAATCGCCATTTGCACTGCAGTTAGAACTTTTTCAACAGATGTAAAGCGCAATTCAGCGGAAGTGTACAGATGTGACTTGTATGCGATAGGTACTGTATCACCTTCATTAAAGGTTAAGTAGGTGAATCCCACCGCCCCGGAATTATTCTAATCACCAGGTTGGTGTGGTTATCACGAGTCAAAAGATATTTAGACTCCAAAAGGTCTGTCTGCAAAGACTGCAGAATTGAGGTATGCTCAGGCAGCCAGCAAGACCTTGAATAAGTAGGTTGTATCAAAGCATACAAAGGCTTGATACGCTGGGCATATTCGGGAATGTAAGTACGCCCGAAATTCAAGAAACCCAGCAAAGACTGAAGTTTCTTCAGAGTATTTGGGGGCACAAATGTGCACATTTTTCCAAGAAATGGGGGCTAAGCCCTTACCTTCGTTATTGAGCTCATAGCCCAAGAACAGAACGGTAAATTCAGCAATGTGTGACTTAGCAAAGTTAAATTTGTAACCCTGCTCCGCAAATTCAAGAATAATGCGGTCCACACGGGACAGATGCTGAAATAATTCGTCGTCCGTCAGATAAATGTCATCTACGTACGAACATGCGTCTTGATCAATGTCATGTAGCAAAGAAACAACACGGGCGGCGAATATACCCGGACTATTTTTATAGCCCATGGGTAATCGCCGGAACTGGAATAATTTACCACCGGATGTGAATGCGGTCCATTGACCACTCTCCGGGGCTAGGTTGTGCGTGTAGAAACCGTTTGAAAGGTCAAGTGTCGTTTTGTATTTTTTACGAACAAGACTGTCTACAAGCGCAGAACTGTGTGTATTTTGCACCGCAAAGTTCCGACAATGAGTATTTAAATGCCGGTAATCCAAAACTAAGCGGTACGATCCATCGGGTTTAGAAACCACGAAAAGGGGATTGTTCATAGGTGATACGCATGGTTCAATTACTCCCTGATATTCCAACTGTGTCAGAATTTCGGAGACGGGGCCTTTTGCCTGCCGTTTAATGGGATATTGGGGTTGTGGCTGCGGTAGTGACCGCAAAGGTATTGCATGAGGAGGTGATTCTTCATCCCATCCCACATGGTTGCGGTATAACGCTGGTGCCAGGTACACAGCCCACTCAGCTGCAAGTGCTTCAGCTTTGTCTTTTGGGACATGCCTTGAAAAGCTTGGAAGGATTACCTCCTCTCCTTTATGTGCAGCTAAAACGAATGAGGGTGGCCAATCCACCTCCGCTAACAAAATGTCATATGAAGAGGTTAGATTTTCCCAAAAAATCCCTTTTATTTCACGCGGTATGTCACCTTCAATTTGTATAACTATATTATATAGTCTGTCAGGGGTGCCACTCTCGTGTCAGCTGTCTCTACAGTAACGAATGTTTCAGTTGCTGTCGCCTCCATATGAGGACGTAGCGCCTCCCGCACTATGGTAACTTCCGCGGCGCTGTCTAGGAGGGTCACTGCCCACGTCCAATTCTAGAGTCTCGTTCTCACGGTCTGAGGCATATTTCGCTGTGACAGCGGCAACCTTTTCTTCTGAAATTGCGGTCGAGGAAGATGAAAATCTTCTGCTTTCCCTCTGACTTGTTGTCGAGGTTGGTCTCGCTCCTGGGGAGCCTCTCGGCCCCTTCCTCTATCTTGCCGTCCTCCTCCACCAGCCTGTGACGATGTCTGGGCCTGTGAAGAACGAGGAGAACGCGTATCAGAGCTCTGAAACCTTTCTGGTGATTTAATCCTTGACCTATCACGTAAATCATAAGTACGTTCAGAAGAAACCGAAACTGGGGAAGCGCCTCTCGACCCCGGCTTCTTTTGTTGCTTACCCTGTTTTTTCTGTCTCCAACTTTTTTAGTGAAGACCGGTTTATCATCTGTCTCAGATGCACTTTTTGTTTGTATAACTTGTGTTTGCGATTGAGTTTGCATTTTTACAAAAGGCTTGTTGCCTAGGCTATTTCTTCCAATTGTTTTATAAGCCCGGGCAATGATTTTCGGTAATTCGCGAGGCCTGTCCAACTCTGGGACTAAAGCCAAAGCATTCGCTACTTGAAAGTTCATAGCATCGCCCTTGACATTTCCAAGGATCAGCTCTGCTACTACATCAAACACTCCCACTAGTCTCATCCCTAATTCCACAGCCGCTTCAGGGCCATGTTCATCCTGTACTTTTTAATTACAGAGGGTAGAACCGTCATGGAAGGAGTTCCAAAACATTTTGAATAAACTGCTGCGAATACCTTACCCCAGTTTTCACATGCTGTCAAATCGGGATTATGTCTTTTGGCAAACTTATCGTGAGGATGCGGTGTTTATCTACTGGGGATGTATGTGGAAACACTGCTTCTATCTGATCGAACTTTTCTGCAAGCCAGTAAGGATAGTCGTCCTTGTTTTGTGGACGTTTGCCCATCACAGAATTTACCATGACAGGACTTATAGTCACTCCAGCTGCAATAGCTGGTTGGCCTGCGACTACAGGAGCAGCTCCATGGAGGCTACCTGTAACGTATGTCACTAAGGCTCGATGCACTCGCACCAATTCGGTATGCATAGTGCGCAATTCCGCTAGCGGTAATGCCAGATAATTTGGATGCGGGGTATACCCGGCCAATACAGGCCAAGTGGCCCCCTGAATCGATAAGGGGCCTAAACGAACTGCGGTAGTTGGTTGTGGTAGGGCGCCATTGAACCAAACACGGTGCTGCCAAGCCGTGAGAGGCACTTCAAGAACAGTATAGGGTCGATAGGCAGCAGGAACAGCGGTGGGCTTATATTCATGAAACAGCTTATCACCTGCATCCACCGCTTCAAAAGTGATCCAAGTGTAAAACACTTCAAAGTGATAAGCCGCATCGGCTTGAACCACAAAGACCAACTCGACCCCAGTATCGGGCACTCCATACACAGCTAAGTGGTCTCGGAGTGCTCCTCGACTATGTGCAGCTATCGCCACACCAGCCATGACTAAACAATTATATTCGACAACCTAACAGGGAGCACAAAAATGGGTCTATTAACTAACCTTTTTAATAATATCAAGCTTGAAAGAACCTATAAAACATTCAATATAGGAGGTATCACCGTCACATACGCCTCCGGAAGCGTACGCGAGGGGTTTGTGGACAAGCACAAGTACTACTCAAGCGTCTCGCAGATAAGCTGCCCCACGGTGGTCGCGCCATGTCATAAGGTTTCTGCACATACACAGAGCTATGCACAGGAAAATGGGACCCTGGAATACAGTGGTTTGCCACCATATACCATAGCACCCAAAAACCCCAACCCAACTAGCTTAGCATCCCATTAGCACCCAAGTACTAATGTTTGGACAACCCAGAACACGGTATCTTTATCTCAGGACTCACTGAAGCAAGAACACTCTTTCGCCACTCACTCGTACTTGTCCACAAGGTGCGTAGGAAGAGACACTGGATAGGTTAAAATGTTTATTCCAACTTACGTGCTCTAATGTACAGTACACGTGTCAGTACTAATAGCATAATGCATATTACTAATATAAGCAGCATGGTTACAATTCCATAGAATACAAACGGGGAAAGCATCTCAGAGCTCAGTGGATAAACGTATAAATAACATTACCACCCTCCCCTTGCAGTAAGATAGTTTATTATAAAATAGAAGACCTCTGGGCTTTGACTAGCGAACCCCCATACCTCAGTCTCTAGATGCAGAATTACATCAGCAGGACATCATAGCTCTTCTCACTGAAAGGATTTCTCCAAGTGTGTTTAAGCGCTAGTAAACCACAGTATTAAAAGCATATCAAATTCTTCATGGCAATTGCACATAATGTTATGTCTGGGTGCGCGAGACTGGCCATATCAGGAAGAACCAGAATACATTGTTATGCGACCTTGTACATGTTTGTGCAGACTGAGCCCAAAAAGGTGAACAACAGAAAATGCAGACAGTGCAAAAGAACTTGGCACGAGCAAAGGGCGAGGAAGGCCCGGCTCAGTGTAACGTGCGCAAAGAGAAGCAGCATGGCAGCCAGGCCTAGGCCAACATAACAAGGCAGGTAACAATCCACAAGACAGCAGCTCACCGCCTCCCTCAGCCAGAACACACCCACCAACACAACGGACCCAAACGAAGCAGCCAGCAACCTCGCCAAGTGGCTGACCGCCTGCGCCGACGACCTCGCACCACTAAAAACCCTCCCAGCAGACCCGGAAGCAAGAAAACCCCTTGGTTCACCAACGAACTCAAGGAATCCAAGAAGAACTGCCGCACTCTCGAGAAAACCTGGCGACTCGACAAGACCACAGACAACAGGACCGCCCTCAAGCACGCCACCCGCAAACACCACCAGCTGATCCGTGCCACCAAGAAGTCGGCACTCAAAGAACGACTGGACAACAACGCCCACGACAGCAAGGAACTTTTCAGCATCGTCAAAGAGTTCTCCAACCCCAGCGCCGGAAACAACGACATCACCCCCTCGCAAGACCTCTGCAACTCACTCGCCGCGTTCTTCCACCGCAAGATCACCGACATACATAACAGCTTCGACGCACAAACCACGCACCCTACCGCCGAACCAACGCCCGCCACCACCACCCTCTGCAACTGGACCCCGATCAGCACCGAAGACACCACCCGCACGATGAACTCCATCCACTCCGGATCACCAACCGACCCCTGCCCACACCACGTCTTCAACAAAGCCGACGCCACCATCGCACCCCATCTCCGGGACATCATCAACTCCTCCTTCCACACCGCCACCTTCCCGGAGAGCTGGAAGCACGCCGAGCTTACCGCCCTCCTGAAGAAACCAACGGCGGACCCCACCGACCTCAAGAACTACCGTCCCATCTCGCTCCTTCCGTTTCCGGCCAAAGTCATCGAGAAGACCGTCAACAGACAGCTTGCCGCCTTCCTCGAGACGAATGGATCCCTCGACCCCTCGCAGTCCGGGTTTCGGGCCAACCACAGCACCGAGACCGCCCTCATCGCAGCCACCGACGACATCAGAACCCTAAACGACAACGGGGAAACAGCAGCCCTCATCCTCTTGGACCTCTCCGCGGCGTTCGACACCGTCTGCCACCGCACCCTAGTGAAGCGCCTCAGCAACATCGGAATCCGAGAGAAAGCACTGGAATGGATCATCTCGTTCCTTGCCGGAAGAACCCAGAGAGTCCGCCTCCCCCGTTCAGATCCGAGGCCACCGAAGTCATCTGCGGCGTTCCACAAGGATCTTCACTCAGTCCAACCCTCTTCAACGTCTACATGAGCCCCTCGCAGCCATCGCACGCCAACACAACCTCAACATCATCTCCTACGCCGACGACACCCAGCTGATCCTCTCCCTCACCAACGACCCCACCACCGCCAGAGCCAACCTACACGACGGGATGAAAGACGTCGCCAACTGGATGAGGATCAGCCGCCTTAAACTGAACTCAGACAAGACGGAAGTCCTCATCCTGGGCTCATCACCCTCCGCCTGGGACGACTCCTGGTGGCCCCCGGCCCTGGGCACCGCGCCCAAGCCAACGGACCACGCACGAAACCTGGGCTTCATCCTGGACTCCTCCCTGTCGATGACCAGACAAGTCAACGCCGTCTCATCTTCGTGCTTCAACACCCTGCGCATGCTCCGCAAGATCTTCAGATGGATCCCCACTGAAACCAGGAAGACCGTCACCCAGGCACTCGTCACCAGCCGACTGGACTATGGGAACACCCTCTACGCCGGAACCACAGCCAAACTTCAAAAAGACTCCAGCGCATCCAGAACGCCTCCGCACGACTCATCCTGGACATCCCCCGACACAGCCACATCACCGGACACCTGAAAGACCTGCACTGGCTCCCCGTCAGCAAGAGAATCACGTTCAGACTCCTCATCCACGCACACAAGGCCCTCCACGACCTGGGCCCAAAGTACCTCAACGACCGCATGACCTTCTACACGCCCACCCGCCAGCTACGATCAACCAGCCACGCCCTCGCCACCGTACCACGCATCCGCAGAACCACCACCGGAGGAAGATCCTTCTCCTACCTGGCAGCCAAGACCTGGAACTCCCTCCCCACTCACCTTCGGCGAACCCAGGACCATCTCTCCTTCAGGAAGCAGCTCAAGACCTGGCTGTTCGAGCAGTAACTTACCCCCTCCCCCAGCGCCTTGAGACCCTCCCGGGTGAGTAGCGCGCTCTATAAATGCCGTGATTGATTGATTGATTGATACACCATGTGATAAACCATTCAAACTATACCTTCTACTTTTGGAGTACACTCTCACTTTCTCACACATTCACATATTAACACAGCATGGTGTTCTTACACCCCGCATTCGTTATTATCCATTTAATTTTTTGGGAATTTATACTTGAGGGAATTCTTGAATCATCATCATTCATCAGTCATTAATTTTTATTCCATCAGTCATTAATTTTTATTTTTTCGAAACTTCCATCACACTCCAAACTAAGACCGTTAGCACGTTGGAACTACCAACACAGTCTGTTCTCGCTTTTTCTATCTGAACCGGAAGAACTTGGTTATATACTTCCGTTATTACGGGAGGCACAAACTCAATCTTGATTACACCGCCGTTCGCGGAAGCCTCGGCAAATAGGTAAGCCGGCTTTTTGAAAACTCGGTGCTAACACTGTTAAAGGATACCCGGCACATTGATTGACTCGGGCCATTGTTTTTTCAGATAATCCACACTGAGGACACGATCGCCTACCGGTGGTCGCTGCCTCGTAAGTCATTGTGTAATTCATTTGATTCCACACTCAGACGGACTTGCAACTACCGGTCTTCTAGACATCACCTTTTTAAACTCAGAGCACTTGAAACGTCACCGCTCGAACGAAACTTTTTGAAATAACACAAGGGGCACCATAACGTTGCACATTATTTCACTCGCTCTCGCACGCTACTTTACCCATCGTTTCACCCGTGACACGCTTCCGGTGTTTTTTCTGTTTCCATTGATGTAACCAACGTTTATTTACGCTTTTCACTTTATTAATTTTTCGTCTTTTGATGTCTGACACTATTCATTTTCTCTCACCATGATTTCACTCTGAATACTCAACTCACGCACTACGTAAATGCATGATCCTCATATAAAATATCAACTTGAATCATTGAACTATGTATGATGATATCTATGTTAACTATTGCCAATAATTACTCTTATGCTGAAAGTTAACTCTGTGTTCACAGATTGAAGTCCCCTGATGAAGGAATAAGCCCGAAATGCATTGGGCGGAATACAGTAATTTGATGTGAATAAAACATAAACATTACTGAAGGAAGAACCAATGAATTGTACAAAAAATTCAATGTGAAAAAGAAGAATAAAAATACTTTTGAAAAGTCTACAAGAGTTCAAATGGATTAAAATTTATAGGAGTGGGATTTGGGGACGCTCTCCCCTTCGGGGGGCAGTGCTATCTAATAGTTTACTCACCCTCATACTCAGGAGGGTTTACCATCTCACACCAACGACATTATATACAGTCAGGTGCACCGCAAGTACCGTGGTGTGCGACGGTCCCACTTCCATTTGGAACTAATCTACAAAGAATATTAGCACAGAAACGGTGAACCAGCGCTGTATCTCCAATGACAATGTAGTATTCCTTTAGTGAGATTCATGTGCCATTTGTGATGCAGTGACTCATTCATGCTGTTTCAATACTCAGACACCATAAACAGGTTACTGTGGGTATACAAATTGTGTGTCATGTTCATACAACCTGTGTATACAGCATGCATACTTGGAAAATGCACCTTTCATCACTTCCTTGTCTCCATTGCTACAACCAATCATATCAGCGTAGTCACTCGCAACATATATCGAGCATCCACCTCACCCTGTGGTGACCTAAATGTAGGACTTGTTGAACATTAACATGTTGGGAGCTCACTATTTCACACTCATTAGCAAACGCTAATATATGACTTGTCATTTCACACTCTTTAGCAAACGCCAATATGGCTCATCATCCCCTGTGTGTTCGACACAGAATAGGATTCGCTCCGATTAACGCCTCCCCTATGTGGTGACCTAAAATAGGAATCATTAAACACTGGCATGTTGGGAGCTTAATATCGTCACTCATTGGCAGATGCTACCCTCATTTAGTCATCCCTTGTGTAAACGAAACTTAGTATGTTTCGTTATGTAAAGCACAGCACCTGATGGGTGGCGTAATCTAATGCCGCACTGACGCTGCTCTTTTTTTAAATAAAAAACCCACTCCAATCACTCTCAGTCCCTGTTGGTAGCTAAATACGTAACCCGCTGTCATCAGAAGGAGGGCGCGTCCAGTGCACATATGAGTGCCCCCTCCATTGCCGCATATCGGGAGACGTGACTCGGAAGCAGAACACTATTTCAGTGCTCCGTGTCTGGCCTCTCTCGCGAGCGTGGTGATGTCACCCAAGAGACCCGGGACTAAACCCTGTGAGGCTTAGTAATTGTGCAGCCATCCTGAGTTGTGCACCCATAGTGTGCCACGATAGACTGTGGATGTAGGTAGATGAAGTTGAATTATTAGTAGTGAATGTTATTCTGGATGTAAACTCTAAGACAGCAGGCTTCAGTTAAAGAGGGAGTAGAGCGGTCATACGAATACCCTACTGCAACACTGCGCAGTGGCTACTCCTAATCACTCATGGGCACCTTAGTCTAGATCATGGCATATGAAAGCCTGCATCTAGTCACCTAAATATGTAGGTTCCACTAGAGGTACAACCATTCTCAGTAACTGCTAAGTGTGGCGAACATGCCCCAGGGACCGGGGGACCCCCTTTGTACCCAGGGGTTGATGTGAGGGTACCTCACATACTCTGGCAGTATGTATCTTGACGCGTGGAATACACCATATCCCTGACCAACACCGCCAGGAGAAGGTGTCTGTTCATTCATATGCCACACAAGGTGCCTTGGTCTTAAAGCTGGTACCACTGGATCTCATCGTTCAAGCCCATACTTGATGTGCCCAAACGATAGATTCATCTCTGTTCTGAACAAGTTGTTGTTGTTGTTATTACTTGCTGATGCCACCTGTTCATTGATAGACAATAGGAAATCATCTATAGTGTGGTTCTCATGAAAGTGTCTCATCAATTTTGTTGTGCTCTTCTGACACCTGAATGTGCTGCGATGCTCATTAATCTGAGGTTTTTTTTTTCTCGTGGTCATGGCCACATATCTTTGGTCACATGTGCAAGTCAGTAAATACACAACATTTTTAGAGGCACAGTTAGTAAACGTCTTCTGGGCCCATGTTTTCTTTAAAGCGAGGTCCAGTTGTTTGGATCTTTTTGTGAGTTTACATGCACTGCAATGACCACAAGAGCGTGGACACTTAAGGCAGGTAGGTTCCACTGTGAAGGTATATTACTCAAGGTCCTCTTTGATCTTGGTTGAGTATGTATCAGATCATCTTTGATGGATCTGCCCCGCTTGAATGAAAACATTGGTTTTTCATTTTCAGCGAGCCTGGTGTCAAAATGTTCCAATGTTTATTAACTATTTTCTGAATGCTTGTAGAATGTACCCCAAACATTGTCACACAAATTAACCCTTCAGTGGTTGGTCTATACGAGGTACCAAGCAGACTTTCTCTAGGAGTGTTGTAGGCTCTCTTGTGTTCCTTTGAAATGATCTGTTTAGGGCACTTCTTTACTCTTAACTTTGCAGTGAATAGCTCTGCGTGTTTCTTAAAATCCTTTGAGTCTGTGCAGTTCCTTCTTAACCTAAGGAATTGGCCAACAGGGAGATTATCCCGTAGTGATTTTGGGTGATTGCTATCATATTGAAGTAAATTGTTTTTGTCTGTGGGCTTGTAATACACTTCACTTCGCAATGTGTTCTCATGTGGACTGAGCTTTAAATCCAAGAAAGATATCTCACTCTTACTCACTTTGATTGTAAACCTCAAGTATTGATTTGTTCCATTGATCCATCTCGCAAATTGATTCTCTAAGTCCACTGTCCCTGGCAAGATCACAAATATATAATCGATATATCATTTCCAAATTTTTATGTGTTCCAGGAATGTATATTTTTCACTGTAGATCTATTCCTCTTCAAAGTCATGGCCGTGTAGACTGTCTACACTGGGGGCAAAAGTACTGACCAATGAAGTCCAGTGAGTTTGAAAATAGTACTCATCCTCAATCTTGAAGTAGTTCTTTACAAGGGCTATGTGGGCACAATCCATCACAAATTCATGTGGGGCATAGAGGTCCATTCCACTCGTTGAAAAAGCTCATCAAGTACCCTTAGTGAATCCTCTTGGAGAATGCTTGTGTAGAAAGCTTCAACGTCTAGCGTCATGAGTACTTGGGAGTCTGGATTAAACTCAATCTGACTAATGATATTGAGCATATCTTTGGTGTCTTGTCAATCTGACTAACGATCTTGAGCATATCTTTGGTGTCTTGTCAAAGGATGGCATCTCTTTCACTAGGGGCCTCAGAAAAAAATCCACAAATTTGGATAGTGGTTCCAAGGCTGAGCCAATCCCTGCCACAAGTGGGGTCCTGGTGGTGCTATCTAGCCCCTGTGTATCTTAGGCAGGACATAAAAGTATGGTACAATCTGTTTTGTCTCAATTAGGAAGTCTGCTTCCTGTTTCGTAATCCACTCATTTTCTTCAGCACTTTTGCCATAAATAAAATGTCATCCGCGAGGTCATTTGTGTTATCCCTATTCAATTGTCTGTAGTTTCTCACATCACTGAGGAGTCTCAGGCACTCTTGTCTATACATCTCTTTGGGAAGTATCATCACTGCGCCTCCCTTATCTGCTGGTTTAATTACCATTTCCACGTCATTGGCCAGATCCGCCATTGTTATGTTAATTATATTTATAGAGCACACGATTACCCGCGGGTGTCCTGGCGCTAGTAGCTCAACTCCACTGGGATCAAGGTTGCAAGGACGGATTAGCTGAGGGATTCTATAGGTTAAATAGCCAAGGTTTAAGTTCCTTCCTGAATGCGAGGAGGTCAGTGGAGTTCCTCAGATTCCAAGGGAGGGCATTCCAGGCTTTGGCCGCACCTAAAATGAAACCTCTTCCCCCCCACATAGCTTTCTTCGTGGAGGGTATGGTCACTAGTTTGGCTCCTAGTGAGCGCAAAGTTCTGTTGGGAGTGTACCATTGAAACTGGCGAGTCAAGAATTCAGGACCTTGGCCATGTAGTGCTTTGAAGACAAAACATAGCGACTTAAAGTGCACCCGTTTCCTGATAGGCAGCCAGTGTAATCTTTTAATTTCCTTGGTGACCGATACAAATTTGGGAGTACCTGTCACAAGTCTTGCTGCCGCATTTTGCAGGATCTGTAATTTGTTTAAGTGCCGCTCCTGAATATTCAAGTATAGCCCGTTACAATAGTCCAGCCGTGATAAAATAAGGGATGAGACGACCGTTCATAAACTGTCTGAAGGCAGGAAAGGTTTGATCTTTTTAAGCAGTTTAAGGGAGTGAAAAGTGGCTGAGGTCGTGGCATTTATCTGATCCTCAAAGCTCAGCCTATCATCCACCATGACACCCAGATTTTTGCCTTCCTTGTAGGATTCGGGAGGGTGCCCAGATCTGAAGGCCACCATTCCGGGGACCAGAAGTTGGACTTATTTCCGAACAGGGGGACCTCCGTTTTGCCTGAGTTTAATTTTAGGCAATTCTGTGTCATCCACTTTTTGACTGCTCCCATGCAGTCATGAAACATCTTACTCATCCCTACTTCTTGTCCCGGTAGCAGTGACAGTACAATTTGTGTGTCATCTGCATATGAGGTAAGACTGAATCCATAGGATCTGATCAGGGGGGCCAGAGGTGCCACATAAACATTCAAAAGGGTAGGGCTGAGGGACGATCCCTGTGGCACTCCACACTCTATCTGCTCTGGAAGTGTTATAAAAGTGTTGACCTCGAGTATCATTCAAGGCATCAATCTCTCTTGACACAGCTTTTTCAAAGGTTTGTGTTTCAATGGGTAGGCAGTTAGTGGGAGGGTTTAAGGTAGATTTCCTACGTAGGCCTGTGTTGGTCTCCCTATCATCGCACAGTTTGTGTGGAAAAAAAGTTTTCAACCTTATGATACAGAAAAATGTGGGCATCTCTTTTCTCATAGTCAAGAGATCATGTCCTCGAGTATGGATGAAACCCAAACCTTTATTCAGGAATTTTAGCTGTAGTTCCGTCAGATTAAACTCACTCAGGTTCACTACTACACTCTGTCCTTGCTCAAGTTGACCTCAAGTAGGTTTGTGTGTTGTAGGTATCTATAGAGGGATATACTTGAGAGGTTGAACCTCCTTCTCTATGTTTGGAAAGATATTATTAGTCATCAACTGCATTGTTCTCATAGGTGGCTTTGCTATGGTTATTTGTAATGACTTAACGGATTGCTACACAATATTACAATCTGTGCAGATCAAGCCCATCCATGGAATACTTAGAGAAATGATCCTGGGCTAATAAGGAGACAATGTTTGAGTGCCTGGGGGTTGCAATGTGACCCTCTGCTCTTCCTTTAGAGAATACCTCTGCATGACACGTATTGAAGAGGGTTTTGATTTTAAATGCCTATTTGATTAGATGCATGAATGTTCTCTTGCAGGTAGGCTCAAGAGGACTTGTGACTTTGCTCTGATTGAGGTATCCTTTTTATTCTAGTTACAATGATGCACTCATTGACTTGTCAAAACTGTGACAGACTGCTAGATTTCCATTATTGATTGTATGTTTTACCTAAAACATTATAGTTTAAAAAGCAAAGAAACAACAAATGGCATACAAATGGAAAAACTGCCATTGTTCATAGAAATGTCAAAAATGAAGTAACAGTGACTAATATACTTGAGTTTGCAATGACACAGGGCAGAGGTAGACATTCAAAAGAACCACGAGTAGTATAATTTTCTCAGAGGGTGGTCAACTAATACACAGAATTAACATGTAGAGGGATTCCAGGGCTACAAATTGTAAGTCTATTGAGTAAAAGAGTCTTGAGGAACTTTGAAAACAGCAAGAGAAGGAATAAGGAGTGTGTCTTCTGGATATTTCAGATTTTTGGGTTATTTCCAGAGAAGGAGCATACATGATTTGTTATTTGAGCTTCTTACATCTACTTGAGTTTTCCATGTGGAGAACGTCATGGGTATGTCATGTCATTTTACGTGTACGTCTTGATTCGAAATGTAGCTATTTAGAAGTCGAAATAGTTGGTTGAACTTCTTAATATCAGAAAGAAGTGGAGGAGAAATATTAGGGGCAGCTTGAGAGGGGCAAGATATGATTTGAAAAAAAGTATTGCCTGATGTACCAAACACTTTTTTTTCCAAATGGTTTATTGTTTTTCAGTAAGCAAACAAAAGTAATACAAACAGGTAATAATAAACAAGTAAGAAATCACATAATATAACATAGATAGAAAACCCAAATAAGAATAATCAAGCCACATATACAATAAAAAATCAAGACAGATAAATATATATACAGGTAGTTGCTCCAAGAATAAAAATTAAGGAAAATAGTCAAAAAGCAAATAAGACAACAAATTGACACATAATCATGGGCATAACAAATAATTGACCAGTACATAAATCACAATAAAAAAAAGAAAGAAAAAAATGCTTTATAAACATAATCATATAGGGTAATAAAATATAATCATACAACATGGCAGATAAACGATGGTCATATGAGTTCCATATACACTCCATGCCAGGTATGCACTAAGACAAAAGAGATAAAAAGAAAAGAAGAAAAAAAAAAGGAAGAAAAAATAGAAGATGATAGGAAAGGAGAGGGGATAAGAGATAAGGGATGGAGGATAAGCACCAAGTAGAGTGAAATTAGTTACTTCCCACAATAAACATAATGGGTAAAAGGCAAAAGGAAAGGTAAAGCATGCAATTGTCCAGGTGATAAAAAAGGTCAATTATACAATGGCCATGAATACATCTAACATAGGCCAACGTTATTGTAATGGAACTGGTGACTTTGGGATAAGGGAAAGATTTTTATGGGTACTCCTAAGATAAGTGACTCGAGCCCACCATGTATGAAAAGAGTCGTTGTTCAGAGTCTTCCGATCTAACAAGATAAGTTTGACTGCTATCGTCAAGAGAAGGTCCAGGAGAGACATATCGGTATCTGGCAATCCTAAAGAAGGATTCAGTAAATGCGGACCTAACATTATTAAAGGGAAAGAAAGGGAAAATGATCCCTTCAAGATAGCACTAATCTGAATATGGACCTCTGTCCAGTAGGATGAGAGATATTTACATGTAAGGAACATATGATCAGAAGTACCTCAGGAGCCCTTACAAGACCAGCAAAGATCAGAATCAATTAAACTTAATTTAAACATTTTGGCTCGAGTCCAGTAAAGAAAATGTGCAGTAAGAAGCGGTTCTGTAAAAAAGATGGAATAAGTTTATTATTAAGAAGATTAGAGGAGATATCAAGCCAGCACTCATCAGGGATTGGGGGATTAACAGAATCTTCCCAAAATCATACCCACCATTTCTTAAAAGGTGAGGAAGGGGTAATCAGAGTGCTACACAAAGTTTTATAGTTTTCGTAGCAATATGATCTCCTCTGAGTAATTGATGGATAAGAGGTAAAAAGCTGGGGTATGCAATAAGTCAAGTTTTGAGACTTCAACTTTGATCTCAAAAATGTAAAAAAATCCAAATACAACAATGAGAACATCAGGGGTCGGCTGTCTTCCAATAAATCAGACATTACATTAATACCCTTCTTGGCCCAAATCAGGACAGTGTTGAGTGGAATTGTGGTAGACATTTTTGACTTATGCCGTAAAGAGAGAGCTGAGGAACCTGATAGCTTAGGTGACAAAGAATTATCTATACATTTTATGGCTCTAATTGTATCACAAAAAAATCACGATGAATGAGGCAGTTTTAAAGAAGTCATAGTAAGGGTTGATAGTAGAGAGTACGGAAACATAGGTTGGTGTTCAATTAGCAAGCAAGGAAGCACTTCATAAGTATAGAACATTGGTCTTAAAATACTGGTCACAGCCCTGCCAAGTGCCATGCATCTCGTGTTAGAATAATCCCTTTTAGGACCAGCCTCCGCATCACTGCAAGAATGAAGTTTGCTACACAAATTAGCTGAGCAGAAAAGAAAAGTGTATATCCCGTTCCATGCTGTGGAGGCAATTTTAACTTTTTTTTCAGATGGCAACGGCACTCGCCACAGCCAATCCAGGGTCAGTTATAAGACAGCTTCTCCAGGCCCGCCCATGCTGGTGATTCTAGTGCGCGCCATGCCCACCCATTGCAGGACTTGAAGCTGCATGGCCCCTTGTTTAGCAATCCTGGGATCACCCTAGTTTGCCATTGATACTGCTGGCTGACATTACAGGGACCTTACTCTCTGGGCTCTCCAAGACCCATATGGTCAGTGAAGAAAAGGCTGCTCTGTTTATCAGGCAGGTACATTGGTGCACCACTGACACAGAGACATGCACAGATTGAAACCTGGCAAAAGCAGGACGTAATCTGCAACAGTATTCACACTGCAGGTAAGAACAGTTGCTATGGGGGCCTCAGGGGTGACTGTAGTGCTGCTAGCACCCTTCAACTTTACCTCTGAGAAATTGCTACAGATAACATGTGTTATACTTCGAGCCTAAGATGTAGTGACATTTTCATTTGTGTGCTATAAAGGTTTATCAGTAAAACTGTTTGTGCACATTTACTGCCCATTACAATGGAATTTGTGTTGTTTGTAACTGACAGTGCACTATCACACCATGCTTTAGTAATATTTTTGTGACTTTCTTGTCTTCATTTCTTTGTTTTACATGCAAGAAAGTGTCCTCTAAGTGTCACACATTTGGCAGTAGAATGTCAGTTATACGTACCTTGAAACCATGGAAATGTGACACATAAGCAACCCACAAATTTGGCAGCTATATGGTCGCAAATTGTGACAAACATTTTGAAACTAATGTAGAACTATGTACTAATAGGTAGGTTCACAAATTTCCAAATTGTAATGGGTCACAAAGCTGATATACTTCATCAATATTAATCCTGCTCACTATGATTGGTGGCCATTACAGGGATGGTGGCTTGTTGGGGCTAGCAGACCACCATGTCTGTGATCACTTTTTAAGCACAATTCTTTTTTTGTTAAAAGTAGGATCTTTTCCTTAAAGGAACAAGTGCTACGTTTCACTTTTTAAAAGCATGTTTGTGAGTAGACAGTAGTGAACTGGAGCACTGCTTACTCCCCAACAAACCTTTATTTACTTTTGCGAATGGCTTACCACCCCATGTTGGTAAAATTTTAATGTCTTGCAATTGGATTATAGTTGAAACATTGAATCTGATAATTGGAAGGGACACCCTAAAACATGCTATGTTATGCCCTTCAAAACCCATTTTGTGAATAGGTAATCTGTTACCTAATTACACAGTCAGTTTAGAACATTCCAAAAGCCATTTAGTGACTGTAAACCCTATGATTTAGTGAATTGCAGGGCTTCCAACCAGACTTAGCAAATTACTTAGTAAATGGCACATCTGGCCCTTGTCATTGTTCTAGAAATAACCATGGCTTTTCAAATCAAAATTGTGTTGCATACAGAATCAGCCAGGACTTTAGTCCATACAACTACCAAATCCCTAAAATTAGGAGAGATTGTAGGTAGAACATTTGAAGATTCATTTAGTTATTGACTTCCTAGTCCTGTTCAACTGTGTCTTTAAGTCCATATGAAGAGAGGGTAGTGTAGGAATCTCAACAGGAATTTTATTGCCATAGTGTATCCAATTGCTAGCCACCTCTGAACAGTTTGCAGGTGTTTGTCATATTAGAAAGCAGAAAACACCTTAGCAGATACAGGCTAGATATTATGCCACTGCATCACTTCTCAGACATCTAAAGTTGGCTTTGCTCTTTGTGGAAGAAACAGAATTTTCCAGGTTACAACTAGATTATGGGTGAAATGCTTGAATTAATCTCAGCCACTGGTAATTACTTGGGGCACATCCCAATCCATTGTTATTTTGCAAACCATGCCACTTTAGTTCATAACCAGCCGTATGCAACTCAGCCATAGTCCTGCTGCAATAGGAGCAGTCCATCCCAAACGCCACGTCAGGTGCTCCCTGAACCATATACAAGTAACTGAAAACTAATTTTGACCTGGTTGGGGCTCTTCAGTTGTGTGAAGCTTGCTTCCAGTGGCACAGTGAGCACTGTACCCATGTATGGGCATACCAGGCACACTTAGGGTGTCACACTGAAGTATACAATAAGTGATAGGTGGAGTTCTTGAACTGATCTCAACCACTGGGAATTGTTCAGGCCACATCACAGTCCATCCTTATTTTACACACCATGCCACCTCAGTTCGAATCCAGTCATATGCAAATCTGCCTTGACTCTGCTCCGATAGGAAAAGGACAGCCCAAACTGTCAGGCCAGGTCCTCCCTGAAAAGGAACATAAGCAACCCAAGTACAGTTTTGCCATGGGTGGGACAGTTGGGTGTAGCTTGGTTCCAGTAGCACAGCAAGCATGGACCCACATACGGGCATACCTATCATATGGAAGTATACAAAAATAGGATGGGTGGTAGGTTTCAGTTAATCTCAGACACTGGTAATTACTCGGGCTGCATCCCAATTCATAATTAATCTACACACCATGCCACCTCATTTTGGACCTAGTCATATGCAGATCAATCTTGACCCTGCTCTGATAAGAACAGTTCAGAATAAACTGCCAGGCCAGGTACTCCCTGGACAGAAACACTAGCAACCCAAGGAGTGGAATGCTACCTAGGTAAAATATGCTTCAGCTTCTCATCAATGGTAAGAAGCATTATGCAAATGCAATACAATATAATAAAATTTTGGGCAATGTCCAAGAGGATTTGGGCAGAGATGATGAATGGACATAATTTAATTACCTAAAATGAATGCAGTTACTCTCTCTCCTGGAAAATGTTCAACCTCAATGAAAATGGCTGCCTGTCTTCCAACAGGTTGGGGTTCTGACTAAGGCATTCTTCTCAGGTTGTCTTGGTGCACCTTAGATTATCTTCTGCAAACAATTTGTGAAGAACATTCTGCCACCCTTGTACTACTGAAGTTTTCCATGGCATTTGAGACCCTGCAGCAGTTTTTCTACTGATGAGGCAAGAGATATAAACCTGAGCTTGGCGCATCCCCATTACAGTAGTTGAATAGTTTATTAAGAATCATTTGCAAAATATTAAACTATGAACTTTCTTTTTCTAACCCACCAACCTTATTTGTGAGGTCTACAGAGATCCATTCATATTTATGATATACATGACTATTCTATCCACCCAGATTCTAAGGGCCTGATTCACAAAAGTAACTTAAAATTTTAAGTAATTCACTCTTTTGAGAATGTTTACTACATTTTGCTAATTCACAAAATCTGAGTGTAAATTACCACTAAAAAAACAAAAAGTGGTAAGTCCGGTATCACACACAGCCAACCATTTGTACGGCAACACCCTCCCATAGAAAATAATGAAGGTAGGGAATTAAAATACAGGCCATAGGAATTAGTGTTAATTTAAATTAAATTATCTACAGGTTAAAAATATGAATATATATAATTTAATGTTAAAGAATATATAAACAATATATAAAAATAGTATATCATTATTAATTAATTATAACATATTTGAATACTCTGTTTTGAATTTAAAAATTAATGTAATCATATTTCTATTAAAATATGCCTACATTTATTTCTATACATCACTTTTCATAATTATTAGTTCATATAAAAAATATATTTTTCTTTAGGTGGAAATGTATTTTAATTACTTAAGAAAAATAATTTCAATTTATTATAAGATATTTCCATTAATTAGAGTTATAATTCAAAATTATGTTACTAGTGCTGTAGCATTATTATTGTATTTATATATATATGTGTATATATATATATATATATATATATATATATATATATATATAAAATAATAATGCTACAGCACCAGTAACATAATATATAACATATATATATATATAATTGTAGAACAAAATAAAAATATTTAATGAATTTACTATAAAATTTAAAATGAATAATATTTTTAATATTTGATTTTGAGTTAAATAAAGATGTTTTATATTTTCCTACATTTTACTATGCAGTGATCAGTGGAGTCTGTCTATGGTAAAATAAAGGGGAAATTAAAAAAATATATGAACTCAAAACTGCAATACAAGTATTTCTGCACAGCACAATCGCACTGTTGCAGGCAAGCAGCTAAGTGAAGTGGAGCAATGCCCACAAACATCAAGGTACATTGCTTCATTGCACATGATGAGGAACATATAAAGGAGGAATCAGTAGATTCATCTAGGTGGCATGCTTCATGTTTTATCTCTCACTCCCAAGCTCTTCTGCGTCTATATGTGTCCACTGACAAACGGAATTGTGCTAATATATCTAAACCAACTGCAGCACGAATTAGCTCATGAATCAGACAGCGGATCCAACATCACAGTGTTTGGCCCTAGATTTTGGTAGCTATATTAACACTGTTTCTGCTTCTATAAAATTAAAATAAGAATTATGACACTAGACAGCACGGAGATATTTCTATTCCAGTTACATGGTCAGCCATGCTATGCACCTCCTGATCATCAGCAATAAAAGTAAAACACCTGGATATAACTTATGAGTCACATCAATTCTCAAATAAATACAAAGCTTGAAGGTCCAGCTTTCACTTGAGATGTTACCATTTATTCTCAAATGTAACTGTGTAAGGTAGACAAGAGCAATTGCACTGTCCCACCTAGACTACTGTTGTTTATTTTATTAAGGTGTCCCAAAATGCAAAACTTGTTGCTAAAATGTATATCAACATTTAGATGTGAGATGCGACAGACTGCATGCTACAAAAACAGCAATCAAACATAGCCAAACAAAGGTCCTACTGCACATCACGGCCAGTCTCCAACTGACTTCAACCTCCAAAATACAGCCAATACTATTTCTGCAGTACACAGTGCCATCAAACTCCCACTCAGAAATCCCAAATCAGGAGCCACCATACGAAACCTGGCCCCAGGACTATATCTAATTCATACTTCACGGTACTATGTATTGCTGTACAACCTTTAAAGCAATAATTCAAGGTGCAATAAAACATTATTTTATGCCAAAATACCAAATGGTGAAAACTAAATTTGTGGACTCAAGAGACCCTGAATCCATGCTAGTTAACCTCCAACAAAACATATAATCCATGACATGCTATTGCCAATCAAATCAAGAAAATCAAAGAAACATTACAAAGCAATCAACAAATAGAACATAATGGACATAGCAAAGCAGAATCATTAAAACATCAATTTGGAATGACAATGACACAAATCTCACAAAAATGAAAAGTTAAGATAAAATGCTCTTGGAAGGTGGTTTATTGGTAGGTGCAGGTAGGTACCTACAGCTAGTAATAAAGCCACAATCACAATAAAAGGTCCAGTCAAGGTCTTGCTCAATCCTTGGTAGCTGGCTTCGAGCAGGCAGGCTTAACTTAGGATACAGGTGTGTAAAGCATTTAAAAACAACAATACAATAAATAAGTAAGACACAACACACAATAAAAATCCAACACCAATTTATAGAAAAAGAAATATTGTTATGATTAAAATGACACCAAAACGACAAAAATTCAATGAAGGGAACCGGAGATATGAATTTTTAAAGAATAAACACTTTCTAATGCCTAATAACAGAAAGAACCTACTTGGGACATCTGGTCGGGCTAGACAGGGGCAAAGTTTCAGGCCATCCGCGATGGAGCGCAGTTCGGATACAAAGAGCGGTAGGCCCCCGGTCAAGTTTTTACCTTCTGACTTTTGGAGCTTTTGCGAGGCTCCTCTGCAGGCTGGGTTTCGGGTCAATGACGGCAGCTTGGTTCAGCGCCAGGCCTTGGTGAAGTCTTGAGCGCTGGAGTTTTCAGTAGCATGAAACTGAAATCCAGGCCGGCTTACGGTTTGACATCAGTGGGTTGACTCTTGAGGACAGGTTGGTCAATTTATGGAGCTTTTTACCCAAAATTCTCTAACGTTCTCCACACTTCTGGAACTCCTTCCAGAAGGTACTTCTGGGGTTCCAAATTGTCCACGACACCAATCCAAGGTTCGAGAAGCTTTGAGTTGCTCCTTGGGTTGTTGGGACTACGTCTCCCACAATGCACCTGGCCAAATCCTTTAAAGTCCATCTGAAGGTGGTCAGATGGTTTCTTCTTGCTGGAGATGCTGCAGGTGGAGCTCTTTCAAACTGTTGCTTTCAGGGAGCCCGCGCCTTCAACTTTCAAAGCAAGGCAAAGTCCTTTTTGGGCTGAAGATCAAAGTGTGCAGCAGGTGCAGTCCTTATGAGTGCAGTCCACTCTGGTGCAGTCCAATGGTCCAGCAGGGCAGTCTTACTTCTTCTTGTAGTTTCAAGGCAGGGATCTGAGGTGTTGGACAGCTCTCCCATATTTATCCAGTGTTCCTGGGTGAGAAGCAGGGGGGTACCCCTGACCAATGGGTTGCAGGGTGCCACCCTCAGGTATGACAACTTCCTCTAAAGTGTGGCAGATTCTTGGCCCAGAAAGCACTATTTCCTTAAAATCCAAAATGGAGAAAGTCTCTCCTGGAGGTTAAGATCTGACTAATCCAACTCACTGGCATGACTAGGTTTCCCCAACACTCCCCTTCCACCCCCTCTGCTAATTCAATTCAACTCTTTGAAGACCAGTTTGACTATTGAGCCCCCTTCCTGCCTTTTGCTCTGCAGCTTGCAGATCTCTTCCCACCAGATGTACTATGCAGGCCACTTCACACCTCATCAGAGCAGTTTGGCTCAGTCTGCCAAAGGCTGGCCAATCAGGAGAGGCTGCTAGAAGGCTGGATTTTACCACATCAGAAATATAAGTTCTATAACTTATTTTCTATGATAGTTATAATTAATCTAACCTTGAAGTATGTTTTTAGCTTACTCCTATCAATATTTATACTTTATTTGAGTCTTCCAATGTAAGCCTATTGAGCCAATGTGCTACAATGGGGAAAAATGTAATTGGCAGTTTGTCCCTCACCAGGGCATATAAAACATATTTTATAATGTTCCTTCTTATAGTTACAAGGCACCCTACCCCTGGGGCACCTAGGGGAGACCTTAGGGGTGACGTATATGTAAAAATAGGTAGTTTACGACCTTCAAAGTACCTTTAACTCCAAAGCCGAATTTGCAGATAATTTACTTTTAAAAGCATCTGAAAAGCAGGGCTACATTTAAAAGACAGCAGGCAACACAGCAGTGCACCCCTAAGTGCATTCAATCTACTGAGCATCTAAACCTACATGCCCTGCCATATACTAGGGATTTACAGGAAGGTTGTCCATATCAATTGCAATTATACCTAATTGCCATATACTTTTATTTAGAGCACTGGTCCTAGGTCTGGTTAGCAGTGCCAGGGCACAATCAGAGTTAGAAAACACAGCATATAAGAGTCACAATGGGGGAAAAAGTGGGGGACAGTTCAAAATGCCCTGGTTCCTCACAAATGTAATACAAGATACATTGCAAAGAATACCACAAAGCCATCAATACTGTCAGGCCCTAGCTACCGGTAAACACTGACTGCTCCATGAAGGGCAAACCTGGAAACAACTTGGCCCTTTTCAACTACAATTCCCAACATGCTTATCGTGAGCCACGCCCCACGTGACCCAGACGCTACGTGGGAAACCGGATATAACGACAGCAAGAAGACCAGGCGTTGCCGATTATTCTTTCCTGATGGCTGTCCGTGTAATACTCTGGATTGCAGGAGGTTCGGCCGTGTGAGAGCGACTTGCTTCGTTTGGGGTGCCGTGAGTACTTCTCTGGTGGTCCGTGCTCTTGTTTCCTTTGAAGGCGCGCCGCGCTCGTTCCTCTGTTGGCGAGACTGCTTCACCGCGTCTCTTGCAGAGGAACGCGATAGCGCCCGTGTTCGCTTCTCTTCCTTCCCACGCTCCTCTGTTGGAAGATACAGAGCGTTTCTCTGTTTCATTGCAGAGGAGGGTAGGTGGGATTCCTTGGGCGTTATTTATATCGTAAATCTCCAGGTTGGAGAGACTCTCTATGTTGAAGAACAGTATCCTCATTGCAAATACAGTACCAAGTAATTACTAAGTGGGGAGCTGCTGACGTTTACTCCTCATTTCCTTTTGTTCATGTTTTATTGAACTTCATTTGGTTGGCTCTCATGAGATACCTTCCTCTGCAATGTAAAACTTCTCTAACGGATATCTGCTGAGTTATTTGCTGAGTTATCTGCTGAGTAGTAAAGACTGTGGATATTTATTAACTGTTGGTTGGTGCCTCGAGATTAGTACATTCAATCTCTTTGGTTTCTCATGACTCTGGTATATGCCAATTCTGCCTCGTCTCCAGCAATGTACAAGAGATGATTGTACCTCTGCTGTTCATTGAACTATCATTCGATTGTTCAATATATTTCATTTTCCTTTCCTAGGAGAGAGAAGGTCTCACGAGGGTGTGCAGGAAGCTGCAGTATTGCACATTATACAGCTCCACATGTACCCTTGGTTCCATGGTGGAGATGTGCAATCACCCTTTTCTCTCTTCTGGTATCGCTCCTTCACGTTCTTTATCTTTTCAGGTATTGTGCTTAGCCATTGCAGCTGCTCATGTACATGCCTCATCTGATTGGGTTGTTTTGAGTTGACAGCAGAGACTAACAGTGTGTTCATTGTCTCCTCTCCAGATCTCCCTCCATGCTGTCCCTTTCCTTTCCTTCCCCGCTTGACTATCCCACCAGTCCGAGTATATATGTATTTCCGGACTTGGGGCAGTCGAGAGGTGGACCCCTTTGAGCATCAGCACAACCCCGAGGATATTGGAAGGTGGAACCTGACAGAATAATCGGCCCACGAATTGTTTTCCTCCTGGTTGTGCTGGTGTCAGAGATGGCCACCCTAGACGACGTTATGGCAGCCTTGGCTCTGGTACAAGTCGAGCTCGCTGCCTCACGCAGTGAGACAGCCGCTCTCCAGGCCAGAGTAGAAAGGATGCAAAGGAACCCATTTGATATAGGGGGATCGTCACACCCTGCACCTCTTCCAGTAGTGGTAGAAATGCCTACACAAATACCATTAGCTCCTCCCGAACGGTTTCATGGGGACAACAAGAAAGTACAGGTGTTTATGACCCAAGCTCTGCTTCATTTTAACTGTAAACCTAAGATGTTTGCTACCAATCAGGCTAGAGTAGCCTTTGTGATCTCATATCTGGCAGGGGAGGCAGCGCAGTGGGCAGTCCCCATAGTAAGGCGAGACGACCATTTGCTTTATGATTGGGATGCATTTAAGGTGGAATTTGAGAAAACATTTGATCGCAGAGCAGAGACATTCTCAGCTGACAGAGACCTGTTAGAACTTCGACAAGGAAGTACGGATCTGATCACTTACCTAAACAACTTTCGACGACTAGTGGCAGAGACAGATTGGCCTGAGTCTAAACAAGCCGCCATTTTTTATCAAGGGCTCAGGGATGAACTAAAAGACGTCCTAGCCCAGATAGACCCACAACCACAAACATGTGCCGCCCTTATTGAGCTGACTTTGCGGCTGGACCATCGACTAAAAGAGCGGAAAGGGGACCACAAGCGGAAAGACAGGTACACCCCGCAGTACGATAGGGCTCACCCCATAGAACATGGTGTAACGAAGCCAGAACCGATGGAGATCGGGGCGGTCAGAGCGTCATTGACTCTCAGCGAAAGGGACCATAGACGAAAACAAGGCCTGTGCTTTTATTGTGGTAAAAAAGGCCATTACCTCCGTGACTGCCCTGTCAAACCTAAGTACGGGCGTAGTAGACCAGGACAAGTAGCCGCAGTGGCTGCAGAAAAAGAAGCGGAAAACTTCAGAGCTTGAAGGCACAAGAAGGGGAGCCATCAAGTGGATGTACGATCTCTTCAGTGAACGGTTCTGCTTTTCTGGAATCGGAACATTTCTTCATTGTACTGGATATCAGAATCAACCAGGAGTGCAAACAAATAAGGGCCATGGTGGACTCCGGAGCCACAGGGTGCTTCCTGGACCGAAAGGAAGCACAGAGGCTAGAGATACCGCTCATCCACAAACAAACCCCTGAACGGGTATATGCCGTGGACGGCAAGGAGTTGGAGTCAGGCCCCATCAGCTACGTTACAGAAGAACACGAACTTATCTACGAGGGGTACCACCATGAATGGCTATCGTTCAATGTCATTCAAGCCCCTCAATACGGAGTGATATTGGGCCTTCCCTGGTTGCGAAAACATGAGCCCACCATAGACTGGACTAACAAAACGCTGACCCTACGGTCTACTTACTGCCAGAACCAGTGTAACCAGCTACACACAAGACCATCCCAAGCCTTAGCCACTCGACATCACATCGCCACAGCGGCAGAAAAGAACGTAAACCTGCCTGAGTGCTACGGGAGATATGCCGAGGTATTCAGCGATACCAAGGCGGAAGAGCTTCCCCCACATAGAGACTACGATTGCCGGATTGATCTGGTTCCGGGAGCTGTGATACCGTGCGGTAGGATTTATGCTCTTACCGCACCCGAAAATCTACACCTCCGGAAATATTTGGACAAGCATCTCGCTTTGGGGTTCATTCGCCCCTCCAGATCACCTGCTGGATCTCCCCTCTTTTTTATACCCAAGGCCAACGGAGATTTGAGGTGTTGCATAGATTACAGAGCGTTGAACGCAATCACGGTCAAGAATCAATATCCGCTGCCCTTGATTCCCGTCCTCTTAGAACAAGTCAAAACAGCGCGAATATACACCAAATTGGACCTTAGAGGGGCATATCACCTGGTCCGAATGCGAGACGGCGATGAATGGAAGACGGCCTTTAAGACGCGGTATGGGTTATTCGAGTATTTCGTCATGCCGTTTGGGCTGTGTAACGCCCCCGCCGCTTTTCAATTCTTCCTCAATGATGTTCTGAGAGAATTCCTGGACCGCTTCGTTGTGGTGTATATAGACGACATCTTGATCTATTCCTCCAACGAAGAAGAACATGTGGTCCATGTAGGACGCGTTTTGCATGCACTACAAGATCACCAACTGTTCTGCAAAATTACCAAATGCGAGTTTCACGTGACTTCCGTGGAATTTCTAGGGGTCATGCTTACGCCTTCGGGCCAGGTCATGGCAGAGAGAAAAGTCAAGGCAATCATCGAATGGCCACGACCGCAGAACGTGAAGGATATCCAGAGCTTTCTGGGATTCGCCAACTTTTACAGGCGGTTCATTCGTCAGTTCTCCGACATGGTAGCCCCTCTCACCAGATTGACTCGGAAAAAGACCCCTTTTCTCTGGTCAGAAGAAGCACAGATGGCATTCGATCTCCTCAAGAAAGCTTTTACTTCAGCCCCGGTTCTCACCCATGCCAATCCTGAGGTGCCCTTCATCGTGGAAGCTGACGCATCTGAAGTGGCTGTAGGGGCAGTACTGTCCCAAAGACACGAAACGACAGGACACCTTCACCCCATCGCGTTCATGTCCAGGAAGCTCAATCCCGCGGAGCAGAACTATACCATCGCCGAAAAAGAACTGCTGGCCATAAGGGATGCGTTTCTGGAGTGGAGACACTGGTTGTTGGGAGCAACACATCAAGTGACGGTCTACTCAGATCATCGCAACCTCCAGTTTATGCGAGCAGCGCGTCATCTTACCCCACGACAGCTCCGGTGGATGCTGTTTTTTGCCGAGTTTCATTTCATCGTCACGTTTCGCCCCGGCAAAGACAATAAGAAGGCAGATGCGCTTACGAGGCAAGAAAACACACAACAACCAGTTGCGATTGAAAGGGCGATCATCAGTCCCAACAGAGTGCTGTGTATTATACAAACTGATGAGTTTCTACAGAAAACCAGACAAAGGATTCAAACCTTTACTTGGAGAAACTGGTTAAGGTTCCACCCTGAATGGCAGATGCGTCAAGGCCTCCCCATGAAAAACCAACAGTTGTTAGTCCCTACAAAGGACCTGAGACGAACATTGTTCACCTGGTGTCACGACCTCCCGTGTGCAGGTCACGCTGGAGGAAAGAAAACCTTGGAGAAAGTGCTACGACAGTTCTGGTGGCCAACAGTACGTCCGGATGTCCTTTCATGGGTAAAAAGCTGTTCCACTTGCGCTCAGATGAAGACCGACCACAGTCCCACACAGGGGCTTCTTCAGCCTTTGCCCACACCAGACACCCCGTGGGAAAGGTTTTCCGTGGATTTCATCGTAGGGCTACCCAAGGATCAAGGGTGCACCACAATCGTGGTTGACTACTTATCGAAGATGGGGCATTTCATCGCCTGCAAACGAGTTCCTTCTGCGGGTCTTTTGGCAAGACTGTTGCTGACTAACGTGGTCCGGCTCCATGGCCTTCCGAAAGTGATCGTATCCGATAGAGGGGCCCAATTCACTGCCCGCTTCTGGAAGACCTGGTGTTCTGAACTACAGATAGAATCCTCGCTTTCCACCAGTTTTCATCCCCAAACTGACAGCCAAACGGAGAGACTCAACCAAACCCTGAAACAGTTTCTCAGGTGTTATGTCAACCATAACACGGAAGCTTGTGTGGAGTGGCTATGGGTAGCAGAAATAGCGTACAATAGTGCCAAACACGCCTCTACACAACATACACCTTTTTTCAGCACCTATGGTTTCCACCCTCGTTTCACCCCGTTGATCCTTCCTAGTCAGAACACCAAACTCCCAGACCTACGCAAGAGGTTGTCCCACATCCGCACAACCTTGCTGGAAACACGGAGCAATTTGCTCTGTGCCAAAGAAAGGTATAAAACCCAGGCGGACAAACATCGTAGACCAGGCCCCACATACAAAAGAGGGAGTGGGCTTGGTTGTCAACAAAACACATAAGATTTAAGAAACATAGCGTATTCAACACCAGGTATATCGGTCCTTACCGAGTTGTCAAACATATTAACCCAGTGGCGGTAAAACTAAAGCTGCCGGTGCATTTTCGTATCCACCCGGTCTTCCACGTGTCTCTGCTGAAACCTTCACACTGTCCGGTGAAGAAACAGCCCATGCCCATATGGGTACAGCATGATCACGAATACGAAGTCCGGGGGATCATGGATTCCAAGCTGAGGAGACGCAAACTGTGGTATCTGGTGGCCTGGAAGGGTTACGGCCCGGAGGAAAACTCTTGGGAACCAGCAGAGGTGGTACATGCGGCACGTCTGGTTGCCGCATTCCACAAAAGACATCCAGACAAACCAGGTGTCAGTCAGTGTCTTCCAGGAGGGGGATGTACTGTCAGGCCCTAGCTACCGGTAAACACTGACTGCTCCATGAAGGGCAAACCTGGAAACAACTTGGCCCTTTTCAACTACAATTCCCAACATGCTTATCGTGAGCCACGCCCCACGTGACCCAGACGCTACATGGGAAACCGGATATAACGACAGCAAGAAGACCAGGCGTTGCCGATTATTCTTTCCTGATGGCTGTCCGTGTAATACTCTGGATTTCAGGAGGTTCGGCCGTGTGAGAGCGACTTGCTTCATTTGGGGTGCCGTGAGTACTTCTCTGGTGGTCCGTGCTCTTGTTTCCTTTGAAGGCGCGCCGCGCTCGTTCCTCTGTTGGCGAGACTGCTTCACCGCGTCTCTTGCAGAGGAACGCGATAGCGCCCCGTGTTCGCTTCTCTTCCTTCCCACGCTCCTCTGTTGGAAGATACAGAGCGTTTCTCTGTTTCATTGCAGAGGAGGGTAGGTGGGATTCCTTGGGCGTTATTTATATCGTAAATCTCCAGGTTGGAGAGACTCTCTATGTTGAAGAACAGTATCCTCATTGCAAATACAGTACCAAGTAATTACTAAGTGGGGAGCTGCTGACGTTTACTCCTCATTTCCTTTTGTTCATGTTTTATTGAACTTCATTTGGTTGGCTCTCATGAGATACCTTCCTCTGCAATGTAAAACTTCTCTAACGGATATCTGCTGAGTTATTTGCTGAGTTATCTGCTGAGTAGTAAAGACTGTGGATATTTATTAACTGTTGGTTGGTGCCTCGACATTAGTACATTCAATCTCTTTGGTTTCTCATGACTCTGGTATATGCCAATTCTGCCTCGTCTCCAGCAATGTACAAGAGATGTTTGTACCTCTGCTGTTCATTGAACTATCATTCGATTGTTCAATATATTTCATTTTCCTTTCCTAGGAGAGAGAAGGTCTCACGAGGGTGTGCAGGAAGCTGCAGTATTGCACATTATACAGCTCCACATGTACCCTTGGTTCCATGGTGGAGATGTGCAATCACCCTTTTCTCTCTTCTGGTATCGCTCCTTCACGTTCTTTATCTTTTCAGGTATTGTGCTTAGCCATTGCAGCTGCTCATGTACATGCCTCATCTGATTGGGTTGTTTTGAGTTGACAGCAGAGACTAACAGTGTGTTCATTGTCTCCTCTCCAGATCTCCCTCCATGCTGTCCCTATCCTTTCCTTCCCCCGCTTGACTATCCCACCAGTCCGAGTATATATGTATTTCCGGACTTGGGGCAGTCGAGAGGTGGACCCCTTTGAGCATCAGCACAACCCCGAGGATATTGGAAGGTGGAACCTGACAAATACAGTCAAAAAGGAATACTGTGCCAAACAAATCCAAAATCACCCAATCAAATGAAGGAGATATTTAATCTCCAACATAAACTGTCTAATGCAGATGGTCTGGAAATCAACCTTTGTGTGACAGCACAACACTGTGAAGATCTTCTCCATTTCTTAATCCATAACTACCAAACTAAGAGATGTACTTTCAAACTCACTGGTCCACTCCTTCTTCTTTTCCACTCCATTACCACTGTTAAAATCTATTTTCACTGGATCCTGTCTATGGAGACTAATAAGCTATTGACTTTTGACAAAAATAAAAGCATCCAATGGAGCTAAAAAACCCTCTCATTTTAAGATTTTATACAAATTCTTCATGTAGGACACAATGAAAATGATCAACTGTGCTTTCTGTTCTGCAGCTTTTTGAAACTTACTATCATCACTCCACATTAGGAAAAACGTCCACAGACCTACAAATGTTGGCAGAGTATGGGCCCAGCTCTAGCCTTTGTTTCCTCAGCAAGATCGTAGAATGGGAAGTGAAGATATAACTCCAAGAATAATTGGAACTCAATCATCTTCTTGATGACCACAAATGAAGATTCAGACTGGTGAGAAGGATGAGCATTCAAGTGAAATACCTTTCACAATAGACACAAAGAAAAAGCTAGTGCTCATACATCTTCACATTTACATAGCACATGACACTTTCAACCACATTATTCTACTAGAAAGTCTGGGACAATGTGTATGAATAATCTGACCTGCTTTCTCATGGATATAACCACTCTTTAAAAATCAGAGTCAAAAATCTTGATGGCATCTGCTGACACACATAGAAGTACTGTTTCATGTGGAGTATCCAAATGAGAATCCCTCTTATGTCATTTGTACAGTATCATTGCACATCCCTAGGCAAAGGTATAGATCAATATCACATTAATATCTAGATGTACACAGATTATATGCAGATTTATTTCTAGCTGGACAATAAAGTTGATAGTTCATTGAACATCTTTGTGCTGGTCCCAAATGCTACGCAGGACGAAGGAGAGTTTCCCCAGCAAGAATGGAGCCAAACTTAAGATCCTAGTCATGGGAGCAACTCAATATGATGTTTTCCCCTTTGACAGGCCCGAGGCCTTAAAACTCCCCCAAAATCCTCCACAGAACAAAATGACTCTAGATATACTTTTTGACTCTGATCATGTATTTCTTCTAATGGTCAGTACAGTAGTTTGGGGTATTACTCTCTAGCTTCCTTAATCCAAATACTTCCACCACTACTCCAAAGTGATCACATGGTGGAACAAACAAGACCTCTGATCATGGTACATCAGGCCAGTGAAATGGTCTTGCCAACTGTTGGAAAGTAGATTATTAGTAGTGATAAGTAGTGACTTACCACCGGTAATAAGGCCACAAACTCAATAAAAGGGTCAGTCAAGGTCTTATTAAATTATTCCTTTGCTCAACCCTTGGTAGCTGGCAACAAGCGGGCAGGCGTAACTTAGGAGACAGGTGTTTAAAGCATTTAAAAACACCAATACATTCAATGACTAAGACACAACAACAATACAAATCCAACTCCAATTTATAAAAAATTGATTATATTCCTATGAACAAATAGACACCAAAATGACAAAGATCCAATGTAGGGAAATGGAGATATGAATTTTTAAAGAATAAACACTTTACATTGCTTAAAAACCAATAGCGCCAAATTGGGACATCTGGTCACGCTTGACCGGGACAAAGTCAAAGTTTGAGGCCGACCGCGATGGAGCCCCGGTCGGATACACTAAGCGGGAGCCCTCAGTCAAAATTTTACCTGCACACTTACAAACGTTTCTGGAAGATTTTCTCTTGACGTCGAGTGAGGCTCCTCTTCAAGCTGAATTTGGTGCAGATTCGTGGGCTTGATCCAGCGCTAGCCCCTGGTGAAATCCTGGAAGCCTGGAGCTCCGGAGGTTTCAGAAGGAAGAACCTGAAATCCAGGCTAGGTCATGGCAGAAGGTAGCCGGCTTAACTCTCGACGTCGAGTCGGCCACCTTATGGAGCTTTTTCCAAAAAGTTCACCAAACTTCTGGATCTTTTTCCAGAAGGTCTCCTTGGGGGTTCAAAGTGCCCACAACACCATTCTAGGGGTCTTGAATCTTTGAGATGTTACCTAGGATGTTGGGACTACAATTCCCACAATGCACATGGCCAAATCCTTAAAAGTCCACTGGACGCACTCCATGATGGGGACTTCTTGGTGGAGATGATGCAGGTGGGCTCAGTTAACCTGTAGCTTGCAGTGAGTCCACTCCTTAATCCTCCTTGAAGCAAGGCAAAGACCTTAGGGCTGTAGTCCCAGGATTGTGCAGCAGGTGCAGTCATTCAGAGTGCAGACCTTTAGGGTACAAATCAGGTTTCTAGCAGGGAAGTCCTTCTTCTCCCTGTAGTTTTAGGCAGCAGATCTGAGTTGCTTGGCAACTCTTCCATATTTATGCAGTGGTTCTGGGCATGAAGTGGGGAGCATCCCTGACCAATGGGATTCAGGGTGCCACCCAGGTGGATGACCATTTCTTCCAAAGTGTGGCATATTCTTAACCCAGAAAGCACTATTCTCTCAATATCCAACATGCAGAAATGTTCTCCTTGGATGTTTGACCAGGCTAAGCCAACCCACAGGTGTGGCTAAGATTCCCTAATACTCCCCTTCCATCCCTCTCCATAATCTAGTAATGAGAGGCACTCCTGTGTGGCTGGGGTGGCAGGATGTGGGGTGAGCCTGTGCTGTCCTAAAATGTCTTTCTACCTTTGAAGATCAGTTTGGCCTCCACTCCTCCCACCTGCTTCTGCAGTTTCAGTTCTCCTCCCAAAGGAAACCCATTGTCTCTCTAGCAGGCTACTTCACACCTCTTTAAGACAGGTTGGCTCAGCTTGGCAGAGGGTAGCCAATCAGGAGAGCAGCTGGAAGGATGGATTTTGGCTTACAGAAAACAAAGTTTAATAACTTATTTTCTGTGGTAATTATTATAGATCTAACAGTGGCAAGTTGTTGGATTTTTCATAACTATCATTTTAAGTCGTTGAATGATATTTTTTAACTCCTTCCTTGCAATATTTATACTTAAATAAAACACTCCAATGTTAGCCTATGGAGCTAATTATCCTCAATGGGGAAAACTAATTTGGCATTTTTTCCCTCACCAGAGCTTATAAAACATCTTTTATAATGTACCTGCTGAGAGTTACATGGCAAAATACCCCTGAGGCACCTAGGGGAGACCTTAGGGGTGACTTATATGTAAAAGTAAGATAGATTACTACTTTGGGAGTACCTTTAATTTCAAAGTTGAATTTGCAAATAATTTAATTTTAAAGACAGTCTGCAAAGCAGGGCTGCCTTTAAAATAACAGGAGGCAACATAGTAGTGCACACTCCAGTGCAAGAAATCTACAAGGCCTCTAAAGCTCCATGCCTATTATATACTAGAGACGTATAGATACTTTGTATCCCTGTTGCCTTATACTAGGGACTTACATGGGTCTGTCATTGCCTATTGTAATTATACCTAACCATCATATACCTTTATATAAGACCACTGGCCCTTCGTCTGGTGAGCAGAGCCCAGGGCACAGTGATAATCAGTTACCACCAGTACCAAGCAAAAAATGGGAGTGATCAGGGCCAAGAGGATGACTTTCTCACACCAAGAAACTCATTACAAGAGTAGAACAGTTACAGAACCAGGCAGCCAGATTGAGCCTAAACCTACGCAAGAATTACCATATTTTACCCACTCTATTACCACTCCATAGTCTTACATTTGATATAAAGATTTAGGGAGTGATTTCCAGTTTGGTGGAGAGGGTACTACTTCGCAACAGCTACAGAGTACCCTATCTGCCAAACTTATGGTCCACCCACCTGATTTAGTGATGGAAAGCCCTTGAGTATGTCAGCGACAGACCCTACTTTGGTTCTATCACTGACATACTCCTCCAGTGGTCTGACAGAGTACAGGCCCTAAGAGGTTATCCATCGGAGGATCAATCAATTTAGAATGGGCACTTAGATGGCTTCTGTTTGCTTTTCATAACCGCTGGGTAAAACATGGCAGTGAGGGACAGTACAAACAAAAAAATGACCCTGCACCTTGAGAGGTGTTCCATTAGTTTTAATTTTTTCAAAACCAAACTCCCACTTTGGGTCTTTGTTTTTGAAAAAAGTAAAACTACGTAAATGTTTTACGAATGACGATCATGTTTGACGGAGCCGTCCGTCAAACTTTTACAACAATGACAAGCACCACTGTGGCGGTGGTTCCTTCCACTGTCAAGAGATGTCTGTGGGGCTAGCAGACATCTCTAGATTTGGGAATCTAGATCCCTTGATTCAAGAATACTTGTCTCTGTCCTCAAAGTCTGCTGAGGTAAAGTTCCAGAATACCTGCAAAAGCTAGTTGATCACTATGCACATGCTAATCTAATAAATCAATGATCATTCATGCAAATGAAACATGGACACGGATCCCCGAGAGCTCAGAGACCAAGCAGGTAGAAAAGCCTCAGCTAAAATCTGAGATCTGTATCCAACCACAAGTGGTACCGGAAACTTTACGAAACTAAACTACTTATATTTGCCTTCAATTGAACATTGCACAGACTCAGGGGTTAAGAACATTGGGTACGGTTATCTCCCTTCAGCTAAGACTCTAAAGCACCCTCTTTTTTGCCTTCTCAATACGCACCCAAGTAGCCATCGTCAGTGCTCTGAGTAACACAACGAGTACACCTAGTGCGTAACAAAACTAAGTGTTAGAAATCGGGTTTTTGATTGGCTAGGGTATGCAGTTAAGCCAGCCAGAATCCACCACTCTTGTCAGGGTAAGGGAGTTAAACACCCAAGATAACCCCTGCTCACCCCCTTGGTAGCTTGGCAGAGCAGTCAAGCTTATCCCAGAGGCAATGTGTAAATTGTTTGCGCAACACACACACCAGTGACACAATAAAATCCACTTTCACCAATAAGCAGGATTTATCACCATTATTCCAAACATACTAAACATGGCAATGCTGCTCCATCCAGATCAGAAATTTCCACTGAAAGACATATCAGGGAATTCCAAATGCAAACCTATGAGAGAAGCAGCCTCACAGCAGTGAGAAACCAAATAGGCTGTTGATCCCTATCAGGACATGCCACACAACAAAGGCACATTTCCTACTTTTACCTACATAGCACCCTGCTCACAGGGCTACCTAGAGTCAACCTT
The DNA here is from genome assembly GCA_963921515.1 of Calotriton arnoldi. Taxonomy (NCBI): domain Eukaryota; kingdom Metazoa; phylum Chordata; class Amphibia; order Caudata; family Salamandridae; genus Calotriton; species Calotriton arnoldi. Next base: position 610,956 of record CAWUFW010006131.1, on the reverse strand, counting down.
AGACATGACCTAGAAGTAGTAAAAGTGGAGTTCCAGACTTGGCAAGTAACTTTAAATGCCAAGTCACTGTGGCAGTAAACTGCACACACAGGCGCTGCAGTGGCAGAGGCCTGAGACAGGTCAAAAGGCTACTTCTGTGGTTGGTGCAAGCAGCGCTGCAGGCCCACTAGTTGCATTTAATTTTCAGGCCCTGGGTATATAGGATACCACTGTACAAGGGACTTACAGGTAAATTAAATATGCCAAACAGGTGTAGACAAATCTTACCAGGTTTACAGGAGAGAGCACATACACTTTAGCACTGATCAGCAGTGGTAAAGTGCCCAGAGTCCCAAGAGGAAGGAAAAATGTTTGGGAACAACCCTGCAAAAAGGACCAGGTCCAACACTAAGTACATTAACCCCTTCCATGCTCATGACGAGCTGGACTCGTCATGGCACACAGTGCTCGTGTGCTCATGACGAGTCCAGCTCGTCATGGAACCCAGCACAGGAAATCCCTCTGGTGCGGGCACCAGAGGGATTCCCTTTATCTCCTAAAGCCTCGGGAGCTGGGGAAGAGCTTCCCAGCTCCCGAGGCCCCCCCTGGTTTCCCTGAAATGACGATCGGCGCGCACGTCGCGCTGATGTCATTTCAGTGAAACTGAAACTGAAATGAGCCAAGAGGCTCATTTCAGTTTCAGTTTCTACGTGCTCAGGGGCTATCTCAGCCCCCTGAGCACGTAGAAACTCAGGAGAGGTATCGTTGGAAAGGGGAGAATCTCCCTTTCCAATGGTACCCTTCCTAGTGGATCCCTGCTTGTGGATCGCCCCAGGAGGGCGATCCCCAAGCAGGGATCCACCCACTAGGCACCAGGGAGGGGGGAGCGGCCCCTTGGGCAAGGGCCTTTGCTCCCCCCATAAAATATTTGGCATGATTAGTCTTTCTGCCCCCCCTGGGGGGTAGATGGGGGCAGTAGCCCCCAATCTGCCCCCGGGGGCAGAAAGCCCACTAGATACCAGGGATTTTTTTTTAAATTATAGTTAGGGGTGGGGGCTGCCCAATATGGGCATGCCAATGCCCCCACCCCACCCCGCCGCAAGGTACAGTCTTTCTGCCCCTCCTGGGGGCAGATGAGGGCAGTAGCCCCCAATCTGCCCCCCGGGGGGCAGAAAGCCCACTAGACACCAGGGTTTTTTCCCCTCGATACATTTAGGGGTGGGGGTTGCCCAAGATGGGCATGCCAATGCCCCCACCACTCCCCCACGAAATTCCAGTCTTTCTGCCCCCCGGGGGGCAGATGGTGGCAGTGGCCACCAATCTGCCCCCACCCGGTGGTTCAGAAATACCCTAGATGCCAGGGATTATTTTTTTATAGGCCCAGGTGGGGCTGCCCAGAATGGGCATGCAAATGCCCCACCCTACCCCAAGAAAAAAAAACTTTCTGCCCCCCAGGAGGCAGATGGGGGCAATAGCCCCTGATCTGCCCCCCCGGGGAGGGGGCAGAAAGCCCACTAAGCGCCAGGGATTTTTTTTTATATAGGTAGGGGTGGGGGCTGCCCAGAATGGGCATGTCAATGCCCCCACCCCAAAAAAAATGCTACAGTCTTTCTGCCCCCCCTGGGAGGCAGATGGGGCAATAGCACCTTATCTGCCCCCCCGGGGGGGCAGAAAGCCCACTAGCCACCAGGGATTTTTTTTTACAAAGTTCGGGGTGGGGCTGCCAAGAATGGACATGCCAATGCCCCCACCCACCCCAAAAAAGATGTCACTGTCTTTCTGCCCCTCCCAGGAGGCAGATGGGGGCAGTAGCCCCTGATCTGCCCCCCGGGGGGCAGAAAGCCCACTATGTGCCAGCGATTATGCTGGCTTTTTTATACGGAGGGGTGGGGGCTGACCAGAATAGGCATCCCAATGCCCCCGACCCCCAAAAGAATAGCCACAGTCTTTCTGCCCCCTCGGGGGCATATCGGGGCAATAGCCCCTGATTTCCCCTCCCCAGGGCGGCAGAAAGCCCACTAGGCACTGACTTTTTTCGGAATGTGCCTACCTGTTGAATTTGGTTCCTAGCTCTGCCGGCACCCAGGGAAACCTAGCAAACCTATACATTTTTTAAAACTAGACACCCAGGGAATCCAGGATGGGCTGACTTGACTGGCTCTCACCAGGTTCTGTTACCCAGAATCCCTTGCAAACCTAAAAATTTGTCCCAAAAAACACATTTTCCTCACATTTCTGTGGTGGAAAGTTCTGGAATCTGCGTGGATCCACAAAATTCCACCCACCCCGCGTTCCCCAAAGTCTTTCGAGAAAAATGGTACCTCACTTGTGTGGGTAGGACTAGTGGCCGCGACAGGAAACGGCCCAAAACGCAACATGGACACACCACATTTTCACAGTGAAAACGGACCCTTTTTTTGCAAAGTGCCTAGCTGTAGATTTTGAACCCTAACTCTGCCGGCACCTAGGGAAACCTAGCAAACCTATACATTTTTGAAAACTAGATACCCAGGGGAATCCAGGATTGGGTGACTTGACTGGCTCTCACCAGGTTCTGTTACCCAGAATCCCTTGCAAACCGAAACATTTGTCAAAAAAACACATTTTCCTCACATTTCTGTGGTGGAAAGTTCTGGAATCTGCGTGGATCCACAAATTTCCACCCATCCCGCGTTCCCCAAAGTCTTCCGAGAAAAATGGCACCTCACATGTGTGGGTAGGCCTAGTGCCCGCGACAGGAAACGGCCCAAACGCAACGTGGACACACCACATTTTCACAGTGATAACGGACCCTTTTTTTGCAAAGTGCCTAGCTGTAGATTTTGAACCCTAACACTGCCAGCACCTAGGGAAACCTAGCAAACCTATACATTTTTGAAAACTAGACACCCAGGGGAATCCAGGATGGGGTGACTTGACTGGCTCTCACCAGGATCTGTTACCCAGAATCCCTTGCAAACCTAAAAATATGTCCAAAAAAACACATTTTCCTCACATTTCTGTGGTGGAAAGTTCTGGAATCTGCGTGGATGTACAAAATTCCACCCACCCCGCGTCCCCCAAAGTCTTCCGTGAAAATGGTACCTCACTTGTGTGGATGGGTCAAGTACCCGCGACAGGCAAGGGCCCAAAACCTATTGAGGCGACATCAAAATTACCTATCACAAACCAACCTGGTTTTGCAAGGGGGTCCCATGAGTTTTTGGCCCCGGGCTCAACGGCCATCTAGGGAAACCTACCCAACCCACACATTTCTGAAAACTAGACACCTGGAGGAGTCCAGCGAGGTATGGCTTGCGTGGGTCCTCCAAAATTTTCTTACCCAGAATACCCTGCAAACCTCAAATTTAGCTGAAAAAATCACGTTTTTCTCCAATTTCTGTGTGGGAAAGTTCTGGAATCTACGTGGATCCACAAATTTCCTACCACCCAGCTTTCCCCCAGGTCTCCCGATAAAAATGATACCTCACTCGCGTGGGTGGGTCAAGTACCCGCGACAGGCAAGGGCCCAGAACGTATTGAGGAGACATCAAAATTACCTATCACAAAACAACCTGGTTTTGCAAGGGGGGTCACCTGGGTTTTTGGCCCCGGCCTCAGCGGCCATCTTGGGAACCTACCAAACCCACACATTTCTGAAAACTAGACACCTGGGGAGTCCAGCGAGGTATGGCTTGCATGGGTCCCCAAACGTTTTCCTACCCAGAATGCCCTGCAAACCTCAAATTTAGCAGAAAAAAATCACTTTTTACTCAAATTTCTGTGTGGGAAAGTTCTGGAATCTGCGTGGATCCACAAATTTCCTACCACCCTGCGTTCCCCCAGGGCTCCCGATAAAAATGGTACCTCACTTGTGTGGGTAGGCATAGTGGCTGAAACAGGAAATGGCCCAAATCGTATTGTGGAGACTTCAAAACTACCTATAACAAAACTACCTGGTTTTGGGGGGGGCACCTGGTTTTTTGGCCCCGGGCTCGCCGCCATCTAGGGAAACCTACCAATCCCACACGTTTCTGAAAACTAGACACCCTGGGGAGTCCAATGAGGTATGGCTTGCGTGGATCCCCCAACGTTTCCCTACCCAGAATCCCCTGCAACCCTCAAATTTAGCTGAAAAAACCATATTTTCCACATATTTTTGCGTGGAATCACCGTGCTGGCACAAATGTCCTACCACCCAGCGTTGCCCTTGTTCCCCCGAGTAAAATGATACCTCACTTGTGTGGGTGTCCAAAGCAGAACTGGCTAAAAACGTATTTTTAAAAAATATAGCGCTTAGAATTCTCGGTGCTATACCCTAAATCCCTATGTTTTGGGCTCTTCCCAGTCACAGGCCTTTGGCCCACCCACACAAGTGAGGTATCATTTTACTCGGGAGAACAAGGGGAACGCTGGGTGGTAGGACATTTGTGCCGGCACGGTGATCCCACGCAAAAATGTATGGAAAAAGTGATTTTTTCAGCTAAATTTGAGGTTTGCAGGGGATTCTGGGTAGGAAAACGTTGTGGGACCCACGCAAGCCATACCTCGCTGGACTCCCCCGGGTGTCTAGCTTTCAGAAATGTTTGGGTTTGGTAGTTTCCCAAGATGGCCGCCGAGCCCGGGGACAAAAACCCAGGTGACCCCTCTTGCAAAACCAGGTTGTTTTGTGATAGGTAATTTTGATGTCGCCTCAATAGGTTTTGGTCCCTTTTCTGTCGCGGGTACTTGACCCACCCACGCGAGTGAGGTATCATTTTTATCAGGAGACCTGGGGGAACGCTGGGTGGGAGGAAATTTGTGGATCCACGTAGATTCCAGAACTTTCCCACACAGAAAGTTGAGAAAAAAGTGATTTTTTCAGCTAAATTTGAGGTTTGCAGGGGATTCTGGGTAGGAAAAAGTTAGGGGACCCACGCAAGCCATACCTCGCTGGACTCCCCCAGGTGTCTAGTTTTCAGAAATGTGTGGGTTTGGTAGGTTTCCCTAGATGGCCACCGAGCCCAGGGCCAAAAACTCATGGGACCCCCCTTGCAAAACCAGGTTGTTTTGTGATAGGTAATTTTGATGTCGCCTCAATAGGTTTTGGGCCCTTTCCTGTCGCGGGTACTTGACCCACCCACGCGAGTGAGGTATCATTTTTATCAGGAGACATGGGGGAACACTATGTGGTAGGAAATTTGTGGATCCACGTAGATTCCAGAACTTTCCCACACAGAAATTTGAGAAAAAAGTGTTTTTTTCAGCTAAATTTGAGGTTTGCAGGGCATTCTGGGTAAGAAAACATTGGGGGATCCACGCAAGCCATACCCCGCTGGACTCCCCGGGTGTCTAGTTTTCAGAAATGTGTGGGTTTGGTAGGTTTCCCAAGATGGCCGCCGAGCCCGGGGCCAAAACCCAGGTGACTCCCCTTGCAAAACCAGCTTGTTTTGTGATAGATCATTTTGATGTCTCCTCAATACGTTTTGGGCCCTTGCCTGTTGCGGGTACTTGAACCACTCACACCAGTGAGGTTTTTGGCCCTGGGCTCGGCGGCCATCTTAGGAAACCTACCAAACCCACACATTTCTGAAAAGTAGACACCCGGGGAATTCCAGGGAGGTATGGCTTGCGTGGATCCCCCAACGTTTTCTTACCCAGAATCCCCTGCAAACCTGATATTTTGCTGAAAAAAATCACTTTTTCGCACATTTTTGTGTGGTAAAGTTGTGGAATCATGGGGCTGACACAAATTTCCTACCACCCAGCGTTCCCCCAGGTCTCCCGATAAAAATGGTGCCTCACTCGGGTGGGAGGCCCAAGTACCCGCGACAGGCAAGGGCCCACAACGTATTGAGGCGACCTCAAAATGGCCTATCACAAAACGACCTGGTTTTGCAAGGGGGGTCCCATGACGTTTTGGCCCGGGGCTCGGCGGCCACCTAGGAAAACCTACCAAACCCACACATTTCTGAAAAGTAGACACCCGGGGGATTCCAGGGAGGTATGGCTTGCGTGGATCCCCCAACGTTTTCTTACCCAGAATCCCCTGCAAACCTGAAATGTGGCTGAAGAAATCACTTTTTTCACACATTTTTGTGTGGTAAAGAAATCGGGGCTGACACAAATTTCCTACCACCCAGCGTTCCCACAGGTCTCCCGATAAAAATGGTGCCTCACTCGGGTGGGAGGCCCAAGTACCCGCGACAGGCAAGGGCCCACAACGTATTGAGGCGACCTCAAAATGGCCTATCACAAAACGACCTGGTTTTGCAAGGAGGGTCCCATGATGTTTTGGCCCGGGGCTCGGCGGCCACCTAGGGAAACCTACCAAACCCACACATTTCTGAAAAGTAGACACCCGGGGGATTCCAGGGAGGTATGGCTTGCGTGGATCCCCCAACGTTTTCTTACCCAGAATCCCCTGCAAACCTGATATTTTGCTGAAAAAATCACTTTTTTCACACATTTTTGTGTGGTAAAGTTGTGGCATCACGGGGCTGACACAAATTTCCTACCACCCAGCATTCCCCCAGGTCTCCCGATAAAAATGGTGCCTCACTCGGGTGGGAGGCCCAAGTACCCGCGACAGGCAAGGGCCCAAAACATTTTGTGATAGGCAATTTTGATGTCGCCTCAATACGTTGTGGGCCCTTGCCTGTCGCGGGTACTTGGGCCTCCCACCCGAGTGAGGCACCATTTTTATCGGGAGACCTGGGGGAACGCTGGGTGGTAGGAAATTTGTGTCAGCCCCGTGATGCCACAACTTTACCACACAAAAATGTGTGAAAAAAGGGATTTTTTCACCAAATGTCAGGTTTGCAGGGGATTCTGGGTAAGAAAACTTAGGGGGATCTACGCAAGCCATACCTCCCTGGAATCCCCCGGGTGTCTACTTTTCAGAAATGTGTGGGTTTGGTAGGTTTCCCTAGGTGGCCGCCGAGCCCCGGGCCAAAAAGTCATGGGACCCCCCTTGCAAAACCAGGTCGTTTTGTGATAGGCCATTTTGAGGTCGCCTCAATACGTTGTGGGCCCTTGCCTGTCGCGGGTACTTGGGCCTCCCACCCGAGTGAGGCACCATTTTTATCGGGAGACCTGGGGGAACGCTGGGTGGTAGGAAATTTGTGTCAGCCCCGTGATGCCACAACATTAACACACAAAAATGTGTGAAAAAAGGGATTTTTTCAGCAAAATGTCAGGTTTGCAGGGGATTCTGGGTAAGAAAACGTTGGGGGATCCATGCAAGCCATACCTTCCTGGAATCCCCCGGGTGTCTACTTTTCAGAAATGTGTGGGTTTGGTAGGTTTCCCTAGGTGGCCACCGAGCCCTGGGCCAAAACGTCATGGGACCCCCCTTGCAAAACCAGGTCGTTTTGTGATAGGCCATTTTGAGGTCGCCTCAATACGTTGTGGGCCCTTGCCTGTCGCGGGTACTTGGGCCTCCCACCCGAGTGAGGCACCATTTTTTTCAGAAGACCTTGGGGAACGCGGGGTGGGTGAAATTTTGTGGATCCACGCAGATTCCAGAACTTTCCACCACAGAAAAGTGAGGAAAATGTATTTTTTTTGCCAATTTTTTAGGTTTGCAAGGGATTCTGGGTAACAGAACCTGGCGAGAGCCAGTCAAGTCACCCCATCCTGGATTCCCCTGGGTGTCTACTTTTAAAAAATATATAGGTTTGCTAGGTTTCCCTAAGTGCCGGCAGAGCTAGGTTTCAAAAACTACAGCTAGGCACTTTGCAAAAAAAGGGTCATTTTTCACTGTGAAAATGTGGTGCGTCCACGTTGCGTTGTGCGCTGCTTCCTGTCGCGGGCACTAGGCCTACCCACACAAGTGAGGTACCATTTTTTTCGGAAGACCTTGGGGAACGCGGGGTGGGTGGAATTTTGTGGATCCACGCAGATTCCAGAACTTTCCACCACAGAAAATTGAGGAAAATGTGTTTTTTTTGCCAATTTTTTAGGTTTGCAAGGGATTCTGGGTAACAGAACCTGGTGAGAGCCAGTCAAGTCACCCCATCCTGGATTCCCCTGGGTGTCTACTTTTCAAAAATGTATAGGTTTGCTAGGTTTCCCTAAGTGCCGGCAGAGATAGGGTTAAAAAACTACAGCTAGGCACTTTGCAAAAAAAGGGTCATTTTTCACTGTGAAAATGTGGTGCGTCCACGTTGCGTTTTGCGCTGCTTCCTGTCGCGGGCACTAGGCCTACCCACACAAGTGAGGTACCATTTTTTTCGGAAGACCTTGGGAAACGCGGAGTGGGTGGAATTTTGTGGATCCACGCAGATTCCAGAACTTTCCACCACAGAAAAGTGAGGAAAATGTGTTTTTTTGCCTATTATTTAGGTTTGCAAGGGATTCTGGGTAACAGAACCTGGTGAGAGCCATTCAAGTCACCCCATCCTGGATTCCCCTGGGTGTCTACTTTTCAAAAATGTATAGGTTTGCTAGGTTTCCCTAAGTGCCGGCAGAGCTAGGGTTAAAAAACTACAGCTAGGCACTTTGCAAAAAAAGGGTCATTTTTCACAGTGAAAATGTGGTGCGTCCACGTTGCGTTTTGCGCTGCTTCCTGTCGCGGGCACTAGGCCTACCCACACAAGTGAGGTACCATTTTTTTCGGAAGACCTTGGGGAACGCGTGGTGGGTGGAATTTTGTGGATCCACGCAGATTCCAGAACTTTCCACCACAGAAAAGTGAGGAAAACGTGTTTTTTTTGCCAATTTTTTAGGTTTGCAAGGGATTCTGGGTAACAGAACCTGGTGAGAGCCAGTCAAGTCACCCCATCCTTGATTCCCCTGGGTGTCTACTTTTCAAAAATGTATAGGTTTGCTAGGTTTCCCTAAGTGCCGGCAGAGCTAGGGTTCAAAAACTACAGCTAGGCACTTTGCAAAAAAAGGGTCATTTTTCACTGTGAAAATGTGGTGCGTCCACGTTGCGCTTTGCGCTGCTTCCTGTCGCGGGCACTAGGCCTACCCACACAAGTGAAGTACCATTTTTTTAGGAAGACCTTCGGGAACGCGGCGTGGGTGAAATTTTGTGGATCCACGCAGATTCCAGAACTTTCCACCACAGAAAAGTGAGGAAAATGTGTTTTTTTTGCCAATTTTTAGGTTTGCAAGGGATTCTGGGTAACAGAACCTGGTGAGAGCCAGTCAAGTCACCCCATCCTGGATTCCCCTGGGTGTCTACTTTTCAAAAATGTATAGGTTTGCTAGGTTTCCCTAAGTGCCGGCAGAGCTAGGTTTCAAAAACTACAGCTAGGCACTTTGCAAAAAAAGGGTCATTTTTCACTGTGAAAATGTGGTGCGTCCACGTTGCGTTGTGCGCTGCTTCCTGTCGCGGGCACTAGGCCTACCCACACAAGTGAGGTACCATTTTTTTCGGAAGACCTTGGGGAACGCGGGGTGGGTGGAATTTTGTGGATCCACGCAGATTCCAGAACTTTCCACCACAGAAAATTGAGGAAAATTGGGTTTTTTTGCCAATTTTTTAGGTTTGCAAGGGATTCTGGGTAACAGAACCTGGTGAGAGCCAGTCAAGTCACCCCATCCTGGATTCCCCTGGGTGTCTACTTTTCAAAAATGTATAGGTTTGCTAGGTTTCCCTAAGTGCCGGCAGAGATAGGGTTCAAAAACTACAGCTAGGCACTTTGCAAAAAAAGGGTAATTTTTCACTGTGAAAATGTGGTGCGTCCACGTTGCGTTTTGCGCTGCTTCCTGTCGCGGGCACTAGGCCTACCCACACAAGTGAGGTACCATTTTTTTCGGAAGACCTTGGGAAACGCGGGGTGGGTGGCATTTTGTGGATCCACGCAGATTCCAGAACTTTCCACCACAGAAAAGTGAGGAAAATGTGTTTTTTTTGCCTATTATTTTGGTTTGCAAGGGATTCTGGGTAACAGAACCTGGTGAGAGCCATTCAAGTCACCCCATCCTGGATTCCCCTGGGTGTCTACTTTTCAAAAATGTATAGGTTTGCTAGGTTTTCCTAAGTGCCGGCAGAGCTAGGGTTAAAAAACTACAGCTAGGCACTTTGCAAAAAAAGGGTCATTTTTCACAGTGAAAATGTGGTGCGTCCACGTTGCGTTTTGCGCTGCTTCCTGTCACGGGCACTAGGCCTACCCACACAAGTGAGGTACCATTTTTTTCGGAAGACCTTGGGGAACGCGTGGTGGGTAGAATTTTGTGGATCCACGCAGATTCCAGAACTTTCCACCACAGAAAAGTGAGGAAAATGTGTTTTTTTTGCCAATTTGTTAGGTTTGCAAGGGATTCTGGGTAACAGAACCTGGTGAGAGCCAGTCAAGTCACCACATCCTTGATTCCCCTGGGTGTCTACTTTTCAAAAATGTATAGGTTTGCTAGGTTTCCCTAAGTGCCGGCAGAGCTAGGGTTCAAAAACTACAGCTAGGCACTTTGCAAAAAAAGGGTCATTTTTCACTGTGAAAATGTGGTGCGTCCACGTTGCGTTTTGCGCTGCTTCCTGTCGCGGGTACTAGGCCTACCCACACAAGTGAGGTACCATTTTTTTCGGAAGACCTTGGGGAACGCGGGGTGGGTGAAATTTTGTGGATCTACGCAGATTCCAGAACTTTCCACCACAGAAAAGTGAGGAAAATGTGTTTTTTTTGCCAATTTTTTAGGTTTGCAAGGGATTCTGGGTAACAGAACCTGGTGGGAGCCAGTCAAGTCACCCCATCCTGAATTCCCCTGGGTGTGTAGTTTTCAAAAATGTATAGGTTTGCTAGGTTTCCCTAAGTGCCCGCAGAGCTAGGGTTCAAAAACTACAGCTAGGCACTTTGCAAAAAAAGGGTAATTTTTCATTGTGAAAATGTGGTACGTCCACGTTGCATTTTGAGCCATTTCCTGTTGTGGGCACAAGGCCTACCCACACAAGTGAGGTACCATTTTTATCGGGAGACTTAGGGTAACACAGAATTGTAGAGCAACTGTTATTACCTATTGACTTTCGATGCATTTCTGCCTACCAAATGAAAGACAATGTGTAAAAAATAAGTCATTTTGAAAAATGACCTATAATTCTCATGCTAGTATGGGTACTCCCAATTTCGGAAATGTGCAAATATCTACTGTTTCTAAAATCTACATTTTGTTCCCATTTCAGAAATACATAGGTGTCTTTCATAACAATTTTTCCATGTATACATTTTCCCAAAATAATTGCTATATACCCGGTACATAATAAAAAACCATTGCAAGATGCTGCTCAGTTATTGGCTCTGGGTTCGTCGGGTTCTTGGTGAACCTACAAGTCCTATATATCCCCACAACCAGAAAGGTCCAGCGGATATAACGGTATATTGCCTTCAAATAGCTGTCATAATTAGAAGAAGTTACAGGTGAAAACGTTGACACAAATGGCTGTTTTTTTCAACTAATTTTCAATTTTTCCTTTATTTAACTGTTAGTTTCTATAAGGAAAACTTTAAGGATCTACACAAATGACCCCTTGCTGAATTCAGAATTTTGTCTACTTTTCAGAAGTGTATGGCTTTCCAGGATACATTATTGGTTTCATACCCATTTCTACCATTAACTGGAAGGAGGTTGAAAGCACAAAAAATAGCAAAAATAGTCTATGTCCCAGAAAAATGCCAAAACTGTGTAAAAAAAGTTGGTTTTCTGACAAAAGTCTGCTTGTCCCTGAAATCTGGGAAGATGGTGATTTCAGCACCACAACCCCTTTTTTGATGCCATTTGCAGGGAAAAAACAAGACGCTTTCATCTGTAGCCCTTTTTTCGCATTTTTCCCCAAAAAAGCAAAGTTTAGCTGTATTTTGGCTAATTTCTGGGTCCCCTCCAGGGGAATCCACAAACCCTGGGTACCTTTACAATCCCCATGATGTTAGAAAAAAAGGACGCAAATTTGGCATGGATACCTTATGTGGTCAAAAAGTTACAGGGGCCTAAGCGCGCACTACCCCAAATAGCCAAAAAAAGGCTTAGCACAGGGGGGGAAAAGCCCTAGCAGCGAAGGGGTTAATACATCTAATATGATGATAGAACAAATAGCCAAATTGTGACACATACTGCCCACAAAACAGCAGAAAAATAAATAATGTCATGCAGACTAAATATGACTAGGATCATGATACATGTTTACATCTCTGGTCATCATCAATTTTTCGAAGCTTAGTTTTTGAGAGGATATTGTTGATGACAGTGTTACCCTGGATTTGCATTCGACAAATGATAAACATGGGATGCAATTAACATTCTAAGGGCCTCATTATAATGCGGCCCGGAAAGTCTCCGACCGTAGTGTGGAGCCTTTTCTGGCCGCATCTCGGTTTAATTTCCGACCGCCACATTACAATGCTGGTGGCCAGAAATTAAACCAGCCGGTCATTACCGCTGGCTTCCAATGGGCTCAAGGAGCCCGTCGGCCAGTCAGAGGCCATCCCGTAATCCCAAAGGGTGGCCTTTCCGCCCTTGGGATTATGATACTCGGTCTCCGGCAGGCTTTCCATGTTGGGCTTTCTGACATGGAAAACCTGTTGGAGAGCGAGTATAGGGGCACCTAGCAGGGCCCCCTTCCCTCTGCGGCTCCAGTTGGGGGCAGAGGGGTACCTATGGTGCCCCCCTGTTCATCCCTGCAGGGATGGACACAGACCCTCCCTTATTGTATGGGAGCTCATGTTTACGGCCCTACAATGAACTCCCATAGGGGAATGGGAGTATCCAACCGAACAGTGTTCGGTCGCCTCGTGATTAGGCGGACGGGACCGCCGACCTGAGGTCGGTCGGTCCTGTTTCCGCATCGGCCCGACATTGTAATCACCCCCTAAGTGTCAATTTCTGCATGCAGTTTCTGAAAATAGAGAAAAATGTAACTCTTACTTGTGAAGTAGTGTTTCTTTATTACCGTCAGGGAGATTAATGATTGATTTATCCCCGGTGTATGATGTTAGCATTTGCTTCACAATCTCAGTTGCTCCTTGTGTTGCTGCAAAATGTAGAGGTGTGGCTTTGTCATTCTGTTAAGGAAGATAAACCAAACATTTACAGTTCAATACACAATATTTACCTATATATTTTCAAACATAAAATAAACCATGTTAACAGTAACTTTAATAAATGACACATTGAAAATGAAATCTGTGATGGAGAATGTTCTTTTTAAATCATGTATTACAAATGTGTCATGAAATCTACCACTGACAAAGGGACTTGACAGGGCATGAAGAACAATCGCTATGGCTCACTAGGTAAAGTGGTAGATTATTTTTCTAGAACCCTCTCCATGAACTGAAGCCCATGTGTCAGTCAGCTTGAGTTATAGAGACAGCCCTAAGGCTTTGGGCTCCTGTAGCTGAGCTGGCCTGATCAGAAAAAAGCATATGTGAGTAATTTGTTTAGGAAAAATCAAACCTCTTGGAAAGGTTTTGATGGCCAGCTGTCATGTAGCTGTCATGTTTGATGGAGTTACTGTCAAACTTTTCCTACATTGACAGGAACTCCCATGATGGCGGTTCCTACCAATGTAGAGAGAGAGCCATGGGGCTGGTGGACATCTCTATATGTGGCAAACAGAGTAAAGGCAGTGTAGCAGATGTAAAGTCCTGCGTCACCCTATCTGCATTTACTCAGTCTGCAAAATCCAAAATAAGGCCAGTGGTTAACCTATTCACAAGCATTCGTTCCATCACCTTTTGGGTGTTTGCTTGCTCGTAGTACGACTGGAAACTTGAGGCTAGCACAGCTTTCCAAGCCTACTACTTACAAAGGCTGTGAATTCTAAGAAGTAGTATATTTGCATCCATTCAAAGACTCCTTCTATGGGTGCAGATTTGCCACCTTTTTAGTGACACTGGGGCCGATTCACAGAACTAATCTGAGACAAAATCCTAAACTTACTACTTTTGGTATTCACAGAAGGCACTTACAATTTTTGGTATTCACAGAATGCTCTTACGACTCCTAACTTTACGCCCGCACTCAGGCCGGAATTTCTGCACCCGGACCGTACTCTCCGCACCCGGAGTGTACTCTCCCCACCCGGACCATACTCTCCGGCTAGGGTCGTACTCTCCGGCTCGAGCCGTAATCTCCGGCTGGGGCCGGATAAAGTGTAATCAATGGGCTGGATTGCAATTTTGTACAAAAAGGAACATTAGGAATGTGTGATAAACGGTAGAGGAGGTCATGAAAAACAGTTTGGGCAGGGAAACGGGTACGGCCAGACACTACATCATAACCCAGAAAGTTTTCTCCTTTGCATCATGGTACATGCAGTGCACAATTTGTGGCCCCTCAGTGTTGACTGCACAGCATGAGTGTATGGGTACTGCCTGAGTGAATGGATGAGTGCATGAGTAGTGCCTGCGTGGAAGGTTTGGTAGAAGGGTAATGTCTTAGTCATTTGATGAGTGCAAGTATGAGTGCAAGAGTAATGCCTGGGTCATTGGATGAGTGCATGGGTAGTGCCTGAGTGAATGGATGAGTACATCACCTGAATTAACTCTGTTTTAATCCCGTTTTTACCCTGCTGAATCTGCACTTGATCTGCACTATTTTGAACTTGCACAGCATATATTTGCACATCCCTTTTAAAATTGTTTTTACCTGAATCTGACCTCCCCTTTGCTTTTCCTTGGCTCGGTCGCCCCTCCCCGGTCCACCACGGGTCACGTCCCGCTTGAGTGGAGGGAGGATTAGGCGACTTCCGGTTTGAGGGAGGTTATCGGTCTAGTGGCCACTTTCCCCCTACATAAAAACTGGATGCCCTGCTTGACACGCAGCGGGCGCGCCAAAGGCAAGCCCGTCTGCGCCCGTCCGCGCCCGATACGGGGCCAGGGCCAGAAATGCTGCCGGTTTTGGATCAGATCATTGTTTTTTACACTAGAAAAGAACTTGTAGCACTTAAGCCAATAGACAATATCTGCCTACCCCCCACGCCTACAGAAAACATCAAATGCCCTTTTTCCTGCCTTGCATGTAAACATACCTTCAATCATGTAGCCGGAGGTATTGTGCCTGACAAGGGCAAAATTCAACCTAAACAGTTATGCTGTGGCCTCATAAACGCTATATCCCTAGCGAAAAATGCCTTACATATTCAGGACTTGTTGATAGATTGGAATTTTGATTGCCTTTTTGTCACGGAAACATGGCTAACGGAATGTTCCAATCCCAATATAGTACAAGCCCTTCCTCATGGTTATACCATCTCCAGATTAGATAGAAATGGGCAAAAAGGAGGTGGTATAGCTATAATATATAAGGACCACTTGAAGTGCTCCATCTCCAACATTACAGAACTAAAGGAAGCAGAAAGCTTCTGTTTTAGTTTTAGATTAGATAGCTGTACTACGTTTGCGGGAGCCCTGTTCTAATGGCCCACGGGTTCTGCTCTCAAGTTTTTAGATACCTTGGGCGAAAGCATAAGCTCTCTAGTGGTCAGATACTCAAATTTGACACTTTTAGGTGATTTTAATTTTCATCTCGAAGCAACTGATACTCCTAATACAAACACCTTCACAGAAATTATAAATACATTGGGGCTAAAACAGCAGACAGAGGGGTCTACACACCATGCGGGACACACCCTGGATGGGATATGTACCAATGCAGCCAACCTAACTACCGCCCCTCCAGTCACGATAACTTGGTCAGACCATAAGCTAATCCCCTTCAAGTTTGATTTTAATAACGTCCAATTAGAAAAAAACCTTGGGCAATCAGGCTTCACACGGAAGTGGAATAACATGCTCTCCAATCCCAACCTGCAGAGCATGGCAGAAGCCGCAAAACCTACTCTTACAGGGGATCCTGTAATTGAAAATAATCTTTTTAATGAGTGGATGTTGTCACTGGCCAATACTTTAGCTCCGCTAAAGAAAAACATTATTAAAAAAAGGTCAGCTCCCTGGTTTACCCCTTGTTTAAAAGCCTTACAGGGACAATGCAGAAAATTGGAAAAGCAATGGCGGAAAAACTGTAAAATAGAAGACCTGGGGCTCTTTAAACTAGCACTTAGATCCTACCATCAGCAAATCAAACTAGAAAAAAAGACACATTATTCTAATCTAATAAACAAAGCAGATAACCAGAAAACTATTTTTAATATCGTAAAATCATTCACTAACCCTAAAAGCCTAGAACAGGAAATACCTCCATCACAGGACTTATGTGATCAAATCGCCGATTTTTTTGACAATAAAATTCTTGATTTAAAGAAAGAGTTTACGAATACACTCCCTCAACCTAATAAAGTCCAAACCTTAGGAACAAAAAAGGAACTCACATGTTTTAAGGAGATTAACTTAGAACAATCTAGGCAAGCCATCCTCTCCTGTAAATCGGGCTCGCCTTTTGACCCATGTCCCCCAAAATCCTACATGCGCTGGTGGATACTATAAATCCCACCATCAATCAGATTATTAATGCCACCTTTAGGCTAGCAAAAATCCCTGACATTTGGAAAACTGCCGCCGTGAAGCCACTTCAAAAAAGAAACTCTCGGATCCTACCACACTTTCCAACCTCAGGCCCATTTCATTGTTGCCATGTCTGAGTAAAATTGCAGGGAAATTAGTTAACACCCAACTCAATGATTTCATGCAAGAAACTAACATCTTACATCCTAAACAATCAGGTTTCAGACCTGGTCATTCAACAGAATCAGTACTACTCCATACCACCGAGACCTTAAAGTTTGCCCTGGATCAGGGTAAGGATGCGGTACTGGTTCTGTTGGACTTATCAGCGGCGTTTGACACGGTCTCTCATGACATCCTGAGAGAGAGACTTGCACACAGTGGAATCACGAATAAAGCACTGGCCTGGATCACATCTTTTTTAGAAAACAGGCATCAGATTGTAACATTGAGAAGTTACAAATCGGGAGAAAAATGGCTGTCATCAGGGGTTCCTCAGGGCTCGTCCCTGAGCCCAACCCTTTTCAATCTTTATATGGCACCACTTCTTTTTCTGATGGATACTTACGATGTTGAATCCATTGCTTATGCAGATGATACTCAACTGATCCTCACCCTCGATAAAAACTCTACACTGGCGGAAGAAAAGTTTCACCACTGTTTAACAGAAGTGATGGATTGGATGAAACTGAATCATCTTAAATGTAACAGCTCTAAAACAGAGATTATGCTGTTTGGTAAGTCCAACGTATTTATGCGCAACCAGTGGTGGCCGTCAAATTCGGCTCCACCTCCTAACACAGTAGACACAGTGAGAAATCTGGGAATAAAGTTTGATCCCACATTATCCTTCCACAAGCAAGTCTCGCTGTGGCAGGCACCTGTTTTCAAACAATAAAAATTCTCAGAAAATTCTTTGATCTACTCCAGGTGCCTGCTAGGAAGACGGTTGCTGCAGCCCTAATTTTATCTCGCCTGGACTACTGCAATAGTCTATATGCAGGAACTAAAAACCGGTCCTGAAAAGATTGCAGGTGGTCCAGAATGCTGCAGCGAGGTTGGTACTCAAACTGCCCAGAGACTCCTCCTCAGCAACAGCACTAAAAACCCTCCACTGGCTGCCTGTCCATAAGAGGATTCCTTTCAAAGTTCTGAACATTATCTATAAAACTACAAAAACAACCAGACCAGAATACCTAAATTCCAGAACCAAGCCATACACCACGCAACGTACTTTACGGTCATCTTCAGAGAATCTTTTAACAGTCCCCAATTTCAAACTAAAAACTAGAGGTGGAAAGACAATGGTGGTCCTAGGGACCAAAGCCTGGAATTCCCTGCCAACACAACTTAGACACACACAAACGGAACTTATTTTTAGGAAGTTCCTAAAAACCTGGATCTTCACTATCCCAGATAATACTGTGTTGTCTTTTATCTAAGCTCTGCCATAAAGTTCTTCTCCTCTCAGGTGTCCTTCCTCCGCTAAAGCGCCAAGATACTCCCTGGAGTGAACGCTGCGCTATATAAAAACTACACATTCATTCATTCATACTGCCTAAGTGAATGCTAGAGTGCAAGAGTAGTGCCTGTCTGTTTCCATGAGTGCATGGGTAGTACCTCAGTGATTGGATGAGTGTATGGGTAATGCCTGACTGGAAGAATGGGTGTAAGGTTAATGCATGGGTCATTGGATGAGTGCATGGTTAGCGCCTCAGTGAATGGTTCAGTGGAAGACTAATGCCTGAGTGATTGCTTAAGTACATGGGCAGTACCTGGGTGATTGCATAAGTGCAGGGGTGCTGTCTGAGTGATTGGATGAGTGCATAGGTAGTCCCTGAGTGACTTTATTAGTGCATGGCAAATGTCTGGTTGCTTAGATGAGTACATGGGTAGTGCCTGAGTAAAAGGATGACTGCAACAGAAATGCCTGGGTCATTGGATGAGTGCATGGGTAGTGTATCACTGAATGAATGAGTGCAGAAGTAGTATTAGAGGTGAATGAATGAGTTCAACAGTAGTGTCTGAGTGATTGCATGAGTACATGGGTAGAGCATTGGTGATTGCATAAGTGCAGGGGAAGTGTCTCGGTGATTGCTTGAGTGCATGGGTTTTGCCTCTGTGAAATGAAAAATGCAAGGATAATGCCTGCGTTATCCTATTCGTGCCAACGTTGAGCTACAGAGATTAGATGACAGCATGGATAGTGTTTGTGTGAAAGGATCACTACCTGGCTGATGACATCAGCAACATAATGAAAGTTTTTAAATAATGTAAAGGATCAACATTATTTTTTTTTGTCCTCATTCGCCTTCAACCCCACTGAACAAACAAGCCGTCCGTACCAATACCCAATGATCTGGGAGAAGTAGGCATTGAGTTGGAACCTCGGAAAACACCCTCCTACAGGTACTATGACAGACTCGAGTGTCACTGACCCCGGAAAGGGGGAGAGGTTGCTCTTCGACAAGGCCCAGATGAACCTGGTGACAATCGTCATTGGCCAACGGGATAACTGAGAGTGCCCAACGTAGTCCGAAGAGTACCAAAGAGACATAATCATAGGACCCACTGATTGTTAAAGGGGTATTTAAAACATTATATATCTCCCTACAAATTAGGCCCCAGCCCATTTTAGCAACAAGTCCCAGAATGCTGTCTTTTTTCTGCCACAAGCTCTAGACAAGTCCATCTTGGATATCTCAAAAAGCGAATCCAGCCAGTCGGAATGCATGGGGGGAGTGGGTTCTGTCCATCGCTTACATATTTGTCTCCTAGCTAACAAAATGGAATAAAATAAAAGAGATCTAGCTGGTCCTGTAACTTGGTTAGAAAAACCAAAAATAATCAAGGCCAAGTTTATTTGAATTAGGAAGCCCAAAATATCCACCAGAGACTTTCCAACTCCTCCCCAAAAAACTGCTATAGCTGGACAGTTCTTAAACATGTGTACGTCCGAAGCTTCTACCAGGCCACACTTTCCACAACTGACTGGAGACCCCCTCAAAATTTTAGTCAACCTCAATGGAGAAAGATAGGCCCTGTGTGCAGTGAACAGGTGGTTTCTCTTCAGCCAGGCTGGTTTTACGATATCAAAAAGAATCTTGAAAGAATTTTGCCACAAATGCTCACACTGTTCATTTGGTAAAGATTCGCCCCACAGTTCATCGGCCAGTTTAAAATCCCCATCCACGGCCTCCTCCATGGTCCAATACCAAAAAGAGACCTCCCTCCTTCCAACTGGCCTGGCCACTAACTGGTGTTCCAAGGTATTGCCCCTGCCTATGGCAATTCTCAGAGTTTGCTGGGTTTGGGCCCAGCTCCGCAGCTGAATATACTTAAACCTTGAAAGACCAGCTCCGACTCTTTCACTGAGTTGTGCCCATGACATGAGTGTACCCTCATAGGCCAGGTCCCCCCAAACCATCAAACCAGCTTCTCTAAGGGGTAATGCCAGCCTATCCCTTAAACAGTCCGGTGTACCCGGAGAGTCCCAGAGAGGGGCTAAACTTGAAAAATAGTTAAGGCCAGCGAGGCGCTTAAGACTGGCCCACGTTCTGGCCATTGCCTGGAGAACTTTAAGCTTAACCTTTTTGAAGAATTTTGGTTCCCCAAATTTAAACAGAAAACCCTCCTCAGGTAAGCTGTCACCCTTTAACATAGCCAAGAACATGTCACCCACGCCGGTGCTTACTGGCATTTTTAACAGCATCCGAGAATGCAATAGCTGAAAAGCCCATGCATAGTATTGCAAGTCTGGGAGAGCAAGACCACTTTTCTCTCTCCTACGCCTCAGCTTCTTCCAGGCTATTCTGGTAGATCTATATGCCCAGACGAAAGAGTTTATGGCCTGCTGAAGTTTATCTATAGCCGGTTTGTCAAAGTGGAGGGGAATAGAATAAAAAAGAAAGGTTATCTTAGGGAGAACCACCATCTTAACCAGATTAACCCTCCCAAGAATGGTTAAAGGAAGATGGACCCAAGATTTCATCTGTTTCTGGCACTCCCTTGACACTAGCGCTAGGTTATCCTCTGCAATCTTGGCAATATTGTGGACTATTCTGACCCCCAGATATCACATGCTAGGACTGGCCTGGTGCTGGCACCCCTCAAGATTCCACGTCATGACCTCAGTCTTCCCGGCATTTACCTCATACCCCAAGAGCTGCCCGAAGTCCTGTGCCAATCTCACCCCTCACATGCCCCGGGGACCGCCAACTCCGCGGGGCTCTGTTTTTAAAAAAAAAATGTGTGGGGGGGTTCGAGCCCCCCCACACACCCCAGGGACCACCACCTCCCGGGGGCATACAGTTATTGGTATGTGGGGGTCCGTTGCGGACCCCCGGGGACCACCACCTCCCCGGGGCTTTACAAACGTTGGGAGGGGGGCCGCGCGGCCCCCCTCCTGGAGCTCTTCATGGCCCTGGGGACCGCCACCCCCCAGGGCCGGTTCCTGCAATGTCCCGGGGTGCCCACCCCCGGGACATTGCTGTATGCTATGACAGGGCGGGCGCACGGCTCCCGCCCTGTCATAGCAAACACTGCTTTGCTTCGTTGAAGCGAGAGCAGGAAACCTGCTCTCGCTTCAACGAAGCAAAGCAGAATTGCTTTTGGGCAAGGGGAGCTGCATGTTAGCAGCTCCCCTTGCCCAAAAGCAATGTCGGCTCCCGCAGGAGGCGGGGAGCTGGCAGGGACCGTGGGGCATTGGGGCTCCCCCAATGGTCCCCAACGTATGGCCAGGCCCCGGGGGATGGGGTCCCCGGGGCCAGAATTGGCCTGAGGGGGGGTCACGGGGTTTTTCATTAAAATAAAATCGTGGCAGGCCCCGGGGGATGGGGTCCCCGGGGCGAATACGAAATAATGGAAGTGGATCGTTTTTTTTTCTTTCAAGTTTGGAGTTGCGACTCCAGCACGGCTCTCAGCGCGGCCCCCCTTGTAACGTCGCGTTGGATTTTGCGAATTCACCTTAAATAAATAATTAAGTAGTATATAATTTAGAAGGTAGTGTTGTATTTGTGAATTTGTGTTAAAGAGGTACTGTGATTGAAGTTAATGACAAGATTACAATTGATATAGTTGTTAAAAATATATAAAATTAAAAATGAATAGTTAAACTTGAAAAGTGTGTTGTGTTGTAGTACATTGAATTTATGCTTTTGTTTTGTGGATTCGCGTCGGGTGCGCGAATCCACAAAAAAATACAAAAAAATATGTATGTGTAAAAAAAAAAAACAATTAGTATTATGTTATAGGTTGGCTCTAAAAAGAGCCCTTGTTTTCATCGTGAGTTTGTTGTAGCTACATGTAAGTGCGGATGCAGAGCTTTAGGTTGTTGAGAAAGACTCTGTTTCCTTTTTCTGTGAAGTGTACTCCATCATTTCTGTAGATGTCATCCATATCAAAACATAGATTGTTGTTATATATGGAGCCCATCCTATGGTCTCTGAGGTAAGCAGAAACAGCTTTATTGACATTCTTTCTAGCTTTCTCAATCTGTGGACAGAATTGATTTGACCACTTCCAATTCTGTCTTTGGCATATGTTAGAGTATACAAAGACAGTTTGAGGTAAAAGCAACATCAATTGTGCAAAGGTGTCCTTCATTAGCATTTCCAGACCTACCCCAGTCAATGTGCCTAGGTCATTGCCACCACAATGCACAATCATGAGGTCAGGGGGTTGGAGATGCAAAAAGGTTTTAACCAAAGGCATCAATTGGTGCCATTTTAATCCTCTCTGTGCAATCCATTTAATATCCATATTTTGCAAAGCTAAGTCTTTGTCAATACCTCTGCGTTCAGCATACCTTTTGCATCAGAAAACATAGCTGTGTCCAACAATCCACACTGTAAGCATCTTGAAGGGATGTCTGGAAGTAATGAAAAGATGTCTGTAGCTGAGGTACTCAGGTGGTAGAATGAGAGGTATGTAAAATGGTGGACAAGATGCAGTTTTTTAAAAAGTAGAGAATTGATTGGCTGTTTAAGAACATTGTACATTAAAAAAATAGGGTGCATGTTACTTTCTTTAAAAAGCATGTTTTTATTGGTTAGTAAAACATTTTTTTAAAGTACAGTAGATAGGATAAGCTCATATTTTAGAAATGTCAACCACACCTGCTGTTTGCATTTGTAACATTGTGTGGTGAACTTGAAAATATGGTGAACTTGTGACCTGTGAGTTCAGTTGAATGTTCCATGAACTGTTACTATGGCATTAAGCAGAATGGGGGAAGGGTTGAAACCTAACTGTGGACTTAAAATGTGAAATTGTAATTTATATATAAGTGAAATCTTATTAAAGTAAGATTTCCCAAGTCAGTAGTATCTTTAGAAGTGGTGTGTTTTTAAAAAATAGTGGTATTTTTATTTGTAATATATTTTTGAACTCCCGTATGGATTTGCGGCTCCATCGCTTTGGTGCATGGTGGAGTCGCAACTCCCAAAAATTCCAGAAGCAGTTTGGGCACTTTTAAAAGTCAGTTGGTAAGGGTTAATATGTCTAACCAATCGAAATGTGTTTTATAATTTGAAATAATGTAGGAAGCAATGTGATTTGTTACTTACATTTATTTGTGTGGAGAAAGAGAGGGAAACTTTGCCATTACTGGTTTTGCCTTGCTAAGAGCAGTGCATTACATTTATTGTGTGCATAAGAAAATCTTTTCAGAGTTTCTGATATTTCATATTCTACAAATCAATTTGGAAGGTGAGTTATAAATTTGTGAGGTGTTAGCTTTATTTTTCAAGTTAAATAATTAATCAAGAACTTTGATGTTTGATATATATATATATAATAATATATATATATTATTAAATGTAGAGATGTTTATTGTAGTATATTTTATAGTAGTTAAATGTTGTTTGAAATAGATTCTGTATAGTATTATGTGTATATTGGAATATGGAATAGTGATTATGGTAGTTTGTTTTAGTGTGTAGATATGTACATTTGTAGTATACCGCATAATTTTAGTGGTTGCTTTAAATTTGGAGGTGGAGTCTGTCAAGTTTTAAGGTGTGCATGGACTTTGTCTCAAGTATGCTTCTACTTATATATGTATTTTCATAAGTCTTATACATTTGAAGGTGCATGATGTATAACAAAGAGGTGTTGTTGCTTTTTATGTGGTAGGCTGAAGACTGTGAGTACTAGTAGAATCGTGAAGATGCAGCACAAAAGTGTGGTGTAAAAGATGCTGACATAAGGTGTTATTAATTAGGCTTCTTTATTTAAATTTCTAGAGAGGTACAGTTGAAGTATGCCGCATAATTTTTGATGTTTGCTCGAAATTGGAAGTTTGTTCTGTGAATTTTTAAGGTTTGGATAGTGTTATGGTACAGTCATATTCATGTATGGTTTTAGTAATATGGTGAGAGTTTTACTAAAGATTTGTGAAGGGTTCCTACTTTGTATTTGGGTAGGTGTGATATTATAAGTAGCTGTAGAATTGTTAAGCAGTAGCCTGAAAGTGAGGTTTGAGGTGTTTGTAGAGATGTTATTTATTAGAGTAATTTGTATAATGTGAAGAAAGTTATATTTCACATATACCGCATCATTTTCAGTGTCTGTTTGAAAATTGAAGTGTACTCTGTGAAGTTTTGAGCTGTGCATGGTGTTGTGGCTGAGATATGTGTCTACTTGCTCATACACTTATAGACTTTACCCCTGTACTCATGCAATCACGAATGCATTAGGTATACAGTGCTTCAATCAGCCAGCCACTATCTTTCCACTCTTTCAATCACGCAGGCACTACTCTTGTACTTATGTAATCACTCAGCCAGTACTTATGCACTTTTAAAATCACCCAGTCACTCCCTTTGCACTCCTGTAATCACTCAGGCAGTATCTTAGTACTTCTGTAATCACCCAGGTAGTACTCATGAATTTATGAAATCACCCACTCACTTGCTATGTATTCCAGTAATTCTCCAGATATTACCCCTGTAGTCATGGCATCACCTAGGCACTAGTTATGTACTACCCCTGCAGTTATGGAATCATGCAGGGTGTATCTATGCCCTCATGTAGTAACCCACATACTACTCTTGCAGTCATAGAATCATGCAGGCAATACTGTTGCACTCATCTATTCACCTGGGCACTACTTAATGACTCATCTATGCCTTCAGGTGGTATTTATACACTTATCCGTGCACTCAACGTCTATGTCTGCACTCATGCAATTAGCCAGTCACTTTTCATCCTCTACTGCAATTACACTGTGACTACCTTTGCACTCATACAATCACCCAAGCACTACCCATGGAGTTATGCAATCACTGAAGCAGATCTATTACATGTCTTTGTTTTTTAGGTTTCACTATATTCCAGAAATGTTGTATACATATTTGTTTTAGATATCATGATGATTTGAAAACGTAGAGACATATGTATGTGTGCTTGTAACAATATGGAGAGACTTATAGTTGAGTCATGTAAAAGTCTGCTGCTTTATATTTGGCTAGGCCCAACTCTCATGCAGTTATAAAAACACTCAAGTACTCGCCATGCAGTCTTCCAATGATGCAGGCACTACATATGAAGTGTTGTAATCACTCAGACATTACTGCTGCACTGATGCAATCATCTAGACACTATCTATGCACTCATGGAATCACCAAGGTATTACTCATGCACTTATATAATCACCCAGGCACTACCGCTGCACTCCATCAATCACGGAGGCACTACCCTTGTACTCATGTAATCACTCAGCCAGTAGTCATGCTGTTATGAAATCACCCAGGCACTACTTTTGCACTCCTTTATTTAATCAGGCTCTACCTCAGTAGTCCTGCAATCACCCAAGAAGTACTGATGCACTTATAAAAACACCCAGTCACTTCCTATGTGGTCATGTAAATCCCCAGATATTAACCCTGTAGTCATGCAATCACTCAGGTGTTACCTATGTACTCCTTTAATCCCCCAGACGTTACCCCTGTACTCACACAGTCACCAATGCATTAGCTATACAGTACTTCAATCAGTCAGCCACTATCTTTCCACTCTTTCAATCACGCTTGCACTTTTCTTGTACTTATGTAATCACTCAGCCAGTACTCATGTACTTTTAAAATCACCCAGTCGCTACCTTTGCACTCCTGTAATCAGTATCTTAGTACTTCTGTAATCACCCAGGTAGTACTCATGAACTTATGAAATCACCCATTCATTTCCTATGTATTCCAGTAATCCTCCAGATTTTACCCCTGTAGTCATGCAATCACCCAGGCACTAGCTATGTACTACCTCTGCAGTCATGTAATGATGCAGGGTGTATCTATGCACTCATGTAATAACCCACACACTACTCTTGCAGTCATAGAATCATGCTGGCTCTACTGTTACACTTATCTATTCACATAGGCACTACGTAATGACTCATCTATGCCTTCAGTTGCTATTTATACACTTATCCGTGATCTCAACGTCTATATCTGCACTCATGCAATTAGCCAGTCACTTTTCATCTTCTCCTGCAATTACCCAGTGACTACCCTTGCACTCATTTATTCACCCAAGCACTACCCATGGAGGTATGCAATCACTCAAGCAGATCTATTACATGTGTTAGTTTCTAGGTTTAATTATATTCCAGAAATAATGTATACATATTTCTTTTAGATATGATGATGATTTGAAAAGGTAGAGTCATATGTATGTGTGCTTGTAACAATATGGAAAGACTTATATAGTTGAGTCATGTAATAGTCTGCTGCTTTATATTTGGCTAGGTCCAAAACTGATTCAGTTATAAAAACACCCAAGTACTCGCCATGCAGTCTTCCAATGATGCAGGCACTACATATGCAGTGCTTTAATCATTCAGGCATTACTGCTGCACTGATGCAATCATCTAGGCACTATCTATGCACTCATGCAATCAGCAAGGTATTACCCATGCAGTCTTTCAAGCATGTAGCCACTGCTCATGCACTTATATAATCACTCATGCACTATCTTTGCAGTCCTTCAATCACGGAGGAACTACCCTTGTACTCATGTAATCACTCAGCCAGGAGTCATGGTGTTATGAAATCACCCAGGCACTACCTTTGCACTCCTTTATTCACTCAGGCAGTACCTCAGTAGGTCAGTAATCACCCAGGCAGTATTCATTAACTTATAAAATCACCTAGTCACTTCCTATGTAGTCATGTAAATCCCCAGATATTACCCCTGTAGTCATGCAATCAACCAGGTGTTACCTATGTACTCCTTTAATCCCCCAGACGTTACCCCTTTACTCATGCAATCACCAATGCATTAGGTATACAGTGCTTCAATCAGCCAGCCACTATCTTTCCACTTTTTCAATCACACAGGCACAACTGTTGTACTTATGTAATCACTCAGCCAGTACTCATGTACTTTTAAAATCACCCAGTCACTACCTTTGCACTCCTGAAATGACTCAGGCAGTATCTTAGTAGTTCAGTAATTACCCAGGCAGTACTCATGAACTTATAAAATCACCCACTCACTTGCTATGTACTCCAGTAATCCACCAGATATTACCCCTGTTGTCATGCAATGACCCAGGCACTAGTTATGTACTACCCCTGCAGTCATATAATCATGCAGGGTGTATCTATGCACTCATGTAATAACCCACACACTACTCTTGCAGTCATAGAATCACGCAGGCTCTACTGTTGCACTTATCTGTTCACATAGGCAATACGTAATGACTCATCTATGCCTTCAGTTGCTATTTATACACTTATCCGTGATCTCAACGTCTATATCTGCACTCATGCAATTAGCCAGTCACTTTTCATCTTCTCCTGCAATTACCCAGTGACTACCCTTGCACTCATTTATTCACCCAAGCACTACCCATGGAGTTATGCAATCACCCAGGCATTACTTAGGTAGTACACATGGACTCTGCACCTCTATTCTTTCTTTCAGGACTTTTTTTTGTGTGTTTCTGCATCTGTCGCTTCTTTCTACACCCCTTCTACATGTTTCTCCACTCCTCTTCCCTTTTTCTGCATCCCTGTTGCGTCTTTCTGCACCTTTGTTTCTTCTTTCAGCAGTTCTTTTGTTTATTTGTGCACCTCTTTTGGTTCGTTTTATATTTCAGAAATATTGTATACATATTTCTTTTAGATATGATGATGATTTGAAAAGGTAGAGACATATGTATGCAAGCTTTTAATAATATGGAGAGACTTATGGTTGAGTCATGTAATTGTGTGCTGCTTTGTATTTGGCTAGGCCCAACACTGATGCAGTTATAAAAACATCAAAGTAGTACCAATTCAGTCTTCCAATGATCCAGGCAGTACATATGTACTGATGCAATCACCTAGGTTATTACCCCTGCACTCATAAAATCATCCAGACACTACGTATGTACTCATGCAATCACCCAGGTATTACCCATGCACTCTGTCAATGAACTAGCTACTATCTATAAACTTATAGAATCTCTCAGGTACTATTCTTGCACTCCTTCTATCATATACATATTACCCTTGTACTTATGTAGTCACTCAGTCAGTACTCATGCACTTTTAAAATCACCCAGGCACTACAGTTGCACTCGTTCAATCACTCAGGCATTCCCTTATAAGTCCTGCAATCACCCAAGCAGTACTTATTCAGTTATAAAATCACCCACTGATTTGCCATGTACTCCATTAATCCTCCAATATTACTCCTTCAGTCATGCAATCACTCAGGTACTAGTTATGTGCTACCCTTGCAGTTGTTGAATCATCTATGTTCTACTGTTCCATTTATCTATTCACCTATGCACTACTCAATGTATTTCTTTATTTATAGATGACTATACTTGTATATAATATTTTAATAATATTAAATATTTTTTTGAAAGATAATAACTTTTCTTTTTTTAGAAATAATTATTGAGAAATATTCAGTATGACAAGAAAAGATCAAAAGAAAAGACAACAAAGAAAACAGAACTTTTTAAAGGAGAAGGAAAAGCAGAACTTAGATGAAGTACAACATGTGACATTGAAAAAAAAAGTCTTCTGGTAAGAGAACTAAAGAATTTGTTAAAAGACTTTTAAGGACTGGAAAGAATTTTGAAATTGGGGAAAACAGAAAGAAAAGTTGTAGAACCAAGGAGAATCAAATGAAAAAAGGACAAAGTAATGGAAAATCAGGTTATGGGAAAAAAATATATGTTGAAAGAAGGATGAAGCAATATAAGGATATTAGGAAACGAATGTATAAAAGTAGAATACTACAAAATTTATTGAAAGATTCCAAGAAGTATAAAAGAAGATCTGCATTTTACAAGAAAAAACAACAGATTGAAGGTGTAGTCGAAAAGGCTTTTGAATTGAAAAGAAGATTGTTTATATTAGTAATAAAGAGAATGAAGACATTGAATAAAACAATGCAGTTTATGAAGGAGAAAAGTAAAAGAAAAAGATTGGTTAATAGACCTAACTTTTGTAAAAAAATTTGGGGTGAATGGAAGCACACTTCTAGTTCAGAACCTTTTTTTAATGAAGAAAGCTATTTTTAACAAAATATATTAGTTCACGCAGTTAATACCAGTGGTCGTTCTTTTGAAGTTAAAAATGGTTGTCCAATTGAAAAAGAAAAGATGGTTGCTAGAAATGTGGAAGAAGTAATAGCTGAAGAAGTTCAAGGGGGACGTTCACAGGCTCCACTGTATATGTGGGATTATAGTAGTATTTGTAGTATATGACAGGAATCTATTGATATTTTGCGAAATTTCTTACGACAGTATAGTAAAAAAAGTATTAAACAAAAGATTAAGATGTTGCAAGGACTAGATCCTTGTAAAGTGAGAAAAAATACTGTCTTGCAGGGTCATTCTCTGGCTTGTCTTTCTAGAAAAGTGTGTCAAAGTACTTTTCATCATTTGAGAATGTTAGCAGTACATCACTCTGCAATGCGGAAGTTAGTAAGAAGATTGTACTATGTAAAAAGTCCTGCATTATTTTTAAGTGAAATAAACACTGCTCTTTTGCATGGTTCAGTATTGGATGTAAAAAAAGTTTGTGATGATATACCGTTTCGTTTCTTTGGTCCTGAAGAGGAGTGTAGAGAAAGTGAGAGTTTGATAAGTGTAGGTGGTGAAGAAGAGGTGGAAGATAGTACTACTGAGAAGTTTGTAGAAGAAATTACAAAGTTTAAGGTAATTTGTTGTGAAAAACCAAACTATGTTTGTATTTGTTGTCGACGTACTTACTATAGAAGTCAAACTAGGAATGTTGATGTGTATTTAAAAAGTGAAAAGGAAAATAATGATAAGTGGAAGGAATTTGGTGCTTATTTGTTGGTGGAAGGTTGTTTTGAATTGGGTAGTGATCAACGTATTTGTAAATATTGTTACAGCAAATTAGAAGAGAACAAAATGCCAGCAAGAGCTGTACATAATAACCTAGAGTTGGTAGCTATTTCTCCGGAACTGGTGGATTTAAATACATATGAATCTATTCTTATTCAAGCTGTACACCCGTTTCAGGCTATAGTTCGTATGGAGCCTAAAACAGGTAAGTTGCCTCCCACAGATTTACAAAGAGGATTAAAAGGAAGAGTTGTGTATTTACCTTTAGATTTATAGAAAAATATTGAAATTGTTGGTGTAGAGAGAGATGAAACTGAACCTGTAGTTATTCTAGTTAATGTTGTACCGACAAAGAGTCGAAAAATATGGCAAAAGTTAGTAGATGTCACCAAAGTTCAAAAGGCTACGTTATATCTCATAGAAAACAATATTTATTATAAAAATGTATATCTTGAAGAAGAAGAAATATCTTTAGGAGATGATAGAGAAAATTCAACTGGCCAAATCGAAAAAGTGGACAGCTCCAGGAGTGAAGAAATTTATGAACATTATAGTATACATCCTTTACATTCAAAAGAAGTAATTGGAAATACTATTGAATTATTCCAAATGAAGAAAGCGAAGGGAACTCCTTTGAGTGTTTGGGAAAGAATTTTAGAAGCCCGTTGTTTTCCACAGCTCTTCCCCACTGGAAAAGGTGGACGATATGATGAACGACCCGTACAGATTCCAGCTTCAAAATATCGTACAACAAGATTGTACTTAGAAGATCCAAGATTTCGACAATGTATTCCATATATATTTCATCTTCTGTTTGAAAGTGACTTGTCTGGACTTTCATATGCAGTGAACCATATATTAAAAACAGGAGTTCATCTTACACATGTTTCTGCAAAGGAATTCATGGACAAAGTACAACAAAGAAATGATCATTTAGAATCTCAGTTAATTAATTTGATGGCGTGTCAACGTGGTACTAATGAGTATTGGTATCATCGTCACGGAGAACTTAAATGTATGTTAAGGAACTTAGGAACCCTTATGTGGTTTGTTACACTTAGCTGTGCTGAATACGCATGGGACGATTTACTTGAATTTCTACGAGAAGCAAATTCAAATATTAAAAACATTGAATTGAAGACAGCTGGAGAACTGTGTTCCTTGGATCTTGTAAATGTGTGCAGATATTTTAATCATAGGTTTCAAGCTATGATGTCTCTTATCCGCAGTAAAAATAATCCACCTCTTGGAGAAGTTATTGATTTCTTTTGGAGAAAGGAGTACCAAGCCAGAGGTGCTCCTCATATACACATGCTATTATGGATCAAGGATGCACCTAAATTTGGAACCGATTCTGATGAGACTGTTTTGTCTTTCATTGAAGACTATGTTACCTGTGCTATTCCAAAAACAGGAGGAGAAAATAGCTTAAGACAACAAGTTTTACAGTTTCAAAGTCATCGATGTGGGAAATATTGTCGATGGAAATACAAGTCAAAGGACAAATTTTATACAAAATGTCATTTTGGATTCCCACGTTCAGTAATTTCCAAAAGAAGAGTTAACAGTTTCATGTCAGCAGTGAGGCATACTATAACTCGGAAATCTCCAAAGAATACTTACAACATAAACTGAACTGAAGATTCAAAGTATATTAATGACTACAATCCAGTGATTTTGACGATGTGGAATGCAAATATGGATATCCAGTATGTTGCAGATAATTCAATTGCTGTTGCTCGTTATGTTACATCATATATAACTAAATCTGAAAAGACAGAGTTGAAAGAAATGTGGGAAGAAATTGCACAAGAGAAGACTCTTAGTATCAAATTGTACAGCTTTAGTTTGAAGATGCTTTACCATCGAGAGATTGGATCGTACGAATGTTCGGATCGGTTGACCTCTGCATGTTTATATTCAAAGTCAAGAGAAATCATTTGGGTAAGTCTAGGTCTTGCTGCAACACGAAATCGAGTATTGAAATCTGTACAAGAAATTGAATACTAAGCATTGAATGAACCGGAAAGTACAGATATTGTTAAAACAAATATGTTGGATACGTACTATTCTAAAAGAAGTCCACATCTGGAAAACATATGTCTCTATGAAGTACTGCAATATTACAGCTTTAAAAGAAAGGTTACAGAAAATATAAATGAAGAAAAATATGCAGTAATTGGATGTGATGGATGTTTGGTAAAACATACCAAAGGAAATCTTATTAATCACAGGAAACTCAGGGGCCGATTCCGATTCGGGCCGGAAATCTCTCCGACCGAGCCGGACCCGGAGAGAATTCCGACCGAATCGGACTCTGGCAGTCCGACCGAACGAGTACGATGCGCACGCATGCACCTGGACTCGATTCGGTCGGACTCCCATTGAAGTCAATGGGAGCCGGTTGTACAACGCATACGCGGGCTCCCATTGACTCAATGGGTGCGAGGCGAACAAGGGTGCCCCCTACAGCGGGTACGCATCGAAGCGGGTCGTGCCGTACGTGCACAGGTAGGGGGGACCCATGGGTCCCCCCTGTGTGCGACTCGCGCGGCTACGCGTACAGGGGGTCCGACGCGGACCCCCAAAGTCCGGCTCCGACAGCTCTTTCGAGCCGGACGGCGCGAGTCGGTCGGACTGCTCGCGGTGCGCATCGTACTTACCCGGCCGGGGAACGTCTCCATTGCTCGGTGCGAGTTGTGTCCGTGCGAGTCGGTCGGAGCGTGTTGTAGCCGCGTTCGAGTCGGTCGGTGATTTCGCGGGCCCTTGCATCGTACTTGCTCGGCCTGACCCGCGTACGATTCGGTCGGGAAACAGGGCTCCGAATCGGATCCGGTAATGCCGAATCCGATTCGGAGCCCTACCGGCCGAGATCGGAATCGGCCCCTCAGTTGTGATACTCCAGATTAAAGGGAATTTTTCTATTTAGCACTTCTGCAACTGTTCAAGCCTTGGCGTAGTGAAATGGAATTACTTGGAGATTTTGACTGCTATGAAGATTATTTTAACGCATGTAAAGATAGCATTGAATGCACAGTTTTTCCAAATTATCTACAAATGTTGAATGAAGAGATTGAACAAGAAACTAGTATTGCAGCTGAAATCGCTAGAGATAGTTCTCAAGATAGTCAAAGTTCTGCTCCACTAAGTCAAGATCCACTAGGACATCCAATTCTTGAAAATGAAGCAGCAATCGCTATGAATGAACGGCAATGCAACAAGCACAACAGGATATTATTGAGTTGGGAAACTTGGAAGAACAACTAAATATTGAACAAAAAGAAATATATCAGCAAGTTACACAACAGATACAGCATGGTTTACTGCATGAAAAAAAAGAATGCCAATGCACAACATTTAAACCAATTCGAATGTATATCAGTGGGCAAGTTGGAACAGGAAAAAGTTTCTTAATTAAAGTTTTGACAAGTTATCTACATAGAACAACTGAATCACATTTATCTTGTGTTGTAACTGCTCCAACTGGGTTAGCAGCACATAACATTAAAGGGATTACATTACATCAATTACTTATGCTACCAGTTGAACATGAAAATAAGTTGGAATATCACAAGCTGTCTGGAGAAGCTTGTTATGAAGTTTCAAGAGTACTAAAGAAAATGAAACTTCTGATCATTGATGAGGTGAGCATGGTCTCAAACTTAATGCTTGCCTTTGTACATTTAAGAATGCAACAGATTTTAAAAACAGATTATGATATTTTATTTGGAGGAAAACATGTAATTGTATTCGGTGACCTACTACAACTTACTCCTGTAAAAGGGCAACCAGTTTTTAAAACACTTGTCCATGAAGACACTAGGAAATCTTTGGGAAGTATTGGAAATGTCAATATTTGGTCTCATTTTGAATATAAAGAACTTATTAAGAATATGGGACAAGCAAGTGATGAACATTATGGAAACATTCTTCAAGATATAAGAATTGGTGTTTTGACAAAACATGGTAAAGAAGCTTTACAAAGTCGGCTACTAACAAACTTGTTTCCAAATGAAAATATTGCTCCTGAAATAATGTACAAAAAAATTGGAGAAAAAAAGTCTATAATTTGCCTAATGCCAACACTGCAAGAGTGTTCTACATTCAATGAAGAACTTTTGAAGCTGGAAAAATAACAAATAATGAAAATGGAAGCCATTGATAAAATAGAACACAAAGGAGTTACTATTATTCTCTCAGAAAAATTCAAATCAAAATTGGATTCTTTGGAAAAGTCTATATCTAAGACTGCTGGTTTAGAAAAGACTTTATATGTATGTGAAAACTGTCGGGTAATTTTACGGCGTAATTTGGATGTAGAAAAAGGTTTAGTAAATGGAGCAATGGGAAAAGTTGTTGATTTTGTTAATTATTCAAACAGAGATGGAATTGAATTCTTGAGGATTAAATTTGATCAGATTGAAGAGGTAAAACAGATTGGACTTTGTGCTGTTCGTTTTTTGCTTCTAAAAGATTTGTATGTTCATAGAAAACAGTTTCCTCTTTCTTTAGCATATCCGGTGACCATTCATAAATCTCAAGGTTTAAGTGTAGACAGTGCTTTGGTAAATATTGGAAGTACAGTGATTAAAGAGGGTATGGCATATGTTGCATTGTCTCGTGTAAGAACACTATCTGGTTTGTATTTGATTGATTTTGATGAGAAAAATGTTAGTGCTGATGTAAATTATGTAAAAGAGTATAATCGGTTAAGAAGAGTTTATGCTCCTTACTTAGGTGAATATCCCATATATGAAAAACATATACTATGTCCAAAACGGAAATATGACAAACATTCTAGTGAGATTGAAAAAAAGAAAACAATTGAAGAGAAGCATAAAGCTGCCAAGAAAATGAAAATGGACTCTGTTGATGATATTGTAGGATACCAGTTAGAGAATAGTTCAGGTATCAACTGCTATGCTAATGCTAATGTAATTCTAAATGTTGTCTTTTATCTAGAAGATCTTTACCATAAAGTTACGGAAAATCAAGAAAAAAGTTTGTGTTCTTTATTACATCCTCTTTTTGAAAAGTTGGTAAGTGATAGAACTAAAATCTATACTGCTTCTGGTATTCGGCATCTTTTGGATATATGTACTGGTTCTTCACAATTTACACAGAACATACAACAAGATGCACAAGAGTTTCTTATGTTTATGTTTGCAGTATTGGAAGAAGAAGGTATTGAAATTGAAAATTTGTTTGGACTAAGTTACAGATGGGATCATAAATGTGAAGTGTGCTCATTTTCTTCTACCACTGAAATAGACACTGAACGATTCATATATTTGACAATACCAGATTGCAAATCAGTGTCTTTTAACAAATTAGTAAAAACAGCTAATCAAGATATGAAATGTTCTCATTGTAAATCAGAAATGTTGTCAACATTAGTTCTAGAAAGATTGGACAATATGTCATTTTAATGCTACAACGTTGTAGAGCAGATGGAAGAAAATTGGAAAATAAAATTAAAAATTTTGTGGCAACTCAAATATCAATTTCAGGAAGGACTTTTATAGCAGTGGCTATTATTTTCCATGATGGACCTACTACAACATCTGGACACTATACTGTGTATTTAAAGTGCAATAAAGGATGGACACGTAATGATGCCCATTTGGAATTCAAATGTCGGTTGCCGAATGAATTACCAAATTCATATCTAATATTTTTGATGCCAAAGTTTTGAAAACATCATTCGGCCTTTTGGAAAGATGTGTACACGAATTAACGAGTTTATTTTGGATATTTTGAATGAAAATAGATTTAGAAACATTATTCCGCCTATTGGGAAAATGTGAAGAATTACTATTTGGATTATTGTTTGTGCTAATTCTTATTGCATTTGCAAAATTGTGTTTGAAACAAGTAGTTTATATATTTGTTCTTTATATGATATGGGATCTAAATGAGAGTGTATATTTTAGAAAATGAATTTCAGAGCAGTAGATCGTTTAATGTAGTTGAAGAATGTAATTTAGAAACTGTAGATAGGTAAACAGATAGTTGAACTTGTTGTAAATATTTTCAACACAGAATTGTTTTTTTTTACAATCTTACTGATTGTATTTTTTTCCCCGCTGTTATATGATGATCAACATTTAAATCACAGTGTATGGTGAATCTGAAAACAGTAAAAAAGGGAAACTGAATATGTTATGTAATTCTAAAATTATGTTGTGTTCTTAAAACTAAAATATTATATGCAATAACAGATTTTTTTCTTCTCTTTTACAGAAAGTAATACTAAAGTTTGAAAATATTTTAAATTTAGTTTACAATGAAACAACTGTAAAATAGTTTCAATGAGTTTGATATCTAATTCAATAAACAAGGTAATATGAACTAAGGTAATAAGCATAATAATATGAAGTAATGTTTACAGTCACTTTTAATGCAGTCATTCATTTTTTTGAAACTCTACCAACTCAGTCCTCCAATTACCTCAGCACTACCCATGCACTCATCCAATCCCTCCGCCACTACCTAAGCACTTACAAAATCACCCAGGCACTACTCATGCACTCCTGCAATCACCCAGGCACTACTCATCCACTCATGCAATAACCCAGGAACTGCCCATGCATTGCTCCAATCACCCATGCACTACCCATGCATCCTCTAATCATCCAGACACTACTCATTCACTCCTTCGATTACCCAGCCAGTAGCCATGCACTCCTCCAATCACACAGTCACTACCCATGCACTTATAAAATCACCATGCACTATCCTTGCACTCCTCCAATCACCCAGGCACTAGCCATGCACTCATGCAATCATCCAGGCACTACCCATGCACTCATGCAATCATCCAGGCATTACCCATAAACTCATGCAATCACCCAGGTATTACCCATGCACTTACAAAATCACCCAAGCAATACCCATGCATTCCTCCAATCATCCATGCACTACCCATGCACTCCTCTAATCACCCAGACACTACTCATTCACTCCTTTGATTACCCAGCCAGTAGCCATGCACTCCTCCAATCACCCAGTCACTACCCATGCACTTATAAAATCACCATGCAGTATCCTTGCACTCCTCCAATCACCCAGGCACTACCCATGCACTCATGCAATCACCCAGGCACTACTCATGCACTCATGCAATCATCCAGGCATTACCCATAAACTCATGCAATCACCCAGGCATTACCCATGTACTTACAAAAT
Organism: Calotriton arnoldi; assembly: GCA_963921515.1. Lineage (NCBI taxonomy): Eukaryota > Metazoa > Chordata > Amphibia > Caudata > Salamandridae > Calotriton > Calotriton arnoldi. The sequence goes on along the minus strand of CAWUFW010006131.1, from coordinate 574,122 downwards.
AACCCAAGCAATACCCATGCACTTACAAAATCACACAGGCATTACAAATGCACTCCTGCAATCACCCAGGCACTACTCATCCACTGATGCAATAACCCAGGCACTACCCATACACTGTTCCAATCACCCGTGCACTACCCATGCACTCCTCCAATCACCCAGCCAGTAGTCATGCACTTATCCAATCACTCCACCAATACCCAAGTACTTATAAAATCAGCACACACTACCCTTGCACTCTTACAATCACCCAGGCACTACCCATGCACTGCTTCAATCACCCATGCACTCCCCATGCACTCCTCTAATCACCCAGACACTACTCATTTACTCCTTCAATTACCCAGCCAGTAGCCATGCACTCTTCTAATCACTCAGCCACTATCCAAGCTCTTATAAAATCACCATGCACTATCTCCTCCAATCACCCAGGCAGTACCTATGCACTCATGCAATCATCCAGGCACTAACAATGCACTCATGCAATCATCCAGGCATTATCTATAAATCCATGCAATCAACCAGGCTTTACACATGCACTTACAAAATCACCCAAGCAATACCCATGCACTTACAAATTCATCCAGGCACTACCCATGTACTCTTCCAATCACCCAGGCACTACTCATCCACTCGTGCAATAACCCAGGCACTACCCATGTACTGCTCCAATCACCCGTGCACTACCCATGCACTCCTCTAATCACCCAAACACTACTCATTCACTCCTTCAATTACCCAGCCAGTAGCCATGCACTCCTCCAATCACACAGTCACTACCCATGCACTTATAAAATCACCATGCAGTATCCTTGCACTCCTCCAATCACCCAGGCACTACCCATGCACTCATGCAGTCACCCAGGCACTACCCATGCACTCATGCATTCATCCAGGCATTACCCATAAACTCATGCAATCACCCAGGCATTACCCATGCACTTACAAAATCACCTAAGCAATACCCATGCACTTACAAAATCACACAGGCATTACAAATGCACTCCTGCAATCACACAGGCACTACTCATCCACTGATGCAATAACCCAGGCACTACCCATGCACTGTTCCAATCACCCGTGCACTACCCATGCACTCTTCCAATCACCAAGCCAGTAGCTATGCACTTATCCAATCACTCTGCCAATACCCAAGTACTTATAAAATCAGCACACACTACCCTTGCACTCTTACAATCACCCAGGCACTACCAATGCACTCATGCAATCATCCAGGCATTACCCATAAACTAATGTAATCAGTCAAGCATTACCCATGCACTCTTCAATCACCCATACATTACCTGTGCACTCATGCAATTACCCAGGCAGTAACCAAGCACTTAGAAAATCACCCAGGCACTACCCATGCACTCCTCCAATCACCCAGGCACTACTCGTCCACTCATGCAATAACCCAGGCACTACCCATGCACTGCTTCAATCACCCATGCACTCCCCATGCACTCCTCTAATCACCCAGACACTACTCATTTACTCCCTCAATTACCCAGCCAGTAGCCATGCACTCTTCTCATCACTCAGCCACTATCCATGCTCTTATAAAATCACCATGCACTATCTCCTCCAATTACCCAGGCAGTACCTATGCACTCATGCAATCATCCAGGCACTAACAATGCACTCATGCAATCATCCAGGCATTACCTATAAATCCATGCATTCAACCAGGCTTTACACATGCACTTACAAAATCACCCAAGCAATACCCATGCACTTACAAAATCATCCAGGCACTACCCATGTACTCTTCCAATCACCCATGCACTACTCATCCACTCATGCAATAACCCAGGCACTACCCATGCACTGCTCCAATCACCCGTGCACTACCCATGCACTCCTCTAATCACCCAGACACTACTCATTCACTCCTTCAATTACCCAGCCAGTAGCCATGCACTCCTCCAATCACACAGTCACTACCCATGCACTTATAAAATCACCATGCAGTATCCTTGCACTCCTCCAATCACCCAGGCACTACCCATGCACTCATGCAATCACCCAGGCACTACCCATGCACTCATGCATTCTTCCAGGCATTACCCATAAACTCATGCAATCACCCAGGCATTACCCATAAACTTATGCAATCACCCAGGCATTACCCATGCACTTACAAAATCACCTAAGCAATACCCATGCACTTACAAAATCACACAGACATTACAAATGTACTCCTGCAATCACACAGGCACTACTCATCCACTGATGCAATAACCCAGGCACTACCCATGCACTGTTCCAATCACCCGTGCACTACCCATGCACTCCTCCAATCACCCAGCCAGTAGCCATGCACTTATCCAATCACTCTGCCAATACCCAAGCACTTATAAAATCACCATGCACTACGCTTGCACTCTTACAATCACCCAGGCACTACTGATGCACTCATGCAATCATCCAGGCATTACCCATAAACTAATGTAATCAGTCAAGCATTACCCATGCACTCTTCCAATCACCCATACACTACCTGTGCACTCATGCAATCACCCAGACAGTAACCAAGCACTTACAAAATCACCCAGGCACTACTCATGCACTCCTCCAATCACCCAAGTTCTACTCATCCTGTCATGCAATAACCCAGGCACTACCCATGCACTGCTCCAATCACCCATGCACTACCCATGCACTCCTCTAATCACCCAGACACTACTCATTCACTCCTTCGATTACCCAGCCAGTAGCCATGCACTCCTCCAATCACCCAAGCAGTACCCATGCACTCATGCAATCACTGAGGCACTACCCATGCACTCTATCAATCACTCAGGCACTATCCTCTCAGTCCTCCAATCATCCAGGCACTACCCATGCACCCATGTAATCATCCAGATATTATCCATACACTTCTTCATGCAACACATACAAATTTCTCTTTTTTTAACAAAATAGGCGGTTCTAACAAGAACCATTTTTTTCTTCTTTTTTGTTTTATATTTTTTGTGTGTTTTTCTAACTCTTTTAAAAAAAATTAGCAGTGGTGGCTTCGTGCAGCAAAAACTATGGCGTCAATGGACTGCTCCACATAACAGAGAACCTTCTTGCACTTGATGCACCTTTCCTCCAGACCAGCAAATTCTGCCCTAATGTCAGGTCCTCTGTTTGATGTTCCAGAACCAGTAGAAGTACTTGGTCCTGCTTGCTGGTCATCCTGCTGGGCTTGTTCTTCCAGCTCTCGTCTGCGTTGCTCCCGTGCTAGGCTACGAGGATGTATGGTCTGCAGATGTTTTAGCATGGAGGAAGTACCACATAAGTATTTCTTCTCGGAGCCCCGAGATAAGACATGTTTGCAGATGCTGCAGGTGACCTTCCTCGCATTCACCTTTTTTTCTCCTTCTGGAAAAGTTAAAAAGGCCCACATGACACTCCCCTTCCTTTTCCATGTTGGTTCCTCCAACTCATCTTCTTCACCATGGATGTTTTCAGGTGCATTGGAAGATGCCATTTTTTATTGTTTTCCCCAAAAAAACACCCAAAAAATTGAACAAGAGAAGAAAACACAATAGGTGTGTCTCCTGACAATGTTCTTGAAGGAATGAGAAAATTGGGTGGGGTGCTGTAACTTCTAGAATGAAAAGGTTCTTAACCAATGAAATTCTTTTAAAAAAAGTCACATGGATTTGCGCACCGCGTGCGCAACCAGCGTGCACCAGTCGCGATTCCGTAAAAATATATTTAACAATAATTTATCTTTATTCTAGTTACAAATATATGATTTTTGTAAATAAATTAAATAATCTCTTGCTTCAATAAACATATTAAACTTATATATATATAGTTTTAAAACTTACAAAGTTGCGGTGGATTCGCGCACCCGGCGCGACCTCCGGAACTATGTACGTAACGTTACAAGGAGTCGAAATTCGTGCACCCAATGCTTACAGAGCGCGCATCCTACATGACTTTACCAATATGTCGTCATGAATTCGCACACCCACCGAGACAGGTACACGATCGGTACGCGAATCCACTTTTTTATAAAAAAAATATATAAAAATTAATATTTATATTTTAGAAAATATTAAATATTACATTATTTTTATAACAAATAAAAAACTACAAAAAAAACAATTCAGGGATGTTATAGTTAGAAATTAGCATTTAAAAAAGGTTTGAAAATCACTGAAAAAACCAAAGGTTTCAGGGACGTTATAGTTAGAAATTAGCATTTAAAAAACCATAGACATTCACTGAAAAAAACACAGGTTTCAGGGACGTTATAGTTAGTTGGACATTTCACTCGTACAAAACCAGAGAAATTCGGCCGTTATAGTGAGTTGAGCTAACTATAACTTGCGCCCCAGCAATGCACTGCTGATGACGTCACATATTACATCATTCATGACATGGTCAGTGACATCACTGATGACATCTCAAATGACATCACTGATGACATCACTGATGACATCATCCACGTGATAATCTGAGGCACTTCCTCACACCCTAATATAACCTTTGATACACCCACTCTAAAATACAGACTACCATTTTCAAAACCATAGACACACCAATACCAGTTAGTACATACCCACTCACTGATTCCTAGGTCTACACACACATCCACTCATTCACCCATACAGTCACTCATACATGCAGTCACTCATCAATACAACACTATCATTTCCACTCATAAACCTATACAGACACTCACACACCGCCACTCATCCATAGTATTTCTCACACATCTAGTCAGTCATGCAAAGAATCAATCACACTCCCATTTTCTCACGTATACAGTTATACACACACCACCTCACTTATTCATACAGACACTAACACATACTTTCTCTCTTATACAATCACTGATACAAGCACACACTCATCCATACAGCCACTCTCACAATCACTCACTCTCACATATAGTCATTTATATACTCCAACACTCACATATACTGCCTTTCACATATGTAGTTACTCACACATGTACCACTGAGACATCCATTCACTCACCAACACACCCATACATACACTCACCCACCCATACAGCCCTGCACAGATGCACTCTTGAACCCATACATCCTGTGAATCACCCACTCACACATCCATGCACAGTCACACCCCCCCCACCCACCCACACAAACACTCAGGCACCCATACAGATACTCAGACAACCAATCAATAACCCATATAGACACTCATGTAGCTACTCACCAACCCAGGCAGCCGCTTACATACCAACTGACAGACTGATACAGACATTCACACAGTGTAGTCACTAACGGATGCATTCAGTAAGACACGTTTAATCACTCACTTATACAGTCAGTCACGCATCTACTAAATCATCCATTCAGACACTTATCCACCCACTCATTCTTCAATACACCTTGGCATATATATATATATATATAAAACATCACACCATACTCCTCCTCGATTTGCCTGTTTCCTGTGTGCAAAGAAAGAGCGCGGACCACCGGAATTTATCACACTGCAATGTTTATTGAAACTCCCAAACGATTGCAGCAGCCATGACGCGTTTCGTCCCTCACCGGGGACTTGATCACATGGAGGACGAAGTCCACTTGTGTCCTGAGGTCCTCAGGACACAAGAGGACCTCATCGCCCCACCAGCAGTGCACCAGAAGCTGTGTTTGCAGAGTGGTGTAAAAAGGGGCATGGCCTCCGACCACCTCTCTGCAACGCAGCTCTGTGGCGCTTACTTGAGGTACCTGGTGGGCTAGTTGGCCCCCAGGGACCCTCAGGATTGAAGGGGACTTAATCCCCCAATTTACAACATGCCAGGGGGCGTGTTTGCACACTTGTAATATCAGGCCCCGCCCCCTCCCTGTACCACTATGCAAACGCGCCCCCTGGCGCGTTGTAAGTTGGGGGATTAAGTCCCCTTCAATCCTGAGGGTCAATGGGGGCCAACTAGCCCACCAGGGACCTCCAGTAAGCGCCACAGAGCTGCGTGGCAGAGAGGTGTAAAAAGGGGCGTGGCCTCGGACCACCTCTCTGCAACGCAGCTCTGTGGCGCTTACTGGAGGTACCTGGTGTGCTAGTTGGCCCCCAGCGACCCTCAGGATTGAAGGGGACTTAATCCCCCAATTTACAACGCGCCAGGGGGCGTGTTTGCACGGTGGTGCAGGGAGGGGGCGGGGCCTCCGGCGAGTTGCTGGTTACTTTTTCTTTTTTTTTCTTTTTTGTTTAATGGGAGGGGGGCTGCGTGTCCCCCCTTCCCTGGGACACTTTTGGCCCCGGGGACCCCATCCCCCGGGGCCTGGCCAACCTTCTTTTATTTTTAATTTTTTTGGAGGGGGGCCACGTGGCCCCCCTCAGGCCAATTATGGCCCCGGGTACCCCATCCCCGGGGCCGGCCTTTACTTTTAAAAAATATATATATACATAATTGCAGGGGAGGGGCGCCGCGTGGCCCCCCTCCCAGGCCACTTCTGGCCCCGGGGACCCCATCCCCCAGGGCCTGGCCTCTCCATTGGGGACCGTGGGGGGAGCCCCAATGCCCCCACGGTCCCGCTGGCTCCCCGCCTCCTGCAGGAGCCGGCATTGCTTTTGCACAAGGGGAGCTGCTGACATGCAGCTCCCCTTGTGCAAAAGCAATTCTGCTTTGGTTTTTGGAAGCGAGAGCAGGTTTCCTGCTCTCGCTTCCAAAAACCAAAGCAGAGTTTGCTATGACAGCCCTGCCATAGCAACCAGCAATGTCCCGGGGGTGGGCACCCCGGGACATTGCAGGAGCCTGCCCTGGGGGTGGCGGTCCCCAGGCCCATCAAGGGCTCCTGGAGGGGGGCCGCGCGGCCCTCCTCCCATCAAGTACAAAGCCCTGGGAGGTGGTGGTCCCTGGGGATTGGGGGGCCTACGAGGCCCCCCGCCTCTAATTAATCAAAGCCCCGGGGAGGTGGTGGTCCCCGGGGCTTGGGGGGGCCCGCGAGGCCCCCCCATTAATAAAGAAAGCCCCGGGGAGGTTGCGGTCTCCGGGGCTTGGGGGGGCCCGCGAGGCCCCCCACACTTAATTACGCATGCCCAGGGGAGGTGGTGGTCCATGCGGCTGCGGGGGGCCGCAAGCCCCCCCACATTCAATACACTAAGCCCCGGGGAGGTGGCGGTCCCTGGGGCTGCGGGGGCCCCCATGGGCCCCCGCTAATTAATTAGGCATTGCCCCCGGGACCTGGCCCACCTGGGGGCTTAAGAATAACGAAGCGCGGGAGTCCGTGCTTCATTTTTCTTTTTTCTTTTCTCAGCCAGATTTGCGACCCCAGCGCGAATTCGGCCGATTTAAAAAAAAAAGCTTTTTTGGGCCCTGGGGGTCCTTGTGGGACCCCCTGAGCAGGCCTAGGAGGTCAGGGTGTTTGTACCCTGCCCCTTTTCTTGTTTTTCACCTTTTTATTTAGATGGCTGCCAACACTTCCTGGCTTGGAGTGTTGGCAGCCAATCAGAGTGAAGCTCGTGCCCGGGAGGGTTCGCGAACCCTCCTCGGTGCTCAGATATCGAAACTTTTCTTTTTCTAATTTCTCAGGAACTACTGAACGGATTTACACCATTTAGAAAAAAGGGCTCTTTCTGAACCAAGACCTACCTTTTTGCCAAATTTGGTGTAATTCCGTTCAGCAGTTCGGGCTGTAGCTTGGTCTAAAGTTCCTATGGAAATTAACATGGGGAAAACGTGTTTTGGGACCCCCCTTTTTTCTCGGCCCCCACTTCACGAATCACCCAGAAACTTTCAAGACAGGAGCTGACCGGAGCGCCCCATTAGTTTTGAAAATTTCGCGGTGATTTGTCAACCGGCGCCGAAGATATTGGCAAAAGAAAAAACGCTATTTGAATAGAAACGAGGTCCTAACTATAACTACCTACTAGCGACCGCCAGTAGGTAATATAGATATATATATATATTTTCAACGCTGATATTTTTTATTTTCAATGTGACCATAGGAATTTAGCATTGCTTTTGGAGCAGAATTGGATAAGTGTACTCTCCACATGCCTCCCTCCTACCAGCCATTCTCATATGACCTTAGTCCTAGAAAAGCTACAGTGGTTAGAATCTGATCTGAAATAGCAGAATCACCAATTATGTTTTGAATGGTATCTTGCAAAAATGGTTCTGGATACTCGACGACTAGAACCGAGAGGAACAGAGAAGTGGTCAAAGGTCCTGGAGGATGATCTGAAATGTCTAAATCCAAATGCAGAAAAAATGCAGTCTATAGGTGGAGTCATTGTCCTGGTGTACTGTGGGCTGAAGGAGACGTCACAAATATATAGAGACCGAAAACTTAAAAAAGACAATTTGTAAGTGTCTGTGCCCATCACTAGATGGTTGGACCATGCAAAGCATGTAATCTAGAGCATCACACACTACAAACATCATATCTACAACTCTCAACTGGAATGAGCAAAATCCTCATAATACTGCAGCCTACACTCACTCTCCCACTGATCATCGTGGTGCAAAATTCATAGCCAGAAGATGGAGAGAATGAATTATGCTGATAACAGGAGACACTTGCTCCTTGCCTAACCTCGCCACACCCAAACTTGGTGTTGAGCTTTAAACTTCCATGAACTATTGCACCTCTCTCCCACCCCTGGCACCATCTTAAGAGTCTATGAAAGCACCAGCTAGTGAAGACTTAGAGGGAGTAGTAGTGATAGCAGCAAGATACATATGATTCTGACATTTATAAAGCACACACACACACCCATTCACCCACACATCTCTATAAGCAATAATAAGCTGTGCCCACGCATCTCTCAGAACCAAGCACACTTTCACCAACCAATTACTAAAGAGTTAACAGAGGAGAACCTGAAATAACACTGCTCACTCCAAGACTCACTCCACTATTCTTACATTCACAAACTTGGGTTTGCGCCTCCCGTTCCTCAACTCTGAAATTCAGTTGACTCGTCTTAGGCAGTGTACTTCAGTAAATGCTATAATTTAAGCTGCACATGGGGCTGGGGAGGCAAAGGGCAGCCTAGTAATACAGAACAATATTTACAGACTTCTTCATGATGCCACTAGACATTCACAGGTTAACATCCACTTGCAAAGAAATGCATTATTCTGAGAAACCCTTTATATGCACTTAAAATATTGAATTTCTGAAAAATGCAAGACTTCACTGACATGTCAAAGTCATCCTCTCAGAAACTGGGTAAATAATTTTAGAGGTGGTGACCCATGCAAACTTAATAAATACAATCTGCTTAAGGAAAACATTTTTGAGAGATTCTTTGTTCAACTACTGGTAGCTATGGTAAAAGCAGCAGGAAATCTCTAGAAACATGTGTAAGAAGTGACAACAACTTTAAAGTAAAGAATACAACAAAATCAATTGCCAACTGAATATATGAATGTTTAAAGTTGCAATGCAAAAGGTGATTAGAAAAAGTAAAGCATCATTAAAAAAACAACTGATTAGGGTTGGCACTAAGCAGGTCATCCCAATCAAAGTTTTTACCTTTGGACTTAGGGACTGATTTAGAACCCTGCGGATGGGTTACTCAGTCACAATGGTGATGGATACCCCGCCCGTCGAAATATAATTCAAATTATATTCTATGGGATTTATATTTTGGGAGACGGTTATCCGTTAATGTTGTGACAGAGTAATCCATCCTCCGAGATCTAAATCAGGCCCTTAGTCTCTGAAATAGACATCAATACCTTCCACTGGAGCAAAGTCCAAGGCTATGGTTAGTGAGGTTCCCCAAAAGATAGATATGTCATTGTTGATCTTGCGCTGAAGATGTTGGTTTTGTGCTAAAAGCTCTGAGCAAGGCAAAGTCGCATTGCGTTGCCACCAGCAGTGCTTTGTCTATCAGACAGACTTGATTCCTTGCCCTGGTTCAAGGTTTTACCTTCAGACTTAGTCACTTTTTTGGAAGTCAAAATCCTCCACCAGGGCAAGGCTGGAAGCTGTCGCCAGACAGGGCAGCACAAGGCTGGATACCTTTAATGCAACATCATGCTGAACCTTTTTCCAGAATGGCAAAAAGCTCCAACAAACCTGGTTGTCTTTCCCTTGAATGGCACAACCTTCCTGGGCAAGTGCCAGCTCCTTGTTTGGTCCTCTAGAGGTGGAAAAATGACATGTTCCACTTCTCTTCAACTGCTGCGAAAGTTCCATCTGGTCGATCCTGCACCTCATAGCTCTTCAGTACAAGTTTACAGGATTATCTCTCTCCGGCCAGGTTTCCTTCAGGTTACAGTTCTCTGTGGTCAGTGGGGCCCCCATGGAGCCAGGAGTCTTTCTGCTTTTTGTGTCTTTGAAGCTGGGAAACAGGAGGCTAATCACTTTACACTTGAAGAGCTGTTCTAGTCCCCGAGTGCGAGCAGGAGTCAGGAGTCTTTGGGCCATCAAGTGAGTCCTCTTCTTCCAGCAGGAGTCAAAAGCCTTCTTTTAGCAGGGTCTTTGTCAAGTAGAGTCTTCTTGGGTCTAGGAATATTCGGAAGAAGTGATGGTTGAGGTGCCAGAAATATCCTGTGTACTAGCCAGTGATCTGAGACATTCTGCCATCCATTCCTAACTAGTTCCTTGCAGTCTCACCATATCTTTTTGAAACCCTTTCTCTTTGCCGTATTCTAAAATAACCCCAGAGCCCCTGTTTAAATATGTCAGAACCTATTTGCCAACAGGCATGCTGGTCTTTAACTTCGTGGGCTTTCCCCTATGTAGATGAGTTATCCTTCCACCTGACAGTATGCAAACTGGCTGCCCTCCCCCCTGAGAATTAACTAGATATGCCCTCCCTGGTATTTCCAAGTAAATAGAGGTAGTGCTAAGGCTCCCAGATAGGCAATCCATGCTAAGTGGTCAGCAGTTGACACTACCCTTTCCTTCCTGGACGTATAGGCAGGACATTGTCTTCTGAGCCAGGTTTGTTTACTCTCCCAGTTATGGATGTAAAGTCCTGCTCTGGAATTGTGATGAGTGACAGTACGGGTTTTGAGTCCTTTCTATCTGAGGCAGCCTAAAGTACATTTAATAAAGTTACTTTTACACTCAAATTATCAAACAACCCTTAATTTACCATGAAATCAGATTTTGAACATTACATAGGAAATAACTCTGAAGGACTTTGATAGAATTTTCCCAGGTGGAGATATAAAATTAAATAGTCTATTGACACCCAGTCTTGTCCTTTGTAAAATATAGCTGGATCTACACAGTAAAATAGCTGTTTGACCTCAGTCACTGTGAGGACATACTTTTATAATATACAATGAGTGATTTTTTTATATAGTTGGCACCTGGCCTTGTGGGCTTACAAGGTAAATGTTAGGGATGACATTAATATGTATAATACGTTTTCATACATGGCAAAGGCAGTTTTCCTTCCCTTATGTTGCTGCACTGAATTTAAACTGCAGACCAGAAAGAGCACAATAGTGCTCTTGGCTACCTTATATTTGTGTCATGTATATGGGCAGTGTAAATACATACTGCAGCCGACATATGACATTAATTAAACTCCCATGTCACTGATGTCTTTTTTGTGCAATCTACTATGGCCTTGTTAAACAGACCAATTTGGTGAAACCAACTTTTTAAGTGACATTTTAGGACCAAAGCACACACAATGTGGCACTGAATAGAAGTTTCACAATGCGCACAGTCCTAGTACTAGCACAGACAGGGTCCAGTAAAATGTGAAAATTCTGAGGTGACCATACAGAAGAGGCACGTGTTACACAGACCCACTAGCAGCACCAATTAGAATTCGCTATATGGTCCAATCATGTGCTACAATGTGTTTTCTACACCTTTTCGAGCTCCCAAGTGTGAAATGTTTAGGGTATGGAATCCTGTTCTGCCACAGACATTGGAAGAGGTAAGAGGCCTCAGCAGCACCTCACCCACAATAGTTAATTTTAAATGAAAAGTGCAATATATTGCCACAACAGGACTTCCAGAACCATGTTTTAAAATGATATTTGTTCATTCGTGAGCTCTTTTATGAGCCCGAGGCATCATGGCACTTCACAGTGACGGCAACCACTGCGAAATTACTTGGTTACATTTACGGGTGCTTGTTAAGCTGCTGACGGCTTATTTTAAACCACAATTTGCTTCAAAGCACGGCCAATGAAGCATAAATAAAGACTATATTAGAATTTGATGAGATTGAGAACTTCTAAGTGCAAATTCACAAATACAGGCATCTTGGTGCTAAAGGAACTAGTGAGAGCGATGGAGAACAACAATTTGTGGACTAACTGAAAAGAAAGGATTTAAAACTTTTATAAAAGATCTGTAGGAAGGTATACCTTTTAACTGAAAGAGCAAATTATTCTAGGGTTGAGAGCCAAGAGAGCGCAAAGAGTGCTCCGCACATGAAAGTCTTACTGAACACAAAAAGAGTAGTAATTGTCTGCTAGATAATAGCAATTTAGCTGGTGCATGGAGGGAAATCAAGGAGACAAAGCAGAATTCTCAGCCTATAAAACCTGTACATAAAGTAGAGGGTTTTGAAGAGAGAGTCATGTCAGCCTGGCCTGGAAGGCCTTTATGAGGTAGAAACAGTGGGTAACGAATTTTGAATCAACGGTTGCTACGTAATACCAGTAAGTTACCAAATGTAGAATCTGGTGTAAAGAATAGAGGCTTCGTATGGAAGGAATGGATAAAATCTCAAATTAGAGAAGCATAGCAGTGAATTACAGACATGTTCGTCACTAAGTGGTTCTAATTGACACCAAACAGACTACAAGAGCTAAGCTCGAGTTGTCTATGATATCACTCGGAAGCCCGGGGATGGAAAATATCCCTGTAATCGACTTTATACCCAGCTATAATTTTATGTCATGCATGGCCCCAAAACATATCTGCCCCTGCTTTCAAGTGTGATACAGGAACAGAGGAGTAATGGGAGAACTATCCATAATATGGCCTCTTCTTTCATTTACAAATTAAAAGAAAACTGGCCTCTGCCACCCACCACTAACACTCTCTGTGCCTTCCCTTCTGTCCCTTTCTGAAGCTGTGCTCCCTGCTCTTCACTGCTGCTCTGATAGGCTCTCAGAGGGGCCCATCACTGTAGTCTCAAGTTCCTTTAAAAACTTAGCAGCAGTGAGTAAAAGCTTTTGTTAACAACTGTTGCTAAGTCGCAGCAGTGAGTTTCTGGATTTGAATCCAGTTATCCATGCTACTGGCTGTGTATCAGAGCCATATCTAACAATTCAGTACTAACAATACTTTAGGTATAGCTAGCAATTATCCAATATTATTCAGCTCTAAACATTCTGAAAATTACAAGATACCATATCAACAGACCTCTTTGATATGGGTCTGTAGGAAGCTGGCTCTATATATACTATACCAAAATGAGGTATAGTGTGCACAGAGTCCAGTGGAACTCCAAAGGTAGGCAGAGGTAAAAGTAGATAGCACCTTACTCTCTTTTTGTGGTAGTGTGGGCGAGCAGTAAGGCTTTATCAGAGGGTAGTGTGAAGCATTTGTTGTACACACTCAATCAGCAAATGATGCCACACACTCAAAGACTGAACTCAGACCAATTGTGTTTGTATAAAAATATTATTAAGTTATTTTATTTCAAGAACCAAGCCAAGCCTAGCACAGGTAAGTGAAATAAATGCTTTGCAAAATCCTATGCAGTGTTTACAATTGAATGCAGGTTCAAATGCAGTTTGATTAAAATACAGGTAAGTCAAAATATCGAAATTACTGTTCAGATTAGTTTTTAGTTATTTTTCAGATTACTTTTTAAGTTACTTTTTCTAATCAGTGTGATATGCCTAGATATCACACTGGTAAATCAGTTTTGCACAGTTGTAGTTTTTCAGGTTTCCATACAAATCAACTCTACACTTAGAACTTTTTTCAGAGAAAAATAGTCAATGTATTCCTAAGGAGAGAAATGAAGTTATCGGTTACCAGGTAAGTACTCGGTCTTTGGGGTTGAGTTTCTAGGGTTAGAGCAAGGGTTCCCCCAGGGTCAAGGATGCACTCTCAAAACACTCTCAGCGGCACTAGGGCAGCCGGGTGCAGAGTGCCGAGGCCCAATGTTATCCAATAGGGGATAGGGGACCTCCGGTTGGTAGCTGCTTGCGAGCAGGCCACTGGGTTGTGGGAGCAAAGCCCCTGGTATTAGGCTCAGGGCAAAGGGGGATCCTGTTTAGCACACAAAGTGCACCCACAGTGGCAGAGGGGCGGCTGGGTGCAGGGTGCTGGTTTGGGGTCGGGTGCCCTGTTGATTTCAATGGGGATTCTCCGGTTTCAACAAAGACTGCAGGCTCGGGACGAAGATATTCTGGAGGTGACAACTGGTTGGAGAGGTAAGTTGGGATGCCTGGGGATGCTGGGACTCTGTCAGTTGGGCCACCCAAGGCCGTGGGACTTCAGATGCAGGGGTGTCTTTAGGCGTCGTGTTTTCCTTACCAGCTCCGGTCGCGGTCAGGGGGATACTCCAGAAAGAGGCTGCAGGCTTTGCTGGGAGATTCGAGGCAGGTCAGAGATCACCAGATCTCAGGTCAGGATCGCTGGGGAGACCTCCTTGTGGTGTTGGGCCACTCGAACTTGGGCCGTGGGCGATGGGTGCAGAGTGGTGCAGACTCACGGATTTGGCCAGAGCCAGAGTCTGTGGGTGAACAAATCCAGTGTTCACGGGAGACAATGTCTTTTCTGTGGAAGGCAGGGAAGGTCCTCAGGGTTCTTGAGGTTGCTGGCTGCAGGACACACCGGAGTTTTGCTTCTGCAGGTTCGAGGTGGGGACAGGCCGGTAGGGCTGGGGCCAAGTCAGTGGGTGTCCTCCTCTTCTTAGCTTCAGCACGGCTGTTCGGTCCTTCTCTTCTTTTCTTCTTGGTCGTTTCTTGTCTGAGGAGGCAAGGTTCAGGGTTGCCCCTAAATACTAGATTTAGGGGCGTTACAGGTAAGTAAAGGTTGGGACCAATGGGTCCCTTCCTTGGGGTGGGTACACCCCCTATTATGCCACCCTCCAGTGGGAGGGGGGCATATGCCTCACTCTGGTTGGCTGGGTCCCCCCATCTGCAAGATGGTGGGGACTGAGAGTTGTGCTTCACCTCGCCTCCCCCACCTGAGGGGTGGGGTTGGCAAAGGTGGGCACACCTCCCTGCCTCACTTGGTTTCCCCGCTGATTCTCCCGCCCAAAGAAGGGTCAGAACCGGTGGGGTCCAGTTGCTGGAAGCAGCAAAGGGCCTGGGGAAGCTCACAAAGGCGGCAAGCCTTTGAAGCTTCCCCTTTGTGGACCCTGCCCATCCTGGGGGAGGAGACTTGGCACCTCGTCCCAGGATGTGCATTGTTTCAGACCCCCGAGAGCTGCAGGCTCTCAACCCAGGGGTCCACAAACATGTCTGGTGGTGGCAGCTGGCGAGCAGCCACTCAGCCTGGACACTAGTGTTAGGTCGTTTTTTAGGGGGCATCTCTAAGATGCCCTCTGTGTGCATTTTTCATTAAACCCCACACTGGCATCAGTGTGGGTTTAATGTGCTGAGAAGTTGTATACCAAACTTCCTAGTTTTCAGTAAAGCCATTAGGGTACTGTGGAGTTCGTAATGACAAACTCCCAGCACCATATACTTTTAATGGCATTACTGCACTTACAATGTCTAAGAATTGGCTTAGACACTGTAGGGGTACAGGTCTCATGCACCTATACCCTCACCACTGGTATAGTGCACCCAGCTAGAGGGGTGGCTGACCTATGCCAGGGCAGTGGGTTGTAGGCATGTGAGAGGCACGTGGAGAGGTGTGGTGCAGCGGCCAGGGCAGCTGACTTCGGAGCACAGGGTTCACGGTTCGATCTCCGGCGGCAGCTCAGCTCAGCACCATGTGACTCTGGGCAATAGCTCACTTAATTTCCACGACGGCCCCCAGCGCCTTGAGACCCGTAAGGGTGAGTAGCTGCGCTATATAAAAACGGACTTACATTTTTTTACATTTGCATGGCACACATGGATGTGTGCCATGTTGTCAACTCTTCACTTTGTTCTGCACCAAAACACGCAGCCTGCAAAGCCATTGTGTGTGTGTAAAGGTACAGGATCTCTAAGGGTGGCACAATAAGTGCTGCATCCCTTAGGGGCCTTCCCTGGCCACAGTGCCCTTGGTACTTGTGGTACCATTTGCAAGGGACTGCCTGTGGCGAAAGAGTGCCAATTGGGTTTTGTCTTCAATGCAGTTTAGGGAAAGAACATAGGCCCTGGGTACCTGTTTGGCAGAGCCCAGGGCACACTCAGTCAAAATACATCAGCAGTTGAGCAAATCGTGGGGCAACCATGCAAAAAGAGGGCACTTTCTTATAGGGTCGAACTAGAATTCAAGGACAGTAAAAAGTGCTCAGAATTTGGAAGTGCTTCAGGACCATGAAAATAGTTGGAATGTGCAATACAATTAGAATTAACATAACAAAACATTGGGATGTCGATCCTGGTAACATGCCATGCCCTATGTCCATCCAACATGCCAGAGAGCCTGTTGCACATTGACTTCTGTAACAAACAGTGGTTGCTGGGTGCAGAATGTGGCCATGTGTGATGCCCTATGCCCAGCCCTATGCCCTCTCAGCATAGTGTGTATGCTCTTGGCCATGCACAGTGGTCTGGTAGAGTCACTGGAAGTGGTGTCTCACCACTGCCGGAGCCTGACCCAAAAACCTTTGGACCGATTGTTCACAGTATTTAGCATAGACCCAGGACATTGGGCACAGGGCTCAAAGCTCCTAAACCCACTGATTACAGCCTCTGAACTCCCCTCCATACTTAACATTCAACCATGCCCGCAAGCTCTGGAAAAAGGGCATTTCCTTTTGCAAAGCACAGTGCCCAGATCCCAGACCCCCATATACTACTGCTCGTGACATTGCGTAATAGGCTCTGGCCACATCAAGCACCCACTTCTTTACATCTTGAGCAAGCTGCCTACTGTGATATCAAGTCATGGCCTTTGGGCAATCTTTGGTTGGCCTATAGGGTAATCTGGCAGTGTCAAAAAGGCTGGTCTGACAGGTCAGATTGTAGGCTAATTTGTGGCTGTTTCTGAGCCTGTTTTATGTTCTGGTGGGTGGATTTTTACTGCTGGTTTCTGCGATTTTACAACAAACATTGCTTGCAGAAAGTAGAAATGAATGTAATTTCCCAAAACCTACAAAACGCCTATACAGGGTGTCTTTACAACTTAGAAATTATGCCGAACTCCAAATTTGGGCCACTTTTTTTAGCCATCTGATTCGCAAATGGGGGGCGCTTTTATTTTGTTGCCCAGGTGTATTTTCTGTCCTAGTCCGACCCTGCCTCTGACCACATCATGGACCAGCACCTATGCTCTCAGAACCTGCGGCACATAGTATGACACTAAAGGAATCCAATCATGCGCAGTTAATTATGGGATCATGCAGACTGTCTGCACTCAGGGGCATAGCGCAGGCCCCTGCAGTGCAGGGGGGCCCACAACTCTTCAGGTGCCCCCTAGCCTATTAGGGGAGGGCCCAATCAGGCCAAGGGCAATGAATATCTGAGATATAGGAGAGAGTCATCACATTCTGCATGGAGACCCGATCATTTTATGATACGCCACTGGCTGCACCGTCTGGTTTTTAAAGTCAGAAAGTATAGTTAGATAACAAAAAATATATAAAAGTTCTGTCTTTTCCCAGTATAGGCACTTCTAAGTAAAACCTTTGCTTTTTGTAAGTGTTTTGTGTGAACATTTTTGTAAAAACCACAGTGACAAAATGACAAGCCTAGAGCACTCAAACCAAAAATAGAGTTTAAAAACTAAGTAAATAATACATCTCGCACATCTAATCATGTTCTTCATAGCCCGGAAGTAATTTTCACACACAGTGTTCTTGCACATGCCTATGTCTAGGCAAAATATCTAGGAGAATTTAAAAACAGGATAAATTCAGAATTTGTTTTCCACCTCTTGAGCAAAATTACGGTTGGTTCACAGGTGACGGAAAATAAGAGCACTTCATGGGCTATGAAATGCAATTGCAGTAAGGTAATTACATTGGCCAGCCACTTGACAGTGCTCCTGTACTCAACCTACACATTAGTCCTCCTGCTACTCTATTGCTGGCACCACACACATGCTGGGGATGTTGCTTTCAAGTACTTTTATGGGCCAGGCAGTGTAATTATCTCAATAATGGTAACGCCATTTCCAGGCCATTAGTATTCCTCATTACTCGCAGTAAGAAATGCATGCATGCTACTAGGAGGAACAAGGAATATATCTACGGCATGCCATTCCAACTGCATTCTGGATTTTTGCTAACATGCAGCAGCCGGAAGCAAAACTAGTGAAAATGGGTGAAATTGTCTCTGGTTTGTAATCCTTCCAGAAGAAGAAATTTGCCCAGTTTCTGTACATGACTATGCTTGTAAATGCTGTCCTTCTGTGAATCTGACTGGCACTGTTCTATTATCCTGTTTCATACCCCAAAGCTGGTATGAAACCAAAGACAAATACTGTCCAGCATCATCTTCAGCAGTCTTTGTTTTGGACACTTACAGCTCTGCAGTAGCATGTTCTCCTTGGTCCTGCCTTTCCTGACCCACTGTGCATTTTTGCTTGTGATGCACCCTAATGACAAGGGGCTAGTGTAATGGGGTCAAAAGAACATTTCTGCTAAGACTTCCATTGTGAATTAGGCATCTGACAAATTTTGCAGATCACCCCTTGCCTATTAAGCTCTTCGGATCTTGAGGCAGCTTTAAAAACTCCCATATACGGGATACTGATTCAACTCTGGTACAGTGTGACAGGAATTAACAGATGCTGATTTTATTCCCCACCCCTCCTCGGGAGCTGAGTGAAGCACTATTAATAACTCCCTTTGTTCCCTCTGCTGGGGAGTAGAGTAATCAACTTGGCCCAGCAGGGTGACAAGAGGCCTAAGCCCTGATCCTGAGCTGAGCCAGAGAAATATGAAAATTCTGGATGACCCATAAAGTGTACATGTAGGATCTTAAGACCTGAGTATTCAAACAGGGTGCACTTGTTACTCCAGTGTCATGCCTTATGGGACTTTGTAGGCCTAAGGGAAGTGAAACTGCACAGTAAGGATGATTTCCCCCTATGTGTATAATACAGTGTCACTTCAGACAAAATAGTACACTATACTGACTTTACCTATGAGTGCCCACTAATATTATAAAGCCTATCCTAGGTTAACTTCTAACCCTGCAGAGTCCCCTCTCTTTCGCCAGGCTACCTGTGCGCAGTTACTGGGCTACACACAATAGTAGTCTCACACGCACAGCCCTAACATGTGTGCAAACACAAGTGCACACTTGTTCAGGTTTAACATGCCAAGTGCCCCTTACCCTTGCTGCGTCGCAGTAGCCTTATCATGAACGCACAGTGCATTTACCATTTAACTACAATGGGTGAGAGGCAGATAGTGAGACTCACCCACAGTAAAAAGTCCAAAACTGGGTGATCAAAAAATCAAAACATCTGGGTGTAGTAAATGGATGGAACCTAATTGCAATAAAAGGATTTTCTGTTTGAGTGTTTTTACTTTCACTTACCACCATGTTTTAGATGGTGGTGTGTGAAAGTAAAAAATGGCCATTTGCCCACCAACTCTATATAGGAAGGGTGGATAAATATTCAAACCTCTGATGGCCCTTCGTCCGTCAGGCTATTGGAGGAGTATGTCAGTGGTGGAGATGGAGTAGTCTTCATTGCTGACATACTTAAGTTCAACTCAACTCTAAATGAGGCAAGCAGAACTTCAGTTTGACAGAGAGGGTACTCCATCGCCATTGACATAGAGTACCCTCTTTGCCAAACTCTAAATCAGATCCCAAGTGTAAATCAAATGGTAGATTAGCACTGTGTCTGCTCAGTTTAAAAGACAGACAAAGTCTAAGTATAAAGTGAGTAAACAGACTAGCATAGAGCTAACGCCCTAAGAAGTAAGCCAAAGCACATGGAACATTTCCTAAAAACATAGGGCCTGATTTAGGTCTTGGCGGGACTCCCATCATCCCTCCGTGGTGGAGTTTAAAAGTACTCTGTTGCGCTGACAGATTTCCACCCAATGTACTTAGATGCGGGCTGACTTATCATCCGCGTTGACAGAGTGTTTTCTGCTGTGTAAGTGGCTCACCACTGTCGACGCTGTGGACTCCTCTGCTGGCTAACATTACTTCGTCACCGTCAGGTTGGCAGCATTGCGCCGAGCCTATTTAGGTTTCACAGGTGTGCTGGCATTGTACTAGGTGTGGATTGCTGATGGAAGGATTCCATTGTGGGACGCGTTCAATATTGTACTATTCCTGTGGCTTTTGGATGAATGCTAGCATCACACACCTGATGTGTTTTGACTAACTGTTTTCACCTCCATACCACACTATAAAACACACTCCATTTCAGACCATGGTCCTTTGCCATTCCACTGCAGCAGACATTGTTCCTGAGCACTTTTTCAGTCAAGTCAGATTTTCTTTTTGCTTTCTCTGTTTCTTGTTCATTTAGGGCCTCATTACGATGTCGGTCGGAAAGTTCTGAACGGCATTCGGTTCGTCCAAATCCGTGTCGGAAGCCTTGTTTCCGACCGACTCTGAAACATTTCGGACCATTCGATTACGAGGGTCGGACACCGTTCCGACTTTCCAACTCAGTTCCGACTCGCGTCTGAACGGCATTTGGAGAAACCGAGTTCGCTGGAGCCGACTCGTACTGCTCTACGGACCACATTTGTGACCGAGCGATTACGATGTCGGATTCGGACAGCTTTTCTGAATCGGTTCTCCGACATGGATCGGCTGTCGGAATCTGACTTTGGGAGCCCTTAGCAGGCCCCCTTCACCCGGAGGCCTCCATTTGGGGCCTGCGGGGGTACCCAATGGACTCCCCTTTCCAATCATGCACAGTGTGGCAGGCACCATGGGGTGCCCGCCACAGGGTGCACGGTTTTCCACAGCCACCCCATTCTTCAATGGGAGCCTGTTTTGTCGGTCGGAACACAGGCTCACATTGAAGTCAATG
This sequence comes from Calotriton arnoldi, assembly GCA_963921515.1. Lineage (NCBI taxonomy): Eukaryota > Metazoa > Chordata > Amphibia > Caudata > Salamandridae > Calotriton > Calotriton arnoldi. The sequence goes on along the minus strand of CAWUFW010006131.1, from coordinate 553,138 downwards.
GGAGTCTGACCGAACGGTGTTCGGAAACATCGTAATCGGTTAGACGGACTCCCCGAATCTGATTCGGTCGGAAACCATTCCAAGACCGAGTCGGTTGGGATGCTTTCAGAGCGACATCGTAATGAGGCACTTAGTCTTTTTTTATTTATTATCTTGTCGGTTATTAAGTTAATTTAAGTTTGTTTTTTCAGAATGGCAGGGAGGAGAAATCCCCGTTTCACTGAGAGAATTGCCAATCATGGTTGATGAAATTATTAGAGTAGAGCCACAATTGTTTGGAGCCAAAGTACAAAATACAACTATAGCTCAGAAAAGGCAAATGTAGGGCAGGACAGTTGACAGAGTGAAATCTGTAGCAAGCAACCTGCGCACACAGAAGGAAATTAGGAAGATGTGGAACGACCTGCAGGGGAGAGAGCATTCCCTGGCCTCCAAGCATCACCTGGAGGTCCAGAGGACTGGTGGTGGTTGTCCCAGCCCCCCTTACAACTTTATCCCTGGGAGGAGAAGGTCTTGTCGCTCCTCCATACTGAAGGTCTGACTGGAATCCCTGGTGGAGAGGAGACTGGTAAGTTATACTTTTGAATGTGCCACAAAACTTAAATTTCCTGTCCTTGCTTTTAATTTAGCTGTTGCTAATGTGTTTGGCACCTTTTCTAAACATATCAATCTATATATAATTTAGATATTTATTTTTCTTAGGACATTTGTAGCATTATAATTTTTTCTCACATTTTACTAATTGTTACTATGTTTAGTCAATATGTGTGTTTTTCTCCATGTTCTTTATTTATTTTTTGCCTTGTATATTTGAATGTATTTTGTTGTATTTAAGATTGCAGGTTTCAATCTCCATTAATTTTCACATGATGTAATGGTGCTTGTGAGAGTTTTTTTTACCTAATAACATATTTCATATATATATATATATATATACATATATATATATATATATATATATATATATATATATATATATATATGTATATATATATATATATATATATGTATATATATATATATATATATTATCTACTGGCGGTCGCCAGTAGATAGTTATAGTTACAACCTATTATCCATAGGAAATCTGCGACATTCTATTTGAAATAACTCTCTTGCCGGTTGACGTATCTTCGCAAAATTTTCAAACTTTATGGCCTGCTCCGGTCCGCTCCTACCCTGAAAGTCTCGGGGGATTCGTCAAGCGGGGGCCGAGAAAAAAGGGGGGACCCAAAACGCGTTTTCCCCATGCAATTTTCCATAGGAAACTTTAGACACGGCTACAGCCCGAACTGCTGAACGGAATTACACCAAATTTGGCAAAGAGGTAGTTCTTGGTTCAGAAAGAACCCTTTTTGTTAAATGGTGTAAATCCGTTCAGTAGTTGCTGAGAAAATCAAAAGTAAAAAGATAGTGATATCTATGGCCGAGTAGGGTCCGCGTACCCTCAGCGCACCCTGCGCGCACCGTCCCGATCGCGAGCTGCATGTTAATTGGCTGTCAGCTGGCTGTCAACATTCCGATTCAGGAAATGTTGGCAGCCATTTTGTCCCTCGGTAGAACCGAGGGACAGAAACAAGTGCGCAAAGCGCACAAAGGGGGCAGGGTAGAAACACCCTGCCCCCTAGGTTTGCTCAGGGGGTCCCACAAGGACCCCCTGGGCAAAAAATAATAATTAATTTTTTTAAAAAAAATCGGCAGGATGCGCTCAGGGTGCGCGAATCCTGCCGAAAAAAAGAAAATCGAAGCGCGGTCTCCCGCGCTTCGATTGTATTTTGCCCCCGGGTGGCCCAAGTCCCGGGGGCATGGTGGGGGATAATTTAATGTGTGGGGGCCTCAAGGGCCCCCAAGCCCCGGGGAACGCCACCCCCGGGGCTTTTTTTAAATGGTGCGGGAGGGCTCTGAGCCCTCCGCAGCCCCGGGGACCACCACCTCCCCGGGGCTTTTTTTTAATAAATTGAAAAACCTGTGTGGGGGGGCTCCAGCCCCCACACGCCCGGGGACCGCCACCTCCCGGGGCACTAAACATTTAAATATGGGGGTCCGTTACGGACCCCAGAGCCCCGGGGACCACCACCTCCCCGGGGCTGTGAACTGAATGGGAGGGGGGCCGCGCGGCCCCCTCCTGGAGCCTGTGGTGGCCCTGGGGACCGCCACCCCCAGGGCCGGCTCCTGCAGTGTCCCGGGGTGCCTACCCCGGGACACTGTAGTTTGCTATGGCAGGACGGGAGCCTCGCGGCTCCCGTCCTGTCATAGCAAACTGCTTTGGATATTGGAAGAGAGAGCAGGGAAACGTGCTCTCTCTTCCAATATCCAAAGCACATTGCTTTCCACATGGGGAGCTGCATCTTAGCAGCTCCCCATGTGGAAAAGCAATGCCGGCTCCCAAGGGACACGGGGAGCCGGCGGGACTGTGGGGGGATTGGGGACCCCCCCACAGTCCCCAACGGAGAGGGCCAGCCCCATGAGATGGGGTCCCCGGGGCAAGTAGTGGCCCGGGAGGGGGCCACGCGGCCCCCTCCCCAAAGTTTAAAAAAATAAATAAATTTAAAAAAAGGGTATGGCCGGCCCCGGGGATGGGGTCCCCGGGGCCTTAAATGGCCAGAGGAGGGGGCCACGCAGCCCCCTCCAAAGAATAAAACAAAAATCGAGGCCATGCCCCGGGGATGGGGTCCCCGGGGCCAATACAGGCCCAGGGAAGGGGGGCCACGCGGCCCCCTTCCCGTTTTTTTTTTTAAAATAAAAATTTAAAAAAAGGGGTAAGGCCTTGGGGGATGGGGTCCCCAGGGCCCAAAAACAGGAAAAAGGAAGGGGGGCCACACAGCCCCCCTTCAGGGGACAAAAAAAATAAAAAAAAATAAAAACGATCGGGCCCGCAGGCCCCGCCCCCTTCCTTCACCACTCTGCAAACGCGCCCCCTGGCGCGTTTGCAGAGGGGGAACAAATTCCCCTTGAATACTGGGGGTCCCTGGTGGCCAACTAGCCCACCAGGAACCTCCAGTATGCGCCAGGGAGCTGCCTTGCAGAGAGGTGTACAGAGGCCACGCCCCTTTTACACCTCTCTGCAACGCAGCTCTGTGGTGCTTTTGGAGGTATATGGTGGGCTAGTTGGACTCCGGGGACCCTCAGGATTGAAGGGGACTTAATCCCCCAACTTAAAACGCGCCACGGGCGCGTTTGCACAGTGGTGAAGGGAGGGGCGGGGCTTCAGGTGACATGTGTGCAAACAGGCCCCGTGGCGCGTTTTAAGATGGGGAATTAAATCCCTTCAATCCTGAGGGTCCCTGGGGCCAACTAGCCCAACAGGTACATCCAGAAAGCGCCACAGAGCTGCGTTGCAGAGAGGTGTAAAAGGGGTGTGGCCTCTCTACACGTCTCTGCAACGCAGCCCCTGGCGCATATTGGAGGTTCCTGGTGGGCTAGTTGGCCCCTAGGGACCCTCAGGATTCAAGGGGACTTAATCCCCCAACTTAAAACGCGCCACGGGGCGCGTTTGCACAGATGTCACCTCAGGCCCCGCCCCCTTCCTTCACCATTGTGCAAATATTCTTCTAAAATCATCCGAAATACGAATTCCGATTTACTCACCTGTTATAAGGAGAGACCTCAGTGATGCATCTTTCAGCCCAGTACTGGTCCTGAAAAGTAATTTTAACCGTACTTACCAGTAACTTGAATTTCCTTCCCTAGGATATCATTGCATTGCTTTTTGCTGAAAAAGTTTCTAAGTGTTGATTTTTGAAACATACAAATATTCCTCTAAAATCAGCCGAAATACGAATTCCGATTTACTCACCTGTTATAAGGAGAGACCTCAGTGCTGTATCTTTCAGCCCAGTACTGGTCCTGAAAAGTAATTTTAACCGTACTTACCAGTAACTTGAATTTCCTTCCATAGGCTAACATTGACTGGTTTCACTTGGAAATTCTTCTAAGTGTGGAGTTTTGGAACTTTAAAATATTCCTCTAAAATCAGCCGAAATACGAATTCCGATTTACTCACCTGTTATCAGGAGAGACCTCAGTGCTGCATCTTTCAGCCCAGTACTGATCCTCAAAAGTAATTTTAACCGTACTTACCAGTAACTTGAATTTCCTTCCTGCTTTTTGCTGAAAAAGTTTCTAAGTGTTGTTTTTTGAAACATACAAATATTCCTCTAAAATCAGCCGAAATCCGAATTCTGATTTACTCACCTGTTATCAGGAGAGACCTCAGTGCTGCATCTTTCAGCCCAGTACTGGTCCTGAAAAGTAATTTTAATCGTACTTACCGGTAACTTGAATTTCCTTCATAGGCTAACATTGACTGGTTTCACTTGGAAATTCTTCTAAGTGTGGAGTTTTGGAACTTTATAATATTCCTCTAAAATCAACGAAAGTAGGAATTCCAATTTACTCACCTGTTATCAGGAGAGAACCCAGTGCTGCATCTTTTAGCCCAGCACTGACCCTGAAAAGTAATTTTAACCGTACTTACCAGTAACTTATATTTTCTTCCATAGGAATCCATTGTCTGGTTTTCAGCAGAAAAGTTTCAAAGTGTCGATTTTCACAAACTACAAATATTCCTAAAAAATCGCCTGTATGACTTAAACGCATTCTTTCAACTGTTTACAGGAGATGCACCAGTGCTGGATCCAGTAACGGAGTAAGAAAAAGTAACGATAACAGTTTTTACCTTCTAAGTGAATTTCCTTCCATAGGATAACATTGGTGATTCTATGAGAAAAAGTTTCAAAGTGTCAACTTTTAAAATACAATAATATTCCTTAAAAATCACGACTGTAACCAAAACGCTTTTACTCAACTGTTTACAGGAGATGTCCCAGGACTGAATCTAGGATCCAGTCCTGTGGTTAGAAAAGTAATCCATAAAGTAACTAATTGCATTTAACTAGAAATTCACATTGAGCTGAATGTTGCATTGTGTTTGAAAATGTGTTGCCCAACTGTAACTACTGTACTTAAAAGTCTATTGCCTATGTGCAAAGTATTTAAACTAAAGTAATTCATTCTAAGAAAGTATTTTTTGTAATGTAATGTATAATGTAATTACAATGTAATTTAAAAAATAAAATATGTAAAAAAAATTGTTTCTAAAAATGTAGTAAATCAGTATGAAAAAAATGTATATAACAATTAATACATTTAAAAATTGTCATTTACAAAACCTTTGAAATTCACTGAAAAACCGTAGGTTTCAGACATGTTATAGTTACAAATTAGCATTTAAAAAACCTTTGAAATTCACTGAAAAAACCATAGGTTTCAGGGACGTTATAGTTACAAATTAGCATTTAAAAAACCTTTGAAATTCACTGAAAAAACCATAGGTTTTAGGGACAGTTATAGTTAGTTGGACATTGCACTCGTACAAAACCCGTGAAATTCCCCCGTTATAGTTAGTCCAGCTAACTATAACTCGCGCCCGCAATGCACTGCTGATGACGTCACATATTACATCACTCATGACATGGTCAGTGGCATCACTGATGACATCACTGATGACATCTCAAATGACATCACTGATGACATCACTGATGACATCATCCATGTGATAATTTCATGCATCTTCTCACACCCTAATATAACCTTTGATACACCCACTCTAAATTACAGACTGCCATTCGCAAAACCATAGACACTCCAACACCAATAACTACATACCCACTCACTGATTCTTAGGTCTACGCACACATCCACTCACTCACCCGTACAGTCACTCATACTTACGGTCACTCAGTACAGGACTATCATATGCACTCATACTCCTATATAGACACTCAAACACCGCCACTCATCCATAGAGGTACTCACACACCTAGTCAGTCATGCAAATAATTAAACACACTACCATTTACTCACCTATACAGTTATACACACACCAGCTCACTTACTCATACAAATACTAGCACATTCTTACGCTCTTATACAATCACTGATACAAGCACACACTCATCCATACAGCCACTATCACAATCACTCACTCTCGCTTATAGCTATTTATATACTCCAACACACATATATACTGCCTTTCACATATGTAGTTACTCACACATGTACCACTGGGACATACATTCACTCACTAACACACTCTTACACACACTTACCCACCCATACAGTCTATCACAGATGCACTCTTGAAACCATCCACCCAGTGAATCACCCACTCACACATCTATGCACAGAGTCGCACACACCCCTCCCACACAAACACTCAGGCACCCATACAGATACTCACACAAGCATTCAATAACTCATATAGACACTCATGTAGCTATTCACAAACACATGCAGCCACTTACACAGCAACAGACAGACGGATACAGACATTCACCCAGTTTAGTCACTAACCCATGCATTCAGTAAGATACGTTAAATCACTCACTTATACAGTCAGTCACGCACCTACTAAATCATCCATACAGACACTTACACACCCACTCATTCTTCAATACGTCTTTTCCTATATATATTAAAAATATTTAAACTTTACAGAAACACACAGTCACTGGATGATGTCATCAGTGATGTCATTTGAGATGTCATCAGTGATGTCATCAGTGATGTCACTGACCATGTCATGAGTGATGTAATATGTGACGTCATCAGCAGTGCATTGCGGGGCGCGAGTTATAGTTAGCTGGACTAACTATAACGGGGGAATTTCACGGGTTTTGTACGAGAGCAATGTCCAACTAACTATAACTGTCCCTAAAACCTATGGTTTTTTCAGTGAATTTCAAAGGTTTTTTAAATGCTAATTTGTAACTATAACGTCCCTGAAACCTATGGTTTTTTCAGTGAATATATATATATATATATATATATATATATATGTTTCCAAAAGTTCCCCCAGAGATGAGGCCGCACTCCAGAGCAGGTAAGTGTCACCACTTTTATTATTTAACAGGCTGATTCACACCCCGTAATGGTGCCCCCCTGGCCTGACGCGTTTCGAGGACTCAATCCTCTTCCTCAGAGGCCAGAAACACGAGCAGTCAGTATCGCGTACATCTGCACTGTCCTCGCACGCTTTTAATTCAATTCTAATTGGCCTCTGGTGTGCCGTTTCACAATGCTTGCTGGGACCTGCAGTTTTATTACGCTCCTTTCATCCCTCCAGTGGGTCGAGTGCTCGTGCAAGATGAAGGGGCCAATCCTCAGCTCTCCATTAAGCCCCCGAGTGAGACGCAGCCAGTTCAATCATATATCCTGCTCCGCCGATCACAAAGGAATTGGTTCCCTGCGCAGACCAGCCCAGTCCAATGGCGGTGCGTCGCCTCCACGGCCTGGCAGCGCCGTGATTACTTGTTTCCAAAAGTTCCCCCAGAGATGAGGCCGCACTCCAGAGCAGGTAAGTGTCACCACTTTTATTATTTAACAGGCTGATTCACACCCCGTAATGGTGCCCCCTGGCCTGACGCGTTTCGAGGACTCAATCCTCTACCTCAGAGGCCAGAAACACGAGCAGTCAGTATCGCGTACATCTGCACTGTCCTCGCACGCTTTTAATTCAATTCTAATTGGCCTCTGGTGTGCCGTTTCACAATGCTTGCTGGGACCTGCAGTTTTATTACGCTCCTTTCATCCCTCCAGTGGGTCGAGTGCTCGTGCAAGATGAAGGGGCCAATCCTCAGCTCTCCAATAAGCCCCTGAGTGAGACGCAGCCTGTTCAATCATATATCCTGCTCCGCCGATCACAAAGGAATTGGTTCCCTGCGCAGACCAGCCCAATCCAATGGCGGTGCGTCGCCTCCACGGCCTGGCAGCGCCGTGATTACTTGTTTCCAAAAGTTCCCCCAGAGATGAGGCCGCACTCCAGAGCAGGTAAGTGTCACCACTTTTATTATTTAACAGGCTGATTCACACCCCGTAATGGTGCCCCCTGGCCTGACGCGTTTCGAGGACTCAATCCTCTTCCTCAGAGGCCAGAAACACGAGCAGTCAGTATCGCGTACATCTGCACTGTCCTCGCACGCTTTTAATTCAATTCTAATTGGCCTCTGGTGTGCCGTTTCACAATGCTTGCTGGGACCTGCAGTTTTATTACGCTCCTTTCATCCCTCCAGTGGGTCGAGTGCTCGTGCAAGATGAAGGGGCCAATCCTCAGCTCTCCATTAAGCCCCCGAGTGAGACGCAGCCTGTTCAATCATATATCCTGCTCCGCCGATCACAAAGGAATTGGTTCCCTGCGCAGACCAGCCCAGTCCAATGGCGGTGCGTCGCCTCCGCGGCCTGGCAGCGCCGTGATTACTTGTTTCCAAAAGTTCCCCCAGAGATGAGGCCGCACTCCAGAGCAGGTAAGTGTCACCACTTTTATTATTTAACAGGCTGATTCACACCCCGTAATGGTGCCCCCCTGGCCTGACGCGTTTCGAGGACTCAATCCTCTTCCTCAGAGGCCAGAAACACGAGCAGTCAGTATCGCGTACATCTGCACTGTCCTCGCACGCTTTTAATTCAATTCTAATTGGCCTCTGGTGTGCCGTTTCACAATGCTTGCTGGGACCTGCAGTTTTATTACGCTCCTTTCATCCCTCCAGTGGGTCGAGTGCTCGTGCAAGATGAAGGGGCCAATCCTCAGCTCTCCATTAAGCCCCCGAGTGAGACGCAGCCTGTTCAATCATATATCCTGCTCCGCCGATCACAAAGGAATTGGTTCCCTGCGCAGACCAGCCCAGTCCAATGGCGGTGCGTCGCCTCCACGGCCTGGCAGCGCCGTGATTACTTGTTTCCAAAAGTTCCCCCAGAGATGAGGCCGCACTCCAGAGCAGGTAAGTGTCACCACTTTTATTATTTAACAGGCTGATTCACACCCCGTAATGGTGCCCCCTGGCCTGACGCGTTTCGAGGACTCAATCCTCTTCCTCAGAGGCCAGAAACACGAGCAGTCAGTATCGCGTACATCTGCACTGTCCTCGCACGCTTTTAATTCAATTCTAATTGGCCTCTGGCGTGCCGTTTCACAATGCTTGCTGGGACCTGCAGTTTTATTACGCTCCTTTCATCCCTCCAGTGGGTCGAGTGCTCGTGCAAGATGAAGGGGCCAATCCTCAGCTCTCCATTAAGCCCCCGAGTGAGACGCAGCCTGTTCAATCATATATCCTGCTCCGCCGATCACAAAGGAATTGGTTCCCTGCGCAGACCAGCCCAGTCCAATGGCGGTGCGTCGCCTCCACGGCCTGGCAGCGCCGTGATTACTTGTTTCCAAAAGTTCCCCCAGAGATGAGGCCGCACTCCAGAGCAGGTAAGTGTCACCACTTTTATTATTTAACAGGCTGATTCACACCCCGTAATGGTGCCCCCCTGGCCTGACGCGTTTTGAGGACTCAATCCTCTTCCTCAGAGGCCAGAAACACGAGCAGTCAGTATCGCGTACATCTGCACTGTCCTCGCACGCTTTTAATTCAATTCTAATTGGCCTCTGGTGTGCCGTTTCACAATGCTTGCTGGGACCTGCAGTTTTATTACGCTCCTTTCATCCCTCCAGTGGGTCGAGTGCTCGTGCAAGATGAAGGGGCCAATCCTCAGCTCTCCATTAAGCCCCCGAGTGAGACGCAGCCTGTTCAATCATATATCCTGCTCCGCCGATCACAAAGGAATTGGTTCCCTGCGCAGACCAGCCCAGTCCAATGGCGGTGCGTCGCCTCCACGGCCTGGCAGCGCCGTGATTACTTGTTTCCAAAAGTTCCCCCAGAGATGAGGCCGCACTCCAGAGCAGGTAAGTGTCACCACTTTTATTATTTAACAGGCTGATTCACACCCCGTAATGGTGCCCCCCTGGCCTGACGCGTTTCGAGGACTCAATCCTCTTCCTCAGAGGCCAGAAACACGAGCAGTCAGTATCGCGTACATCTGCACTGTCCTCGCACGCTTTTAATTCAATTCTAATCATCCATACAGACACTTACACACCCACTCATTCTTCAATACGTCTTTTCCTATATATATTAAAAATATTTAAACTTTACAGAAACACACAGTCACTGGATGATGTCATCAGTGATGTCATTTAAGATGTCATCAGTGATGTCATCAGTGATGTCACTGACCATGTCATGAGTGATGTAATATGTGACGTCATCAGCAGTGCATTGCGGGGGCGCGAGTTATAGTTAGCTGGACTAACTATAACGGGGGAATTTCACGGGTTTTGTACGAGTGCAATGTCCAACTAACTATAACTGTCCCTAAAACCTATGGTTTTTTCAGTGAATTTCAAAGGTTTTTTAAATGCTAATTTGTAACTATAACGTCCCTGAAACCTATGGTTTTTTCAGTGAATATATATATATATATATATATATATATATATATATATATATATATATCAAAGCTCCAAGGTTCCCACCAGTTTGAGACGCACTCTGACATCCACTACAGCAACCTTCATGAGGTAAGACGCACCACCCGGAAATTTGGGGCCACGGAGCTCCGAATCACGGAGTCTCAATGTGGAGGCATCCATTGAGGATTGACAAGCCGGAGGAGCGAGTGGAGGCCCATTGGTGGGCTTGGAATGTTTCAGACAGCGGCACATAACTAAGGCACACACTACAAGACCCACAAACCAACGCAGACTCATTTGAGTCCCCCTTGGAGGGCTCATATCATAAGTGGGAGGTGTGGCCTTTATGCCAAATTGACTGTCGCGCCTCTGAAGAGTGCAATGAGCACGAAACGCGTCAGGCGTGAATCGACAGACATGCTGTAAACTGGATCCGCCCGCTGATCCGGCTTTTACCTCATGAAGGTTGCTGTAGTGGATGTCAGAGTGCGTCTCAAACTGGTGGGAACCTTGGAGCTTTGATTTACAACGCGGCCTCCCAGCCGCGGGAGACGCACCACCCGGAAATTTGGGGCCACGGGGCTCCGAATCACGGAGTCTCAATGTGGAGGCATCCATTGAGGATTGACAAGCCGGAGGAGCGAGTGGAGGCCCATTGGTGGGCTTGGAATGTTTCAGACAGCGGCACATAACTAAGGCACACACTACAAGACCCACAAACCAACGCAGACTCATTTGAGTCGCCCATTGGAGGGCTCATATCATAAGTGGGAGGTGTGGCCTTTATGCCAAATTGACTGTCGCGCCTCTGAAGAGTGCAATGAGCACGAAACGCGTCAGGCGTGAATCGACAGGCATGCTGTAAACTGGATCCGCCCGCCAATCCGGCTTTTACCTCATGAAGGTTGCTGTAGTGGATGTCAGAGTGCGTCTCAAACTGGTGGGAACCTTGGAGCTTTGATTTACAACGCGGCCACCCAGCCGCGGGAGACGCACCACCCGGAAATTTGGGGCCACGGGGCTCCGAATCACGGAGTCTCAATGTGGAGGCATCCATTGAGGATTGACAAGCCGGAGGAGCGAGTGGAGGCCCATTGGTGGGCTTGGAATGTTTCAGACAGCGGCACATAACTAAGGCACACACTACAAGACCCACAAACCAATGCAGACTCATTTGAGTCGCCCATTGGAGGGCTCATATCATAAGTGGGAGGTGTGGCCTTTATGCCAAATTGACTGTCGCGCCTCTGAAGAGTGCAATGAGCACGAAACGCGTCAGGCGTGAATCGACAGGCATGCTGTAAACTGGATCCGCCACCGATCCGGCTTTTACCTCATGAAGGTTGCTGTAGTGGATGTCAGAGTGCGTCTCAAACTGGTGGGAACCTTGGAGCTTTGATATATATATATATATATATAACCTACTGGCGGTCGCAAGTAGGTAGTTATAATTAGGACCTAGTTTCCATAGGAAAAGTGTTTTTTGTTTTCCCAATAACTTTGGCGCCGTTTGACGAATCTTCGCGAAATTTTGAAAACTAGTGGCCCACTCCGGTCAGCTCTTGTCTTGAAAGTTTCGGGGTGATTCGTCAAGCGGGGGCCGAGAAAAAAGGGGGGTCCCAAAACACGTTTTCCCCATGTTCATTTCCATAGGAAACTTTAGACAAAGCTACAGCCCGAACTGCTGAACGGAATTACACCAAATTTGGCAAAACGGTAGCTCTTGGTTCAGAAAGAGTCCTTTTGATAAATGGGGCTTATGTTAATTGGATGGGGGGTCCTCGGGCCCCTCCAAGCCCCGGAGACCGCCACGTCCCCGGAGCTTTTAATAATAAATAGTGGGTGGGGGGCTCAAGCCTCCCCACACTGCCCCGGGGTCCACCACCTCCCCGGGGCACTAAAAATTGAAATTCGGGGTCTGTTACGGACCCCCAAACCCCGGGGACCACCACCTCCCCGGGGCTTTAGAAATGTTGGGAGGGGGCCGCGCGGCCCCCTCCAGGAGCCCTTGATGGGCCTGAGGACCGCCACCCCCCAGGGCCGGCTCCTGCAATGTCCCGGGGTGCCCACCCCCGGGACATTGCTGTTTGCAATGCTCCCGCCCTGTTATTGCAAACGCTGCTTTGCTTGATTGAAGCGAGAGCAGGAAAACCTGCTCTCGCTTCAATGAAGCAAAGCAGGATTGCTTTTGGGCAAGGGGAGCTGCATGTTAGGAGCTCCCCTTGCTCAAAAGCAATGCCGGCTCCCACAGGAGGCAGGGAGCCGGCGGGACAGTGGGGGCACTGGGGTCCCCAACGTGAGGCCATGCCCCGGGGGATGGGGTCCCCAGGGCCAAAAATGGCTCGGGAGGGGGGGCCACTCAGCCCCTCTCCCTTTTTATTATAAAAAAAAAATGAATTGGGCATACCACGGGGGATGGGGTCCCTGGGGCGTATATAAATTGATGGAAGTGGACGTTTTTTGGGGGGCAAAATTTTGGAGTCGCGATCCTAGCGCGGCGCTCAGCGCGGCCCCTAGTGTGAACGCGATGGGTGCACGGCTCTCAGTGCGGCCCCCTAGTGTAAACGCGATGGGTGCGCAGCGCTCAGCGCAGCCCTTAGTGTGAACGCGATGGGTGCGTGGCTCTCAGCGCGGCCCCCTAGTGTAAACGCGATGGGTGCCCGGCTCTCAGCGCGGCCCCCTAGTGTAAACGCGATGGGTGAGCGGTTTCTAAAGGCGCGATGGGTGCGCGACTCCAAGCAAAAACAATTAAGATTTTTTTTAACTAAAAGTTGGTTATATGTTTGGTTATTGGGTGGCTCTAAAAAGAGCCCTTGTTTTGAATGGGAGATTGTTGTAGCTAAATGTAAGTGCGGATGCAGAGCTTCAGGTTATTGAGAAACACTCTGTTGCCTTGATCAGTGAAGTGCACTTCATCACTTCTGTAGATGTCATCCAAATGGAAACATAGATTGTTGTTATAGATGGAGCCCATCCTATGGTCTCTGAGGTAAGCGGAAACAGCTTTATTGACATTTTTTCTAGCTTTCTCAATCTGTGGACAGAATTGATTGGACCACTTCCATTTCTGTCTTTGGCATATGTTAGAGTATACAAAGACAGTTTGGGGGAAAAGCAACATCAATTCTGCAAAGGTGTTCTTCATTAGCATTTCCAGACCAACCCCAGTCAATGTGCCTAGGTCATTGCCACCACAGTGCAGAATCATGAGGTTAGGGGGTTGGAGATGTAAAAAGGTTTTAACCAAAGGCTTCAATTGGTGCCACTTTAATCCTCTTTGTCCAATCCATTTAATGTCCACATTTTGCAAAGCTAGATCTTTGTCAATACCTCTGCGTTCAGCATACCTTTTGCACCAGAAAACATAGCTGTGTCCCACAATCCACACTCTAAGCATCTTGAAGGGAAGTCTGGATATAATGAAAAGATGTCTGTAGCTGAGGCACTCAGTTGGTAGAATGAGAGGTATGTAAAATGGTGGACAAGATGCAGTTTTTAAAAAAGAAGAGAATTGATTGGCTGTTTAAGAACATTCTATATTTAAAAATAGGGTGCATTTTTCTTTTAAAAAAAAGCATTTTTCTTATTGGTTAGTTAAAAATGTTTGAAAGGTACAACAGAAAGGATTAGATCATATTTTGCCAAGTCAACCACACCTGCTGTTTGTATTTGCAACATTGTGTGGTGAACTTGAAAATATGGTGAACTTGTGACCTGTGAGTTCAGTTGAATGTTCCATGAACTGTTGCTATGGAAACTGGCTTTAAGCAGAATGGGGGTAGGGTTAAAAGTTAACTGTGCTTTTAAAATATGAAATTTTAATATATATATATATATAAGTAATATTTTTTTCAATGGTTTTTCCTAAGTCAGTTCTATCTTTGTGGTGTTTAATTAAAAAATAGTGTTAAATTTATTTGCTATATCTTTTTGAACTCCCGTCCAACTGCGCGACTCCATCGCGGTGGTGTACGATGGGGTCGCGATTTCAAAAAAATGTAGAAACAGTTTGGACACCTTTAGAAGTCAGTTGCTAAGGGTTATTATGTGTAACCAATAGAAATGTGTTTAACAATTTGAAAAAATCTGGGAAGCAATGTGATTTGTTACTTATGTGTATTTGTGTGGAGAAAGAGAGAGAAACCTTACCATTACTGGTTTTACCTTGCTGAGTCTGGTGCATTATATTGATTGTGTGTAAAAGAAAATCCTGTCAGAGTTTGTGAAATTTTAAATTCATCACATTTATATGCAATGTGAGTTATACATTTGTGAGGTTTATTTTTTAAATTTTAACATTATTCAAAAAGTGTGTTGTTTGAAATATATTATTAAATGTAGAGATGTATATTGTAGTTTGTTTGATTGGACTTAAATGTTGTTTAAAAAAACAAAATTTGTACAGTAATATGTGTATTTTTTTTAAATGACTACTGATGTTCATATAAGATGTGATTAATTAGGTTAGTTTTTTAAGTCTGTACAAAGGTATAGTTGAATGATGCCACATAATTTTAGATAGTTGGTTGAAGATGCAGCACAAATGTGTAGTTTGAAAGATGTTCATATAGGTTGTTATTACTTAAGTTTATTTTTAATAGTCAGAAATAAGGTATACTTAAATGATGCTACATAATTATACAGAAAAAGATGAAGATGGAGCATAAAAAAGTGGTATAAACATTGGAGACATAAGGTGCTGTTAATTAGGCTTCTTTTTCTAGTCTGAACAAATCAATCAATCAATCAATCAATCATGTCACTTATAAAGCGCACTACATACCCGCGAGGGTCTCAAGGCGCTGGGGGAAGAGGGGGGTGGTGCTGTTACTGATCGAAGAGCCAGGTCTTGAGGAGTCTTCTGAAGGCCAGTAGGTCTTGGGTCTGTCGGAGGTTGGTGGGGAGGGTGTTCCAGGTCTTGGCGGCGAGGTGGGAGAAGGATCTGCCGCCGGCGGTCATATTCCGGATGCGGGGGACTGTGGCGAGGGCGAGGCTGGTCGAGCGGAGCTGGCGGGTGGGGGTGTAGAAGCTGAGTCGTCTGTTGAGGTAGGCTGGTCCGGAGTTGTGGAGTGCTTTGTGTGCGTGGGTGAGGAGCTTGAAGGTTATCCTCTTGTTGACAGGGAGCCAGTGCAGGTCTCTCAGGTGGGGTGTGATGTGGCTGCGTCGGGGGATGTCGAGGATAAGACGTGCAGAGGCGTTCTGGATGTGTTGCAGCCGTCTCAGGAGCTTAGCCGTCGTTCCTGCGTAGAGGGCGTTTCCGTAAACAAAGGTATAGTTCAATGATGCCACATAATTTAGGATACAAGGGTGAAGATGTAGAATAAAAGTGTGGTTTTTAAAATGCACATAAAAGGTGTTGTTAATTAGCCTTCTTTGTTTAAGTCTGTTGAGAGGTATAGTTTTATGATGTCGCATATTTGTAGATAGATTGGTGAAGATGTAGCTCAAATATTAACTATCACATATTATTCTTGCAGGCATGTTGTACTTATCTACTTAACTAAATAATATGTAATGACTCATCTATGTGTTCAGAATGTATTTATACAGTTATATGTATGGTTAGTGAACTATTTAGAGGCTGCCTGACCAATTAGAGGAGTGCAAAGGTAGTGACCAGGTGATTTTAAAGTTACATGAGTAATGATTGACTGATTCCATAATCTGCAATCACCCAGCTAGTATCTAAGCAGTCATGAAATCACTCCGCCACTACCCAAGCCCTTATAATATCACCCAGGCACTCTCCTTGCAGTACTCTAATCATCCTGTCAGTACCCATGTACTCATGCAATGACCCAGGCAGTAACCATGCACTGCTACAATCACCTGTGCACTACCCATACAATCCTGTAACCGCCTAGACACTGCTCATTCACACCTTCAATTACCCAGGAAGTACACATGCAGTGCAGCAATACCCCTGTCACTCCCCATGCACTCCTCCAAATGACCCAGCCAGTACCATGTACTTATCCAATCACTCCGCCAATACTCAAGCACTTATAAATTCACCAGGCACTCTCCTTGCAGTACTCTAATCATCCAGTTAGTTCCCATGTACTCATGCAATGACCCAGGCAGCAACCATGCACTGCTACAATCACCTGTGCACTACTCATACAATCCTCTAACCGCCTAGACACTGCTCATTCACACCTTCAATTACCTAGGTAGTACCAATGCAGTCCAGCAATTCCCCTGTCACTCCCCGTGCACTCCTCCAATCAGCCAGCCAGTGCCCTGTACTTATCCAATCACTGCACCAATACCCAAACACTTATAAATTCACCATGCACTCTCCTTGCAGTACTCTAATCATCCAGTCAGTACCCATGTACTCATGCAATGACCCAGGCAGTAACCATGCACTGCTAAAATCACCTGTGCACTACCCATACAATCCTTTAACCGCCTAGACACTGCTCATTCACACCTTCAATTACCCAGGTAGTACCCATGCAGTGCAGCAATACCACTGTCACTCCCCGTGCACTCCTACAAATGACCCAAACAGTACCATGTACTTATCCAATCACTCCGCCAATACCCAAGCACTTATAAATTCACCATGCACTCTCCTTGCAGTACTCTAATCATCCAGTCAGTACACATGTACTTAGGCAATGACCCAGGCAGTAACCATGCACTGCTACAATCACCTGTGCACTACTCATACAATCCTCTAACCGCCTAGACACTGCTCAGTCACACCTTCAATTACATAGGTAGTACCCATGCAGTCCAGCAATCCCCTTGTCACTCCCCGTGCACTCCTCCAATCAGCCAGCCAGTACCATGTACTTATCCAATCACTGCGCCAATACCCAAGCACTTAAAAATTCACCATGCACTCTCCTTGCAGTACTCTAATCATCCAGTCAGTACACATGTACTTATGCAATGACCCAGGCAGTAACCATGCACTGCTACAATCACCTGTGCACTACTCATACAATCCTCTAACCGCCTAGACACTGCTCATTCACACCTTCAATTACCCAGGTAGTAGCCATGCAGTCCAGGAATCACCCTGTCACTCCCTGTGCACTCCTCCAATCACCCAGCCAGTACCATGTACTAATCCAATCACTCGCCAATACCCAAGCACTTATAAATTCATCCAGGCACTCTCCTTGCAGTTCTCTAATCATCCAGTCAGTACCCATGTACTCATGCAATGACTCAGGCAGTAACCATGCACTAATACAATCACCTGGGCACTACCCATTCAATCCTGTAACCGCCTAAATACTGCTCATTCACACCTTCAATTACCCAGGTAGTACCCATGCAGTGCAGCAATACCCCTGTCACTCCCCATGCACTCCTCCAAATGACCCAGGCAGTACCATGTACTTATCCAATCACTCCGCCAATACTCAAGCACTTATAAATTCACCATGCACTCTCCTTGCAGTACTCTAATCATCCAGTCAGTACCCATGTACTCATGCAATGACCCAGGCAGTAACCATGCACTGCTACAATCACCTGTGCACTACTCATACAATCCTCTAACCGCCTAGACACTGCTCATTCACACCTTCAATTACCTAGGTAGTACCCATGCAGTCCAGCAATCCCCCTGTCACTCCCCGTGCACTCCTCCAATCAGCCAGCCAGTCCCCTGTACTTATCCAATCACTGCACCAATACCCAAGTACTTAAAAATTCACCATGCACTCTCCTTGCAGTACTCTAATCATCCAGCCAGTACCCATGTACTCATGCAATGACCCAGGCAGTAACCATGCACTGCTACAATTACCTGTGCAGTACCCATACAATCCTCTAACCGCCTAGACACTGCTCATTCACACCTTCAATTACCCAGGTAGTACCCATGCAGTCCAGCAATCCCCCTGTCATTCCCCGTGCACTCCTCCAAATGACCCAAACAGTACCATGTACTTATCCAATCATTCCGCCAATACCCAAACACTTATAAATTCACCATGCACTCTCCTTGCAGTACTCTAATCATCCAGTCAGTACCCATGTACTTATGCAATGACCCAAGCAGTAACCATGCACTGCTACAATCACCTGTGCACTACTCATACAATCCTCTAACCGCCTAGACACTGCTCATTCACACCTTCAATTACCTAGATAGTACCCATGCAGTCCAGCAATCCTCCTATCACTCCCCGTGCACTCCTCCAATCAGCCAGCCAGTACCATGTACTTATCCAATCATTCCGCCAATAGCCAAACACTTATAAATTCACCATGCACTCTCCTTGCAGTACTCTAATCATCCAGTCAGTACCCATTGTACTCATGCAATGACCCAGGCAGTAACCATGCACTGCTACAATTACCTGTGCAGTACCCATACAATCCTCTAACCGCCTAGACACTGCTCATTCACACCTTCAATTACCCAGGTAGTACCCATGCAGTCCAGCAATCCCCCTGTCATTCCCCGTGCACTCCTCCAAATGACCCAAACAGTACCATGTACTTATCCAATCATTCCGCCAATACCCAAACACTTATAAATTCACCATGCACTCTCCTTGCAGTACTCTAATCATCCAGTCAGTACCCATGTACTTATGCAATGACCCAAGCAGTAACCATGCACTGCTACAATCACCTGTGCACTACTCATACAATCCTCTAACCGCCTAGACACTGCTCATTCACACCTTCAATTACCTAGATAGTACCCATGCAGTCCAGCAATCCTCCTATCACTCCCCGTGCACTCCTCCAATCAGCCAGCCAGTACCATGTACTTATCCAATCATTCCGCCAATAGCCAAACACTTATAAATTCACCATGCACTCTCCTTGCAGTACTCTAATCATCCAGTCAGTACCCATTGTACTCATGCAATGACCCAGGCAGTAACCATGCTCTGCTACAATCACCTGTGCACTATCCATACAATACTCTAACCGCCTAGACACTACTCATTCACACCTTCAATTACCCAGGTAGTACCCATGCAGTCCAGCAATCACCCTGTCACACCCCGTGCACTCCTCCAATCACCCAGCCAGTACCATGTACTAATCCAATCACTAGCCAATACCCAAGCACTTATAAATTCATCCAGGCACTCTCCTTGCAGTTCTCTAATCATCCACTCAGTACCCATGTACTCATGCAATGACCCAGGCAGTAACCATGCACTGCTACAATCACCTGTGCACTACCCATACAATCCTGTAACCGCCTAGACACTGCTCATTCACACCTTCAATTACCCAGGTAGTACGCATGCAGTGCAGCAATACCCCTGTCACTCCCCATGCACTCCTCCAAATGACCCAGCCAGTACCATGTACTAATCCAATCACTCGCCAATACCCAAGCACTTATAAATTCATCCAGGCACTCTCCTTGCAGTTCTCTAATCATCCACTCAGTACCCATGTACTCATGCAATGACCCAGGCAGTAACCATGCACTGCTACAATCACCTGTGCACTACCCATACAATCCTGTAACCGCCTAGACATGCTCATTCACACCTTCAATTACCCAGGTAGTACCCATGCAGTGCAGCAATACCCCTGTCACTCCCCATGCACTCCTCCAAATGACCCAGCCAGTACCATGTACTAATCCAATCACTCGCCAATACCCAAGCACTTATAAATTCACCATGCGCTCTCCTTGCAGTACTCTAATCATCCAGTCAGTACACATGTACTCATGCAATGACCCAGGCATGAACCATGCACTGCTACAATCACCTGTGCACTACGCATACAATGCTCTAACCGCCTAGACACTGCTCATTCACACCTTCAATTACCTAGGTAGTACCCATGCAGTCCAGCAATCCCCCTGTCACTCCCCGTGCACTCCTCCAATCAGCTAGCCAGTACCCTGTACTTATCCAATCACTGCACCAATACCCAAGCACTTATAAATTCACCATGCACTCTCCTTGCAGTACTCTTATCATCCAGTCAGTACCCATGTACTCATGCAATGACCCAGGCAGTAACCATGCACTGCTACAATCACCTGTGCACTACCCATGCAATCCTCTAACCGCCTAGACACTGCTCATTCACACCTTCAATTACCCAGGTACTACCCATGCAGTTCAGCAATCTCCCTGTCACTCCCCGTGCACTCCTCCAAATGACCCACCCAGTACCATGTACTTATCCAATCACTCCGCCAATACCCAAGCACTTATAAATTCACCATGCACTCTCCTTGCAGTACTCTAATCATCCAGTCAGTACCCATGTACTTATGCAATGACCCAAGCAGTAACCATGCACTGCCACAATCAGCTGTGCACTACTCATACAATCCTCTAACCGCCTAGACACTGCTCATTCACACCTTCAATTACCCAGGTAGTACCCATGTAGTCCAGCAATCACCCTGTCACTCCCCGTGCACTCCTCCACTCACCCAGCCAGTACCATGTACTTATCCAATCACTCCGGCAATTACCCAAGCACTTATAAATTCACCATGCACTCTCCTTGCAGTACCCTAATCATCCAGTCATACCCATGTACTTATGCAATGACCCAAGCAGTAACCATGCACTGCCACAATCACCTGTGCACTACTCATACAATCCTCTAACCGCCGAGACACTGCTCATTCACACCTTCAATTACCCAGGTAGTACCCATGCAGTCCAGCAATCCCCTTGTCACTCCCCGTGCACTCCTCCAATCAGCCAGACAGTACCATGTACTTATCCAATCACTGCGCCAATACCCAATCACTTATAAATTCACCATGCACTCTCCTTGCAGTACTCTAATCATCCAGTCAGTACCCATGTACTCATGCAATGACCCAGGCAGTAACCATGCTCTGCTACAATCTACTGTGCACTACCTATACAATACTCTAACCGCCTAGACACTGCTCATTCACACCTTCAATTACCCAGGTAGTAGCCATGCAGTCCAGGAATCACCCTGTCACTCCCCGTGCACTCCTCCAATCACCCAGCCAGTACCCTGTACTTATCCAATCACTGCACCAATACCCAAGTACTTAAAAATTCACAATGCACTCTCCTTGCAGTACTCTAATCATCCAGCCAGTACCCATGTACTAATGCAATGACCCAGGCAGCAACCATGCACTGCTACAATCACCTGTGCACTACCCATACAATTCTCTAACCGCCTAGACACTGCTCATTCACACCTTCAATTACCCAGGTAGTACCCATGCAGTCCAGCAATCCCCCTGTCATTCCCCGTGCACTCCTCCAAATGACCCAAACAGTACCATGTACTTATCCAATCATTCCGCCAATACCCAAACACTTATAAATTCACCATGCACTCTCCTTGCAGTACTCTAATCATCCAGTCAGTACCCATGTACTTATGCAATGACCCAAGCAGTAACCATGCACTGCTACAATCACCTGTGCACTACTCATACAATCCTCTAACCGCCTAGACACTGCTCATTCACACCTTGAATTACCTAGGTAGTACCCATGCAGTCCAGCAATCCTCCTGTCACTCCCCGTGCACTCCTCCAATCAGCCAGCCAGTACCATGTACTTATCAAATCACTGTGCCAATACCCAAGCACTTATAAATTCACCGTGCACTCTCCTTGCAGGACTCTAATCATCCAGTCAGTACCATTGTACTCATGCAATGACCAAGGCAGTACCCATGCACTGCTACAATCCCCTGTGCACTACCCATGCAATCCTCTAATCACTTAGACACTACTCATTCCCACCTTCAATTACCCAGGTAGTACCCATGCAGTCCAGCAATCCCCCTGTCACACCCCGTGCACTCCTCCAATCACCCAGCCAGTACCATGTACTAATCCAATCACTAGCCACTACCCAAGCACTTATAAATTCATCCAGGCACTCTCCTTGCAGTTCTCTAATCATCCACTCAGTACCCATGTACTCATGCAATGACCCAGGCAGTAACCATGCACTGCTACAATAACCTGTGCACTACCCATACAATCCTGTAACCGCCTAGACACTGCTCATTCACACCTTCAATTACCCAGGTAGTACCCATGCAGTGCAGCAATACCCCTGTCACTCCCCGTGCACTCCTCCAATCACCCAGCCAGTACCATGTACTAATCCAATCACTCGCCAATACCCAAGCACTTATAAATTCATCCAGGCACTCTCCTTGCAGTTCTCTAATCATCCACTCAGTACCCATGTACTCATGCAATGACCCAGGCAGTAACCATGCACTGCTACAATCACCTGTGCACTACTCATACAATCCTCTAACCGCCTAGACACTGCTCATTCACACCTTCAATTACCTAGGTAGTACCCATGCAGTCCAGCAATCCCCCTGTCACTCCCCGTGCACTCCTCCAAACAGCCAGCCAGTACCCTGTACTTATCCAGTCACTGCACCAATACCCAAGCACTTATAAATTCACCATGCACTCTCCTTGCAGTACTCTAATCATCCAGTCAGTACCCATGTACTCATGCAATGACCCAGGCAGTAACCATGCACTGCTACAATACATGTGCACTACCCATACAATCCTCTAACCGCCTAGACACTGCTCATTCCCACCTTCAATTACCCAGGTAGTACCCATGCAGTCCAGCAATCCCCCTGTCACTCCCCGTGCACTCCTCCAAATGACCCAAACAGTACCATGTACTTATCCAATCACTCCGCCAATACTCAAGCACTTATAAATTCCCCATGCACTCTCCTTGCAGTACTCTAATCATCCAGTCAGTACCCATGTACTTATGCAATGGCCCAGGCAGTAACCATGCACTGCTACAATCACCTGTGCACTACTCATACAATCCTCTAACAGCCTAGACACTGCTCATTCACACCTTCAATTACCTAGGTAGTACCCATGCAGTCCAGCAATCCCCCTGTCACTCCCTCGTGCACTCCTCCAATCAGCCAGCCAGTACCCTGTACTTATCCAATCACTGCACCAATACCCAAGCACTTATAAATTCACCATGCACTCTCCTTGCAGTACTCTTATCATCCAGTCAGTACCCATGTACTCATGCAATGACCCAGGCAGTAACCATGCACTGCTACAATCACCTGTGCACTACCCATGCAATCCTCTAACCGCCTAGACACTGCTCATTCACACCTTCAATTACCCAGGTAGTACCCATGCAGTTCAGCAATCCCCCTGTCACTTCCTGTGCACTCCTCAAATCAGCCAGCCAGTACCATGTACTTATCCAATCACTGCGCCAATACCCAAGCACTTATAAATTCACCATGCACTCTCCTTGCAGTACTCTAATCATCCAGTCAGTACCCATGTACTCATGCAATGACCTAGGCACTAACCATGCACTGCTACAATCACCTGTGCACTACCCATACAATCCTCTAACCGCCTAGACACTGCTCATTCACACCTTTAATTACCCAGGTAGTACCCATGCAGTCCAGCAATCCCCCTGTCACTCCCTGTGCACTCCTCCAATCACCCAGCCAGTAGCATGTACTAATCCAATCACTCCGCCAATACCCAAGCACTTATAAATTCACCCAGGCACTCTCCTTGCAGTACTCTAATCATCCAGTCAGTACCCATGTACTCATGCAATGACCCGGGCAGTAACCATGCACTGCTACAATCACCTGTGCACTACCCATACAATCCTCTAACCGCCTAGACACTGCTCATTCCCACCTTCAATTACCCAGGTAGTACCTATGCAGTCCAGCAATCCCCCTGTCACTCCCCGTGCACTCCTCCAAATGACCCAAACAGTACCATGTACTTATCCAATCACTCCGCCAATACTCAAGCACTTATAAATTCACCATGCACTCTCCTTGCAGTACTCTAATCATCCAGTCAGTACCCATGTACTTATGCAATGGCCCAGGCAGTAACCATGCACTGCTACAATCATCTGTACACTACCCATGCAATCCTCTAACTGCCTAGACACTGCTCATTCACACCTTCAATTACCCAGGTAGAACCCATGCAGTTCAGCAATCCCCCTGTCACTCCCCGTGCACTCCTCCAAATGACCCAAACAGTACCATGTACTTATCCAATCATTCCGCCAATACCCAAGCACTTATAAATTCACCATGCACTCTCCTTGCAGTACTCTAATCATCCAGTCAGTACCCATGTACTTATGCAATGACCCAAGCAGTAACAATGCACTGCTACAATCACCTGTGCACTACTCATACAATCCTCTAACCGCCTAGACACTGCTCAGTCACACCTTCAATTACCCAGGTAGTACCCATGTAGTCCAGCAATCACCCTGTCACTCCCCGTGCACTCCTCCACTCACCCAGCCAGTACCATGTACTAATCCAATCACTCTGCCAATACCCAAGCACTTATAAATTCACCCAGGCACTCTCCTTGCAGTACTCTAATCATCCAGTCAGTACCCATGTACTCATGCAATGACCCAAGCAGTACCCATGCAGTACCACAATCACCTGTGCACTACCCATACAATCCTCTAACCACCTAGACACTGCTCATTCACACCTTCAATTACCCAGGTAGTACCCATGCAGTCCAGCAATCACCTTGTCACTCCCCGTGCACTCCTCCAAATGACCCAGCCTGTACCATGTACTAATCCAATCACTGCGCCAATACCCAAGCACTTATAAATTCACCATGCACTCTCCTTGCAGTACTCTAATCAACCAGTCAGTACCCTTGTACCCATGCAATGACCCAGGCAGTAACCATACACTGCTACAATTACCTGTGCAGTACCCATACAATCCTCTAACTGCCTAGACACTGCCCATTCATACCTTCAATTACCCAGGTAGTACCCATGCAGTCCAGCAATCACCTCGTCACTTCCCGTGCACTCCTCAAATCAGCCAGCCAGTACCATGTACTTATCCAATCACTGCGCCAATACCCAAGCACTTATAAATTCACCATGCACTCTCCTTGCAGTACTCTAATCATCCAGTCAGTACCCATGTACTCATGCAATGACCTAGGCACTAACCATGCACTGCTACAATCACCTGTGCACTACCCATACAATCCTCTAACCGCCTAGACACTGCTCATTCACACCTTTAATTACCCAGGTAGTAGCCATGCAGTCCAGCAATCCCCCTGTCACTCCCCGTGCACTCCTCCCATCACCCAGCCAGTACCATGTACTAATCCAATCACTCCGCCAATACCCAAGCACTTATAAATTCACCCAGGCACTCTCCTTGCAGTACTCTAATCATCCAGTCAGTACCCATGTACTCATGAAATGACCCAGGCAGTAACCATGCACTGCTACAATCACCTGAGCACTACTCATACAAACCTCTAACCGCCAAGAGACTACTCATTCACATGTTCAATTACCCAGGCAGTACCGATGCAGTCCAGCAATCACCCTGTCACTCCCCATGCACTCCTCCAATGATGAAGGCATTACCCATGCACTCATACAAGCACCTATGTAGTCCTATAGTATATAGTGTATAGTTAAATAATATTACATTTATTTTTCATATTCTTTTTTTCAGATATTCTTCATTTTTATTAAGAAAGACTTACCATGACAAAAAAAACGGTAAAGAGAAAACAAGAAAAGAAACAATACTATTTAAAGAAAAGACAACAGCAGGAATTAGATGAACTACAACATGTGGGAAAAAAGAAAAAGTCTTGCGGTAAGAGAACAAAGTAATTTATTAAAAGACTTTCAAGGACTAGAAAGGGTTTTGAGAATGTAGAAAATAGAAAGAATATCTCTAGAACAAAGCAGAAAGAAATGAAAAAAGGACAAATTAATGGGAATTCACGTTCTGATAAAACAATCAATGCTAAAAGAAGGAAGAATCAATTTTATGAAATAAGAAAATGTATGTTTAAAAGTAGAGTACTACAAAATGTATTAAAAGATGGCAGGAAATATAAACGAAAAAATGCTTTTTATAAAAAGAAAAACCAGATTGAAACTATAGTTGACAAGGCTTTTGAAATAAAAAGAAAATTGTTCATTTTAGTTTTAAACAGAATGCGAACATTAGATAAGCCAATGCATTCTATGAAGGAGAAAAGTAAAAAGAAGAGACTAATTAACAGAACTAACTTTTGTAAAAAAAATTTGGGTGAATGGAAGCACACTTCAAGTTCAGAGCCTTTTTTTAATGAAGAGAGCCTTATTCAAGGCAATACATTAGTTCATGCAGTGTATACCAATGGTCGTGGTTATGAAGTGAAGAACGGTTGTGCAATTGAAAAAGAAAAGATGGTTTATGAAGTTCTAGGGAGACGTACTAAAGCCCCAGTGTATACTTGGGATTGTAGTAGTATTTGTAGTATACGACAGGAGTCTATTGATATTTTATGAAATTTCCTACGAGCGGTTAGTAAAAAAAGTGTAAAACAAAAGATTAAGATGCTGCAAGGACTAGATCCTTGCAAAGTGAGAAAAAATACTGGTTTGCAAGGTCATTCTCTGGCTTGTCTTCCTAGAAAAGTGTGCAAAAGTGTTTTTCATCATTTGAGAATGTTAGCAGTACATCACTCTCAAATGCGGAAGTTAGTACGAAGATTGTACTATGTAAAAAGTCCTGCAATAATTTTAAGTGACTTAAACACTGCTCTTTTGCATGGGACAGTATCGATGTAAAAAAAGTTTGTGATGATATAGAGTTTCGTTTCTTTGGTCCTGAACAGGAGTGTAAAGAAAGTGAGAGTTTGATATGTGTAGGTGTTGAAGAAGAGGTTGAAGATAGTAGTACTGAGAAGTTTGAAGAAAAAATTACGAAATTTAAGGTAATTTGTTGTGAAAGACCAAACTATGTGTGTATTTGTTGTCGACGTACTCACTATAGAAATCAAACTAGAAATGTTGATCTGTATTTAAAAAGTGAAAAAGAAAACAATGATAAGTGGAAGGAATTTGGAGCTTATTTGTTGGTGGAAGATTGCTTTGAGTTGGGTAGTGATCAACATATTTGTAAATATTGTTATACGAAATTAGAGGAGAACAAAATGCCAGCTAGAGCTGTACATAATAACCTAGAGTTGGTAGCTATTCCTCCAGAACTGGTAGATTTAAACACGTATGAGTCCATTCTGATTCAATCTGTGCACCCGTTTCAGGCTATTGTTCGTATGGAGCCTAAAACAGGTAAGCTGCCTCCATCAGATTTACAAAGAGGCTTAAAAGGAAGAGTTGTGTATTTACCTTTAGATTTTAAAAAATATATTGAAACTATTGGTGTAGAGAAAGAGGAAACAGAACCTGTAGTTATTCTAGTTATTGGTGTTCCTACGAAGAGTCGGAAAATATGGCAAGAATTAGTAGATGTCAGCAAAGTGCAAAAGGCTACGTTATATCTCACAAAAAACAATGTTTACTACAAAAATGTGTATGTGGAAGAAGTAGAAATCGATTTAGGAGATGATAGCGAAATTTCAAGTGGCCAAATTGAAAAAGTGGACATCTCCAAAAGTGAAGAAATTTATGAACATTATAGTGTACATCCATTACATTCAAAGGAAGTGTTTGGAAACACTATTGAATTATTCCAAATGAAGAAAGCGAAGGGAACTCCCATGAGTGTTTGGGAAAAAAGTTTGGAAGCTCGTTGTTTTCTACAGCTGTTCCCCACTGGAAAAGGCGGACGATATGACGAACGGCCAGTACAGATTCCAGCGTCAGAATATCGTACAACAAGATTGTACTCAGAAGATCCAAGATTTCGACAATGTATTCCATATATATTTCATCTTTTGTTTGAAAGTGACTTGTCTGGCCTTTCATATGCAGTGAACCACATATTAAAAACAGGAGTTCATCTTCAACATGTTTCTGCAAAGGAATTCATGGACAAAGTACAACAGAGAAACGATCATTTAGAATCTCAATTGATTAATTTGATGGCGTGTCAACGTGGTACTAATGAGTATTGGTATCGTCATCATGGAGAACTTAAATGTATGTTAAGGAACTTAGGAACCCCTACATGGTTTGTTACACTAAGCTGTGCTGAATACGCATGGGACGATTTACTTGAATTTCTTCGTGAAGCAAATGCGAATATTAAAAACATTGAATTCAAGACAGCTGGAGAACTGTGTTCCTTGGATCCTGTAAATGTGTGCAGATATTTTAATCAAAGGTTTCAAGCTATGATGTCTTTTATCTGCAGTAAAAAAAAAAACACCTCTTGGAGAAGTTATTGATTTCTTTTGGAGACAGGAGTACCAAGCTAGAGGTGCTCCTCATATACATATGCTTCTATGGATCAAGGATGCACCTAAATTTGGAACTAAATCTGATGAGACTGTTTTATCTTTTATTGAAGACTATGTTACATGTGCTATTCCAAAAACAGGATAAGAAAATACCTTAAGACAACAAGTTTTACGGTTTCAAAATCATCGATGTGGCAAATACTGACGACGGAAATACAAGTCAAAAGAAAAGTTTTATACAAAATGTCGTTTTGGATTTCCACGTCCAGTAATTTCCAAAGGAAGTGTCAACAGTTTCATGTCATCAGTGAGGCATACTAACACTAGAAAATGTCCCAAAAATACTTACAATATAAAAAGAAGTGAACATTCGAAGTATAATAATGATTACAATCCAGTGATTTTGTCGATGTGGAATGCAAATATGGATATTCAGTATGTTGCGGATAATTCCATTGCTGTTGCTCGCTATGTTACGTCATACATAACAAAATCTGAAAAGACGGAGTTGAAAGAAATGTGGGAAGAAATTTCACAAGAGAAGACTCTTAGTAACAAATTGTACAGCTTTAGTTTAAAGGTGCTGTCCCATCGAAAGATTGGATCCTACGAATGTTCGGATCGGTTGACCTCTGCAAGTTTATATTCAAAGTCAAGAGGAATCATTTGGGTTAGATTAGGTCTTGCTGCAACATGAAATCGAGTATTGAAATCTGTACAAGAAATTGAATATTTAGCATTAAATGAACCGGAAAGCACAGATATTGTTAAAACAAACATGTTGGTTACGTACTATCCTAAAAGAAGTCCCTATCGTGAAAACATATGTCTCTATGAAGTACTGCAATATTACAGCTTTAAGAGAAATATTACAGTGAACATAAATGAAGAAAAATATGAAGTCATTGGCTGTGATGGATGTTTGGTGAAACATACCAAAGGAAATCTCATTAATCACAGGAAACTCAGTTGCGAAATACCGGATAAAAGGGAATTTTACTATTTAGCACTTCTGCAACTGTTCAAGCCTTGGCATACTGAAATGGAATTACTTGGAGATTTTCAGTGCTATGAAGATCCTTTTAATGCATGTAAAGATAGCATTGAATGCACAGTTTTTCCAAATTATCTCCAAATGTTGAATGAAGAAATTGAACAAGAAGCTACTATTGCAGCTGAGATTGCTAGAGACAGTTCTCAAGATAGTCAAAGTTCGCCTCCACTGAGTCAAGATCCACTAGAACCAATTCTTCAATATGAAGCAGCAATAGCCATGACTGAAGTAGAAACAGCAATGCATCAAGCTCAACAGGATATTATGTAGTTAGAAAACTTGGAACAACAACTAAATATTGAACAGAAAGAAATATATCAGCAAGTTACACAACAGATCGACCATGGTTTACTCCATGAAAATAAAGAATGCAACTGAACATCTTTTAAACCTATTCAAATGTATATCAGTGGTCAAGCTGGAACAGGAAAAAGTTTCTTAATAAAAGTTTTGACCAGTTATCTACAGAAAACCACTGAATCACATTTAGCTTGTGTTGTAACCGCTCCAACTGGGTTAGCAGCACACAACATTAAAGGGATTACATTACATTGTTTACTATTGCTACCTGTTGAACATGAAAACAAGTTGGAATATCACAAGCTTTCTGGAGAAGCTTGTTTCGAAGTTTAAAGAGTACTAAAGAAAATGAAACTTCTGATCATTGATGAGGTGAGCATGGTCTCAAACTTCATGCTTGCCTTTGTACATTTAAGAATGCAGCAAATTTTAAAAACAGATTATGATATGTTATTTGGAGTAAAACATGTGATTGTTTTTGGCGATCTACTGCAACTTACTCCTGTAAAAGGGGAACCAGTTTTTAAAACACTTGTGCAAGAAGACACCAGGAAATCTTTGGGAAGTATTGGAAATGTCAACATTTGGTCATATTTTGAATACAAAGAACTTATTAAAAATATGCGACAGGCAAGTGATGAAGATTATGGAAGCATTCTCCAAGATATAAGAATTGGTGTATTGACAGAACATGGTAAAGAAGCTTTGCAAAGTCGGCTACTTACAAACTTGTTTCCAAATGAAAATGTTGCTCCGGAAAGAATATACAAAGAAATTGGAGAAAAGAAATCTATAATCTGCCTAATGCCAACAGTGCAAGAGTGTTCTACATTCAATAAAGAACTTTTAAAGCTGGAAAAACAACAAATAATAAAAATGGAAGCCATTGATAAAATAGAGCACGAAGGAATTACTATTATTTTGTCAGAAAAATTCAAAACAAAATTGGATTCTTTGGAAAAATCTAGATCTAAGACTGCTGGTTTAGAAAAGAATTTATATGTATGTGAAAACTGTCGGGTAATTTTACGGCGTAATTTGGATGTGGAAAAAGGTTTAGTAAATGGAGCGATGGGAAAAGTTGTTGATTTTGTTAATTATCCAAATAGAGATGGAACGAATTTTTGAAGATTACATTTGATCAGATTGAAGAGGTAAAACAGATTGGACATTGTGCTGTTCGTTTTTTGCTTGTTAAAGACTTGAATGTTCGTAGAAAACAGTTTCCTTTATCTTTAGCATATGCGGTGACCATTCATAAATCTAAAAGGTTTAAGTGTAGACAGTGCTTTGGTAAACATGGGAAGTACCGTGTTTAAAGAGGGCATGGCATATGTCGCATTGTACCGAGTCAGAACTTTATCTGGATTATATTTGATTGATTTTGATGACAGAAAGATTAGTGCAGATGCAAATTGTGTAAGAGAATATAATCGGTTAAGAAGACTGTATGCTCCCAACTTAGGTGAATATCCTGTATATGAAAAGCGTGTAGTATGTCGAAAACGAACATATGAGAAACTCTGTAGTGCGGTTGGAAAGAAGAAAAAACATCAAGAGAATGTTGAGGTTCCAAACAAAAAGTAAAAGGACACTGTTGAAGATATTGTAGGATATCAGTTAGAAAATAGTTCAGGTATCAACTGCTATGCTAATGTAGTTGTGAACGTCATATTTTTTCTAGAAAATCTTCAACAACAGATTATGGAGAATCGAGAAAAAGGTTTTGTTCTTTGTTGCATTCTATTTTTGAAAACTTGACAACCGATAAAACTAAAATCCAAAGTGCTTCTGGCATTCGGCATCTTCTGGATATATGTTCTGGTTCTTCACAATTTACACTTAATGTACAGCAAGATGCTCAAGAATTTCTTATGTTTATGCTTGCAGTATTGGAAGATGAAGGAATACAAATTGAAAATCTGTTTGGACTACGTTACAGATGGGACCATAAATGTGATAGCTGTTCTTTTTCTTCTATTACAGACATAGACACTGAAAGATTCATATATTTGACAATACCAGATTGCAGAACAGTGTCTTTTAACAAATTAGTAAAATCAGCTAATCAAAATATGGAATGTAGTCACTGCAAATCAGAAATGTTATCAACATTATTTATAGAAAGATTTGGACAATATATCATTTTAATGATACAACGTTGTAGAGCAGATGGAAGAAAATTGGAAACTAAAATTAAAAATTTTGTTGCAAGTCAACTGTCAATATCAGGAATAACTTTCAAAACAGTGGCAATTATTTTCCACGATGGACCTTCTATAACATCTGGACACTATACTGTGTATTTAAAAAGCAATAAAGGATGGACACATTGTAATGATGCTCATTTATAATTCAAATATCGGTTGCCTTTTGAATTACCAAATTCATATCCAATATTTTTGATGCCAAAGTTCTGAAAACATCATTCGGCCTATTGGGAAGATGTCATGATGAATTAATTAGTTTATTTTGGAAATTTTCAATACAAACACTTTCAGAGACATCATTCAGCCTAGTGGGAAGATATCAATATGAATTAAGAAGTTTATTTTGGATATTCTCAATGCAAATAATTCCGGAAAAATCATTCGGCCTATGGGGAAGATATGAACAATTACTGTTTCAATTATTGTTCCTGTTCTTTGAAATTGTATTAAGAAAATTGTTTTCAGTTCATATATTTGATCTTTGTATTATATGCAATGTAAATGAGTGTTTATTTTTCAAAATGTAAACAGATAGTTGAGTTTGTTGAAAATATTTTGAACACAGATTTGTTTTTTTTTAACAATCTAATTGATTGTAATTTTTTGCCCGCTGTGACATGATGATCAACATTGAAATCACTGTGTATGGTGAAATTCAATAGAATCTGAAAACAGCAAAAAAGGCAAACTGAATATGTAAAGTAATTGTACAATTATGTTGTGTACTTAAAACGATAATTTTAAATTTTATAACTTTATTTTTTCTTCTCTTTTACAGACCCAAATTCTAAAGTTTGAAACTATTTTAAATTTAGATTATAAAAAAAGAACTGAAAAAATTGTTTCAATGACTTTCATATCTACTTCAAAAAAGGTAAGATTAAGTAACCCAAGCACTACCCGTGCACTGCTATAATCACCTGTGCACTACCCATGCAGTCCTCTAACAACCTAGACACTGCACATTCACACCTTCAATTACCCAGGTAGTACCCGTGCAGTCCAGCAATCACCCTGTCACTCCCTATGCACTCCTCCAATCACCCACCAGTACCATGTACTAATCCAATCACTCCGCCAATACCCAAGCACCAATAAATTCACCATACACTCTCCTTGCAGTACTCTAATCATCCAGTCAGTACTCATGTACTCATGCAATGACCCAGGCACTAAACATGCACTGCTACAATCACCTGTGCACTAACCATACAATGCTGTAATCGCCTAGACACTGCTCATTCACACCTTCAATTACCCAGGTAGTATCCATGCAGTCCAGCAATCCCCCTGTCACTCCCTGTGCACTCCTCCAATCACCCAGCCAGTACCATGTACTTATCCAATCACTCCGCCAATACCCAAGAACCTATAAATTCACCATACACTCTCCTTGCAGTACTCTAATCATCCAGTCAGTACCCATGTCCTCATGCAATGACCCAGGCACTAACCAAGCACTGCTACAATCCCCTGTGCACTACCCATGCAATCCTCTAATCACGTAGACACTACTCATTCACACCTTCAATTACCCAGGTAGTACCCATGCAGTCTAGCAATCACCCTGTCACTCCCCATGCACTCCTCCAATTGCCCAGCCAGTACCATGTACTTATCCAATCACTCCGCCAATACCCAAGCACTTATAAATTCACCATGCACTCTCCTTGCAGTACTCTAATCATCCAGTCAGTACCCATGTCCTCATGCAATGGCCCAGGCACTAACCATGCACTGCTACAATCACCTGTGCACTACCCAAACAATGCTGTAACCGCCTAGACACTGCTCATTCACACCTTCAATTGCCCAGGTAGTATCCATGCAGTCCAGCAATCCCCGTCACTCCCCGTGCACTCCTCCAATCACTGAGCCAGTACCATGTACTAATCCAATTACTCCGCCAATAGACCAAGCACTTATAAATTCACCATGCACTCTCCTTGCAGTACTCTAATCATCCAGTCAGTATCCATGTACTCATGCAATGACCAAGGCAGTACCCATGCACTGCTACAATCCCCTGTGCACTACCCATGCAATCCTCTAATCACTTAGACACTACTCATTCCCACCTTCAATTACCCAGGTAGTACCCATGCAGTCCAGCAATCCCCCTGTCACTCCCCATGCACTCCTCCAATCACCCAGCCAGTACCATGTACTTATCCATTCACTCCGCCAATAACCAAGCACCTATACATTCACCATACACTCTCCTTGCAGTACTCTAATCATCCAGTCAGTACCCATGTCCTCATGCAATGACCCAGGCACTAACCAAGCACTGCTACAATCCCCTGTGCACTACCCATGCAATTCTCTAATCACTTAGACACTACTCATTCACACCTTCAATTACCCAGGTAGTACCCATGCAGTCTAGCATTCATCCTGTCACTCCCCATGCACTCCTCCAATCACCCAGCCAGTACCATGTACTTATCCAATCACTCCGCCAATACCCAAGCACCTATAAATTCACCATACACTCTCCTTGCAGTACTCTAATCATCCAGTCAGTACCCATGTACTCATGCAATGACCCAGACAGTAACCAAGCACTGCTACAATACCCTGTGCACTACCCATGCAATCCTCTAATCACTTAGACACTACTCATTCACACCTTCAATTACCCAGGTAGTACCCATGCAGTCCAGCAATCACCCTGTCACTCCCCATGCACTCTTCCAATCACCCAGCCAGTACCATGTACTTATCCAATCACTCCGCCAATACCCAAGCACCTATAAATTCACCATACACTCTCCTTGCAGTACTCTAATCATCCAGTCAGTACCCATGTACTCATGCAATGACCCAGACAGTAACCAAGCACTGCTACAATTCCCTGTGCACTACCCATGCAATCCTCTAATCACTTAGACACTACTCATTCACACCTTCAATTACCCAGGTAGTACCCATGCAGTCCAGCAATCCCCCTGTCACTCCCCATGCACTCTTCCAATCACCCAGCCAGTACCATGTACTTATCCAATCACTCCGCCAATACCCAAGCACCTATAACTTCACCTTACACTCTCCTTGCAGTACTCTAATCATCCAGTCAGTTCCCATGCACTCATGGAGTCAACCAGGCATTCCTCCAATCACTCAGGCACTACTGATTCACTCTTTCGATTACCCACACATTACCTCTCCACTCATACAATCACTCAAGCACTACCCATGCACACCTGCAATCACCCAGACATTACCCCTGCATTGATGCATTCACGCAGACACTATCTATACACTCCTGCAATCACCTAGATACTACGCATGTACTCTTCCATGCACCCTGGCATTACTCATGCATTCCTTCAAACACTCAGACACTACCGCTGCAGTCATGCAATCAATTATGCACCCACTACCCGTGCACTCTTACAATCTCCCAATATTAGTCACATAATTATGTAATCACTCAGATGGTACACTTGTACATCTCCAGTCACCAAGGCACTATACATGCATTCATACTATCACACATGCAGTACCCATTCATTACTCCATATATTACACTTACCACAATTCATACAACACTTACAAATTTGTCTATTTTTAAACCAAATAGGCGGTTCTGAAAAGAACCATTTTTTTTCTTCTTTTTTTCTTTTGTATTTTTTTTGTGTTTTTTCAACTCTTTTTAGAATTTTTTGGGGTGTTTCCTTAAAAGAACGAAAAACTTAACACAACCAACGGTGAAAGGCTACAAAACAGTATGCAATTTTAAAGTCATTGCAAAAAATAAAATAAAAAAAAATTAACAATGATGGTTTTCAATTGCAACCCCTACAGCATTCAGTGATTGCTCACCATGGCACAAGATTGCTTTGCATTTGATGCAAGTCTGCTGCACTCTACAAAATTGGGGTACAATATGCGGTGTTGATGACGCAGACGAACCAGATGAAGTGCTTGGTTGGCCACTGTTGTCCTGTCTAGATTGTTTTTCCAGGTCATGTCTGTGCTGCTCTCTCGCAAGATGGCGCGGATGTATAGTCTGCAAGTGCTTCAGCATTGAGGAGGTGCCACAGGAGTACTTCTTGTCAGAACCTCGTGACAAGACACTGTTGCATAAGGTGCACGTAACCTTTCGAGCATTAACTTTCTTCTCACCAGGTGGAAATGTGAAGAAAGCCCACACGATACTTTCGTATCTCACCTTCACTGGTTCTTCCAAATCATCTTCATTCTCAGGTGGAAGCTGCCCTGCTGGATTTAAAGCAGCCATTTTTTGATAAAGAAATCACCAAAAAAAAACAAAGAAGAAGAGCAAAACAGAAGACCTGTCACTCCTGAGATGCAGTTGAAAGAATAAAAAGATAGGGTGGGGTCCTTCAAGTTCTAGAATCAAGAGCTTCTAAACCAATCAAATACTTTCTTTTGAAGTCACATTGGATTCGCGCACCAGGCGCGCAACCGCGCGCACCCGACGCAAATTCCCCCAAAAATATTTAACAATAATATATCTTTTTAACAACTACAAATAAATGATATTTACAGTTATATTAAGTAATCCCTTTGTATAATATATATAATAAAGTTATATATATATAGTTTTAGAACTTAAAGATTTGCGATCGATTCGCACAGCCCGCGTGACCCCTCCCCGGAAATACGTACATGACATTATGCGAGGTCTGAATTCGCGCTCCGGCGTGCAACCGGCGCGTACCCAGCGCGATTTCCCAAAAATATATTTAACAATCATATATCTTTATTCCAGTTACAGATATATGCTAGTTACAGTTATCTTAAATAATGTCTTGGTATAATATATATAATAAAGTTATATACATATACTTTTGAAACTTGAAGATTTGCGAGGGATGCGTGCAGCCGGCGCAACCCCCGGAACTACATACGTGACATTACGCGGGCCCGATCCGCGCACCCGTCACTTACCTAACGCGCATCCTACACGACTTAACCAATATGGCGGCTGGAATGCGCGCACCCACCGAGACAGGTACACGATCGGTACGCAAATCCACTTTTTATATTTAAAAAAAAAAGAAATAAAAAACTATATTTATTTTTTAGAAAATATTACATTATTTTTATAAGATTTAGAAAACTAAGAAACTTTTTTGGGGGGCATTGCACTTAGAAATTAACATTTAAAAAACCTTTGAAATTCACTGAAAAAAACCATAGGTTTCAGGCACGTTATAGTTAGAAATTAGCATTTAAAAAACCTTAGAAATTCACTGAAAAAACCAGAGGTTTCAAGGACGTTATAGTTAGTTGGACATTTCACTCGTACAAAACCTGAGAAATTCGTCCGTTATAGTTAGTTCAGCTAACTATAACTCGTGCCCCCGCAATGCACTACTGATGACGTCACATATTACATAATTCATGACATGGTCAGTGACATCACTGATGACATCACTGATGACATCTCAAATGACATCACTGATGACATCATCCACGTGATAATCTGATGCACCTCCTCACACCCGAATATAACCTTTGATATACCCACTCTAAAATACAGAGTACCATTTTTGAAACCATAGACACACTAACACCAGTTACTACATACTCACTCACTGATTCCTAGGTCTACACACACATCCATTCATTCACCCATACAGTCACTCATACATGCAGTCACTCATCAATACAGTACTATCATATGCACTCATACACCTATACAGACACTCACAGACCGCCACTCACCCATACAGTTACTTACACACCTAGTCAGTCATGTAAAGAATCAATCACACTCCCATTTACTCACCTATACAGTTATACACACACCACCTCACCTATTCATACAGATACTAACATATACTTACTCTCTTATACAATCACTGACACAAGCACACACTCATCCATACAGCCACTCTAACTATCCCTCACTCTCACATATAGTCATTTATATACTCCAACACTCACATATACTGCCTTTCACATATGTAGTTACTCAGACATATACCACTGAGACATCCATTCACTCACCAACACAGCCATACGCATATTCACTCACCCATACAGCCCTTCACAGACACACTCTTAAAACCCATACACCCAGTGAATCACACACTCACACATCTATGCACAAAGTCACACACACCCCACCCATCCACACAAACACTCAGGCACCCATACAGATACTCAGGCAACCAATCAATAAGCCATATAGACACTCATGTAGCTACTCATCAACCCATGCAGCAGCTTACACAACAACAGACACTCTCATACAGACATTCATACAGTTTAGTCACTAACCTATGCATTCAGTAAGACACATTTAATCACTCACTTATACAGTCACGCACCTACTAAATCCTCCATCCAGACACTTATACACCCACTCATTCTTCAATACACCTTGGCATATATATAAAACATATTAAAACTTTATAGAAACACACAGTCACTGGATGATGTCATCAGTGATGTCATTTGAGATGTCATCAGTGATGTCACTGACCATGTCATGAATGATGTAATATGTGACGTCATCACCAGTGCATTGCGGGGGCGCGAGTTATAGTTAGCTGAACAAACTATAACGGCCGAATTTCTCAGGTTTTGTACAAGTGAAATGTCCAACTAACTATAACGTCCCTGAAACCTCTGGTTTTTTCAGTGAATATATATATATATATATATATATGTGTGTTTCATATTGTAAATGTCTGTTTCTTCTTATTGCATATCTTTACTAAGTATGTTTAACTTATATTTTTGCAAATGTCAATGTTTAATTGAAATGTCTACAACTACAACGATGCCTTTTTTGGTTTCTTATAATAATATTGCAATGTTATTTTGTTCATTCTCTCCTTCCTTTTATATTTTCACATATGTTAAAGTGTTATGTATTTATCAATCTCTGTTTTATGCTATGTGTTTAAATGTTTTCTTGTTAATCTTTTTATGATGTCTTTGTCCTGTTATTTTATTGAATTGATGTTATTTGTTACACAAATCAAAGTTTGTTGATTTAAATATGTTAACGTATATTATTTTGTATGCTGAATCAAAGTTTTTTGTTTACATTTACTTTGCCAGGTTTATAAGATGATTAATGCTATAATTCTTTCTAAGATATTTAATTGTCAGAATGTTACCTTGCTTGGCATTGCAATGGTTTCTGTTACATGTCTCCTCTCTACTGTGTTGTGTTGAATCTTGGGTATCACCTCTTTCCTGTCCTTAACCCCTATCAAACCTAAACCCACCCCTCCTTTGAGGTGCCTGCTCTGTGCCCAATATATGCCCCTTCCTGAGTAGGTTACCCTTTGGAGTCTGTTAAGGAGGCAAGTTATGGTCAACGAAGCCACATCCTGTTCTACTGTGAAAACATGCTGTTTTCCTTTTGTCTGTTTATTTGAATACAACTTTATGAGAGAAGGATCTCTTTTAATAATACAAATATTTTCATTTTACAAAGTTAGTCCTAATATTCTTATTCATTTACAAATCAGTGATTATTAAAAATGTTAATGATGAAAATGTGAAATACATATTCTCACTTACATTTATGACAGAAAATATATATATATTTTTAAATTACATATGTGTGCAGTCCAATCATTAGTGATAAAAAATTGTAATGGATATTAAAATTTTGGTGCAAGCATTTATCATGATACTGGACACTTACTCCAGAAATACAATTGAAGTTTTTTTTTTTAAGTGTTAATACAGGTGTGTTTATTTTAAATTAATAAGTGAAAACCTTAAAACAAAATAGTAAATTAAAATTGAATAAAATACAGAAAATGCACTAGACAAGGGTAAATGTTCATAAATAAATATATATATAATGATTTAAGTTTAGAAATAACATTGGTTTTACATTTATTAAAAAGAACTTTTACTGTGTCTAGTGCAATTGCTGAATGATATTAAATTTAAATGATTCAAAATTTGTGTAATGCATATGTTTATAAATTGATAGTTCATGAAAAATAATTAAACACACCTGTATGAGCACATTATGAATTTTGATTAATGTTAATTTTTGTGTAAATGTCCATTATCATGAAGGTAGCTTGCCCCAAATTTGAAAGTACAAAAAAAAAAATTAATACAGGTGTGTTTCTACAAGTTTTTTTAAACAACATTACACACATATGCAGTTCACATTAGAAAAATATTGCTTGTGAGGAGGCAAGATGGCGGCTGTGTGAGAGCTGTGTGGAGCCACTCTCCCTACCTCGGCAGCTCAGCTACGGAATGAGAGAAAATTTTATACTTTGATGTAACTCTGCATTATTCATTGGCAAAGCAACTCAGCACGTACCTGGCAGGGGCTTCAGCTGTAAATTTGGTCGTGGAGTATAAGCTGATGAGGCTTTTGTCGGCGATCGGTGTACTGACGGCTCGAGCATCGAGGTTTCTACTTACAGTGGTACTAGCAGCATCCGGCGCTCGTCAGGCGGCATTAAGGAGGCCCGGGACAACTCGCCGATACATTGTATCACGAGGGATTTTATCTGCCCCCGGCGTGGATAAACGATATTCTGTGGCAGTGGAGAAGAGGCTGACAGGATCCGCTGCTATTCCGCCAAAGACCAAAGGGTTGACGCGAGATGGCAGCGCGACTGGAGGAGTCAAGCCTGTATCGGTGAATCGGCGTGCAGCAGCGGATGGAAAGGGGCTGAACCAGAGCCTGAGTCAGAGAGTCAATTTACAAGCAGATTTGGACAAAGAAGGGCTGTCCAAGGAAACTCTTAGTGGGAAGCATTGTGGTGAGCGTCTTGGCGCTATGGTTACTAGACCAAAGCAACCAACTGTCCCTGGGATGTTTGCCGGAAGGGGAGCCCCTTATTTATCCGGCGAAAAGAAAGTATTTAAAGGTAAAACTCATGCAGACAGCCCAAAGAGTTTGGTACTGAGCGAAGACATGCAAAATGATAGTAATTTAGTAGAGATCTCCCCTGAACTAACTGTGATTATTGCAGGCCCCGCATCTATATCTGGGGGGAACTCTGAAATGTTAGTACAAAGTACTTCTGAAAAAGTGGGGCAACCCGAGAATTCTGGTCCTCAGGATGTTATTTCCAAAGAAGTAAGTGACGCAATTAACATTACTGTCCATAAGGAGCAACCGGAGGCTACCATCCAAGCAGCTGGCAAACATCTAAAGATTCCAGATAATGGGGAAAAGTTTTACTCATTGACTGATGATTCGGATTTATCCAACTTCAGCAGCAAAGGTGGTTCTGATGAAGATTTCTCAGAGGGGGACAGCGGCACCCCCTTCACCAACTCTGCTACTCAAAAACGCATACCTGTGCGCAAAAAGAAAAAGAGTATAAAGGAGTCAGATAAAGACAGGGGGCTTACGTCCGACTGCAGTCAGTCTAGCCAGCTAAAGTGGGACTATTCTGCCACTCAGTTTGGGAGGAGTCTAGAGGATGAGCTTGGAGCCCCAGAGGGTATGACTAAAGATCATGGTATAATCGAACTACAAACTCAACAACCGACAATGGATCTGATATATTCAACATTGAAGCAGATGCAGATTGAGGCACGTCTTGAACATAAAAGGGCTCATTTAGCCACTAGAAAATTACAGGGTGCTGTCCGCAAAATTAGCAAAGCCTGTACCGAGATTTCAGTACGCACCACAGCTTTGGAAGAACGCGTTGTGCAACTGGAGGGCGACGTTGAAACCTCCACCCGATTAACTGAATCTAATGATAGTAAGATGTCTGATGTTTTTGGAAGCTGGAAGATTTTGAAAATAGACAACGCCGTAACAACCTCCGTTTACTTGGGATTGCAGAGAAAGCAGAAGGCGATGACATCCGGGGGTTTGTATTGACGCTATTCAAGGAGGCCTTTCCTGACCTTGGTCATTGGAACTGGGAGTCTGAAATACAGCGGGTGCATCGATTTCCCTTGATGCTTAAGAAAAAGCCAGGGCAAGATGATAAACCACGAGCCATCCTTATTTTTTTCGGTAATTTCCTCCTTTGACAATCTATATTTGAAAAAGCAAGACCTGATGCTAGAAGGATGGTTGCGGGGCACTCCTTCTTTGTTCGGCCTGACTTTTGTCATGCTACGGTAGAGAGGCGCTGGAGACTGCGTCTGCTGATCTCCCCATTCCAGAAACTGGGCTGCGAAGTCTATCTTATGAATCCTGCCAGGCTCAAAGTCATCTGCAAGGGGGCGATTAGAGTTTTTTCTTCTGAGATCCAGGCACAGGAGTTTCTGCAAGAACTTACTAAAAATAAGACTTGACTCTAGAGCGGGGTAATTGGGCGCTTTGTCTTTTTTTTCTCTTTTTTTTTTTCTCTCGCTAATGATTTTGTTTTCATTTGTAGGAGGCGGCTAGGGGCACACATCATGCAGGAGGCATCACAAGGGTCCTTGGACCTTTTTGCCTTTTTGATCAGGGTGGGGAGGGGGGGGATGGGTTGGAGCCTGTGGGTGAGGGGTGGTGTCTTGGGCGGGTTTTTTTCTTTGGGCACTGGTATGAGTTGGAGACGGTTATCTCACTAATTGCATCTTTATCTGGTTCGGAACTATTTTATTTTTTTCAATTAGGAAGTTAAGAATAGCCTCTATTAATATATGCGGGTTGAATAATCCTGTTAAAAGAAGGAGAATCAGCTTGGAGGTTCAATTCCTAAAGGCAGACATTATTTGTCTTCAAGAGACTCATGTGGAAGCTTGTAACAAGGGGGCACTGGAGATGGCGGGCTATCAAATTGTAGCTTCCACAACACAAACTACAAAGACAAGAGGGGTGGCAATTTTGGCAAGGAAAGGGTTGGGTCGCTTCCCGCGCTCTTCTGCTGATAAATTGGGGAGATGGGTAATAACACAATGCTGTCTGGACCATAAGATATTTACTCTTTGCTCAATTTACGGTTCCGTTTTGGATGACCCGGCTTTGTTCGAATGGCTAAATGTTGAATTAGTGGGTTGGCCTTTACCTTTGATTATATGTGGGGATATGAACATTAATATGAGCTGTCAGGTATCTAGGAATAGAGGGGTGATGTACCATGGTCGTAAACCAAAGGTTTTTAAATCCCTGATGCAACTAAGGTCACTGCATGGGTTAGCGGATGTATGGGCAGAACAGAAGGAGGATGAC
Organism: Calotriton arnoldi; assembly: GCA_963921515.1. Taxonomy (NCBI): domain Eukaryota; kingdom Metazoa; phylum Chordata; class Amphibia; order Caudata; family Salamandridae; genus Calotriton; species Calotriton arnoldi. Next base: position 510,013 of record CAWUFW010006131.1, on the reverse strand, counting down.
CCTGGCTTCACTTTTTCTCCGCACCACATCAAGTGCATGCGAGATTAGATTATTTCTTTGTATCCCAGGAGATGTTATTAGGCTGTAAGATTAGTAAATTTCCAAAAGTTATGTCTGATCATAACCCCCTGGTAATAGAAATTGATATCAGACTAGAATCCCCACAGACACGATGGACATTTAATAGGGCCTTATTAAGCGAGGAGGGGTATCAACAACAACTTAATGAATGGATCCCTAGGTTTATAGCAGAGAATTTAGGGAGTACAGACGCAGGTATAGTTTGGGATGCTTTGAAGGCTGGGATTAGAGGGGAAACATCGAAATATGGATGGGAATCACAGAAGAAGGATAACATCTTGGTACATACCCTGTATGAGGATTTGAGTAAAGAGGAGGCCGATCTAGTAAGGGTTCTTGCCGAAGGGGGAGACGCGGGGCGGCTCAATCAAAAATTATAATTACTAGGTCTGCAATCACCGAGATCTCCACCAAAAAAGCAGCTGGGAAATATACGGCATGGCGGAGCAGGGTATATGAGAACAATGAGAGAGTGGGCCATTTACTTGCTGAACGAACAAGGGGAAAAACGGTACAGTCTAGAATTAGCGAAATCAGGGATCCAGACTTAGGTATGGTAAATAGCCCTGATGCAGTTCTCATGGCATTTCAAAAATTCTATCAAAACTTATATACTGAGGATATTCAAAACAAAGATGTTGATATTGAGGATTACTTAGAAGGGCTATTACCTGATCAAGTATCCTGTGAGGAGAAAAACAGCCTTAGTGCATTAATTACATTAGATGAACTCAGAGCAGCAATAGATTGTACTCCTTCAGGCAAAGCTGCAGGCACTGATTTGATCCCAGGAGAATTTTATAAAAAATTTAAGACACAGCTTGTGGCACTTATGTTGGAAGTTTTTCGTAGAGCACAAGTAGAACTGCTGATTCCCGATTCCTGGAAGACAGCTAATATAATAGTCTTTCCTAAAAAAGGTAAACCCCCTCAGAATTGGGCTCATATAGGCCAATCACGCTGGTTAACAGCGATGTGAAAATCTTTTCTAAAATTTTAGCAACCAGATTAGCAGCGGTCATTAAAAGACTAGTTTCCCCGTTTCAACACGGATTCGTTCCAGGTAGGGGCACGACTGATCATATTCAACGTATAATTACGTTGTTTGATTATACGAAGGTGTCAGGAGACCCTATGGCTGAAATATTACTTGATGCGGAGAAAGCATTTGATAGGGTCTCCTGGCCCTTCTTATGGGCAGTTATGGGGAAATACGGCTTGGGGAAGGATTTTATTGGAGCAATTAAATGTTTATATCAGGATCCCGGGGCTAGAATTGCAATGATGGGGTATACATCGGAGCCAATTAAAATAACAAGAGGTACGCGGCAGGGGTGTCCCTGTTCCCCGCTATTATTTGCCCTATATATAGATCCCTTAATCAGGAAAATTGTGGGGAACGATAGGATTTCAGCCATCCCTTCGATGGGAGGGGATACCAAGATTCTTGCATATGCGGATGACATCGCAATAATCACAGCCAATCCATCAGAAGCTATTAGAGAGGTTGAAAGAGCCTCAAAAGATTTTGGTAAAATTTCGGGGTATCATCTTAATGAGGATAAGACCATGATTGTTAAAAACTCAAATGTGGCTATGTTTGATACACGTGTAGTGGAAAATACTAGATATTTGGGGGTTGAGATCTCTGCCAATGTCGATAAAATCGCACAGATTAATCTAGAACCTCTGCTACACAAGACTAGAACAGATTTTAACAGAATGAATAATTTGCATCTCACTCTTTTAGGGAGATGCAATGTCATCAAGATGTTATTTTTACCAAAAATTCTCTATTTTTTAGAGCTATTCCAACGGAAATAAACAAGAGTTGGTTTTCGGCATTTGATCAAGCAATTTCCAAGTTTTTGTGGGCCGGGAACCGCCCCGCAGAGCGCTGAGATATATGTCCCTACCTAGAAATCGGGGTGGCTGGGCGGTACCTAATCTCCAGGTTTATTATTGGGCAGCAGCCTTGCAGCGAATGGCACCAATATTGGGGAAAGAACCAACATCAATAGAGGAAACATCCAGCCCTTCTATATATAGGTTACTCTTGGGATTGGATTCAGCTGGCTGCCTTCTTCGATATATTGATTTTGCTTATTTTAAAAGAGTTAAATTTAAGGTTTTATTGGGATCATTTAAAGTATGGACGTCCATCAGGAAGAAACTTAAACTAGGTAGGATACATAGATACTCTCCTCTGGCAGACAATAACCTATTACCCGAAATTCTACTAGATGGCTATATGAAAGTCTGGATGGATAAAGGAGTAAGGTGTATTGGAGATCTGATGGAGGATAATAATATTCTTTCTTTTGATGCAATTAAGAGCAAATTCGGGTTAGGTAATAAGTATTTTTTTAAATATTTACAAATTAGGGATTTTGTTTCTAAAAAAATATCCAGTTGTCAGAGAATCCCCTTACTTGAAGCAATATTAGGGACATCTTTAACACTATCTCCCCTCTGCAAAATGCTTAGTAATTTAATGAGCGATGACTTTATTAAGCATACTAATCGCTGGAAGAATCTGCTGCAAGCAGGGATAGAGGTATGTGAGGACTCTCTTTTGTTAAGTCAAACGGCATGCTTCTCGGCAAACCTACAAGTGCAGTGTTTCAAAACTTGGCTTAATTTGTACATTACTCCAGCCCGCATAGCAAAATGGGGAGGCTCGCGTGGTTCTTTCTGCTCTCGATGCAATTGTTATGCTGCTGATAGTGTACATATGTTTGCAACTTGCCCTCGACTTGTACCTTTAATCACTGAGGTGGGCAAATACCTAAGAGGCATGTTGGGGTTTGAGGTGGAACTTTCACCGCAGGTAATTATGTTGGGGGTCAGTAATCAAGCCATGCCGGAACCAAACAGAGCTCTGTTATTTATATCTATGGCAGTGTTTAGGCTTTCCTTGGCCAGCGGGTGGCTGGACAAGGACCCCCCCTCAGTTTATTGCTGGCTGGGGAAATTTCTGGCCACATACCGGTGGGAGAAAGAGGTGTATAAACGAAGGGGGCTTAATGCTAAAAGGAGGGGGCTTGCAATTTGGCTTCCAATAACGAATTGGACGAATGAGGTCAGGATTTGATCTGATTTGTGTTGATATAAGTTAAGGGATTAGCATAGGATGTTTAGACTGTTGGTATTATTTAGGTTGTCACTATATTAAGGGCTTTACCAAGAAATGTACATTATGGTTGTGTTATAGCTCAATTTATGTTACTGCCATGGGCTCCATTTGGGTGGGGGAGGTAGGGGTAGGATAGGGGGTGCTGGGTTGGAGGGGTGGTGGGATGGGGGGCTGGGTAGATTAGTCGGGGTGGAGGGTATTAAGATATATATTAGACATCTTCCACATATGTTTTGGAAATATTGTTTGGATAAACCTGGTGTATAAAGGATTGTATGTGTTGGATGTCTACAATAAAGACTTAAAAAAAAAAAAAAAATTAAAAAAAATATTGCTTGTAAGGGAGATTTAAATATGCACGAGTCCAGAGCTAATGTAAACAGACAATTCAAAAGGAAACAAATAAAAAAGAAGCTTAACTTCGATTACGGCGAAGACAGGGTTGAATTGCATCACGGCCTATTAGCAGCAGCAAAGGAAGGACTTGGACATCGGGTTCATGACAGAAACGGAAGTGGAAAAAGAAAAAAAAGGTGAGTTTCTACCTTAGAACGCTTGGTAACCGCCAACTCAGGTGTGGAGGTTTACCTGCAACAGTTACGTCGGTGGGAAGGCACATCGTGATTGGCCCGGCAGAAATATTGGCTGAACTCTCTCAGACAGGCTATGGTGCCAGCAATGTGGGAGGAAAATTCTGGCAGAGACGGCGGCACTCAGACGGATTATCGTCCAAAGACCTGCCAATATCTAAGTTGAGCGGGTGGATAGCCTAGTAGGTAGGCGGAGAAACAGATGGATAAAATGACGGTGGGACCAGATCGGCCAAGATCTAAATCAGGCCCATAATCTTTTATAGGGTTTTAGGCAGAAAAGCCATATACTCGACTTTGTGTGATACAAGCAATGACTGAATACAGTTCAGACTGAATACACAATGACTAAATATACAAGCAATACAAACAATGACTGAATACACAAGATTCGTCAAGCAAGATATATCTAGTTATATCTAGTAAACACCTAGGGGCATATTATCAAGGGCAGTATCGCCACTGTAGCGGCACTTTTTGCCGATAAAGCGGCGATATTTTTATCGCCCTATTAGCAAGCTGTCGATAATTATCGCTAATGACATGCAAAGTAGGCGTTCCCAACTAAAAGCAACTGCAAACAGTCGCAAACACAACTTCCCCCTATTATCAATGCCTATGAAGCGATAAAAAAGTCGCGCTAACCGCGATTATCGCTGGAATTTAACACCTGATAAAAACTTGACTTAACCATCTTGTCAATGGGAGGTGGATTGTAAGGTTAAGTCCTCACCAGCCTATTAGCAAGCTTTTCATTAGCGCAGTGAATTTATCGCTGGATTTCTCGCGCTATTGCTGGGTTTCGCCGCTATCGCTGGATTTTTTATCGCCTTGGAGATAAGCGTTGATAATAACGCGTTATCTCTGCGATGAAATCCAGCGATAGCCGGCGATAAAAAAAACAGCGCTAAGTGCGCTTTGCGATAATTATCGCAAATCCTTGATAATATGCCCCCTAGTTCGCTGCACATCAATGTCATATACTTGGATAGGAAATGAAGTACACATCATTGCATTTTTGTACCTTAACAAACAATAATACATTCAAAGCAGGAATGGCTCTCTCGTTCAAGCCTAGGCTAAGGGCCTTGAACAGTGTAACATCCTGAACCTGAACATGGCTTCCTCATGAGGAATGCAAAAACAACAGTTGATGGACAGAATGCAGAACAATGTCATACATTCACCCCAGTACAGAGATCTGGGCCTAAATCCATCGTTTTTTGCTCACCATGCCATTCCAGTTTGAACCCAGCCATATGCAAATCAGTCTTGACCCTGTGCCTCATGGGAACAGTCCAGCCCGAACTGCCAAGCCAGGTCCTCCCTGGACTGGAAACAAGCATCCTAGGACCGGTTTCGGGGTATCACCCCTCTTCAGCCAGGATAGCTTGATTCCAGTGGCATGGAGAGCACGGGACCCACGTCTGAGCATACCCGTCCCACTCGGGGTGACAAATGCAAAAACAACAGTTGATGGACAGAATGCAGAACAATGTCATACATTCACCCCAGTACAGAGATCTGGGCCTAAATCCATCGTTTTTGCTCACCTTGCCATTCCAGTTTGAACCCAGCCATATGCAAATCAGTCTTGACCCTGTGCCTCATGGGAACAGTCCAGCCCGAACTGCCAAGCCAGGTCCTCCCTGGACTGGAAACAAGCATCCTGGGACCGGTTTCGGGGGTATCACCCCTCTTCAGCCAGGATAGCTTGATTCCAGTGGCATGGAGAGCACAGGACCCACGTCTGAGCATACCCGTCCCACTTGGGGTGACAAATGCAAAAACAACAGTTGATGGACAGAATGCAGAACAATGTCATACATTCACCCCAGTACAGAGATCTGGGCCTAAATCCATCGTTTTTTTGCTCACCATGCCATTCCAGTTTGAACCCAGCCATATGCAAAGGGCAGTTCAGGCTGGACTGTTCCCATGAGGGACAGGGTCAGACTGATTTGCATATGGCCATGTCTGAACTGGGGTGGCGGAGTGAGCTAAAGAATGATGATGGATTAAACCCAGATCAGTTGACTGGAGGTGAGTGCTTGCAATGTTCAACACTCCGTCCATCATCCCCTTTGGTTTTGCATTGTTCGCCCTAAGTTGGCAGGGTATGCCCAGACGTGGGTCCCTTGCTCACTTTGCCACTGGATTCAAGATAGCCTGGCTGATGAGGACTGTGAGCCCGAAACTGGTCCCAGGATGCTTGTTTCCGGTCCAGGGAAGACATGGCTTGGTAGTTCGGGCTGGACTGTTCCCATGAGGGGCAGGGTCAGACTGATTTGCATATGGCCATGTCTGAACTGGGGTGGCGGAGTGAGCTAAAGAATCATGATGGATTAAACCCAGATCAGTTGAATGGGGGTGAGTGCATGCAATGTTCAACACTCCGTCCATCATCCCCTTTGGTTTTGCATCGTTCGCCCTAAGTTGGCAGGGTATGCCCAGACGTGGGTCCCTTGCTCACTTTGCCACTGGATTCAAGATAGCCTGGCTGATGAGGGCTGTGAGCCCGAAACCAGTCCCAGGATGCTTGTTTCCGGTCCAGGGAAGACATGGCTTGGTAATTCGGGCTGGACTGTTCCCATGAGGGACAGGGTCAGACTGATTTGCATATGGCCATTTCTGAACTGGGGTGGCGGAGTGAGCTAAAGAATGATGATGTATTAAACCCAGATCAGTTGACTAGGGGTGAGTGCTTGCAATGTTCAACACTCCGTCCATCATCCCTCTTGGTTTTGCATTGTTCGCCCTAAGTTGGCAGGGTATGCCCAGACGTGGGTCCCTTGCTCACTTTGCCACTGGATTCAAGATAGCCTGGCTGATGAGGACTGTGAGCCCGAAACTGGTCCCAGGATGCTTGTTTCCGGTCCAGGGAAGACATGGCTTGGTAGTTCGGGCTGGACTGTTCCCATGAGGGACAGGGTCAGACTGATTTGCATATGGCCATGTCTGAACTGGGGTGGTGGAGTGAGCTACAGAATGATGATGGATTAAACCCAGATCAGTTGACTGGGGGTGAGTGCTTGCAATGTTCAACACTCCGTCCATCATCCCCTTTGGTTTTGCATTGTTCGCCCTAAGTTGGCAGGGTATGCCCAGACGTGGGTCCCTTGCTCACTTTGCCACTGGATTCAAGATAGCCTGGCTGATGAGGGCTGTAAGCCCGAAACCGGTCCCAGGATGCTTGTTTCCGGTCCAGGGAAGACATGGCTTGGTAGTTCGTGCTGGACTGTTCCCATGAGGGACAGGGTCAGACTGATTTGCATATGGCAATGTCTGAACTGGGGTGGCGGAGTGAGCTAAAGAATGATGATGGATTAAACCCAGATCAGTTGACTGGGGGTGAGTGCTTGCAATGTTTAACACTCCGTCCATCATCCCCTTTGGTTTTGCATTGTTCTCCCTAAGTTGGCAGGGTATGCCCAGACTTGGGTCCCTTGCTCACTTTGCCACTGGATTCAAGATAGCCTGGCTGATGAGGGCTGTGAGCCCGAAACCGGTCCCAGGATGCTTGTTTCCGGTCCAGGGAAGACATGGCTTGGTAGTTCGGGCTGGACTGTTCCCATGAGGGACAGGGTCAGACTGATTTGCATATGGCCATGTCTGAACTGGGGTGGCGGAGTGAGCTACAGAATGATGATGGATTAAACCCAGATCAGTTGACTGGGGGTGAGTGCTTGCAATGTTCAACACTCCGTCCATCATCCCCTTTGGTTTTGCATTGTTCGCCCTAAGTTGGCAGGGTATGCCCAGACGTGGGTCCCTTGCTCACTTTGCCACTGGATTAAAGATAGCCTGGCTGATGAGGGCTGTGAGCCCGAAACCGGTCCCAGGATGCTTGTTTCCGATCCAGGGAAGACATGGCGTGGTAGTTCGGGCTGGACTGTTCCCATGAGGGATAGGGTCAGACTGATTTGCATATGGCCATGTCTGAACTGGGGTGGCGGAGTGAGCTAAAGAATTATGATGGATTAAACCCAGATCAGTTGACTGGGGTGAGTGCTTGCAATGTTCAACACTCCGTCCATCATCCCCTTTGGTTTTGCATTCCTCATGAGGAAGACACATTAATACGATTATACTTTATCAACAGACAGACACTGTGGAGAAAGCTTCTATTTTGCTTATTTTTCAAAAATGGTAAAGAAAAGCACACAGAGACAAGACATGCACATGGCAAGGGTCAATCATGCAAATTAAATGTGCACATTTATTTGTGCGCATTTCAATGGATGTCAATGTAAACTGGTTGTATGTCAACTCTGGCCTAGTTATACTAACTTAAACACATCTAAATTAAACATTAAGTTCTTTTTATTAAAAACACATCTACAAATCCACCTCTGATGATTTCAGAAATCATCACTAAATTACTACTCTACACTGCACTGCAACACTTCATCAATCATTGTTGACTTTGATTTCAACTTCATCAAGGGCTTCAATTCACATATATCACGTATTTGAGGTCAACAAGTTAAATTTCTTTTTCTGGTTGTCTTCATCTTCATTTCAGAACCACATTCCAATCCTCCCTTAAAAGAAATAACTTCCAAAATTTCAAATTGGTACTAGGAATGTTATTTTGTTTATGATAATATATATATATACATATCTATTAAAACATGTCCAGCATGGAATTATAAATTCACCAAGATTCCAATTAATACAACTAAAATAAAGATGACAAAAATCATTTTTAGAGCCACACAAAATTTTTCTTTATATGAAGCCATCATCTTCCTATAAAAAAAACAGTCTCCTAATAAAATCTCAGTCTTAAAAACAAGCTACAAAATAAAAACAAAAACTCCAAAATGTTAGAATCAGTATGATGTGGGCATTAGTAAGCATACTTAAAACAATGAATACGAGCAAATCTTATGGACATTCATAAAATAGTCCTTAAACAGCAGATATGGGCAACTCAAGTAAAAATGAAGGCAAAAATATTCTTCAAACATGTTGATGCAGACACAAAAATATAAATGCAAGCTGAAAATGTAATCACTTTGAAGGTTGTCCAAAATTATGCAAACAGATAAGAATACAATTCATGTAGCACTGAGTTCAATTCAATTGTTCACAACAAGTTATGTGGGCATAAAAAGTGTGTCTTCAGCTAAAAATCTAAGTAGGCACAAAATTAGTCTTCTACAGACGCAGGAATGTTCTAAAATTGTGGCAAACATTTTTTTTAAAGTTTCTAAAAGAGTTAGATGTGCACAGAAAAATGTCTCAAAAATGCAAACATCACACATTTCACACAAATTCCAAAATTCTGTTTCATTTCTCCATCAGGAAGAATAATTCAAGGTTGATAATCCTCAGATTTAGTTCAAATGTCAATTCATGGAGATTTTTCAAACAAAAATGGATTATCTCTCAAGTAAATGAATCTTTCCTCTAGTTCAATCTAACATATGCTTGTTCAGGGGCTGGGTATTTCTTGTTTGGGACTTTTAATTTTGTTGCTCTTCTGACTACTGCTTTTTCAGATTCTACTTTTAAGATCCGTCACTACTTCAGCTGATATTTTTAATTTTTCTTTAGACTGTTGAATCTTTGCAACACTCTTTTTCTATCTTTCACACCTTCAAACCTTTCAGCTTCTACCAAGCTCTCACTATCTGTTTCATTTTCTTTACCTGCTTATTTTCATTTTCATTTGCTTCATGATTTACACAACTTGCAACTGGATCACTCTGATTTTCTCTTGTGGCTCAATTTTCTTCTTGGTGACAGTTTTAAATGAGAACAGAGGTTTGGGGCATAAATTCTAACACTATGACTTTTCAGCGTTCAAATTTTAAAAGCCTGATTTTATTTATTTTGATTTTTTTGTTGTTCTTATTCTTCTTTAACTCTATGATCTCCCCTCTCTGGATCCATGTAGCAATCTCATGCTTGACTCTGTGAATCAATGGTTTGTATCATCACTTCTTCATCTGCAGACTTCCCTTTGTTCATATGAGATGCTTGAATCCAATGCGACAACCTCCACTCTTCACAGCAGTGAAGCAGCAATATCACTTGACAAGGACCCTTTCACAGAGGATCCTAGCCAGTCATTCAAAAATGTTTCTCAACCACAACCTAGAATACAGGCTCTAGGTCAAGGCACGGCACCTCACTTTTTGAAGGTGCAGCAAGCTTCACCTGGTGGGAGATAGAGCATACCAAATCACCCAAACCTTTGCAGTAATCCAGAACCAGATCATCAGTAATACTCAGAAGCGCAGCTGATGTAATGCCTGGAATCCTTGTAGCCCTCTCGAAAAACACCTCATGTAGTGTTACTGCTGCTCCTTTATTTTTTGTGCTTTTCATGCTGGGTAGAGCTAGAAGAAGTGAACCTGGCCTTTTCACAGAGGTTGAAGAGAATACTTTTGACATGTCTGTTTCCTTCAAACCATTTGCCATTTCCACTACTCCTGATTTTCCGGCATGGTAACTACAATTGAACTTTGATTAATCTTCAGTGTCATTCATAGGACTCTCATCACCTCGTTTTTAAAATGAGCTCCCCTATCTGATTCTAAAAACATTAGCAGGCCAAATCTAGTGATCCATTCCCTCAGTAACAGCTGGGCTGCAGTGAGTGCATCACAACATTTTGTCTGTTGACTAATTACAGATCTTTGACACACCTTTTCAGCAAGCATCCTAAAATGAGGATTAAACCAATACGTCTTTATTATGTGATTCATACCATCACATTCCACATGTGTAAGTCCATGCATGTATCTTGCCTTCTGCAATAGCACTGAATCTGGTAGCACAAATCTTTCATCAGCTGACCCCAGAGTTTATCCTGCTTTTCCCCAACATTTATGTTCCTCCTCTGACACCTCACTTTGTAAATCCCTGAGGTCATCAAGGGTTTGACTTGATATTGACAAAACGTTATTTCCATTTTCTACTACTGTTTCAGAGGTCTGATCTAGTTCTGATGTGCCAGACACAAGAGCACAGCAATTTGCAAACATGTCTGCAAAGTTGTTCCCCATTGAAACAAACTCATCTTCAGTCTTATGTGCTGCATATTTCACAACAGTAATTTTCTTTGGTAACTGTAGCACATTCAATAGGTCTAGAATTTGTCATCCATTTTTGATTGGAATGCCATCCAATCTCAAAAAAGCCCCTCTGTGACCACAACTGTTGAAAATAATGGGTCACTCCAAAACCATACTGACTATCCATATAGATTGTAACCCTCGATCTGCAGGCCACGCAACTTGCTCTTGTAATGGCAACCAAATCTGCTACTTGTGCTGGTAAATTACACAAGTATGATGCTTCCACAATCTATTTCACTGTGCAGACTGCATATGGTGCCTTAAAGGACTCCAAGATGGTCTCTCCACAAATTAAATTAAATCAGGTAACTGGAGGGATACATCTTGAATATCTAGTCTTTCCTTGGTACATAGTTCTGTCACATCAATATAGTCATGGTTACAATCATCAATCTCATTATGCAATTCTTTAGCTTCCATCTTTGGAAAAGGCAAGAGTGTAGCAGGAGTCCAACTTTTCAATGAAACGTTCTCTGCCACTAAAATCGTTTGTTCATACTTGTGGCTACCCTTGCATGTCTGAGTTAGCAATCACTATTATCACAACAATTAGAACCACCATTACAAATCAACACCACCAATACCATCATCATTGCAACTAATAAAAAGATTTCAACCACAACTATCAGCATCATAACCACCAACAGAACTACCATCACAGGTTCTATTATCACCATTACTACCACAGCACCATTATCTACAATGCCATGGCCATTAACTCCCCCACAGCCATTACCACCATTACTGCTACCACCACCACTAACACCACCAACACCATTAGTACCCCCCTAGCCACCAGTACCATTACCGCCATCACCACAATAGCAACCATTTCCACCATTACTGTCACGTACCATTACTACCATATCACCATTATTGTTAGCAGCACAACCACTACATTACCATCACCATTACCACCACTATCACCATCAACTCTATTGCCACCACCAACATTAACACTACTGCCACCACCACAACATTACCACACCACCAGCACCATCATCATTACCATCACATGTATCCCCTTTCCACCACCATACCAATTGTCACCAACACCAGTACTACCACCACCACGTCTTCTACTGCTGTTACTTCCACCACTATTACCATGAGGATAATAACTACATCCCCTAGCACCATTCTCATCACCACCAAAAGAACCACCATCCTTACCACCACCACTATCACCAATACCATGTTATATTATGCTAGGTTTATTTGATATTTCTTGATGCTGAACAAATAAAATAGTTCTTGAGTTAACACTGTCTACAAAAATGTATGATCTCAGTGTGAGGATGCCAAAGGTTAAGGAGTGTATCTTAAGTTATCAGAATAAAGCTTGTGTACAAAGTCAAGTCTACAAAGCAATTCTAAAGGGAAATCATTCTGTTTTGGTACTGAACTGAGTAAAAATGGGAGAGGACTCCACAATACCATCTCCCAGTTTAGAGTTGGTGGTTCTTTGGAATAAAGAGGAGGTATGTAGCAGGGGTGTGAGAAGGAATATACCTTTTAATGTGCTTCAAGATGAATGAAGGAGCTAGACCACAGAGAACATTTAAGACACTGCAAAGAGTTTTGAATTGTGCTCTGTACCACACAGGCAACCAATGAAGATGTTTCATTTGTGAGGCTGCATCAGCTATGTTGGGCATGTTTAGCAAGTGGTGAGCAGCCCTGTTCTGAACTACCTATAACCTGTATACCACTGTGGAGGGGAGGCCCAGGTACAGTGAGTTGACATAGTCTTGTCTTGAACCAATTACAGCTATAACTACCATCTTGAAAGCCTCAGGTGTAAAAGGTACCAACTTCCTATTTGTCTCAGCAGGAATATACAGTTCAATGCCACCAATTAAATATAGGGGTTCAGTGATAGGTTACAGTCTACACCACTCCATGGAACAGTGAAGCGTTAAGCAAAGACTAGAGCTCATTTCGAAATGCTGGCTGCAGTTGTTTATAAATACTGGGAGGGCAAGGATTGAGTGGGGAGCTTGATTTTACTCTAGTACTTAATTTCTGGAGAGTATCTAAGTCAAATGGTGGAAATACATGGATGGTTATGGCATTAGGCATAACAATGATTTGCGCTTATTGCTAAACTTTCTTACTAATTCCTTCTCTTATGTCCTAAATTTATCTTTAAAAAATTAGTTCAAATGATTGCACAGACCTTGAGAAAGGATGAGTCTCATTGAAATCCTTTCAAAAGAGGATAGTTAATTGACCATCTTGAACAAAACCTTCTGAATGTTGGGAGCATTCAAGATCTTATTAGTATGCAAGCAGCATCTGAAATAATGTGTTTATAATTCCGTATACCATTTTTATATCTCACCCTCGCCTCTATCAAATAACCTCTGCGCCGTTTTCTTTCTATGTGGCATAGATTGTTTTTTTTAAATTGCAAGCTCATGAGTAAACTATGGAGCAGGACTGAGTGTCTTGCTGATTTGTGCTTTAGTCAGAGGCACCTATTTGAAGAGTGTACAATTGAGCCAGCTTGAGAAAGTCGAATCAATGTCTTGAACTAAAAAGGGATTCTCATAAGATACTGTGTTTATCATCAATGCTTGGTCACATTTTCACCCTTGGTATTTCGCTCTGGTTTGGTAATTGATGAGATGGGATCCTTCCATTGTTACATGGAATAATGAACCAAGGAATGGTCAGACCATATACGAGAAATCTCTGTCACTTCAGTGTCATATGACCATAATGTTTTTAAATATGGCCAGTGTCATGTGTAGGGGTGTGAATTAACTGTGTCAAATTTAAAGGCAACAGTAGCTCTAAAAATTCACAATCCTTGACTCCCACCAAGGGGTTTATGGTCCAATAGTCAAAATCGCCTATTTGAATCAATTTCAAATGGCTGATCTAAAGAGAACAAGAAAATTCATAGCAATTCTGGGGGAAATCTCCACACAATATGGAGAACGCTATTTTAAAATGAAAGTTGTAGAGTTGTAGTTTATCTCTAATTTTACTATGAACATATCGGTATCTTTGATAGGTTCTAGCTGGAGCACTGAGGATTGGAAATCTTTGCTTGTAATTGATGCCTTGCCACCCCCTCTTTTAGGGGGTACTCTGTATCTGTTAACCCTTTAATAACTCTCAGGAATAGCAGCTAGCATTCCTGGAGTCAAATATTTTATTATCCAGGTTTTGGTTACTAGAAATACCTCTAAATAACAATTTGTTAATAAATAACACATTTGAGATTTGTGTTTTACCATAGAGCATGTATTTAAATAGGCACCATGGATAGGTTTATTTGCCAAGTTACTTTTTAAGGTGCCAGTGAGATAGCTGTTGAGTCTAGAGAGGTGATACCCTTGGATGAAGGGAGGAGGATTTTTAGGCAGGTTAGTAAAGTTTTTTTTTGTGTGGAAATTATTCCACAGCACTACCACTAACACCACCATGTTTACCACCATCATTACAACTGTTAATTTAAAACACCACTACCATTATCGCCACCACCCACATTATCACCAAAACAATTACTGCTACCACCACTGCATCACCAACCCCGCGATTATTACTACCATAATTATGATCACCATCATTACCACCATGATTACCACCACCACCATTACTATTAACAACTTGATTGCCATTACTGTATACCACAATTACCATTACCACCAACATTGCAAGCTTCACCATTTTATTGACTACCACCTTACCAAAACTACTGCTTTCAACATTGTCATCATTATCATCACCACCATTACCACCACCATTATCACCACCATTATTATCACTATTTCAGCCTCCACCACCATTACCACGAGCACCACTACTATTTCTACCACCACCATTGTCACCACTGCTACCACCATAAACACCTTTGCCACCATTACCACTGCCACCACCACTGCCATCACCACCACCATTCCAGAATTCCACTGTGATTGTATTTCATTAGTGTAAGTGTTCAGGCCTGATTCTTTATAGCTTTGAACTTGCCTGTCAACTGCAGTCAAAACACAATGTTCACTAAATATAAACTGATTTGTTTTATTGCCTGGCTTTCATATGTTACATTACAGATAACGCACCGTTTCTCGTAAAGTGAGCATGGAAAGCAATATTTTAAGTCATGGACTGAGACCTTGCGTTACACTAATTGGTATTATATCAGGTGGTAGAGCTGTAGTAGTGACATAGTACCACTTCTGGTAGTGGGAATTGCTTGCTTTTCACTAGAAATGTAATAGACTATGCTGCTTTTGGCAGTGAACGTAGCATCTTTAGTTGAAGTCTGTGAAGGAATTATATAAAACAACAGAACGTGATATCACATCGACAGAGCACAGTAAACATACAAAGACACAACCGATACAACAAAGGAAAGACATTGCTACTCATCAAACACAGCTTCATAGAACACTCTAATAACACAATAGCAACAAGATCAGACAGGAAAAGGCAGTGTGACAGCACAGGAATAGGCCCTCACACCACAAATGCAACAGAATACAACACAGCCACAGTACAGTGACAAAACAAAACAACACACCACAAAAACAAAAAGCTACACAACCTAATACAGACAACACACCTATGCAATGCAAACATAGCAAATCCTAACAAAAATCAACAGCAACATATTAACAAAACAGTAACACAACAATAGAACACAACACAGCAAAATAAACATCTGAGAGCACGACAAAACAAAATAACACAATGCAACAGAGACATTTACTACTACACCAATAGCATAACATTGCAGCAACACAACAATTAGCAAAATGACACAACACTATGCTCAAACAAAACAGCAACACAGCACACCACAACAAAACAATACATCACAACAACAAACCAACAAGCAACACAAATACAACATAGTGTTAAACAGCACAAAACATAACACAATCTTTCCTGTTGTATTATTGTACTGTGTTGTTATAGCGTTGCTGTGCCATTTTTGCTGTTGGTATTGCTGTTGTATTTTTGTGTTATGGCTGCTCTTATTTGTATGTTCTGTGGTTTTGTCATTGTGTCAGTGTTTTGTTTTGTATTGCATTGTCACTGTGTTGTTCTGTTGGTGTGGTTGCATTTTATTAGTATATTACATTGTTTTGTGATGTATTTGTTGTGTTTTCCTTTGCGTTTTTTGTTGTTGTGTAGTCTTATGATATTGCGTGGTTGTGATACCTCAACTGTAGTTTATCCGCTCAAAAATGCACAAACATTCTTGAAATATTATACCACTGCCACAAATCTACTTTAGTGATGCAGTGGTAAAATGTGTTTGCTTTAGAAGTGCATCCCTGTCTTCAGGTGTATGCCCGCCTTCTATCAAACCTAGTTTTTAGAGGGCGAGGACTGGTCAATGATGAAGCATGACACCAGGTGGTGTGTGAGACCAGTCTTTTACTTTTTGTGAGATGCCTGCACTCACAGAATAACACTGTAGCATCCAGGTCACCTTACTGGGAGCGGCTCTTTTTGTGTTAAACATTATTGATTGGAGGCTGCCTGCTCCTAGTGCCCCGTGCCTCTAGTTCCCTTCCCATGGTCTTACCCTGGGTTTGTGTGGTTAACATTGTTGTACAGCGGACAGCTGTGGGAACATTTGTAGGGGTTACTAACAGACCCAAATGTGGGTTAAGTCCTGAGTCTGGAACTATCTTACCAGACCAGGTCCAGCACAATTATGGATACCGAGTTAGCGTTCAATGAGGAGAACTATGCAGAAATTCTGAGGACACCGTCTTTATTAGCAGAAACGGTGGTATCACAAGTAGTCCAGAATTCGGATGAATGGGAATCACTTACCTCGAAGAAGAAAGAGCAGATTCGAACTGCTTTACATGGGGCTTTACGAAAGAACAGCGCCCCCAGGGGTCTAGTGGTTACGAATGAACCAAGACTTTTCCTTAACAACAAAGAATTCCGGACCAACTGGTCCAGAATTGCATGGAAATGCACTAAGGATTGGCTAGTCCTTATTATCAACACAGCCAGGGAGTTGGCGGATGCTCTCCTGATAGAAATTCAACAAAGTGAGAGTAGATTGAAAACCATGGTGCATGTAACTGTATTCAAGAAAAAACTGGATGAGATAAACAAAGACCACACTGACTACAAAGAATATCTCACCCAGTCAAAATTGACAAAACTTAAAAAAGACGTTCAGAAATTCAGTCGTGAGACCATATATCCCTATACTACAGATGAATACTACGAGAAAGCTCCTCAACAACAACCATACAGGAAGCAACAATGCTTTAGGCCAACCCCACAGAACTGGACCTTCAGCTCAGGAGATGAGAGAAGTACAAGTGGAAGCAGTAGTGACGAGAGTACTGATGGTCATCAGGGAAGACGACAACAGAATTATCATAACCCAATGATGCAGCCACCCATGCCACAGTTTGGGTTTTGGCAACAACCTTTTTACCCTCCAGGATTTGGCTTTCCACAAGGTCCACAGCCTTTTTTATACAGAGGCCGTAGCAGGGGAAAAGGAAGAAAAAAGCAGAACACAAGAGTGCAATGGGAAGACCAATCATCGGTCGCAATGGGAACAAGGAGCAGAGGGAGAGGGAACGGCCCGTTGACGAGTCTAGAGTAACGAATATCGTCAACCTTAGTGATCATATTCTTACCAAAGATGAAGAAACCGTTCTCTCTAAAGGCCTAGGCTTTGTCCCCACACCTTTGAATGATCCATTTACACTCAATATTGAACTAGCACAGTTCTTCAGAAAGATTAAACTCCGTCACCACTTTGGGGACAGAAGGGAAGAGCAGACTGAGGTGAACAGCACTGGCTTAAGGAATAAGTCCACATTTGTACCCCCAACCCATACCATTCCCTGTCATATCCGGACCTTTGAACAAAAAGTTCTCAAAGAGGTTGAGAAGATTAACTTCACAAAGGAAAAAGGCTTCCAAAATCTCACGAAACAAGAACGAAAAGCACTAGAAGATCTGAAGAACAATACAGACCTAACAATCAAACCAGCTGGGGGGCGTGGCTTAGCCGGCTGCAAGATGGCCGCACTTTGAGTGGGCTCTGCCGGCCAAGCCTTAAATCCTGCAATTATCCGGCAGACTTCCAACACATCGCTGCCTGTGACCCTACCTTCGCAGCTTCCCTGCACCGGCGGCGTCTGCGGAGCCGTTCACCGCGGCCCTACGACCTGGCTGTGACTGGCTGCGGTGCCTCCAGGAGTCGGGCCTAGACGTCTGCTCACTCCCCGGGGCCCGGCCTGCGCTGCCCGTGCTTCTCCGCACGCCAACCGGACCTTCCACCACTGGCCCTGCGGCCACGACAATCCGCCGGTGAGTCTTGCTGCCTGGGGGCGCTCCGGGGCGGGCCTGGGATCGCGCTCGCCATACCGCCCGGCCCAGCCCGACCCTGAGTAGGCACCCTGAGCGTCTCCGGTATCCACGCTAGTGGGCCGGGCGAAGAGGGCGGCGCGCTCCCCGCGTCCTCCTGCCGCGGTTTGCTGCCCCCTCGCTACTCCTGGCTGGGTTCCACCTGCTGCCGCTGCGCTCACGATCGTCCCGGCTGCCTCCCCTCCCGCCTTTGTGGTCACCGGCGGCGAGCGGGGATCTGGGAAGGGAGCCCGCGATCGGGGTGTTCCCTGACTTGGCTGCAGCGGCCTACAGTCCGGCCTTCTCATCAGAGCGACTCCGGGGCGCGCTGGTGCGTGTCTGCACCCCTTGCCTGGCCCTCTGATCATCCAGCTCTCTCTGCCGGTTGGGTGCACCGGCGGGTCGACCCTCCACCCAGGTCCTCCCTTTCTTCACGGCGCCCAGCGCGGCAGGGGCCCCCCATTACACCACGGCCCGGGGACTGTGGCGGTGCATGCGCTCTACCACACCTCCGCGCCGCACACAGTCTCCGGAGCGAGCCTTCTTGTGTTGGACCCCGGCTGCCTCCTGGATTGCGCCACCTTGGGAGCGTGGCGACGGCTCGGTGGAGGGGCCTGCGCGCTGGCTGCGAGATCGGGGTCCACTGCCCCCTACGTTGCATTTGCGGCCCGGGCCCTACGTCTGCTGCACACCTGCCTCGTGGAGGGGGATCCTCTTTGCCCCCCATTGTTCATCTTCCTGCTACCTGTGCCCTTACCGGCTGCACTTTCCACTTGTAACACTGCGGGCCTTTTTGGGGCTCCCTGCTCTAGGAGGCCGCCATGGGTAAAGCTGACCCGAAACAGCCCCGACTAACCTTTGAGCAGCGGAGGCAAACGCGTCAGGAGGGCGCCACTGCTGACGGGGGCGAGCTGCCCGCACCCACGGACATGGCTGCCGCACGTGAGGATGACTTGAAGGCCATCATGCTGGAGGTGAAGTCGGCGGTGTCTGGGATTGCCACTCAGCTGGAACAACTGGCTTCTCGCCTGGATGTGGTCAGGTCCAGGGTGGATGCGCACGATGGCCGTCTGCTCCACGTCGAGTCGAGGTTGTCTGATGTGGAGGACTCCGCCACCCAAGACCGCCAAAAATTGCTCCAAATGGACAAAATCCTTGACCTCATCCGCTCTAAGAACGAAGATTTGGAGGCCCGCTCCCGCCGGAGTAACCTCTGCATCACTGGTGTGCCGGAGTCCTCCAATATTTCCAGGATGGAGGATTACGTGGAGCAGCTGTTGCGAGAACTGTTTGGAGAAGTGCTTTCCCAGGTCTTTGTCGTGGAGAGAGCGCACCACTCCCTCGGCCCTCGGCCTGCCCCTGGTCTGCCTGCTCGACCGATCATTGCGAAGATCCTAAATTTCCGGGACCGGGACGCGGTCCTCCGGGCTGCCAGGGAAAGAGGTGTGATCCGCCACCAAGGTAACACTTTGTCTTTTTATCCCGATTACACCCTGGCTGTGCAGGCTGCCCGCCGCGAGTTTCTGCCCGCAAAACGCATATTTGCAAAAGCACGACGTGTACTACTCGCTAGCCTACCCGGCCAAATTGCTGGTCAGACAGGGCTCCAAAACCCTGGTATTCCCAGACTCAAAGGGAGCCCTCGCCTTTGCCAAACAGCTGGACCGCCCTCACCACTCCACTCCAGCCAGCTCTCAGGACCCTGCTGCAGCCAATTTGAGTGACAATGACTGAACTGTACCTCTTTATTGTTTCTGGCCCCCGGCCCTTCTGTACAAGACTGTGTAGCGCAGTGGCGGTCTCATTCCCCCGGCTGCCACTTAGCTGTTTAACTGGCTGCGGCCCATCATGGTTTCTTTCTCCCCTTTTCTTGTTCCGCTGGGTTTACAGGCTCTAACTTGGTTGCATTATATTACCTGCCTGTGTTGTCTGCTGTTCGCTCTGGCTTGGCCACCCTGCCTTTCCTGGTAGGGGGGTACGCTAGGCGTCGCCATGCCCCCACGGGATGATTCCCACTTCTATTGCTGATTCTCCCCCTCCCGGTTGGGGTCCCCTGGGGTTGGTGTGGGTGGTTACTCGACCTGATTGGGGGGTTGGTGTGGGAGGTGGGTGGAGGGGTGTTGGGTTGTCGTGTCCGCCTTTCGCGGCTATTTCGTGGTTCATCGCATTTTCTCTGCTCTCACATTGCAAGATTTATACTCTCAATCATGGTGCGATGGGGTGGGTTTGTTCGGGGTGGGGGTGGTTGGCTCCTGGGATTGTTTTTTTGTGTTTTTTTTCAGAAAAGTTAATGTATTTATGCTTTCAATTTATGTATTCCTTCAGTACGCATTACACCACTGCTGCGCTCGATCACTGCATCACGTTTGAGCTAGACACCGCGCCCTCCCATCGACTGGTGCCCTACGGGGGTCATTGCATGCCTCATTGTTTTTGTACCCTTGCTGTTCCCCCCGGTGTCACACCTTCCCCCCTGGCGGGCTCTCGCCGGCTCCATTTCAGACTTCAAGCAGCTGACTCGCCTTTGTTCTATCCAAGTATGACCTCCCCGCTACACATGCTAGCTTTTGACTGCAGCTCCCACTCGCGGCCCTGCGCTCCCTCCTATTACGTTCTCACACAGTATGACTGACACTATATGCTGGTCCTGGAATATTCGTGGCCTCAACGACCACCGCAAGGCCCGGCTCATCCACTCACACCTACTCCATCATAAAGTTGACATTTGTCTCTTACAGGAGACTCACTTGTTGCCTGCGACCGCCGCTAGGCTTCAGTCGCGCCACTGGGGCGAATCACACTCCTCTTTCTACTCCTCCTACTCTCGTGGTGTGTCCATTTTGATACGCAGGGGACTTCCATGGCACACTGATCGGGTACTCACTGACCCTGAGGGATGGTATGTTATTCTACATGGCTCCTTACTTTCCCAACCAATGACGATTGCTGCTATATACGGTCCCAACTCGGACGACCCTGCCCTTTTCACTAATGTTTGGCACTTAATATCCACACTGGGCCCTGCGGCACTCCTTTGGGGGGGGGACTTCAACGTTACCCTTTCTGCAGTCCTTGACCACTCGGGCCCCCACTCATCGCACCCGCAATCCGCGGCTTTCTTACAGTCTTTGCTAGCCGATAACTCACTGTATGACGCATGGCGACACGTGTGGCCTGAGGCCCGCGAGGGAACTTGTGTCACCGGTACCCGTGGCTGCTGGTCGCGTATTGATCTTTGGATCACCTCTCCTGACGTCCTCACTTGGCTTACATCCGTCACTAATATGGCGCGTACTTTTTCTGACCACGCGCCGGTCCAGCTCTGTTTACGCCTTCCCGACTCCCCGCGTAGGGCCTTCGCCTGGCGGCTCCCATCGTACGCTCTTCGCGACTCGGTCTTTTGTGCCGAGATCCAAACTGCGATCTCCAACTATTTTGACTTGAATGTCGGCTCCGTGGATTCGCCGTCTACCCTGTGGGAGGGTTTTAAGGCTGTGATTCGCGGTGAGTGCATTTCAAAACAATCCGGAGTCCTCCGCTCCATCCGCACCACATTAGGAACATTAGAATTGGAGATTAAGGCCCTGGACTCTGCTCAGGCAATTCGCCTCAGCTCCGAGACACTTGCTCGCCTGCGCGAAAAGCACTCAGAATTTGCCAGGGAGGCCGAGAGGGAACTCTCCTTTCTAGGCAGAGAGGCCCGGGCGCGCCGTTTTGGTGAGGGCGATCGGCCTGGCAAGACCCTAGCCAGCCTCCTTCGTCCCCCCCGCGCTGCATCGTATGTTGCGGCACTTCAGGATGGCGGCCCTGCTAGAACCACCTCCCCAGAGGAAATCAAGTCACGGTTCTCGGATTATTATACGCACCTTTACGCCGCAGGCCCCACACCTTCGCGAGCGGACTTTGACCAATTTTTTGACACCATCTCACTCGTCTGGCTCGAGGACCATCACCGCGAATTCCTAGACGAGCCTTTTTCTAAGGAAGAAATACTTGCTGCCATCACTGGTTTGCCCGGTGATAAGGCCCCTGGCTCGGACGGCCTCCCGGCTTCTTTTTATAAGACATTCGCCCCGCTTCTGGTGCCGCACCTGGCCGCAATGTACAATGACTCCTTCGACAGTGGCCTCTTCCCGGCATCGCTCCGTGAGGCGATCATAACTCTTCTTCTGAAACCAGACAAGCCCCCGGATTGCCGCGACTCCTACCGTCCCCTTTCTTTAATCAACACGGATAATAAGATCTTTGCGAAACTGATAGCTTCCCGTCTTCTCCACTTCATGCCCCTCATCGCTCTCCCGGACCAGTCCGGTTTCATTCCGGGCCGCGCAACATCTCACAACCTTCGGGCTATATTCTCCGTTCTACACCAGATTAATCCTAGCCTCCCCGCAGTGGCTGCTCTTCTCGATGCCACCAAGGTATTCGACACCTTGGAGTGGCCCTTCTTATTCTATCTCTTGCCGCGCCTCGGCTTCAGCAATGTCTTTATTCGTAAAATTCAACTTCTTTATACGCGCCCCTCTGCCCGCCTTCGGCTCAACGGACAAGTTTCTGACCCTATTCTAATTGAGTGTGGCACTCGACAGGGGTGCCCGCTCTCCCCCATGCTCTTCGCCATTGCGATGGAGCCTCTTGCGGCCAGACTCCGGCAGCACCATACTCAGAGGGGCATTGGCTTCTCGGCCCGCGCCCTCCTGGTCTCTATGTACGCGGATGATATTACACTGTACGTCCGCCACCCCCAAGACAACCTCAGCCCCCTTGTGCGTGAGATACTACGGTTTGGTGGATTATCCGGAATACAGGTGAACTGGAGTAAGTCAGTGCTGTTCCCTCTTACTGATGCCACCACACAATTCACCCCGGACTTTCCTTTTAAATGGGCCTCTGGCCCCACCCGCTACTTGGGTGTTTGGTTGAGTAGGGATCTGGACGATCTCTGGAAGGCTAACTTTGGACGGGCCGTAGATTGGCTCGAGTCCAGGATACCCCATTGGAACCGGCTCCCCTTGTCGCTGGCTGGGCATATTGCCATTGCCAAGATGGTAGTCCTCCCAAAATTCCTCTATCTTTTTTTAAATATTCCCATACCACTGACGGCCCATTTTTTCCGCAAGCTTCGCTCCCTGATCATTTCTCTGGTTTGGGCTGGCGGGCAGCCCAGGATTGCCTATGATGTCCTTACTCTCCCCATGTCGGCTGGAGGAATGGGCGCCCCCAACTTCAAACTGTATGCCTTAAGTGCTCAGGCCAGTTTCCTTCACTTCTGGATTCATCCCTCCCCTTTTCAGCCACACGCTGCGGTCGAAGCTGATCTTGCTGCTCCTTGGCCGCTGGCTACCGCCCTGTTTGCTCCGGACGGCCGCGCGCGGGCTGAGGTGGACACGGTGGGGACTTTACGCTGGGCCTGGTCGGGATTGCGTCACCTCTCCAATGCTCCGTTGCTCTCAGCAAATGCTATGCCGATTGTGCGCCACCATGCTTTCCCACCTTTCCATCCAACCGGCATGGCTAAGCATGCCGCCCGCTTGGGGCTGGAGACACTGGCGTATCTCTACCCTGGAAACACCTTCTATTCTCTTCCTGCTGCCTCTGGCCCTATGGACACATTGCTCTATTATCAGCTGCGGGCTATTTGTAAGGAATTACACCCCACGTTCCCACAACCTCCACCTTCGATGCGCGCGCTTGATTTTATATATTCTTCTACCTCCCCCCGGAAGCTGGTGTCCAAATTATACGCCCTTACGTTATCAACCTCCGTCGTCTCCACTGATCGCGCACGTGTGGCGTGGGGCGAGGACCTTGGTATGGACATTTCCCCAGCCGACTGGCTTTACTGCTGTAGCCAGACGAAGAAACTCTCTCCCAATTACCGTCTCCGCCTCATACACTTCAAATACCTTCACAGGCTTTACCGAACCCCCGTTCTGCTACATAAAATAGGACTTGTACCCACCGACAGGTGCTTGCGTTGCTCTGCCCCTGCTGCGGATTTCGCTCATCTGGCCTGGTTGTGCCCAAGGGTGTCGGAGTTTTGGCGGGAGGTCTGCGCCGCCCTCACTGAGATCGTTTCCGCACCGGTCCAGCCCGACCCACCGTTGTGCTTGCTAGGCTTTGTTAAGTTCTGTCCGGATGCCTCTCGCCGATTGGTCGCAATGCTGCTTGTCCTCGCGCGGCGCAGGGTGTCCATGTGCTGGGGGCGCAGGCCGGCGCCTCAGTTCGCTCACTGGCTGGAAGACGCATCGAGATGTCAAACTCTTCTGTCTGAATTCTGGGACCTTATGCCTGCCAGATCTCGCCCGATTGACATATGGGGCCCCCTGGTGACATACCTCCACACCCGATCACATTCTGGCCAGACTGCCTCTCCCGCGCTCCCCGCCGGCTCTCCGCCCGCGGTGGCCGCCGGTGTTGGTTGCTGGCCCTCTCCCGCCCAGTCCCTCTCCCTCCCCCCTGACCGGACCTAATGCTCCCCTCTGCTGTGCTGCCCCCACACATTTCAGATATTTGTTGCTCAAGGGTGCTTTGTCATGATGCATATTACACTGTTTATTTTTTGTCTGTAATACTCCCCCTACTCTTGAGGTGCTTCGTAGATGGTCTTATGCGCTCAGTGCTTTGATTTGATGCAACATGTATGTTGGTAATGCTGACTATGTTCAATAAAGGTTTTGGAAAACATAAAAAAAACAAAAAAACAATCAAACCAGCTGACAAGGGTGGCGCAATAGTCCTAATGAACAAAACCATGTACAGGGACGAGTGCAATTGGTTACTTTCAGACGACACCAGTTACGAAATACATACAGAAGACCCGACACTTCGTCTGGTCAGGAAAATCAAAAGCATAGTGGACGAAGCACTTTGCCATAACTGGATCACAAAGCACAAAGCTGACTTCCTTATTAGTGAGAACCCAAGAACACCAAGGTTCTACACTCTCCCCAAAATTCACAAGGGGAAAATGCCACCGCCGGGCAGGCCGATAGTCTCCGGCATCGGATCTATCCTTGAGCCTCTGTCGCAGTTTTGCGACTGGTTTTTAAAACCAATTGTACGTAAATCTCAGTCCTATTTAAAGGACACTAAAGATGTCTTGTGCCTCCTACGAGATCTACAAATCAACACTACAGAGGATATCTTCATTACTATGGACATAGAAGCTCTGTACACTAGCATCCCCCAAAGACGAACACTGGCAGTTGTTGAAGAAATCTTGCTGAACCTGGAATGGGATTACCTCACCCCCCGACATTTTATTATGGAATGTGCGGAAATAGCCCTGACCCCAAAAAAATTTGAATTTGAAGACGTGATTTACCATCAGATCACGGGTACATCAATGGGCAGTACCTTTGCCCCCAGTTTGGCATGTTTGTATGTCCACCAATTCGAGGAAGACTACATTTTCAATGAAAGCAACCCTTTCACTGAACAATTGAAAACCTGGAAACGTTACATCGACGACGTGTTTATTGTGTGGCGAGGAGATGAAAACACAGCAAAAACCTTTGTAGACTGGGTGAATACAAAAGACCATCACCTTAGGTTCACACACACCATTAGCAAGAACCACGCCGTGTTTCTGGATCTGGATATCAATATGACGGAAGATGGAATCAGCACTAAAGTCCATAATAAACCTACGGACAAGAATAGCCTCCTGTTGTACGAGAGCTACCACCCCAAAGCACTGCGTGACAACTTACCAGTCGGTCAATTCTTACGTGTTCGCAGGAACTGCTCAGAAACAGAGAATTTCACAATACAGGCGGAGGAACTAGAAAGGAAATTACAGGACAGACACTACCCTAAGAAAATGATAAAGAAAGCCAAAAAGAGAGCCAGAAATAATAACCGCGATGCACTCTTAGAGGATACCGATAGAGAAAAATCAGACCGTGTTGTATGTGTAACCACATATACACCTGTTTCAAATGCTGTACAGAAGATCATAAAAAGGAACTGGCATATTCTTGACGGAGCAGATCAACAGTGGGAGCCCCCTTTGTTCGCATTTAAGAGGAGTAAAAACATCCGTGATCAATTAGTACATGCTAAAGACCCTCCAACACTGAAAGAAAACCAGGTTACCCTATGGAACACACAGAGACCAACTGGACACTATGCATGTGGAGGATGTGTTGCATGCCCACTAACCATAACCACAAAAGAAGTAGACATAGGCACTGGGAACCCTTGGAAACTTAAAAGTTTCAGTAACTGTAACACTGACAATGTGGTCTATCTACTAACCTGCCCCTGCAGTCTCTTGTATGTGGGCATGACCACCAGAAAAATCAAAGTCCGTATCAATGAGCATCGCAGCACGATACGATGTAAGAAAACAAACACGAAACTCACAAGGCACTTTTTGGAACTTAACCACAAGGATAGTGACCTGAGATGGGTGGTTTTGGAAGTTATGAAAAAACATAAGACGGACCTTACGAGACCACTCCACATCAGAGAGCAGAGATGGGTGTACCGGCTTCGTACATGGGACATTGGACTCAATGACGAAATTCCTTGGCTACAAATGGCATAGTAACCTATAGATGGCACAGTAACTCACGAACTCTCGCTTTGACACTCTTAAAAACATTATATGTCCGGCAGTAATTTTTTACCGCTCACTGTTTTTAGAAACACAGGTCCCTTTAGTCCAGCTCATATATAGCGAACCATTTCTAGAAAAAGGTCACCACTTTATCCCTGAAAAACACCCTCCTGCCTTGATAATAAATGTAAAACAACAGTGACTCTAGAGTGGCTAGGGTTAGAATGGCCTTTGTATGGCCTACTACTTTTCATATAAAGCGCATTCCATAGCGCTGTATACAGGTATTGGGTATACAAATATACCCACTTTTTATCACAAAGCCTGCCTTGATAATAAATGTAAAACTACAGTGACTCTGGAGTGGCTAGGGTTAGAAGGGCCTTTTCATGGCCTACTACTTTTCATATTAAGCGCATACCATAGCGCTGTATACATGTATTGGGTATACAAATATATCCACTTTTTATTACAAAGCCTATGTTTGTGGTACGGTTATGATCGTCTTATGTACAGAGGAACACTCTGGTTTGTTTGACTGAGGTGCGGCGATTGTATCACAAACTGCTCTTTACACACACTGCAGATAGAGGGCCCGAGTCACGCAAGCGTGACATAGAATGGGATGAGAGGATCATTGTTACACCAGCAAAGCTATCCTTTGCCGTGAATAGACAACGCCCACCATTCGCGCTTGCGCCATTCCGATTACCGAAGGGCGAGACCGCCTATGGCATTAGCAGCGGAGACTGCCCTGAGCAACACAGCGGATGTCAGGCAGGCATCGCGCGCGACACAGGAATTTCCTTTTAAGGTCTGATCACGCTTCTCACACTGATCAGGCAGGACAGGCAATCATTAACCTTAGCATGAGCGGGACACCGGTCACGCTTTTCACATAAATCAGGCAAGACAGGCATTTTTTAACTAGCGCTTGAACGGGACACCGGATCACTGCTAATCAGCCTCAATTAATTGACTAATTAGCAATAGAGATAGGGCGCGCTCACTATAAATAGCCCAGACTCACTCTCCTCCATTACCAGCGAGGAGGTGAGGTACACGGACGTAGGTGCAAAGGCGGGAGATTTCCCTCTAATAGTAAGAGCATGAATGTTTTGCATTGTATGAATGTGTGCCCATGATTTTTGTATTTCCTTGTAACTAACTATGCTTTACTCATTTCAGTTTAAAGCTCTCAGCTTTACCCTGGATATTTTATGGCATCCATTGATTCTCTTGGATTGTTTTTCTTCTTTCCTGTTTTCTCCTCATATACAGCGCTTGACCGAAGGGGTCTCTCTTCCTCACCCTCCTATGGGGCTAGTAGGTCCCATTTGATAGGGTAAGCATGGTGGACTTCATTCCCCACTAAGTTTTAAGCGCACGGATGAATGACACAGTCCGTTGCACTTATAGCCACTCACTATGTTTTGCATGGATAAGTGGCTGATTGAATGACCTGTGAACATGCTGCTACTTCCTGGATTTCACTCTGTTTTCTTTTCAAACAGGCTTGAATTTTTGAGCCACATATCGGTGGAGTGTGATATTGTTCACCCCACTCAGTGGAACCCTGCCAACACAGCACGGTAAGGGTGGAGCCCGATTGAATAACATAGGTCCTGATGAATGCCGTGGACCCTTCGGGGCCAATGGGCAGAAACATGTTGACCACGTATATCACGGTGGGGGGACAATAGAATCCCCAAGACACCGATCACTCATTTTTAATTACCATACAGATGCCAGTCATATTAAAGAGTTTGACATCTGTAATGGTTTTTTAACTTTACTTTGTTTTTGTAAAGGGCCCCCACTTAGCTTTAGAAGTGCATCCCTGTCTTCAGGTGTATGCCCGCCTTCTATCAAACCTAGTTTTTAGAGGGCGAGGACTGGTCAATGATGAAGCATGACACCAGGTGGTGTGTGAGACCAGTCTTTTACTTTTTGTGAGATGCCTGCACTCACAGAATAACACTGTAGCATCCAGGTCACCTTACTGGGAGCGGCTCTTTTTGTGTTAAACATTATTGATTGGAGGCTGCCTGCTCCTAGTGCCCCGTGCCTCTAGTTCCCTTCCCTAGGTCTTACCCTGGGTTTGTGTGGTTAACACAAAACAAAACAACACACCACAAAAACAAAAAGCTACACAACCTAATACAGACAACACACCTATGCAATGCAAACATAGCAAATCCTAACAAAAATCAACAGCAACATATTAACAAAACAGTAACACAACAATAGAACACAACACAGCAAAATAAACATCTGAGAGCACGACAAAACAAAATAACACAATGCAACAGAGACATTTACTACTACACCAATAGCATAACATTGCAGCAACACAACAATTAGCAAAATGACACAACACTATGCTCAAACAAAACAGCAACACAGCACACCACAACAAAACAATACATCACAACAACAAACCAACAAGCAACACAAATACAACATAGTGTTAAACAGCACAAAACATAACACAATATTTCCTGTTGTATTATTGTACTGTGTTGTTATAGCGTTGCCGTGCCATTTTTGCTGTTGGTATTGCTGTTGTATTTTTGTGTTATGGCTGCTCTTATTTGTATGTTCTGTGGTTTTGTCATTGTGTCAGTGTTTTGTTTTGTATTGTATTGTCACTGTGTTGTTCTGTTGGTGTGGTTGCATTTTATTAGTATATTACATTGTTTTGTGATGTATTTGTTGTGTTTTCACTTTGCGTTTTTGTTGTTGTGTAGTCTTATGATATTGCGTGGTTGTGATACCTCAACTGTAGTTTATCCGCTCAAAAATGCACAAACATTCTTGAAATATTATACCACTGCCACAAATCTACTTTAGTGATGCAGTGGTAAAATGTGTTTGCACCAAGCAATGCACTGTTTACCAACAAGGAAATGTAATAACATCAGACACATTGTTTGGAGCTTTGGCCCAAAGCCTACAGGTGTAGCAGGATGTCATCGGAAACTGAGGCGCCCTAAATTAAGTTATCAGTGAAGTTGCTACTAGCAGGACACATTCAGCTGCTGAACAAATACATCTCATTTCATAAAGAAAAAGTAAAAAACATAGGGAATGCGAAGCATAGTCACTGACCTTTGGATTTGTGGTGCCTCCAGCAATCTGCAACACACAAAAAATGTAATTCTATAGTAATAGCCCTTACAGGCTCTAGATTGCACAGCTTTATAGCCCATGAAAATTGACTAAGTGATTTATACTATGGAGGTGAGAAGTTGCAGTTTTCTCTATTTTGCACTCTGCAAAATGCTCTATGGAAAACTGTGTTGACTCTAAAGTAATATGGTTGCCACACTTTCATGAAATGTGTGACGTGTGCAATAATTTATGCTGTAAATGATAAACGTGGACCTACGACCATCTACTTTGAAGCATAATATGGTGCAAGGATATCTAAGTTCTCTTTTACCCTATTATCAAACTGAATGTATTAATTTAATCAAAATATATGAACCCTCGGCTGAATTTCAGGACACCATCAATAGTTGTAAGTTTCCAGTAGTTTTGCTGGAAAGATTTTGTGAATTTCTACTCACATGCACATAAAGGGCCTCATTTATGGCATTTTGGCGTAGGGCAGCCCAGCAAGGCACCTTGCTGCTCTGCACTACGCCAAAGTGAAAGGGCAGGAATGCATAGTATTTAAGCAATAGAGGGGCCGATTCACAGAACTAATCTGAGACAAAATCCTAAACTTACTACTTCTGGTATTCACAGAAAGCACTTACGATTTTTGGTATTCACAGAAATCACTTACGACTCCTGGGCCCGATTCACAAAAGTAATCTGAGACAAAATCCTAACTTTACGACTTTCGGTATTCACGGAAGGCATTTAGGAGTACTAAAGTTAGGATTCCTAACTTTACTACTCCTAAACTGAGAAAAATCCTAACTTCACCTCAGGAGGTGTATGGATTTGACGCTTCACCAGGTTTACATCACTTTGTGGCAGCATCAAAATCCATGTGTGTTGCGTTGGAAAACTCACCGCAGCACCAATGTAACACCTCCCGGATGCAGAGTAAGGCGCCGCAGAGATTTGCGCTGCGTCGCCTTACTCATAACTTATGAGGCCACTCAAAGCCTCACAGGGTGGCTTTGCCTGGCTTCATAGATCTTTTTGTGAGCGCTGTGTCATGCACGCACCTTTTTACGTGGTGCAAAATTGACGTAGAGCTCTCATAAATAGGCCCCAAAAAGTTTTCCACAGAGGTAATAGCTCCGATACGATAATCGCTGTCTAAAATGTTCTGGCATAATTGCAAATGCACTTTTTCCTTCACTGGGAAAATATGTTTCCTTGTGGAAACGTGCCTTCCCTTACACTGTGCTTATTTCTCACACATTACCGCCTTAGAAAGGCATTTATGCCTGACCTTGACATAATCTAACGACAGCTGCCAAGACGGGAAGGGGACAGAAAACCTTCCAGTAAGTCTTTTTTCTTCTGTAAAACTGTATTTTGGGAATTTTACACCTATAAAAAGCTATTTGCACCTGTAGGCTAAACCTACACCTAAATTTAGGTTTCTGAACAGTGCCCATAAGAATTATGAGAGAATGCGCCTGTGCCAATTTATTGTTAAAAAGTGAAAATTGGTCCATGGTACTACTCTATTAAAGCACAACCGTACTGTTCACATCGGAATATGTGGAGTTTTTGAAGAAATATAGGTCCAGATGTATCAACATTGCATTTTGCGAGTCTATAATAGCGAATTTTACCGATTCGCTATTATAGAATCGCAAAATGCAATGTATGTAGGTTTCGCAAAATAAATAGCGTTTCCTACATATTTCTTAATAGCGAATCGCAATTTGCGATTTGCTATTAAGTAATGCCTTCCTATTAATTCCTCCGGGCCTAGAGGCGTATAGGAATGAATGGGAAGGCATTAGCAATTTGCGATTACCAAATTGGTAATCGCAAATTGCGAATGCAATTCAAGGGTGCAAGGGGGCGAAAAGGCCACCCTGATGCACCCCAAAAATGTCATGTGTGCATATGTGGCGCACACACATGCCCTAAGCGCCACATGGCACTTGGAAAAATGCAATTTGGTACATTTTTCTAAGAATTTGCAAATTACCACCAACTTGAAGCTGGTGGCAATTTGCGATTCCTTAAAGCAAGGTTGCAATTTTTAAATGCTTCCTGCATTGCATTTAGGGAATCGCAAATTGCGATTCCCTAAATGCATTCGCAAAATAGGTAATCACAAAAATTGCAATTCCCTATTTTGCGAATGCCTTTTGGGATGATACAAAAGGCTTTATACCGTTCGCAAACGGTCCGATTCTGCGAATCGGCCCGTTTGCGACCGGTTTAAGGCTTGATACATCTGGCCCATAGAATTTTAAAAAGGTTTAACTATTTATAGAAAGTTAGTTCAGCAAATGACATAACATTTTTCTGCATTAATTTACTATGAAACAATTATTAATAATGCATTTTAATTTTGTATAATGAGTAAATCATCTTACAGAGTTAACATAATATGAATTAAGACAAAATCCCTTAAGCAATCGTAATCCATGCAAAGAGTTATTTATGTAAGCAAAATTTAGCGAAAATGTCCGTTTTCCAAAAGTAGTGGATGAAGTGTGTCGCAACAAATGTGGATGTACTTGTTTTTTCTTTTTTAAATGTTCATGATTCCTCAAATAATAAATGAGCTGCTCGTTTACTTTTTACCTGGGTTTTTATTAAACCAGTGAATAAAAGCACATAACAAAAATATAATTATCATTGTCAAATTATGCAATGCGAATATTTAGCACACAAAAGAGAGAAGAAGGGAGGCATGATAAAAACAGTAAAATTCCAACCAACACGAACAGCTGATAAACAAACTGTTTCATCAGCAAAGCCAACATATATGTGTATGATGTGCTAATTCATGCAGAGCTAGCATATTAGAGGAATACACTTTGTAGGGAGACAGCAGAAAGAGAGGACTACTATAATGTACTCCCTCATGCAGGATGTGCGCCCTGAATATCGACCCCAGAATGTAAATAGGACAGATTATCAAGGACAATATATCAGGAAAAAAAGTTTTGCTTTTTTATACCTAACTATACATATACGTACCTACACTGGACCTATATATTCAAGGTATGTAGATGTGGAGTTAGAAACAATAAATGCATAATTCCCTGTATGCAATCACCTTTCAATATTTTGCCCCTCGACATTCTTGCCTAGATATTCTTGTGGAGAAATATTCTGGGGGTCAATATTTAGTAGTGCAAACTCATGCAGTTCAATGCAAATACCTGAGTGGACGCAGAAGGACACACTCAAGCAGCCAACAGTATTAGGTGAGAGATGAATATACTATTAGGCTTAGTCAAGTCTTGGCTGAGCCAAGACATGACAGACATAGTCTCAAGCCTATGCCTGAAAGAGGTTGGTCGAAGAAAGCCAATGTTTGAAAGAGGTGGACACAAAGACCACTCTATGTATGTTGTGAGCACCAGGTCTGTGTGACAGTTCCACTGTCAAAACCTAGACCTACCCAGTAACATCTCAGGCACTTCTAACAGTGGTTGATATTCAATAAAACACTTATTAAACATAAACTGCATTGTGACTCAAAGTGGATAAGCTTACTTTGCAGCAGTGTAGCAAGCACTTTGGCCACCCGTTGCGGTCCCCGTGTTTGCCACCCCGCTGCGGCCGAATCAGAGTGAGGGGGTGCTGCAGGATTTTTTTCTATTTGCCGCCCTTTGGTGGCCAATTGAGGAGCGGGGAGGGGACGATAGTCGCCCCAAGAACGGCAGTTAAGAGCGGGGTGAGGCTGCCGCCCTGAAAACCTGTGCCGCCCTGGGGCGGACCGCCCCCCCGCTACGCCATTGTAACTTGGCAATTTTTACCTAAATAGAAATACAGACCTCACAAATCTTCTGTACTTGAGCGGGAATACTTATACATATGTCTTTCAATCCATTATGTTCAATAATTGGCTGCTCTCTGATCATATACGCAAGGATCTTTTATACCGTCTAACATTGTTGGGTGTCATGATAATTTTTAATTCTCTTTATTTACTGATCACGCATTCAATATGTCTAGTGGCACTGGCATCCATCCAAACAGGAGCATAACAGGGCTATTGTAAGATTTGTGAGGGGAAAATCAGCAATATTCTACTTAGTGTATTGAAAACATCCTCCAAATACCTAGTAAAGTGTGGTCAAACAAAAAATATGCCTCTTTTTGCTCCCTTCTGACTTTTATTCTGCCTCTTTCTGCTCATTTATGACCTTTACTTTGCTTCTTTTTGCTCATTTCTGGCCTTTACTCTGACTCTTTCTGCTCGTTGCTGACCTGTATACTGCCTCTTTCTGTGTGTTTCTTACCTTTATTCTGCCTCTTTCTGCTCATTGGGGGCCTTTATTCTGCCTCTTTCTGCTAGTTGTGCACCTTAATTCTGCTTCTTGCTGCTTGTTTCTGACCTCTCGTTAGCCTCTTTCTGCTCGTTTCTGACCTTTATTCTGCCTCTTTCTGCTCCCTTCTGACCTTTATTCTGCCTCTTGCTGCTATTTTCTCACCTTTATTCTGCCTCTTGCTGCTCATTTCTGACCTCTACTCTGCCTCTTTCTGCTCCCTCCTGCCCTTTATTCTGCCTCTCTCTGTTCATTTCTCACCTTTATTCTGCCTCTTTCCGATCATTGCTGACCTCTATTCTGCTTCTTTCTGCTCATTGCTGACCTTAATTCTACCACTCTCTGCTCGTTTCGGACCATTATTCTGTGTCTTTCTGCTAATTTCTGACCTTTATTCTGCTTCTTTATGCTCATTTCTGACCTCTATTCTGCCTCTTTCTGCTAGTTTCTCACCTTTAGTTTGCCTCTTTCAGCTCGTTGCTGACTTTTATTTTGCCTCTTTGTGCTAATTTCTTACCTTTATTTTGCCTCTTCCTGCTTGTTTCTGACCTTTATTCTGCCTCTTTCTGCACGTTTCTAGCTTGACTCTTTCTGCTCGTTGCTGACCTTTATTCTGCCTCTTTCTGCTTGTTTCTTACCTTTATCTTCCCTTTTTCTGCTCGTTGCTGTCCTTTATTCTGCCTCTCTCTGCTCCTTTCTGACCTTTATTTTCCCCCAGACCACGGGGGAGCCTCAAGAACACCGCGTTCCCAGCTGGCTCCTTGTGGGAGCCAGCATTGCTGCTGCACCCAGGGAGATGTTGGAATTGCAGCTCCCTGTGGGCAGGGAAAGAGATGAAAAACCTGCTTCAAGCGGGATGAGCACTTTGACTGCTCCCACCCGCTAGAACCGGAGTTTTTGCTTATACTTGGCAGGAGGCGTCAAAGCTCCTGCCAAGCATATGCAAGCAGCTATGTCCCGGGGGTGGGCAACCTAGGACATAGCAGGAGCCGGCTTTGGGGTTTGGCGGTCCCCAGGGTCATGTCCCTGACCATGTCATGGGTGATGTAATATGTGAGGTCATAAGCAGTGCATTGCAGGGGCATAAGTTTTAGTTAGCTCAGGTAACTATAACTGCTCAATTTCAATGGTTTTGTATGAGTGAAATCTGAGCCTAACTATAATGTCCCTGTAACCTTTATTTTCTGTGTGAATTTCTAAGGTTTTTTTATTCTTTATCTTAGCTATAACATCCCTGTAGACTTTGGTTATTTTCACTGAACTTCTAAGGTTTTTTTAATGTTATTTCCTGTAGAGTATTGGGCCCTTCCTTGCAGGAAAGGCACCTAAGTGGACGCCAAGTCCTTGCTCCAGGTTGCTCTGAAGAGACCAAGCCCCAGAACCTTCCTGTGCTATGCCTGTGCGTGACAGAGCTGTTCTTTCTTCTTCCTTGGTGGATGAGAAGTGTAAGGGTTTCCATGAGCCATGACTTCTACCTCACCAGACAACACTACAACTGTGTTTGCACCCTCGTGGCTCCTGGCCCCACAGACTCGTTATTCATAACGCTCCCTGCAGCTGGAGTCGAGCTGGAAGGGTCTGGAAACCTTGCCAGAGGTGTGCGTGCCTTGGGCAGGAATGCATGATGGGTCCTGATAAATGTGCCTTAGAGAGGGGCCTGGAGGGGAGCCTGCACCTCAGCCACTGAGGGATGCCGCCTGAACTTGATGCATTCTCCCCTAAGAGGAGGGAAACACCTTGGCCTATCCCTCTACTATCTGGAAATTATTATACCATCCCTGCCTGTCTCGTTCTTTAACTTCTTTTTACCCTTCCACTCTGCTTTCTCTCTCACTTCTCATTGTTGCCATATGTCCCTCTCTGCTGCTTTTCTATTGTCTCTTTTGCTGCTCCCTCTCCTTTCTCGAGCTCTCTTAATGGGTTCTTCTAATCCCTGACTGCTACCTCCTCCGTCCTTCTCTCATTCTCTCTCCCTTCTAATCCTCCATCTTCTCTTCCAACCCTTTCTGCCACTCTCTCCACATCTCCCTGCTGATTTCCTTCCATTTTCTACGTTTTGCTATCAGGTGAGTTGCAAGAAAAAAACCAATTAACAGCACTGTGAACCATATTCTGTATGACACCAGCGTGCAAGCCAGGCAGCCGTTCGTGGAACTGTTGCTCCAAGAAAATTCAGAAATCAGCGTGGCCATGGGTGATTTTTACAGCTCAGTTCTCAAAGAATTTAGCCAAAATGTAGAGTAAGTTATGTATGGGCGCAGACGAAATAATCACAGGATGCCTACTGTTGCAGACCTTCCTCACTCAGAGATATTGAAGGAATAACTCTTTACACCGCCCAAAATACAACGGATTAATGGGACCACATAGTGTATTTTACAAAATAGTTTTCACATAAAATCTGCTAAAACAGCTCTCGGTTATAGAGGAAGTTATGAAGGGGTGCTCGTAAGCAAGACGGCATTGGATGTGGTCCCCCAATTTGTCTTATCCTGTTTCCTTCTTACTCATCTTTTTTATTTTACTGTCCACGTCTTTCCTTCGTCCCATTATTTCCTTTTTCTTTTATCATTTTTTGTTTCTATCTTTCTTTCCATTCTTTTTCCACCTTTCTTACCTCCATTTTTTCATAGCAGTTTCCATCTTTCAATCTTTTATCTTACTACTTTCCTTCTTTTGTTTACTCATCCATTTCTTCATATTTCCTTACTTGAATCTTCCTTTCTTTTGCATTTGCCCTACTTAAAATGTTTTCAATTTCTGCATTATTTCCCTTCTTAATCTCATTCCTTCATTCTGTTTTGTCGTCATCCTTTTCGTCTGTTTCCTCGACTTTCTCTTCTTTTTTATTCTTTCTTTCATCAATCCTTCATCTTTCACTTCTTAGTCCTTCTCTTCACCCTTCTGTCTGCATTGATCTAGATAACCTGTGTTCTCTTTTTTAAGTTTTGTGTTTTCATTCTCTTATTCCCTTATTCCTCCTTTTCTTCCTTCTCCCCATTTTTTATTTCCATCTTCTTTTTTCCTTCCTAGTCTCATCATTCTTCTGTTCCTTATCCCAATTTATTAACCCATCTTTCCATCTGTTTTTTCTTTATCCTTGTCTTTTTTCCATCCATCTATTGTTCTTTCTTCTAACGACCTCAAGTTTTGTTTCCTTTCTTCTTTGCTTCCTTACTTTTATCCACCCATCCTTATCTCCATCCATCTTTCTCTCCAATCACCACCCTTTCCTCTCTTACATCCACCCATCCTTCCTCCTTTCATCCATATTCTTTAATTTGTTTTTCCTCTCCATCATCCATCCTTTTTGCTTCCATCATTCTTTCTCCCCATCCCTCGTTCATCCACTATTCCAGCTCTCCATAGCCATCTTCTATCTGTCCATCTCGATATCTTTCCTTCTTTCCTTCTCTGCATCCAAACCTCCTTTCCACCAATTATTATTTCCATCCATTTTAATCACTCATCTATCGCTCCAACACTTTCCTCTCTGCCCATCACATGCATCTGTTCATCTCCCCTTTTTCGCTTTCTCTCTTCTTTTTTTCTATTCTTCTGTTGGTTATTAGTTACCCTTTTGTCCTGAGCATCTATTAGCAGTCTCTTCATTATGTTTCCCAGCCTTAAAATCTATCTCATTTTCCTCACGCCTTCTATACTCTTTCACTTCTCGCCATTCCCTTTTTAATCTCTGTTGCTTCCTTTGGTTTCACTTTCTTCTTTTCCTCTTTTCTTCTTCCCTCTGCAGATGGTTTTCCATTGTCCTCTCTTGACACGTAATTTTGCTCTTGTCCATTTTCTCTCATTTTCTCCATTGCTTTTTCTCTATACTTCCTCTTCTTTCTTTCTTCATCATCAGATCATTGCAGCTTTCTCCTCTTTCCTTCCCCTGTCCACTTTTGGCAATTATCTGACTATTGGTCTCCCCCCAGTGTTTGTTCCTTTGCATGAAAATCAACAGAAATAAATAGCATATGACACTGATACCTGCTATTCAGATTTTAAGCCTGAGTTACTTCCTCTTGGCCTGGGTCACTTTAATAGACCGTAGTTTGGAAATACAAACCGCTCTGTCCACTACTGAAATCCTTAAATAAAAAGGCAGGAAGGGCTCTTCAGGACCTTGTACTTTCGAGGGTTCCTTGCTTTACAGTGGGGAGCTCAAGTATCCCCCCGCACTGTCAATTGCCTTGGGCATTCCCTGAGATTCTAAATATGTGATCCTAATGGTGCTGGGGTATAATATGGTGCTGATGTACAAGAAACACTGCAGAAGATGCAGAATCTGCAGTTCCTACGGTGCTGGTGTATAATGCTC
This sequence comes from Calotriton arnoldi, assembly GCA_963921515.1. Taxonomy (NCBI): domain Eukaryota; kingdom Metazoa; phylum Chordata; class Amphibia; order Caudata; family Salamandridae; genus Calotriton; species Calotriton arnoldi. Next base: position 471,445 of record CAWUFW010006131.1, on the reverse strand, counting down.
GATCGGCGTGCCCTGGGGAACTGGTGCTCCCTGAGACCAAGATTGGCCAAGGGAAGGGGGGGGCCTTGTGCGCCCCCTCCCTCCCTTTATTTAAAATGTAAAAAAGCCCCCCTGGACCTGGCCTACCTGGGGGCAAATCTTCAAACAAGCACAGGAGACTACGCTTGTTTTTTTTAAAATAAAAGTTTGCTGCAAATTCGTGAATGTTCACGATTTTGCAGCAAATGTTTTTCTAAAAAGTGATTTTATGCCTTGGTGGGGTCCTTCGGGGACCACAACACCAGGGCTAGGGGGTCAGGGTATTCCTACCCTGCCAAATTCTTTATTTTTTTTGTTTTTTTTGGACATGGCTGCCAACACTTCCTGGTTAAAGTGTTGGCATCCAATCAGATCTCTGCCCAAGATCATTATTCGTGAAGGATTAGCGGTCCTTGATATACACATTTAGATTTAATTTAACATCTCCAAAACTACTGAATGGATTTACACTAAATAAAAAAAAGTATTCTTTCTGGACCAAGAGCTACCTTTCTGCCAAATTTGGTTTAATTAACATGAGAAACACACCTTTTTACTCCCCCATTTTTTTCCCCCACTTGCAGGATCACTCAAAACTTTTTTTGTAATAGTAAAGTAAGACTTTAGGTCGAAACTTAGACCAAAAGTCTACCTTTAGTAGTAGTAAAGTTAGACTTTTGGTCGAAGTTAGACTTTTGGTCTAAACTTAGACCAAGGGGCCGATTCCGATTCGGGCCGGAAATCTCTCCGACCGAGCCGGACCCGGAGAGATTTCCGACCGAATCAGACCCTAGCAGTCCGACCGAACGAGTACAATGCGCACGCATGCTATCGGACTCGATTCGGTTGGACTCCCATTGAAGTCAATGGGAGCCGGTCGTACAACACGTACGCGGGCTCCCATTGACTCAATGGGTGTGAGGCGAACAAGGGCGCCCCCTACAGCGGGTACATGTCGAAGCGGGTCACGCCGTACATGCACAGGTAGGGGGACCCATGGGACCACCCTGTGTGCGACTCACGCGGCTACGCGTACAGGGGGGTCCGACACGGACCCCCAAAGTGCGGCTCCGACTGCTCTTTTGAGCCGGACGGCGCGAGTCGGTCGGACTGCTCGAGGCGCACATCGTACTTACCCGGCCGGGGAACGTCTCCATTGCGCGGTGCGAGTCGTGTCCGTGCGAGTCGGTCGGAGCGGTCGGCTTTCGCGAACGAGTCGGTCGGTGCGATTGGGTCTCGCGAACGAGTCGGTCGGAGATTTCACATCGTACTCGCTCGCCCGGACGCACGTACGAATCGGTCGGGAAACAGGGCTCCGAATCGGATCCGGTAAAGCCGAATCCGATTCGGAGCCGTACCAGCCGAGATCGGAATCGGCCCCCAAATGTCTAACATAGTAGTAGTAAAGTTAGACGTTTGCTCTAAGTTAGACTTTTGGTCTAAACTTAGACCAAAAGTCTAACTTTACTACTTGTAAATGCCCTTTGTGAATACAGAAAGTTGTAAAGTTAGACTTTCGTCTCAGATTACTTCTGTGAATCGGGCCCTCCATGTACAACTAGAACTAGCAGCACACATTTTTAGGAAACATTTGTGAAGATTTGTCAACCGGTGCCAAAGATATAGGCAAGTCAAAAATGTTTTTCCTATGGAAATTAGGCCCTAACTATAACTACCTAGTAGGTAATATGTAATACTTATGTATATATATATATATATATTTCTATTACCTTCTTCACCCCAAACTCTGAAGTCAACCCACCCTAAACCCTAAAAAGACCCTTGTCCCCCCAAAAACCCTTACCCACCCTAAAATTACCCTTGCCACCCAAAAACTCCTACCCACCCTAAATCCTAAAAATACCTTTGCCACCCAAAAACCCATACACACCCTAAATCCTAAATATACCCTTTCCACCCAAAAACCTGTACCCACCCTAAACCCTAAAAATACCCTTGCCATCCAAAAACCCATACTATCCATAAACCCTAAAAATAACCTTGCCACCCAAAAACCCACAGCAAACTTAACCCCTAAAAATGTTCATGCAACCCAAAAACCCTTACACCTCCAAACCCTAAAAATACCCTTTTCATCCAAAAACCCAGACACAGCCGAAACCCTAAAATACACTTGCCACCCAAAAACTATACCAACCCTAAACCCTATAAAATCCCTTGCTACCCAATACCCTTACCCACCCTAAACCCTAAAAATACCCTTGCCACCCAAAAACCCATACTCACCCTAAACCCTAAAAACTCTTTTGCCACCCAAAAACTCATACCTACCCTAAACTTCAAAAATACCCTTGCCACCAAACTCATACCCACCCTAAACCCCAAAAATACCATTGCCACCCAAAAACCCTTCCTCACCTTAAACCCTAAAAATACCCTTGCCGCCCAAAACCCCATACCCATCGTCAACTCCAAAAATACCCTTGCCACCCAAGAACCCATACTCACCCTAAACCCTAAAAATTCCCCTGCCACCCAAAATCCCATACCCACAATAAACCCTAAAAATACCCTTGCCACCCAAAAAACCATATCCACCTTAAACACTAAAAATACAACTGCCACCCAAACACCCCTACCCACCCTAAACCCTAAAAAGACGCTTGGCACCCAAAATCCCATACCCACTTAAACCCTAAAATAACCTTGCCACCAGAAAAACCCATAACCTCTAAACCCTAAAAATACCCTTGCCATCCAAAAACCCTTACTCTCCCTAAACCCTAAAAATAAAATATTCATCCAAAAACCCATGCACACCCTAAACCCTAAAATACTGTTGCCACCCAAAAACCCATACCCACCCTAAACCCTATAAGTACCCTTGCCACCCAAAAAACCTTACCCACAGTAAACCCTAAAAATACCCTTGCCACCCAAAAACCCTACCTACCTTAAACCCTAAAAAGACCCTTAGCACCCAAAAAGCAATTCCCACCCTGAACCCTGAAAATACCCTTGCAACCCAAAACCCCATACCCCCTAAACTCTAAAAATACCCTTGCCATCTAAAAGCCCTTACCCACCCTATACCCTAAAAATATTATTTTCATCCAAAAACCCATATACATCCTAAACCCTAAAATACCCTTTCCACCCAAAACCCCGTACCCACCCTAAACCCTAAAAATACCCTTGCCATCCAAAAACCCATACTATCCCTAAACCTTAAAAATAACCTTGACACCCAAAACCCACACCAAACCTAACCCCTAAAAATGTTCTTGCCACCCAAAAACCCTTACCCACCCTAAACCCTAAAAATACCCATGCCACCCAAAACCCCACCCACCCTAAACACCAAAAATACCCTTGCCACCCAAAAACCCATACTCACCCTAAACCCTAAAAACTCCTTCGCCACCCAAAAACTCATACCTACCCTAAACCCTAAAAATACCATTGCCACCCAAAAACCCTTCCTCACCTTAAACCCTAAAAATACCCTTGCCGCCCAAAAATCCCTACCCATTGTAAACTCCTAAAATACCCTTGCCACCCAAGAACCCATATTTACCCTAAACCCTAAAAATTCCTCTGCCACCCAAAATCCAATACCCACCATAAACCCGAAAAATACCCTTGCCACCCAAAATCCCATATCCACCTTAAACCCTAAAATAAAATTGCCACCCAAAAAACCCTACCCAACCTAAAAAGACCATTGGCACCCAAAATCCCATACCCACTTGAACCCTAAAATAACCTTGCCACCAGAAAAACCCATACCCTCTAAACCCTAAAAATACCCATGCCATCCAAAAACCTTTACTTTCCCTCATCCCTAAAAATAAATTTGTCATCCAAAAACCCATGCACACCCTAAACCCTAAAATACCCTTGCCACCCAAAAACCCATACCCACCCTAAACCCTATTAATATCCTTGCCACCCAAAAAGCCTTACCCACCGTAAACCCTAAAAATATCCTTGCCACCGAAAAAACCCTCCCTGCCCTCAACCCTAAAAAGACCCTTGCCACCCAAAAATCAATTCCCACCCTGAACCCTGAAAATACCCTTGCAACCCAAAACCCCATACCCCTAAACTCTAAAAATACCCTTGCCATCTAAAAGCCCTTACCCACCCTATACCCTAAAAATATTATTTTCATCCAAAAACCCATACACATCCTAAACCCTAAAATACCCTTTCCACCCAAAAACCCGTACTCACCCTAAACCCTAAAAATACCCTTGCCATCCAAAAACCCATACTATCCCTAAACCCTAAAAATAACCTTGCCACCCAAAACTCCCACACCAAACCTAACCCCTAAAAATGTTCTTCCCACCCAAAAACCCTAATACATTCTAAACCCCAAAAATACCCTTGCCACCCAAGACCCCATACTCACCCTAAACCCTAAAAACTCCTTTGCCACCCAAAAACTCATACCTACCCTAAACTCTAAAAATACCCTTGCCACCCAAAACCCATACCCACCTTAAACCCCAAAAATACCATTGCCACCCAAAAACCCTTCCTCACCTTAAACCCTAAAAATACCCTTGCGACCCAAAAACCCCTACCCATTGTAAACTCCTAAAATACTCTTGCCACCCAAGAACCCATACTCACCCTAAACCCTAAAAATTCCTCTGCCACCCAAAATCCAATACCCACCATAAACCCTAAAAATACCCTTGCCACCCAAAATCCCATATCCACCTTAAACCCTAAAATACAATTGCCACCCAAAAACCCTTACCCACCCTAAAAAGACCATTGGCACCCAAAATCCCATACCCACTTGAACCCTAAAATAACCTTGCCACCAGAAAAACCCATACCCTCTAAACCCTAAAAATACCCATGCCATCCAAAAACCCTTACTCTGCCTAAACCCTAAAAAAATACATTTTTCATCCAAAAACCCATGCACACCCTAAACCTTAAAATACCCTTGCCACCCAAAAACCCATACCCACCCTAAACCCTATTGATTTCCTTGCCACCCTAAAAGCCTTACCCACCGTAAACCCTCAAAATACCCTTGCCACCGAAAAAACCCTACCTGCCCTAAACCTTAAAATGACCCTTGCCACCCAAAAATCAATTCCCACCCTGAAAATACCCTTGCAACCCAAAACCCCATACCCCTAAACTCTAAAAATACCCTTGCCATCTAAAAGCCCTTACCCACCCTATACCCGAAAAACATTCTTTTCATCCAAAAACCCATACACATCCTAAACCCTAAAATACCCTTGCCACCCAAAAACCCCTACCCACCCTAAACCCTAAAAATACCCTTGTCACCCAAAAACCCCTACCCATCCTAAACCCTAAAAATACCCTTGCCACCTAGGAACCCATACCCACCCTAAACCCCAAAAATACCATTGTACCCAATAAAAACATACCCACCCTAAGCCCTAAAAATACCATGGCCACCCAACAACCCCTACCAACCCTAAACCCTAAAAAGACCCTTGCCATGAATGTATAATGAACATGTAGTCATGGCTGCCAGACAACATAGTGATTTCTATTACAACGGCAAAGTCCTTTCTCATTGGCCCGCGGCAGCCCTCCAAAAGGGAAGTGGATAACATCTTTTAAAACTGTGCAATCACATTACTTTTTTTTTAGATAAGCACTGAGACTGGGGAAAGGCGAAACGCACTTGCTTTACCAAATTAAATGAATTCACTGAAATTCCCGCCAGTGCCTGTTTGCTTTGTTGGAGGAGTTTAAATGGATATTTTGTGAGTTTCCACCCTAACGTTACTTGGCACATGTCTGGCAAGAGTTGGACGTTTTTGGTGGGACAGTGCAACATATGTCTACTGGATTACTGCCTGAACCGCCACAGCTTTATGGAGGCGCAATGAAATTCACAGGTTATTCAGTCAGGGGAGTGCGGTCATTGGACTGAGCCCTATGAACATTGTTGAGTCTGAAATGCTGTCTGCGGTATGGGCGAGGGTAAGTGTTCAAATGGAAGAATAATTAGCAATATGATTTGAGCATGCTGGATTGAGTGACATGCCCCTAGCCCCGAGTGTAACTTTCTGTAACATTTCTGCTTCCAAGGGAAACCGTAGATTCCCATTCAGGGTTGCATCTTGGAGTGAGGACAGATAAGCTGATTGCATGTTGAAGAATTATCAATATACGTGGATGTTTTTTGATATTTCCTATTGGATTTACAGTGATTATTGGATATGAACATCTCCCATGTGAAACGCTGGTATAGCAATCGTGCATGAATGTAATAATGACCATGTAGTCATGGCTGCCAGACAACATTGTAATTTCCATTATGACGGCAAAGTCCTTTTTCACTAGCCCTTGGCAGCCCTGCATCGGGGAAGTGGAAAACATCTTTTAAAACTGTCCGATCACATTACTTTTATTTAGATAAGCATTAAGAAACGTGACAGCCGAAACAAGTTTGCTTTACCACATTAAATGAATTCACTAAAACTCCCCTCGAGTACCTGCTGCCTTTGTTGGAGGAGTTTAAATGGATATTTTGTGACTTTCCATCCTCACATTACTTGGCACCGTGGTTCAAGTGTACTATACCCTGAGAGCGCGCCTACTGAAACTTTTGGGTTATATATATATATATATAAATAACTTACTGGCGGTCGCCAGTAGGTAGTTATAGTTAGGACCTCGTTTCTGTTCAAAAAGTGTTTTTTCTTTTGCCAATATCTTTGGCGCCGTTTGACGAATCTTCGCGAAATTTTCAAAACTAATGGTTCACTCAGGTCAGCTCCTGTCTTGAAAGGTTTGGGGTGATTCGTCAAGTGGGGGCCGAGAAAAAAGGGGGGTCCCGAAACGCGTTTTCTCCATGTTAATTTCCATAGGAACTTTAGACAAAGGATTCCTAACTTTACTACTACTAAATGCCTTTTGTGAATACCAAAAGTCATAAAGTTAGGATTTTGTCTCAGTTTAGTAGTAGTAAAGTTAGGAGTCCTAACTTTACTACTACTAAATGCTTTCTGTGAATACCAAAAGTAGTAAGTTTAGGATTTTATCTCAGATTAGTTCTGTGAATCGGCCCCATTGTTATTTGTGTAGCTGAATTTGTATGGAGAAGGGGGGGCAGGGGGCATGTACTCCAGACACTGTAGACCCTCTTCGGAAAAACACAATCTATGGCCAGACATCCATAATCCACACCACATGCGCTGTCAGACTCTGTAGCCCACATTGTAACGCCACAATCTACAGTCAGACATCTATAACCCACATCAAGTGACATTGTAATGACACAATCTACAGTCAGACATACTCAAACCACACCTGTGTGCTGTCAGACACTGTAGCCTACATTGTAACGCCACAATCTACAGTCAGACATACTGAAACCACACATGTGCACTGTCAGACACTGTAGCCCACATTGTAAAGCCACAATCTACAGTCAGGCACATTGAAACCACATCAATAAACCCTGTCAGGCACCCGGAAATCCTTCTGCAGAAATACAGGACCCACAATGTATTTGGTAGACACCCGGCCTCATATTGCATACAACACACCTGGAAACCACATTGCGTTCCCGTTATGGCGAGCCTACAGTGTTAAAAGAACAGAAGATGGACAGAATGCAGAACAATGTCATACATTCACCCCGTACAGAGATCTGGGCCTAAATCCATTGTTTTTTTGCTCACCATGCCATTCCAGTTTGGACCCAGCCATATGCAAATCAGTCTTGACCCTGCACCCAATGGGAACAGTCCAGCCCGAACTGCCAGGCCAGGTCCTCCCTGGACTGGAAACAAGCATCCTAGGACCGATTTCGGGGTTTCACCCCTCTTCAGCCAGGATAGCTTGACTCCAGTGGCATGGAGAGCACGGGACCCACGTCTGGGCATGCCCGTCCCTCTCGGGGTGACAAATGCAAAAAGAACAGAAGATGGACAGAATGCAGAACAATGTCATACATTCACCCCAGTACAGAGATCTGGGCCTAAATCCATCGTTTTTTTGCTCACCATGCCATTTCAGTTTGGACCCTGCCATATGCAAATCAGTCTTGACCCTGCACCCAATGGGAACAGTCCAGCCCGAACTGCCAGGCCAGGTCCTCCCTGGACTGGAAACAAGCATCCTAGGACCGGTTTTCGGGGTTTCACCCCTCTTCAGCCAGGATAGCTTGACTCCAGTGGCATGGAGAGCACGGGACCCACGTCTGGGCATGCCCGTCCCTCTCGGGGTGACAAATGCAAATAGAACAGAAGATGGACAGAATGCAGAACAATGTCATACATTCACCCAAGTACAGAGATCTGGGCCTTAATCCATCGTTTTTTTGCTCAAAATGCCATTCCAGTTTGGACACAGCCATATGCAAATCAGTCTTGACCCTGCACCCAATGGGAACAGTCCAGCCCGAACTGCCAGGCCAGGTCCTCCCTGGACTGGAAACAAGCATCCTAGGACCGGTTTCGGAGTTTCACCCCTCTTCAGCCAGGATAGCTTGACTCCAGTGGCATGGAGAGCACGGGACCCACGTCTGGGCATGCCCGTCCCTCTCGGGGTAACAAATGCAAAAAGAACAGAAGATGGACAGAATGCAGAACAATGTCATACATTCACCCCAGTACTGAGATCTGCGCCTAAATCCATCGTTTTTTTGCTCACCATGCCATTCCAATTTGGACCCAGCCATATTCAAATCAGTCTTGACCCTGCACCCAATGGGAACAGTCCAGCCCGAACTGCCAGGCCAGGTCCTCTCTGGACTGGAAACAAGCATCCTAGGACCGGTTTCGGGGTTTCACCCCTCTTCAGCCAGGATAGCTTGACTCCAGTGGCATGGAGAGCACGGCACCCACGTCTGGGCATGCCCGTCCCTCTCGGGGTGACAAATGCAAAAAGAACAGAAGATGGACAAAATGCAGAACAATGTCATACATTCACCCCAGTACAGAGATCTGGGCCTAAATCCATCGTTTTTTTGCTCACCATGCCATTCCAGTTTTGACACAGCCATATGCAAATCAGTCTTGACCCTGCACCCAATGGGAACAGTCCAGCCCGAACTGCCAGGCCAGGTCCTCCCTGGACTGGAAACAAGCATCCTAGGACCGGTTTCGGGGTTTCACCCCTCTTCAGCCAGGATAGCTTGACTCCAGTGGCATGGAGAGCACGGGACCCACGTCTGGGCATGCCCGTCCCTCTTGAGGTGACAAATGCAAAAAGAACAGAAGATGGACAGAATGCAGAACAATGTCATACATTCACCCCAGTAAAGAGATCTGGGCCTAAATCCATCGTTTTTTTGCTCACCATGCCATTCCAGTTTGGACCCAGCCATATGCAAATCAGTCTTGACCCTGCACCCAATGGGAACAGTCCAGCCCGAACTGCCAGGCCAGGTCCTCCCTGGACTGGAAACAAGCATCCTAGGGCCGGTTTCGGGGTTTCACCCCTCTTCAGCCAGGAGAGCTTTACTCCAGTGGCATGGAGAGCACGGGACCCACGTCTGGGCATGCCCATCCCTCTCGGGATGACAAATGCAAAAAGAACAGAAGATGGACAGAATGCAGAACAATGTCATACATTCACCCCAGTACAGAGATCTGGGCCTAAATCCATCGTTTTTTTGCTCACCATGCCATTCCAGTTTGGACCCAGCCATATGCAAATCAGTCTTGACCCTGCACCCAATGGAACAGTCCAGCCCGAACTGCCAGGCCAGGTCCTCCCTGGACTGGAAACAAGCATCCTAGGACCGGTTTCGGGGTTTCACCCCTCTTCAGCCAGGATAGCTTGACTCCAGTGGCATGGAGAGCATGGGACCCACGTCTGGGCATGCCCGTCCCTCTCGGGTTGACAAATGCAAAAAGAACAGAAGATGGACAAAATGCAGAACAAGGTCATACATTCACCCCAGTACAGAGATCTGGGCCTAAATCCATAGTTTTTTTGCTCACCATGCCATTCCAGTTTGGACCCAGCCATTTGCAAATCAGTCTTGACCCTGCACCCAATGGGAACAGTCCAGCCCGAACTGCCAGGCCAGGTCCTCCCTGGACTGAAAACAAGCATCCTAGGACCGGTTTCGGGGTTTCACCCCTCTTCAGCCAGGATAGCTTGACTCCAGTGGCATGGAGAGCACGGGACCCGCGTCTAGGCATGCCCGTCCCTCTCGGGGTGACAAATGCAAAAAGAACAGAAGATGGACAGAATGCAGAACAATGTCATACATTCACCCCAGTAAAGAGACCTGGGCCTAAATCCATCGTTTTTTTGCTCACCATGCCATTCCAATTTGGACCCAGCCATATGCAAATCAGTCTTGACCGTGCACCCAATGGGAACAGTCCAGCCCGAACTGCCAGGCCAGGTCCTCCCTGGACTGGAAACAAGCATCCTAGGACCGGTTTCGGGGTTTCACCCCTCTTCAGCCAGGATAGCTTGACTCCAGTGGCATGGAGAGCACGGGACCCACGTCTGGGCATGCCCGTCCCTCTCGGGGTGACAAATGCAAAAAGAACAGAAGATGGACAGAATGCAGAACAATGTCATACATTCACCCCAGTACAGAGATCTGGGCCTAAATCCATCGTTTTTTTGCTCACCATGCCATTCCAGTTTGGACCCAGCCATATGCAAATCAGTCTTGACCCTGCACCCAATGGGAACAGTCCAGCCCGAACTGCCATGCCAGGTCCTCCCTGGACTGGAAACAAGCATCCTAGGACCGGTTTCGGGGTGTCACGCCTCTTCAGCCAGGATAGCTTGACTCCAGTGGCATGGAGAGCACGGGACCCACGTCTGGGCATGCCCGTCCCTCTCGGGGTGACAAATGCAAAAAGAACAGAAGATGGACAGAATGCAGAACAATGTCATAAATTCACCCCAGTACAGTGATCTGGGCCTAAATCCATCGTTTTTTTGCTCACCATGCCATTCCAGTTTGGACCCAGCCATATGCAAATCAGTCTTGACCCTGCACCCAATGGGAACAGTCCAGCCCGAACTGCCAGTCCAGGTCCTCCCTGGACTGGAAACAAGCATCCTAGGACCGGTTTCGGGGTTTCACCCCTCTTCAGCCAGGATAGCTTGACTCCAGTGGTATGGAGAGCACGGGACCCACGTCTGGGCATGCCCGTCCCTCTCGGGGTGACAAATGCAAAAAGAACAGAAGATGGACAGAATGCAGAACAATGTCATACATTCACCCCAGTACAGAGATCTGGGTCTAAATCCGTCGCTTTTTTGCTCACCATGTCATTCCAGTTTGGACCCAGCCATATGCAAATCAGTCTTGACCCTGCACCCAATGGGAACAGTCCAGCCCGAACTGCCAGGCCAGGTCCTCCCTGGACTGGAAACAAGCATCCTAGGACCGGTTTCGGGGTTTCACCCCTCTTCAGCAAGGATAGCTTGACTCCAGTGGCATGGAGAGCACGGGACCCACGTCTGGGCATGCCCGTCCCTCTCGGGGTGACAAATGCAAAAAGAACAGAAGATGGACAGAATGCAGAACAATGTCATACATTCACCCCAGTACAGAGATCTGGGCCTAAATCCATTGTTTTTTTGCTCAGTTGGCAGGGTATGCCCAGACGTGGGTCCCTTGCTCACTTTGCCACTGGATTCAAGATAGCCTGGCTGATGACGGCTGTAAGCCAGAAACCGGTCCCAGGATGCTTGTTTCCGGTCCAGGGAAGACATGGCTTGGCAGTTCGGGCTGGACTGTTCCCATGAGGCACAGGGTCAGACTGATTTGCATATGGCCATGTCTGAACTGGGGTGGCGGAGTGAGCTAAAGAATGATGATGGATTAAACCCAGATCAGTTGACTGGGGGTGAGTGCTTGCAATGTTCAACACTCCGTCCATCATCCCCTTTGGTTTTGCTATGTTCGCCCTAAGTTGGCAGGGTATGCCCAGACGTGGGTCCCTTGCTCACTTTGCCACTGGATTCAAGATAGCCTGGCTGATGACGGCTGTAAGCCAGAAACCGGTCCCAGGATGCTTGTTTCCGGTCCAGGGAAGACATGGCTTGGCAGTTCGGGCTGGACTGTTCCCATGAGGCACAGGGTCAGACTGATTTGCATATGGCCATGTCTGAACTGGTGTGGCTGAGTGAGCTAAAGAATGATGATGGATTAAACCCAGATCAGTTGATTGGGGGTGAGTGCTTGCAATGTTCAACACTCCGTCCATCATCCCCTTTAGTTTTGCTATGTTCGCCCTAAGTTGGCAGGGTATGCCCAGACGTGGGTCCCTTGCTCACTTTGCCACTGGATTCAAGATAGCCTGGCTGATGACGGCTGTAAGCCAGAAACCGGTCCCAGGATGCTTGTTTCCGGTCCAGGGACGACATGGCTTGGCAGTTCGGGCTGGACTGTTCCCATGAGGCACAGGGTCAGACTGATTTGCATATGGCCATGTCTGAACTGGGGTGGTGGAGTGAGCTAAAGAATGATGATGGATTAAACCCAGATCAGTTGACTGGGGGTGAGTGCTTGCAATGTTCAACACTCCGTCCATCATCCCCTTTGGTTTTGCTATGTTCGCCCTAAGTTGGCAGGGTATGCCCAGACGTGGGTCCCTTGCTCACTTTGCCACTGGATTCAAGATAGCCTGGCTGATGACGGCTGTAAGCCAGAAACCGGTCCCAGGATGCTTGTTTCCGGTCCAGGGAAGACATGGCTTGGCAGTTCGGGCTGGACTGTTCCCATGAGGCACAGGGTCAGACTGATTTGCATATGGCCATGTCTGAACTGGGGTGGCGGAGTGAGCTAAAGAATGATGATGGATTAAACCCAGATCAGTTGACTGGGGGTGAGTGCTTGCAATGTTCAACACTCCGTCCATCATCCCCTTTGGTGGAGCCTACAGTGTTAGTCACAGATAACGAGCCCCAGTCTTTCAGACGTCCACAAGTATAACATTATACCAGGCAAACACACCCACACCTATCTTGCGCACGTAGCTTGCTACCAGACAACCCAAATGTAACATTCTGTCAGAGACCTGCAGGAACAACAGTGTGGCAGACACCACAATCACAACATACTGTCAGACACCTGCAGCAACAACAGTTTGGCAGACACCCCAATCATCATAGCATTCTGGCAGACACCTGCAGTCACAACAGTGTGGCAGACACCGCAATCACAACATACTGTCAGACACCTGCAGCAACAACAGTGTGGCAGACACCCCAATGATCACAACATTCTGGCAGACAGCTGCAGCAACAACGGTGTGGCAGACACCGCAATCACAACATACTATCAGACACCTGCAGCAACAACAGTGTGGCAGACACCCCAATGATCACAACATTCTGGCAGACACCTGCAGCCACAACAGTGTGGCAGACACCGCAATCACAACATTCTGGCAGACACCTGCAGCCACAACAGTGTGGAAGACACCGCAATCACAACATTCTGGCAGGCACCTGCAGCAACAACATTGTGGCAGACACCGCAATCACAACATTGCGTCAGAAAGCAGCAAACGCAACTTTTGTCAGACACGCGCAAACACACAGCTATGTCAAACACCCACAATTATAAAATTCTGCGTGACACCCATAATCATAATAATGGACACCCACAATCCTAACATGTCAGACACCTAAACTCAGAGCATCCAGGCGAACACGACCACAGTGCCCTGTTACTAGTCCACGGCTCACAACACGCGCAAACACACAGCTATGTCAAACACCCACAATTATAAAATTCTGCCTGACCCCCGTAATCATAATAATGGACACCCACAATCCTAACATTCTGTCAGACGCCTAAACCCAGAGCATCCAGGCGAACACAACCACAGCGCCCTGTTACTAGTCCATGGCTCACAAGGCGCTGTTGGGGGCAGGGCCCCACAGTCGGCGCTATCAAATACAAACCTGAGCCCTTTATATCTAGAAAGGCGCTACAACCTCATGCAAAGCGCTGCTGCCAGCTGGGGGCACGTGGAGCTCACGTCATAGTTATGTCACATTGCAAACTAGTTTTAAAGTTCAAAAAGTTCAATGTCGAACACTCTTATTGTGAATTTTGGGCAGAAGACACATGTTTTATAAGTGATATTACTGACTCAACAACAGTGAGCAGTGAATAGGACGTGAAAGGAGAAGTGTGATAACCACATGCAAGAGGAAAGGTGTGAGCACGTTTCTAATATATGTCAATACAAATATCCCCTCCTTGTCTCCCATCCCAGCACACACGGCGATCAGTTATTAATTATTTTAATGAACTCGGTGACAAAAACATATACAAAACACGACGCGTTTCGACCAGAGTATCCATTCAGTCATCCATCCATCCGCCCGCCCGTCTATCTATCTATCTATCTATCTATCTATCTATCTATCTATCTATCTATCTATCTATCTATCTATCTATCTATATGTAGAGAGAGAGAGAGACAGAGAGATAGAGAGGGAGAGAAAGAGAAAGAGAGGGAGAGAGAAAGAGAAAGAGAGAAAGAGAGACAGAGAGAGAGCAAGTGACACAGATAGAGAGGGGAGAGGAGAGAGAGAGACAGAGAGAGAGAGAGAGAGAGAGAGAGACAGAGAGATAGAGAGGGAGAGAAAGAGAGGGAGAGAGAAAGAGACAGAGAGAGAAAGAGAGCGAGAGATACAAAGAGAGAGGGGAGAGGAGAGAGAGAGAGAGTGTGAGTGACAGGGAGAGAGAGAGAGAGAGAGGGAGAGAGAGAGAGAGATATGTCCAGATCTATCTATCTAGACCACGGAGAGTCTTGTTTTTCCCCCGTCCTCCATTTCACTATAGGATAATCACATTATATTGTGCCAAACATCATTCATATTGTGTGTAAAGGAACAGATGGCTGGGGGCAGTGAGAGGGGCTACCGTTGGCGGGGGTGGGGGCAGTCCTTCATGCCCGGAGGCAGGCTCCCCCCTCACGCACTCTGCATGTCTGAGACCCCCATCGTCCGCAGCTGGCGTGACACTGTCGACGTCTAGGCACTTCCTATAGAAAGTGCAGCATTTCAAACAACCCTGCGTGCAAGTAGAACAAATGAATAAAACAAAGGTTTTAGAAGGAGCAGCTCAGGGCAATTTATGATTGTTGGAAGAAATGGAAATTCTGCTTAAATTCTTGTCGGTTAGAACGTTTTAATTTAATTTGGAAAACAAACTCAATAAATATATCACATCCAGTGAGCCAGAATAAACCAGTTAGCATTTCATTCTGAATTTAGACGAGGTGGGTGCTCACTATATAATAAATGCTTCAATTTCTTTGGGCATCTCCGAGTCCTGTTACTGGGGGGATAGACGTGTGCACACCCGGCCCTTCTACCTTCATCTCTTGTCAAAGGCGCATCGCAGCTCGGGCACAACCTGCCACTAAGGCTGTTCCAAAGAGTGTTTCTCCCCGACAACGGACGACTCTCTCCGAGCACTAATATCTGCGCACACCCTGATCCTTGTAGCGCTGCCGCCAGATCATGGTGCTATTCGGACTCTGGCTGGAGCCGCTGAAGCCAGAAACCTAGATTTCCCAGCGGACATTCGGTGACCAGCAAACCCTGTTCCTGCATGTATTAAGGGGTGCTGCTGTGACGAGCAGTGTGTGAGCAAGGAGCTTGTTACCGAAAATGTCTATTTTTAATAAATATTTATTGTGTTTGTGCATTACACACATACAAATACACACACACACACAAACACACACACATACATATATATATATATATATGTCGCTGACTTCGTCTTTAACTTCCCATTCCAAGGACAGACGAACACGGACCCAAAGTTCCTTGTGCATAAAGTTTTATTTGCCCTGCATCTCCACCACCATAACGCGTTTCAGCCCCACCTGGGCCTTGATCACATGATGCGTTGCGATTGTTACCACCCCTATTTAAAGTGCGAGTGCATTAGTGACGTATAAACCATATGACCACTCTATAGACATGGAAGAGGTATTCAAAAAGGTATGTATACCAATGCACAGCGTCAGACCTAACATATTAAATGTGCAAAAAGGCATAATTTGATTTACAAAAATACATGAATTTTAAAATATGGCTTTGAATAAATATATACATAAAATATATATATATACACATATAAAAAAACTCACAATTAGTGTGACTTCTATTCAAATAAACTCATAAAAAGACATGTACCATGTTGTTTTCTAGCAAATCCGTATTAGGTTTAACATTGTAATATTGTTCTGTGTGAGACCTATACCTCTACACATACATATGAAAAACCTACTCATATATTCTAAAAATAGAAAATAGAAAAATAATGAGCCTTTGATGATAAAATTCAAGCACATGAAACCAAGGAGTTAACTGAAATCATTCTTAAAATACTGATTCTAGACATCCTCTTTGTGCAAAGAACGCAATGTGCAAACACTAAAGCCCAAGTGGGCAGAATACATATTGCATGTAAAGCTAGTCAAGTTGAAAAAAGTGCTATGAGTGATATGTAAAGTGCCACCACTTGAACCCAAAGGTTCCGATAAAGTGCTGTGTGCCTTAAAAATGTACAATTATTTTTAAATAATTCTTTTAGGATAAAAACAGGAAAATACAGTATGATTCAATAATGAAGGAAAATTACAAGAAACACTGTTGCCATCTGTGCTGTTGCATCAAGATAACGACAAACACTAATGCTGATGTTAAACAGGCAACAGGATGAAAGACATGAGACAGAGATCTAGATAAAAATCCTACAAGCAGGTGAACATATCTTCACTAGCGTTCAGCCCAGTTGGTATCTTGGTATCTAATTCTAATATGTATCTTGTTTCTAGGAGTCGCAACTGGGCTTCACGATTGCCTCCCCTTCTTAACGGGGGAATAGAGTCAATGACATAATAACGCAGATCTGCCAGTTTGCTGTGATGGCTTTCCTCAAAATGTCTGGCCACCGGGTAAGCTTGATCCTTGTTGGTAATTGCTCTAATGTGCTGGAGTATCCTTTTATGAACTGGCAATTTAGTGCTGCCTATGTATCTTAAATTGCAAGGACACTCCAGCACATAGACCGCATACTCGGTTTTGCAGGTTAATCTTTTGTCAATTACAATTGGTTCTGTTTTGAAAGGGCTAGGAAAACTCGTCATATTCTGTGCAAATTTGCAGGCTTTACAACTAGTACATTTAGTGAAGCCCTTGTGAGCAGTTAGCCAATTGGTAGGAGGTCTAGTTACCAAATTGTTCCTCACAAGGCTTTGGCCCATAGATCTGGCCCTTCTAAATGTGACCTGTGGTTTCTTCGGTTGGTGTGCACCCACTATGGGGTCACTTCTAATCAAGTTCCAATTTTTATTAAATATCCTCCTAAGAGATTGATGTTGTCTACTATAGGTTAGAATAATTCTACAGGATTGATCCATTTGGTTTGTGATTGGAACTTGTTGCTCAGTATTGATTTTAAGGGCCTCTGTTCTGGTAATTGGCTTGGTTTTGTTGATAGCCCTGTCTACAGTTGCTGTTGAATAGCCCCTTTCCAAGAAATGTACCTTACTTGCCAATTGTGCTGCATGACACTCCTCCTCGCTGCTACAGATGCGTTTTACCCGAAGCATCTCCCCATAGGGGATACTTTCAATTAAATGTCGTGGGTGTTGACTCGAGGCATGCAGCAAAGTATTGCCAGCAGTGGGTTTGCGTAATAATTTAGTGGCTATGTTTCCGTCTTTAATATAGACTTCTACATCTAAAAAATGGACCGACTCCTTGCTGATGTTAGCTAAAAAGTGGAGATTGAGGTTGTTGTCATTCATCTGTTCTATAAACTTAAGGGCTTTTGACTCTGAGCCTTTCCAAATAAAAAACAGGTCATCAATATACCGCAGCCATAGGGGCACATGCTGTTCAAAAATGCTTGTATATATATATATGTATGTATATATATGTATGTATGTATGTATATATATATATATATATATATATATATATATATATTCACTGAAAAAACCATAGGTTTCAGGGACATTATAGTTGGTAATTAACATTTAAAAAACCTTAGAAATTCACTGAAAAAACGACAGGTTTCAGGGACGTTATAGTTAGAAATTAGCATTTAAAAGACCTTAGAAATTCACTGAAAAAACCACAGGTTTCAGGGACGTTATAGTTAGTTGGACATTTCACTCGTACAAAACCAGAGAAATTCGGCTGTTATAGTTAGTTGAGCTAACTATAACTCGTGCCCCCGCAATGCACTGCTGATGACGTCACATATTACATCACTCATGACATGGTCATTGACATCACTGATGACATCACTGATGACATCACTGATGACATCTCAAATGACATCACTGATGACATCATCCAGTGAGTGAGAGTGTTTTCAAAGAAGTTTATTAGTGTCAAATATATATACACCAAGGTGTATTGGTGTATCAGTGGGTGTATGAGTCCTGATTGGATGATTCAGTGGGTGTGTGACTAACTGTATAAGTGAGTGATTAGGTTTCTCAGTGTTTGTGTGAATGTCTGTCAGTTGGTGTCTATGTGGTTGTATGGATGTGTGAGTGGGTATGTGAGTTTCTGAATGAGTGAGTGATTGGTTGTCTGAATATCTCTATGGGTGTATGAGTGTCTGTGTGGGTGGCTTGGAGGTGAGGGTGTGTGTGGCTGCCTGCATGGATGAGTGAGTGGGTGAGACAGTGGTCTTTGGGTTAGTGAGTGTGTGTGTGTGTGTGTGAAGGGCTGTATAGGTGAGTGAATGTGTGTATGGCTGTGTTGGTGAGTCAGTGCATGTGTCAGTGGTATATGGGTGAGCAACTGGGTCTGTGAAAGGCAGTATAGGTGAGTGATGGGGTATGTGAGTGACTGTATGGGTGAGTGAGTGAATGTAAGAGTGGCTGTATGGGTGAGTGTGTGCTTGTGTCAGTGACAGTATAGGTGAGTGAGTACATGTTAGTATCTGTATAAGTAAGTGAGTGTGTGTGTAATTGTATGGGTGAGCAAGTGGCTGTGTGATTGAACGTATGGGTGAGTGAGTAGGTGTGTGAGTAACTCTATGGGTGACTGACTCAGTGTGTGAGTGGTTATCTGGGTATATAAGTTGATATGTCAGTGACTGTATTAGTGAGTGAGCGGGTGTTTGAGTGCCTGTATAGGTGAGTGAGTGAATGTGTGTGTTGATCTATGAATCAGTGAGTAGCTCTGTAAGTACTGGTATGGGTTTGTGAATGGGTTTGAGAATGGTAGTGTGGAAGTTGGGGTGGGTGTATGAAAGGTTATATGGGGTGTTAGTAGGTGCATCAGAGATTCTCTGGATGATGTAATCAGTGATGTCATTTGAGATGTCATCAGTGATGTCACTGACCATGTCATGAGTGATGTAATATGTGAGGTCATATGCAGTGCATTGCGGGGGCTTGAGTTATAGTTAGCTCAGATAACTAAAACTGCTGAATTTCTCTGGTTTTGACGAGTCAAATGTTCAACTAACTATAACGTCCCTGAAACGTGTGTTTTCTTTTCAGTGAATATATATAGATATATTCACTGAAAACACCACAAACATTACAGGGCCATTTTAGTTCGGTAGGAGAATTAAAAAAATAGAAATTCACTGAAAAAAATAAAGGTTATATGGATGTTATAGTTTGGCTCACATTTCACTTGTAGAAAACCAGAGAAATTCAGCAGTTATATTTACCTGAGCTATCTATAACTTGCGCCACCGCAATGCACTGCTTATGACCTCACATGTTACATCACTCATGAAATCCTGAAAAGAGATAGGACCCCCAACCCCTAAAAGGTGTATGCCGTTAAGGATGTGCTACATGTCTGTGGGTCGCTGAGTAAGAATTCAGCAGTTTGCACCTTTCCTTCCCAAATTCATGCAATACTTCCACAACCCTGACTTGCCAACTGGCGTAGATAGGCAGTAATTTCTGTAGTAGAAAGAAAGGTTAGTGTTTAAAGGGGTGATATGTTTAAATCAGGTACTAAAATATCCTTTATGGCTTGCAAGTTTTATTTTGGCAGCGGGGAACAAAAGACATGCCTCCGACCAGCGGTCAGAGGCTTTCCACATGACATTGTTGGTTTCATTCCGACTGCTGCATTAGTATGACAGTGGTTGGAATGAAACCAGTGAGGGCATTCCGACGTGGTTCCGACGGACTCAAGGAGCCCGTCCGAGCATCAGAAGCCAGCATAATACCCTGACTGCGGAGCCAGGCTCCGCCATCATCGGGATTATGATGGCACTTTCCGACAGCCATTTCATGTCGGCCTTTCCGACATCAAACGGTTGTCGTAAAGTGTCTTTGGGGTCCTCTAGCATTACCCTCTTGCCCCCTGGCCCTCCACAATGGGACCCCCTAAGCATCCCTGCACCTCACACGGTGCAGGGATGTTTACAAACACCCATTTGTCAATGGAAACTTGTGCTTCAGGCCTTTACTGTCTGCTGCACAAGCTTCCATTGACAAATGGATATTTGCGACTGCTCTATGGGCGGTCGCATCGTAATCCTGCGGTTGGAACCACCGACCTGAGTTTCTGTGGTTCCTTTCCGTAACAGTGTCAGTCTGCCCGACATCCTAATTAGGCCCATAATTGTTTATCCAGATTACTCCCTGGATGGTGGAGTCAAATATAAGGAAAGGCACTACCCAATCGTGTGTTTTTATAAATTTTTCTTAATACTTCCACAAAGTAAACACACTGACCAATCCCTACTAAGAAAATGTGGTATAGCAGCAATCCTGACACCGAATGAGTGGTATGGCAGGGTATGAAAGATGATGACCAACTGATACAATTTCCATGACTCTTTTCTTGTAATTTGGCTGTCAATGATACATCTCCTCACAATTTAGGGAAATCACCTGTCCCAAATTACTTAGGCCTTGATTACGAGGGCGATCGGACCGCCATTGCCTCATCGCAGCCGGCGTTCCCTGGTGGTGGTGCGGCGGTGTAGAGGCAGTGATATGCTTGGTGGGACCGTGGCAGTCCCAACATGCATATTACAAGTTTCCACTCCACCACGGTTTTCATGGCAGCTTTTCTTCCATGAAAACCGTGGCTGAGAGGAAACAAAGGGGGCCCTACAGGGCACAATTCTGCCTCACGCCATGTGGATGTACACACGGGGGCACCAGTTCTTGTATGGCATGGACTTAATAGTTCATGCTGTGCAGGAACTGTTTTTGGTGTTCCCGTTGTGGTGTTCATTTTTAGAGGCACCACCGTTGGAACCCCCAAAAATAGCCCGCCAGATAGGAGGAAACTCCTAATCTGGTGGGTGGCCCGACCACAGCTTTGGTGGTGCGATGACGGGGCGGACCTGGCGCCGAACTGCCAAAGTCACAATCAGCCCCTAAGTGTGTTGGAATCTGATGGAAGACGTTTTCTAACTTCTGGATCTTTCCTGGTGCCTTGAAGATTTGGAGGTGTTTAGTCATGGATAGGGGTGAGATACTTCCAAAGTCTCTGTGATTCATTGGGAGGCTTGAATGGAGTTTTGAGCTAGGGTTTGGCTGGAATTCTGGTTTTGAATTTTTCCAGACTGCCACCTTTCACAAAAGAACGAAGGGAAATGCAATAATAATATTTGTGGTAGTATGGACAAACCTAGAATATTATTTTGTAAAAATCGAATAAAACTTGCCTTGGATTATTAGATACCTACAGGCCAAGGGTTGGGCTGGAATTCTGGTTTTGATTTTTTTTGTAGATCCAACTTGCTCTTTGTAGGTTATAATTGTATTTTAGCTGATTCCAGACTGCCACCTCTCACAAAACAATGAAGGGAAATGCAATAATAATATTTGTGAAAATAAGGACAAACCTATTTTATTATTTTATAAAAATCGAATAAAACTTGCCCTTGGATTATTAGATACCTACATGCCAAGATGTTTTTCTAAGTGTTCATATGAGATAGCAACAATTCAGCAGGGGGTTGTCAAAGATGGTGTTCACCTAAGTCTATTTTAGTCATTCTAACATGATAGCAATAGATGTTAGATTAGTATTTTAAATGCACAAGCTGCCCTTGCAGATTTTACTTTTGAGATCCATATTACAACGGAGCTCTTGATACTACAAGAGCTCCTAAAAAAATTGGTATCTTAAGGCATGAGAAAATACTGCAAGTGGCATGTGGTAAACAAATGCTCCAGGTCAGACATGCAGAAATTTCTCAAAGAAATAAGGTCCAGAATTATGGCATCACATGTGTTAATCTGTGCATTAAATGATTTCTGCATGATATTTACTATTTTATCTGAGGAGTCCTGGAATTAAAGATACCAGTGTATCACTTTGTTAGACCTGGCATCTTTGGCATGAGTTCCCCAGTCTTTTTACTTGTGACCTCCTGTTTTTTTACTATGTGCTGCATTTCATTTTTGCTGGTTTTAGAACTCTGGGCACTTTACCACTGCTGAACAGTGCTAAAGTGCCAGTGCTCCCTGTGTAAATCGCATTGGTGATTGGTTTATCCATGATTGGCATACTTGATTTACTAGTAAGTACCTAGTAAAGTGCACCAGGTGTGTCCAGGGCCTGTAAGTCAAATGCTACTAATGGGCCTGCAGCACTTATTGTGCCACCCACATGAGTAGCCCTGCAAACATGTCTCAGACCTGTCACTGCAGTGTCTGGTTGTGCAGTTTTAAACTGCCATTTGGACCTGGCAAGTGCACCTACTTGCCAAGCCCCAAACCATCCCTTTTACTACATGTAAGTCACTCGTAAGGTAGGCTCAAGGCTGCCTCATGGGCAAGGTGCAGTGTATTTAAAAGGTAGGACATGTACTGGTGTGTTTTACATGTCCTAATATTGCCATACTGCTAATTCCATTTTTCACCATTGCAAGGACTTTCTCTCCCACAGGGTAGCATGGGGATTGCCTTGAAATATCTTTTAAGTGTAATTTCCGATAGGGAGCAGATAGAGATTTGAAGTTTGGGGTCTCTGAACTCACAATTTAAATATACATCTTTTGGTGAAGTTGGCTTTTAAATTGCATGTGTGAACATGCCACTTTTAGAAAGAGCAAAAGACACACAAATGATGGACGGAATGCTGAACAAATCAAGCATTCACCCCAGTCAAGAGATCGGGGTTAAATCCATCGTTCTTTTGCTTATCATGCCTCCCCAGTTTAGACCCAACCATATGCAAATCTGTCTTCACCCTACTCCTCATGGGGACAGTCCAGCCTGAACTGCCAAGCCAGGTCCTACCCTGAAACAGGTCACAGGATGCTTGTTTCTGGTCCCGGGAGGACCTGGCCTGTCAGTTCGGGCTGGACTGTTCCAATGGGGAGCAGGGTCAAGACTGATTTGCATTTGGCTGGGTTTATACTGGAATGGTGTGGTGTGCAAAACAACAATGGATTTAACCCAGATCTGCGACTGGGGGTGAATGTTTGATTTGTTCAGCATTCTGTCCATCATCTGTTCTTTTTGCATTAGTCATCCTAAGTGGGAAGGTATGCTCAGACTTGGGTCCCATGCTCTCTACGGCACCAGAACCAGGCTAGCCTGGCAGATGAGGTGTGATACCCTGAAACAAGTTCAAGGGTGCATGTTTATGGTCCAGGGAGGACGTGGCCTGGCATTTTGGGCTGAACTGTTCCCATGGGGAGCAGGGTCAAGACTGATTTGCATATGGCTGGGTCTAAACTGGAATGGTGTGGCATGCAGTAAAATGATGGATTTAACCCAGATCTGTGACTGGTGGTAAATGCTTGAGTTGTTCAGCATTCCGTCCATCATCTGCTCTTTTTGCATTTGTTGCCCTAAGTTTGATGGGTGTGCCTAAACGTGGGTCCCATGCTCACTATGCCACCAGATTCAGGTTAGCCTGGCTGATGAGGGGTGATACCCCGAAACCAATTCCAGGATGCTTGTTTCTGGTCCAGGGAGGAACTGGCCTGGCAGTTTAGGCTGGACTGTTCCCATGGGGAGCACGGTCAAGGCTGAATTGCATATGGCTGGGTTAAACTGAAATGGCGTGGCATGCAAAAAAAGATAGATTTAACCCAGATCTGTGACTAGGGGTGAATGATTGATTTATTCTGAATTCAATCCATCTTCAGTCCTTTTTGCATTTGTTGCCCTAAGTGGGATGGGTGTGCCCAACATGGGTCCCGTGCTCGCTATGCCACCAGATTCAGCCTAACCTGGCTGATGAGGGGTGATGCCTCAAAACCAGTCCCAGAATGCTTGTTTCTGGTCCAGGTAGAGCCTGGTCTGACGGTTTGGGCTGGACTGTTCCAATGGGGATCAGGGTCAAGACTGATTTGCATATGGCTGGGTCTAAACTTAAATGGCATGGTGTGCAAAAAACAATGGATTTAACCCAGATCTGCGACTGGGGGTGAATGTTTGATTTGTTCAGCATTCTGTCCATCATCTGTTCTTTTTGCATTTGTTGCCCTAAGTGGGAAGGGTATGCCCAGACGTGTGTCCCATGCCCACTATACCACCAGATTCAGGCTGGCCTGGCTGATGAGGGGTGATACTCTGAAACCGGTTCCAGGATGCTTGCTTCTGGTCCAGGGAAGACTTTGCCTGGCAGTTCGGGCTGGACTGTCACCATGGGCAGCAGTGTCAAGACTGATTTGCATAAGGCTGGGTCTAAGCTGGAATGGCATGGCTTGCAAAAAATCTATGGATTTAACTCAAATCTGTGACTGGGGTGAATGTTTGATTTGTTTAGCATTCCATGCATCATCCGTTCTTTTTGCACTTTTAGAAAGTGGGCATGTTCTTGCTTAACAATTCTGTGCTTCTGCCTGTCAGTAGAATACATGTCTGGGTGGGCTGACAGTTGGGGTCTTGAGCCTTCACTCTAGAGAGTCACACAAAGGGAGCTGAGGTGTGCCTTGCATATCCTGATGGGGCATCACCAGGCTGAGGAGCCATCCTGAGCTGGTGGGAGGAGTTGTCACTGATACCTGAATAGACCTGTGCCTGTCCTCAAACAACGTTCTCTCCACCCTCTTGTAGTGTGTCTAGAGTCAGGTCAGGGAAGGGTAGGGTCTTGTGCACTACACAGACATTCCTTTGAAGTTTGCCTACTTCAAAGGCAGAAAGAGATATAAGTATTGTACCTCTGACTCCCTAAAATCAGAACACTTCTGGACTAAGGACAAGAAGAGTTGGATGCTGTAGGAGGGACTGCCACTCTGCTTGTTGTTTTGTTGTGCTGGTCTGCTGCTTGCTGCTTCTGTCCTAGAAGTAAAGGACTGGACTTTGCTTTCTGAATCCTGCTTCCAAGGTTCATCAAGGGCTTGTGCGTGCTTGCCTCCTGTTAAGAAGTCTCAGGGCCATCAAAGATTTCACCTGTATCTTGCTAACTGCACCTGGAATTTTCTGCTGATTGCCAAGTGGTGACAACTCCAGTTTTGGGGCCCTTGGAGCCGTGTGGCTGGTGCTGCAACTCAAGAAAAGCAACATTGACGCCATCAGCGATGCCACTGCCTGCTGTGGAGCCAAGGGCACTGCTAGTGAAGAGCACAACGCGCCTCCCCGACTTCCACCACAGCCCTGGTGCTGCCAACGACAGTATCTTATCGATGCTGACTTCGTCATTGAGGACTCTGCCTGCACCAGAGCCAAGGGCACTGCTCGTGAAGTGCACGATGTACCATCACGATTTACACCACATCCCTGACACCTGTTGAAGTCAGCGCCTCAATCGCATCATTGTGGAGCCAATAACTGATGTGGGAGACCTCCCAAACTCGACACTGCATACTTTTAAGGAACCAACACCTCTCCGCCAAGACCGCATCACCTCCCTTGCACACCAGTAGGAACCAACGCCGGACCGACACCAGCGATGACTCATCTCCCTGACACCGTGCAACATCTGTTTTTCATTGTTTTAAAGGTACTGTCCCTGGGGGTTCGTGTCACTCCATAGCCGCCTCGTGCTCTTCGCGGGTGGCATGAACTGTTGGATTAGTACCTGTCATGACATTGAGATAGCCCCGGTTGGAGCTATTGTTTTCAAGGAGCGATATTTTTACAATAATCTTTCTGAAGTGATATCTCGATTTTTGTATGTTGGATTTTTGTCTTTTTGATCTTGTTTTATTCAGATAAGTATTGGCTATTTTTCTAAACTGGTGTGGACTCCATTTGTAGTGTTTTCACTGTGTTACTGTGTGTATATGTACCAATGCATTACGCATTGCCACTGAGATAAGCCTGACTGGTTGTGCCAAGCTACCAAGGGAGTGAGTAGGGGTTATTGTAGCTGTGTCACTCCCTTACCCTGACTAGAGAGAGGGTCCCTACTTGGAGAGGGTGCAAACCACTGCCAACTAGAGATTCCATTTCAAACACAGTAACACTGCCAGATCCAGTCCACCTACTTTTGCTGACCTCCAGTCTGTGTAGGCTGTAGTGCTTCATTCCCGATGGTACTTGAGCCAGCTTTTGTGTCTTACATAGTCTGATCATTCAACAATCTGATTCTGGTCTTGCCCTAGGCGCTTAGAAATTCCATCATCCTGTCAGTAGTTTCGTTGCTGCTTTGACTACTGTCAATCATGCATGTCTGATGCAAAGACCCTGGAAATCTCTCATGTCCCGAAGATTTAGTGGTTCTTGCAGCTGTTTCTGGACAAATACATTTCATGGGAAAATGTTGTTAGCCTTTTGCCCAACTCCCATCCTGGAGGACCAGTGATTCATGCTTTGTCTGGTCTCGACCCTTTGACATATCTAGCTTGGGTGACCCTGCCAGCATAACTCTCCAGGTCACTGAAACACCCAAACCCACAACCACTTCAAGGTGACAATCCTCAGAACAGCATCAGCAACAATATGTAAAGAAATTACCTTGCCACAATTTCAGTGTTGGTCATCGCGGAAGGTGCAGAATGTACATGGAGGCCCGCATCAGCCACACACATCAGCCACAGACAAACAAACCTTACTAACCCCCTTAGCTTGTATGCTGCCCTATATCTATTTACTGTTTCACAGCAAAAATTGTGAGAGGGTCAGTAAACAGTGAAAACAAAAGCGGGGAAAGGGGATGCAGTTGTTGCATCAATGGTTAATTTCACCAACAGCAAAGAAAGTTAATAATAATTTGGGCATCTTTATGCATCGCTACTATCCATCTCCTGAACTTGGGTGGAAGCCACTTTCATTTGTTTTTTTTAGAAATCTTTATGTATTTATGTGCTTGGCAAGGAGTTTCATAATGGAGCATTAGATCAAATCCCAAGCCTTCACATTTGAACTTATTTAAAAGAATAATTGAAGTTCTTGTTTGAGATAAATTACTGCAGAAAGGTTTAGTAGAGAGAGCTGTTCATCAGTAATCTAAGTGAAAACAAGATAAGAAGCCCAACATTGTCAGATGAGCTCAGCATGGCTGTTGAAGAAATATATAACACTGTAGACAAAGTTTACCATCCACAGCAGTGAAAGGGCAATCAATAAAAAAAACATGAGAGCAGTTTCAAGAAGAGAAGAAGAATGAAAGAAATATTAGCACCTGGAGTGGAACACTGTAAGTCGAGCAGCCAATCAGAATGTTATTTGTGAGGTCTATAACTAATTTTCTAGGCCAGCTCATGAAACTGTGCTTTAACTACTGCTATGGGCCAGCTCATGAAGCATTCCATGGCTCCCAGCTCACTGCCCCTCTTATTTGCTTGCTCTCACCTTTTCGCTGTGGTTGAGGCCCCACCTTGTAATAATTACAGACATGATTTGAGGAAACACAATTCTTTTATTCCATACAGCAAGGCACCGTTTCCAGAATGCCTGTTATCAACATTTCCCTTGCTCTAAAGCTGCCTCCCCTTCAACTTCTAAAAGCAGCATGTGAGGGTCCTCACACACAGAAACAGGAGGGAGAGAGAGAATAAGGAGAAGGAGGCAGCAAATGATGTGGCAAGATTAACATATATTGCAACTTTACATCTTTATTTCCCATCCTTATGGAAAATTCACTCTAACCAATAGTCTTTGAATTTACCTAGCAAACCCACATTCCTTAAAGCCTTTGAATATGGTGTGCTGGATTCTGGTACAACAGTGTTGGGGTTAACATCATGCCCTTATCAAGTGGTGGCATGATACTCGGTGTGGATAGAGTGGTAGCTGGCCTGACAGAAGGAATGGACTTATCACAGTTGGTATTTGAGGGAACCTAAATGCAGGTACATGACCCACCTGGTGAATGTGATTGCTTAGATGCAATCTTAACAGCCAGAGATTTGTTCTACCATTACTAAGCATTATGGCAAAACCATTGGCGTTGATCACTTTTAAAGGATCACCAAGCTTGTTGCACTGAACTTGCCATGTGGTTTCATAATTGTGACCATGTCTTCAATACGCATCATACTTGGAATGACTGACTTTTTATCACAATGGTGTTTTTTTATCTTGAAACTTCTTATCTCTCCCACTGACAAACACATTAACATCTCCCTGAACAGCAATCTTAACATTAACACCCTCACCATTCTTCTTGAACCAACTTCGCTTTAGCAAGGTGGAGGCAATGCTCCCTCTTAACAATTCATAGGGTGTCTTGTTAGCTACTCTATCGGCCATAGTGCAATAAATCCTAACGTATGTTCTCGGGGGATTTTTTATAGGTAAGTTACTCTTCAGGGCTAGTTGAATGGTTTCTTCAATGAAGCAATTGGCACACTCAACCTGCCAGTTGCATTGTGGATGGTACAATGATTACTTTAGATGAGTTATCCCACATCCTTTGAAAAAGTTAGTCATACTAGAGGTCACAAATTGGGACCTGTTGTCACTTACAATTTCTAAGGAGAAACCCTCTCTAAAAAAGGTTTGTTGGAAACATTTGAGAACATTATGGGAGTGGGTGAGTCAAAGTATTCCATTTCTATCCATTTACCATAGTAGTCTACTAAGACTATGGCATAATGTATGGCACTTGGTAACCTATGGATATGACCAATTAAGTCAATACCCGACTTTTTCCAGGGCCCCGCAGGAAGTGATATAGGAATGCGGGGAGTTACAGGAACTTTCAAGGACTTGTCAGATTCTCTGCATGACTGGTAATCCCTGAATAAACATTTCAACATCACGGTCCATTTCTGGCCACCAATACAGCATTCACAACTTCCTTTTGGTACTAGTCATGCTGAGTTGACCCTCATGAGCTAAAGCAAGCAAACGTTGTCTTATGGCACAGGGAACTACCAGTACACCATTTCTAACAATGAACTCCCCTTCCGTAGACAGCTCATCTTTGATTTTCCAAAAAGGTCTGAGGTTGACATCTAAGCTTTTTTTTTCCTTTGGCCATCCAACTACTATAAATTGCTTACAGTGATTTTATTCAAAGGTTCATCAACCATGCAAACTACTGTCACATCATCATCAAATTTGCTTTCATGACTTTCGGATGGGTCAACTTCACAAGGTAAACAGGACAGATAGTCAGCAGGTACATTTGTTCAGCCTGGAGTATGTTCAGCACCTTGACACATACCTCTTTATTTTTATATCAATAATATGTGCAACGGTGCCTTCTACATGTCAGTGGCCTAACTATTGATTGTACTTCAGATACTGTTTGCAATGCCTGAGTTTGGTAATCCAATTCTTCATTGAATGCTGTCCCACTTTAATGGTTTCTGTACACTTCAAAAATAAATTACGAATATCCATTCAGATTTATATAAACATAGACATCATTTTATTTCTGCGTTAAATACGGTCCTTAATTTATGTTGTGAGGGACCCTTGTTCCTTTATAAATAAATGGGGTATGTACAATGTGAAATACATATTCATATAACTTACATGCCAGTTTTGTAATTGTTCAAGACACTTTGTCAGATCCACCTTTGGTTAGTACAACTACAAGGGGTTTATGATCAGTCTGTATTAAAAATGACTTCCCCATAAAAAACGTTTAAATTTAGCAATAGCCCATATGCATGTTAGCAACTCACGATGTATTACTGAATACTTTGCTTCTGACCCTTTTAATTTTCTAGAAGTAAATGCAATTGGGCGATTCCCTTCAAGTGAATCCTGAGTGATGACTGCCACAAGGCCTACTTGACTTCATCAACTGTTACAATAGATGGCAAGGATTCATCAAATGATTGTAACAAGGCTGCATTTTATAGCGCCTCTTTCAGAATGTGCATACTATGAGTGTATTCTTTATTCAATTCAAAATCAACATCCTTCTTGACCAACTGCTGCATTGTTTCCACCTTTTCTGTATAACTTTTAATTAACTTTACATAACATTCACATAATCCCAGGAAGGATAACAATTCATCCTTGTTCTTTGGTTGAGGGGATTGAACTATAGCAGAAACCAGGCTAGGTTTTGGGACAACTCCATTGGCATTAATGACATGACCCAAGTACTCAACTTGATCCTCACAAAAGTTGTATTTCTCCTTCAGCATTAAGCCGCTTGCAAGAATGCGTTTGAACAAGTCCTTCAATATATTTAAATGACTCTCCATATACTCAGAGAAACCAGCATATCAACCCTTCATTCCTCGGAAAAGATTATTCATTACCTTTCGAAAGACAGCAGATGCTGAATTTATTCCGAAAGGCATTTGGCAAAATTTGTAGTAATCATTGGGTGTGATAAAATTAGTAAGATCCTGTGAGTTTTGTGAAACAGCACTTGATGGTATGCAGCTGTAAATCTAATGTTGAGAACACCTTAACTTTACCCATGGTTGCTACCATCTTGTGTAAGTGGGGAAGAGGAAGGTTCTCTACACCACCTGTTTGTTCAAATGCCTCAAGTCAATGTATAATCTGATATCTCTGTTCTTTTTTTTAGCTACTACCACCGGGGATAGTCATTGGGATGCAGCAACGGGTTCAACAACACCTTCATTAACTCAATTCTGTAGGATAACTTCAACCTCCTTGCGGGCTAAAAGAGGTATATTTTGTACTTTCTATTTGACAGGCATAGCCTCATCCTTAGGTTGAATGTAATGTTGAAATCCTTTCAGTCAACCTAACTTTTCAGAAAAATAGCTTCATATTCCTGGTGGCTGGGTGCCCCCTTCCCTATTTAAAATATGTCCATGTCACAGGAGATGGGGTCCCTCAACCATAAATTAACTAATGGTCTCCAGGATGGGGTCCTCGGGCCAAATACAGCCCGGGAAGGGTGGCTACATATGCCCCTCCCCAAGAAAAATGAGGCAGGCCCAGGGGGACGGGGTCTCTGGGGCTGAAATCAGCCTGGGGGGGCTGCACACCCCAGCCAGGTCCTGCAACAACCTGCCACTCCGCATGCCGTATGTAAATCCAACCGCTTTCAGTCGTGCATGCAGTGGGGTTGGTTGCATGCTAGGGATTGGCCGTAGGGCCTGCCCACAGGCCAGGAACTTTGGCCAACCTCCCACCACACATGGTCTTTAGCTGTGCACTACAGTGGTTGGATTAATGTAGACACATTACTTAATGTTAAAAAACACAGAAATGTACTGAAAAAATTAAAGGTTAGAGGGACACTATAAATAGGAAAGAGACTTAAAAAACCTTAGAAGTTCACTAAAAAACCAAAGGTTATAGGGACGTTGTAGTTAGGCTCAGATTTTACACACACAAAACCATTGAAATTCAGCAGTTGTAGTTACCTGAGCTAACTATAACTTACACCCTGCAATGAACTTCTTATGACCTCACATATTAAATCACTCATGACATGGTCAGTGACATCACTGATGACATCTCAAATAACATAAATGATGACATCACCCAGTGATTATGAATCTTTTCTAAAGGTTTATGAGTGTTAAACATATATACTAAGGTACCACAAAAGTAAAATTAGTATACTTTCGGTACTACTAATCAGCGATTCTATTTTTTAACATAAATGATATGAGTAGCTGTGTGACTGTGTATCCATGTGTGAGTTAGTGTATGAGTATGTGTATGGGTGTGTGAGTGGGTGTGTGAGTGGCTCTATGAGTGTATACGTGTGTGTGTGAACAGCTGTGTGGGCGACTAAGTGTCTGTGTGATTAGCTGTATTGCTGAGTGACTTTGAGTGTCAGTGGCTGTGTGGGTGAGTGACTGGCTGTGTGGGGAGCTCTATGAGTGGGTATCTGAGTGATTGTATAGGTGAGTGAGTGGGTGTCTAAATGGCTGCATAAGTAAGTGACTGGGTATCTAAGTGACATTATGGGTGAGCGAGTGGCAGTTTATGTGGGTGTTTGGCTAAGTGTGTTGGTGTGTGAGTGGCTACATTAGAGAGTGAGTATCTGTGTGAATGGCTGGAAGGATGAGTAAGCGGATATGTGAGTGCTTGTATGGATTTGTGAATGGGTATGTAAGTGGATATGCAGGTGTGTGCGTGAGTATGTGAGTATTTCTATGGGTGAGTGAGTGGCTGTTTTGAGAGGCTGAATGGGTGAGTAAGTGGGTGTGTGAGTTGCTCTCTAGGTATATAAGTGGGAGAGTGAGTAGCTGTATTGATGAGTGTGTGGCTATGTGAATGGCTGTATGGGTGAGTAGATGGTTGTATGAGTAGCTGTAAGGGTGAGTGAGTGGTTGTGAGAGAGGCTGTATGAGTGAGTGAGTGGGTATGTTAATGACTCTGTGAATGAGTGAGTGGTTGTGTGAGTACTTGTATGGGTCTGTGAATTGGTATGTGAGTAATTGTGTGGGTTTGAGTGGGTGTTTGAGAAGTTGTATATGGGTGTGAGTGGGTGTGTGAGTGGTTCTGGGGCTGTTGTCATCAGTGATGTCATTTGCGCTATCATCAGTTATGTCACTGACCATGTCATGAGTGATGTAATATGTGAGGTCATAAGCAGTGTATTGTGGGGGTGTAAGTTATAGTTATCTCAAGTAACTATAACTGCTGAACTTCAATGGTTTTGTATGAGTGAAATCTGAGCCTAAATATAACATATCTGTAATCTTTGCTTTTTTCAGTGAATTTCTAAGTTTAAACTACCCCTCCTGTTACCTTCAGTAAGTCCCACACAGTAGGATTGCTAAGAGGTTTTCGGAGGCCACACCGCCCTTTCTCCACTACTGGTTGGGGAATGAAGTCCACTTTACTCCTGAGGGACCTTGGGGGCAAAGAAGTCCTCCTGGTGCCTCCTGTAAGTCCTACGCAGCAGAAATCCTGAGCGCTGGTTCCAGTGACTGTGAGTGTTTTTTAAAAGTTTATGAGTGTTAAATATATATATACCAAGGTGTATTGGTGAATCAGTGGGTTTAAGAGTGACTGTATGGATGTCTCAATGTGTGCATGACTGACTGTATAAGTGAGTGATTAGCTGTCTCAGTGAATGTATGGGTGAGTTACTGGTTGTATGAATGTATGTATCTGTCTGTCAGTTAATGTCTAAGTCGGTGTATGAGTGTGTTAGTGGGTACGTGAATGGCTATATGGGTGATTGATTGGTTGTTTGACTATGTCTATGGTTGTCTGGGTGTCTGTGTTTGTGGGTGAGGAGGTATGTGACTGCCTGTATGGATGGATCAGTGAGTGAGTGAGTCAGTGGCTGTATGGGGTACTATTGAGTGTGTGAAAAGTTGTATGAGTGATTGAGTGTCTGTATGGCTGTGTCGGTGATTGAGTGCATGTGTCAGTATGGGTGAGTAACTGAGTATGTGAAAGGCAGTATACATGAGTGACAGGGTATATGAGTGACTGTATGCGTGAGTGAGTGCTTGTGAGAGTGGCTATATAAATGAGTGCATGCTTTTGTCAGTAACTGTATAGCTGAGTGAGTATGTGTTCCTATTTCTATGAGTAAGTAAGTGGGTGGGTGTGTAACTGTTTGGGTGAGTAAGTGGATGTATGATTGACTGTATGGGTGAGTGTCTAGATGTGTGAGTAGTTTTATGGGTGACTCACGAAGGGCCTGATTCACAGAACTAACTTACGTCAAAAACGTAAACGTAAACGTAAAGTTAGTACTTTTTAGGTATTCACAGAATACACTTACTCATTTTGGTATTCACAGAATAGTACTAACTTTACGTTTACGTTTACGTTTTTGACGTAAGTTAGTTCTGTGAATCAGGCCCAGTGGGCCTGATTCACAGAACTAACTTACGTCAAAAACGTAAACGTAAAGTTAGTACTATTCTGTGAATACCAAAATGAGTAAGTTCATTCTGTGAATACCTAAAAAGTACTAACTTTACGTTTATGTTTACGTTTTTGACGTAAGTTAGTTCTGTGAATCAGGCCCTTAGTGTGTCAGCACCTGTATGCCTGTATGAGTGGATATGTTAATGGCTGTATTAGTGAGTGAGTGGGTTTATGATTGGCAGTATGGGTGAGCAAGTGGATGCTTATAGATCAATGAATCAGTGAGTGGGTGTGTAAGTACTGTATGGCTTTGTGAATGGTTGTGTGGGAGCGGCAGTGGGTGTATAAAAGATTCTACAGTGGTGTGAGTGGGTGCATCTTCAGAAACATGGTGAGACTTACAATAGTGACATGGGAAGGGTTGCTGTTTCATATTTGGCTAGTCCCAACATTCTGAGCAGTTGGTGAATAGTGAAGCTGCCATGGAAAAGAAAAGTACTATTAAACTCATCCAATCACTCAGGCACTAATCTTGCACTCAGTTATTCACTTAGGTACTATCTATACACTCATCCAATCACTCAAGCACTATCCTTGCACTCAACCATTCACTCAGGCACTATGCATACACTCCTGCATTCTCTCAGGTACTACCCATGCACTTATCCAGTCACCCGGGCACTTCCCATGCACTCATCCAATCCCTCAGGCACTACCCATGCACTCATCCAATCACCCAGGCACTATTCTTGCACTCATCCTTTTACTCAGGCACTATGCATATACTCCTGTATTCTCTCACATACTACCCATGTACTTATCCAATGATGCAGACACTACTCCTGCACTCATCCAGTCCCCCAGACACTATGCATGCATTCATCCAATTATTCAAGCACTATCCTTGCACTAAACCATTCACTCAGTCACTATGCATGGTCTCATTCCATCATAGAGGCACTACCCATGCACTCATCGATTCTCTCTGGCACTACCCATGCACTCATCCAATCACTAAACCACTACCCATGCACTCATCTAATTACTCAGGCACTACTCATGAACTCATGCATTCTCTCTGGCACTACATATGCACTCATCCAATCACCCAAGCACTACACATGCATTCATCTAATCACCCAGACACTATCCTTGCACTCATCCAATCACCAAACCACTTCTCTTCAACTCAAGCATTCACTCAGGCACTAACCATGAACTTATGCATTCTCTCAGGCACTATGCTTGCAATCACCCAGGTACTACGCATGCACTCATAAAATCACCCAGGCACTACCTTTGCACTCATGCATTCACCAAGGCACTACCCATGCACTCATCCAATCACTCAGGCACTACCCTTGCACTCAACCATTCACTGAGGTACTACCCATGCACTCATCCATTCTCTCAGGCACTACCCATGCACTTATGAAATGACCCAGGCACTACCCTTGGACTCATCCGTTTACTCAAGCACTACCCATGCACTCATTCAATCACCCAGGCACTATCTTTGCACTCATGCATTTACTGAGGCACAACCCATGCACTCATTCAATCATTCCAACACTATCCTTGCACTCATCCATTCTTTTAGACACTACACATACACACTTCCATTCTCTCAGGCACTACGCATGCACTCATCCAATCAACCAGACACTATGAATGCACTCATGCAATCACACATGCACAAGTCATGCACTCATCCAATCACCCAGGCTCTACTATTACACTCAACCATTCACTCAGACACTACCCATGCACTCATCCAGTTACCTAGGCACTAACCTTGCACTCATCCATTCACTCAGGCACTACCCATGCATTCATCCAATCACCCAGACACTACCCATGCACTCATCCAATGAGCCAGGCACTACCCTTGCACAAATCCATTTACTCAGGCACTACCCATGCACTCATTCAATCACCCAGGCACTACCTTTGCACTCATGCATTCCCTGAGGCACTACCCATGCAGTCATCCATTCAACTAGGCACTACACATGCACTCATGCAATCACACACGCACTAGTCCTGCAGTCATCCAATCACCCAGGCACTACTATTACAGTCAACTATTTACTCAAGTCACTACTCATGCACTCATCCAATCACTGAGGCACTAGCCTTGCACTCATCCATTTACTCAGACACTACCCATGCATTCATCCAATCACCCAGGCAGTACCCATGCACTCATCCAATGAGCCAAGCACTACCCTTGCACTCATCCATTCACTTAGGCACTACCCGTGCACTCATTCAATCACCCAGGCACTACCCAGGCACTCATCCAATGACCCAGGCACTATCCTAGCACTCATTGAATTACCCAGGCATTACTGATAAACTCATCCAATCACTCAGTCAGTATCCTAGCACTCATGCATTCACTCAGGTATTACCCATGCACTCATCCAATAACTCAGGCACTACTCTTGCACTCAATCATTCACTTAGGTACTACCCATTCACTCATCTAATCACTCACACACTATCTTTGCACTCAACCATTCACTCAGGCACTATGCATACACTCCTGCATTCTCTCAGGTATTACCCATGCACTCATCCAATCATTTCCCTGCATCATGGCAAGGTAGCATCTTGCAGCCCATGTTTATATATTTTTTTTAACTGTTTACTGCATATATATAAATTATATAAAATATTTACATAAAAACATTAAAATATATTTAAAATATCTTTTTTGTTTATGTATATATATATATATTCACTAAAAAAAACAGGTTTCAAGGACGTTATAGTTAGCATTTAAAAAACCTTAGAAATTCAATGAAAAAAACACAGGTTTCAGGGACATTATAATTTGGAATTAACCTTTAAGAAAACCTTAGAAATTCACTGAAAAAACCACAGGTTTCAGGGACGTCATAGTTAGAATTTAACCAGAGAAATTCAGCCGGTGTAGTTAGCTGAGCTAACTATAACTCATG
The DNA here is from genome assembly GCA_963921515.1 of Calotriton arnoldi. Lineage (NCBI taxonomy): Eukaryota > Metazoa > Chordata > Amphibia > Caudata > Salamandridae > Calotriton > Calotriton arnoldi. Next base: position 434,445 of record CAWUFW010006131.1, on the reverse strand, counting down.
ACCCCGCAATGCACTGCTGATGATGTCAAATATTACATTACTCATGACGTGGTCAGTGACATCACTGATGACATCACCAATGACATCACTGATGGTGAATACTGGAGGTACCTGGTGACCCCATCCCCCGGGGCCGGCCCTTTCAGTTGGGGACCGTGGGGGGAGCCCCAATGCCCCCACGGTCCCACCGGCTCCCGCCTCCTGCTGGAGCCTGCATTGCCTGTCAGTTGGTGGGTACGTGGCTGCATGGGTTGGTGAGTAGGTACATGAGTGTCTATATGGGTTATTGATTAGTTGTCTGAGTACCTGTATGGGTGCCTGAGTATCTCTGTGGGTGGTTGAGGGAGTGTGTGACTCCCTGCATGGATGTATGAGTGGGTGAATCCCTAGGTGTATGGGTTCATGAGTGCATCTGTGAGGGACTGTATGGGTGAGTGAGTGTGCCTATGGCTGTGTCAGTGAGTGAATGGATGTCTCAGTGGTATATGGGTGTGAGAAGCTGGCCTGGTATATGATGTCCACTACAGTAAGTGGGCACCTTGCACCAGTCCGGACAACCCTTATAGTGATTTAAGCGGTCTAGCTGTGGAAAGCAGCCTTCAGGCTTAGTCCAGAAGGAGTGTAAAGCAGCTTGTTTTACCAGAATGCAATCTTATAGTATAGATTAAGTGAAAAAGAACCACAGAAAGTATTTATAAAAATATGTATTTATTATATAATACTCTGTAACACCCTGAGATAAACACAATGCACACAATACTTAGCAAAGAAACACAGTAAATAGCACAGAATACACAGTGGGCCCAGGGTGAGACCAAACCATATACTAAGAAAGTGGTATAAGAACCTACACCAGGGAAGCCTGGTGCATATGTATGAAGTGGTGTCAGAAACCGCCGTCAAACCCAATGGAGGACTTCAGGAAAGTGCTGCTACTGGAAGAGGAGAAAGTGTCCGGTGGAATCCGAGGATGGATTCTAGATGAGAGATACCTGCAAGCAGAGGGGACAGAGTCTATGTTACTCAGGAGTGACCAGGAGATTTGGAAGACGAATGCCCTCCGATGTCGGGTGTTGCAGGATGAATGACGAGGACCTTGACTCTGCAGCTGTGAGGACCAGGCGATGCTGAGGAGGACCAGGAGCCATGCACAAGCTGTCCCATGAAGGATGCCGAGTGTTGAGGGGTTGGTGTCCAGCGGGAACACAAACTAGCCTTGGCAAATGCAACCAATGCAGGAATTGAAGAAGGAGCAACGTCGGGACCAGCAAGGTCCAGGGGACTCACTAAAAGCAGGGGAGTCAGGGCAGGGCCTGAGCAATCAGGGGAGCCCAAAGGAAGCAAAGGTGACCCTCAAATGGACCCACATGCTGGAGGCACTGGAGTCGCAGGAGGACCTCAAGCAGCTCACCAAAAGATGGAGGACACGGTGCAAAACGATGCGGTGGGCCGAAGTTTCTGGTAACTGGAGGTGCTCGAGGTTGGGGCTACTTGAAGCCAAAAGATCTTCTTGGAAGGAAGTCAACAAGCTGTTGCAAATGCAAGTTGAGGCGGTGCACAAGGGTTCAGTTATTGCAACCCCCACAAAAGATACTGGCCTCACACTTGGTGAGAGCGCAGGGCAGGCCTCAGGAACTATGGAAAACCACCACCTGCATTACAAAGCCTTATGGAGTCCGGAGGAGCTCAGGATCAGCAGACTGGTCGACTTAGTTGCGGTGATGCGAATGCAGGGGAGTGACTCCTTCACTCCAAGGGAGATTCCTTCAGGTGTCTTTGATGCCCACAGGCCTTGGAAGGTCCCTATATGGTGCACAGGCACAGACGATGTAGCATACTGGAAGGGAGGCGAAGTCAAGCCCAAACAAATTCCAGCAATGTGCAGAGTGCCCAGACGGTAGAAAAAGAAGTGGTGTCTGATCTGAATCTTATCCCATGACAAATCGAGGGGCCTAAACCAGGTAAGCCCTTAAGTACCCTAGGGAAAGGGTTGGGAAGATTCAGGGGACCCTCCCAGGGGAGGGTCTGGACAGGGGAGGTTACTCCCATGTCCTTTGTCCAGTTTCGCTCCAGAGCAACTGGTTTGAATTCGACTACGCATGGTGACACCAAATGTGCCCCTCATGCAGACTGAGTGGTGCTGGCAGGCACACCCACCCTACCCCCATATACTAAATCCTGTCTGGGAGGTGGTCCCACCTCCCTGTGACAGGATGCCTATTGTTCTGTCTTCCCTTGAGCTTGGCTCAGCAGCAGGAGTGCAGAAATGTGTCTCTAGTCAGCAGCAACCATTTTGTGCTGTCCAGGTCAAGAAGGTTGGTACCGGGGGCACTGAGAGCCTAACGGAAGGCTCTTCCAGTGCTTGGAATCATACCTCCCACACCGTTTAAGGTATGGGGGTATGATTCCAACATGTTTGATACCAAACATGATAGGATTTGTTTCAGTCGTTTTCAAGATAATTACGCGGTGCCCCTCTATATGGTATATGGCTGCTTCACTGACAATCTGGGAGAATGGACTCTGTAGGCTCATGCAGGGTCACCCTGTCACTTGGAACCAAGCACCCTGCCTTCAGGATTGCAAAGGCCTGCTATAGGGGTGACTTATAGGTTTTAAGTGCAGTGACCCTAGATATAGGAAACCTATATCTTTAGTAACTGGTGCTAGCACCAACTTACACAGGCTGCAGTGGCAGGACTGTAGTTCCATTTTGAATGGTCTCCCATGGGTGGCATAATGCATGCTTCAGCCCATGGGGGACGTCTGGGGTACCTATGCCCTGGGTACCTTAGTACCATATACTAGGGACTGATAAGGGTACCCCAATATCCAATCCGGGATGTACCTAAGTACTGAACAAACCAATTTAAGGGAGAAAGCTGATATACTGGGGTCCTGATTAGCAGGATCCCAGTCAGACTAGTCAGTAACAGCTTAGCACCAGGCAAGAAGTGGGGGTAACCATAAAAGCAGATCCTACTTTCCTACAATGGGTGAGTAGCTGCATATGTGAAAGGCAGTATATGTGAGTGTTGGAGTATATAAGTGACTGTATGTGTGAGTGAGTGATTGTGAGAGTGGCTGTATGGGTGAGTGTGTGCTTGTGTCAATGACTGTATGGGAGAGTAAGTATTTGTTAGTATCTGTATGAGTAGTGAGTGTGTGTATGTTTCTTTATGGGTGAGTAAGTGGCTGTGTGATTGAGTGTTTGGGTGAGTGAGTAGGTGTGTGCGTAGCTCTATGGGTGACTGACAGTGTATGAGTGGCTATATGGCGTATGAGTAGATATATCAGCGGCTGTATTGGTGAGTGACTGGCTGTATGAGTGCCTGTATGGGTGAGTGAGTGGATGTGTATGTAGACCTATGAATCAGTGAGTGGGTATGTATGTACTGGTATTGGTGTGTCATTGTTTTCAAGAATGGTAGTCTGAAAGTTGGAGTGGGTGTATGAAAGGTTATATTGGGGTGTGAGTAGGTGCATCAGAGATTATGTGGATGATGTCATCAGTGATGCCATCAGTGATGTCACTGACCATGTCATGAGTGATGTAATATGTGATGTCATCAGCAGTGCATTGCGGGGGCGCAAGTTATAGTTAGCTCAGCTAACTATAACGGCTGAATTTCTCTGCTTAGGTATGAGTGAAATGTCAGCCTAACTATAACGTTCTTGTAACCTGTGGTTTTTTCAGTGAAAATATATATACATATATATACATATATATACGTATATATACATATATTACCTACTGGCGGTCGCCAGTAGGTAGTTATAGTTAGGACCTATTTTCCATAGGAAGAGCATTTTTTGTTTTCCCAATAACTTTAGCGTCGTTTGACGAATCTTCGCAAAATGTTCAAAACTAGTGGGGCGCTCCGGTCAGCTCCTGTCTTCAAAGTTTCGGGGTGATTCGCCAAGCGGGGGCCGAGAAAAAAGGGGGGTCCGAAAACGTGTTTTCTCCATGTTAATTTCCATAGGAAACTTTAGACACGGCTACAGCCCGAACTGCTGAATGGAATTACACCAAATTTGGCAAAAAGGTAGCCCTTGGTTCAGAAAGAGTCCTTTTTGTTAAATGGTGTAAATCTGTTCAGTAGTTCCTGAGAAATTCAAAAAATAGAGGTCAGAAAATCAATTTCCCATAGGAAACTTTAGCCAAGGCTACAGCCCGAACTGCTGAACGGAATTACACCAAATTTGGCAGAAAGGTAGTGCTCGGTTCAGAAAGCGACCTTTTTTTTAAATGGTGTAAATCCGTTCAGTAGTTGCTGAGAAATTCAAAAAGAAAAGTTTCGATATCTAGGGACGCAGTGGATTCGCGAACCGTCCCGACCACGAGCTTCACTGTGATTGGCTGCCAACACTCCAAACCAGGAAGTGTTGGCAGCCATCTTGTGACTCAGTAGAACCGAGTCACAAGAAAACAGTGAAACAAGCCTGAAAAACAAGAAAAGGGGGCAGGGTAGCAACACCCTGACCCCCCAGGCCTGCTCAGGGGGTCCCACAAGGACCTCCAGGGCCCAAACAAGCATTTTCTTTTTTTAAAACGGCAAAATTCGCGACGGATCTGCGAATCCCGCCGATGAAATAAAAAAAACGAATTGTATTTAAACCCCCGGGTGGGCCAAGTCCCAGGGGCATGAGTAATTATTGTGCGGGAGCCGACGGGGCCCCCGCAGCCCCGGGGACCGCCACCTCCCCGGGGCTTTATTAATGGTTTGCGGGGGCACTCTGCCCCCCACAGTGCCAGGGACCGCCACCTCCCCGGGGCTTCTATTTAAAAAAAAAAAAAACATATGTGGGGGGGCTCGAGCCCCCCCACACGCCCCGGGGACCACCACCTCCCCGGGGCTTTGCACATAAAATGCGGGGGCACGCAGCCCCCCACAGCCCTGGGGACCGCCACCTCCCCAGGACTTCTATTTTTTTTAAAAGAACCTAGGTGGGGGGCTTGAGCCCCACCACATGCCCCGGGGACCGCCATCTCCCGGGGGCACTAAGTATGCAAATGCGGGAGTCTGTTACGGACCCCCGTGCCCCGGGGACCACCACCTCCCCAGGGCTTTACAATCTAGGGGAGGGGGGCCGCGCGGCCCCCCTCCTGGAGCCCTTGATGGCCCTGGGGACAGCCACCCCCCAGGGCCGGCTCCTGCAGTGTCCCGGGGTGCCCACCCCCGGGACACTGCTGTTTGCTATGGCAGGGCGGGAGCCTCGTGCCTCCCTCCCTGCCATAGCAAACTGTGGTTTGGGTTTTGAAAGCAAGAGCAGGGAAACCTGCTCTCGCTTTCAAAATCCAAACCACATTGCTTTTCCACACGGGGAGCTGCATGTCAGCAGCTCCCCGTGTGGAAAAGCAATGCCGGCTCCCGCAGGAGGTGGGAGCCGGTGGGACCATGGGGGCATTGGGGCTCCCCCCACGGTCCCCAACTGAAAGGGCCGGCCCCGGGGGATGGGGTCACCAGGTACCTCCAGTATTCACCACAGGGCTGCATTGCAGAGAGGTGGTCTGAGGCCACGCCCCTTTTAACACCTCTCTGCAATGCAGCTCTGTGGCGCTTACTGGAGGTACCTGGTGGGCTAGTTGGCCCCCAGGGACCCTCAGGATTCAAGGGGACTTAATAGGGACGTTATAGATAGAAATTAGCATTTAAAAAACCTTTGAAATTCACTGAAAAAACCATAGGTTTCAGGCAGGTTATAGTTAGAAATTAGCATTTAAAAAACCTTAGAAATTCACTGAAAAAACCATAGGTTTCAGGGAGGTTATAGTTAGTTGGAGATTTCACTCGTACAAAACCAGAGAAATTCCACTGTTATAGTTAGTTCAGCTAACTATAACTCGCGCCCCCGCAATGCACTGCTGATCACGTCACATATTACATCATTCATGACATGGTCAGTGACATCACTGATGACATCACTGATGACATCTCAAATGACATCACTGATGACATCACTGATGACATCACTGATGACATCATCCAAGTGATAATCTGATGCACCTCCTCACACCCTAATATAACTTTTTAAACACCCACTCTAAAATACAGACTACCATGTTCGAAACCATAGACACACCAATAGCAGTTAGTACATACCTGCTCAGTGATTCCTTGGTCTACACACACACACCCACTCATTCACCCATACAGTAACTCATACATGCAGTCACTCATCAATACAGCACTATCATATGCACTCATACACCTATACATACATTCACACACTGCCACTCATCCATAGACTTACTCATACACCTACTCAGTCATGCAAAGAATCAATCACACCCATTTACTCACCTATACAGTTATACACAGATCAACTCACTTATTTATATAAATACTAACACATACTTACTCTCTTATACAATCACTGATACAAGCAAACACTCATCCATACAGCCACTCTCACAATCACTTACACTCATGTATAGTCATTTATATACTCCAACACTCACATATACTTCCTTTCACATATGTAGTTAATCACACATATACCACTGAGACATCCATTCACTCACCAACACACCCATACACACACTCACCCACTTATACAGCCCTTCACAGATGTACTCTTCAACCCATACACCCAGTGAATCACCCACTCACACATCTATGGACAGAGTCACCCACCCCCCACCTACTCACACAGATACTCAGGCACCCATACAGATACTCAGACACCCATACAGATACTCAGACAACAAATCAATAACCCATATAGACAGTCATGTAGCTACAGACCAACAGACAGACTGATACAGACATTTACACAGTTTACTCACTAACCCATGCATTCAGTAAGATACGCTTAATGAGTCACTTATACAATCAGTCACGCACCTACTAAATCATCCATTCAGACACTTATACACCCACTCATTCTTCAAGTCAGTGATGTCATTTGAGATGTCATCAGTGATATCATCAGTGATGTCACTGACCATGTCATGAGTGATGTAATATGTGACGTCATCAGCAGTGCATTGCGGGGCGTGAGTTATAGTTAGCTGAACTAACTATAACGGGGAATTTCTCTGGTTTTGTACGAGAGAAATGTCCAACTAACTATAACTTTCCCTAAAACCTATGGTTTTTTCTGTGAATTTCTAAGGTTTTTTAAATGCTAATTTCTAACTATAACGTGCCTGAAACCTATGGTTTTTAAGTGAATTTCAAAGGTTTTTTAAATGCTAGTTTCTAACTATGCCTACAGAGGTAGGACATGTGAAGAAAGAAGAAAAAACGCACAGAAAGAAGCAAAAGAAATGCAGAAAGAAGCAACAGAAGTCCACAAAGACAAACAAAAGTGCAGGAAGAAGCAAGACATGTGCAGAAAGAACCAACAGAAGAGGAGAAAGAGGCCTTGTTGCAAAATCATCCTGTGCCCACAACTTTTTCAGACGGGTACTGGTGGTAACTGACTCTGACTAACCAGGCCTAGAGCCAGTGCTATGCTAAAAGACACTTAGAATACAGTGAAAACACCTACATACACTAGGGAACACTATGCGTTGGGGTACCCCTGTGATTAGCATGCCCTCCTCTGTAAGGCCCTAGTACATAATAGGGCAGGGGATTAAAACTACCTCTAAGTCAGAGGTGCAGAAAGATGCTTCTTTAAGTAGTAGTCACGTTTGCAAAGTGGTGGAGAAAGGGTGCTGGGCGTCCAACCAACGCTCAGGAATTCCGCTGCGTAGGACTTACAGGAGGTACCAGGAGGGATTCTTGGCCCCCAAACTCCCTAAGGACTAAATTGGACTTCATCCCCCATCCCGTAGTTTGCCACAAGGCACGTTTGCAGAGTGGTAGAGAAAGGGGGCCATGGCCTCCGAAGACGTCTTAGCAATCCCACTGTGTGGGACTTACTGGAGGTAACAAGAGGGGTAGTTGGCCCCCAAGGACATCCTTGGAGGCCAACTTCCCAAACTATGACCTCTAGTCAGTCCCACACAGCAGCACTGGTAAGTACTCGTACCAGGCCACGCCCACTTTGCCCACCACTCTACAAACGCGCTCCTTGGCACGCTCTTGGATGGGGATTGAAGTCCCCTTCACTGCTGGGGGTCCTTTAGGGGCCAACTAGCCTACCTTTTACCTCCAGTAAGCCCCACGCAGTGGGATTGGTGAGAGGTAGACAAAGGCCATGCCCCCTTTCTCCACCACTCTGCAAACATGCCCCCTGGCGTGTTGTAAGTTGGGGGATTAAGCCCCCTTGAATCGTGAGGGTCCCTGGGGTCCAACTAGCCCACCAGGTATCTCCAGTAAGCGCCACAGAGCTGCGTTGCAGAGAGGTGTAAAAGGGGCGTGGCCTGGACCACCTCTCTGCAACGCAGCCCTGTGGCGTTTACTGGAGGTACCTGGTGGGCTAGTTCGCCCCCAGGGACCCTCAAGATTGAAGAGGAATTAATTCCCCAACTTTAAACGCGCCACAGGGCGTGTTTGCACACATGTCACCTCAGGCCCCGCCCCCTCCCTTCACCACTGTGCAAACGCGCCCCGTGGCGCGTTTTAAGTTGGGGGATTAAGTCCCCTTGAATCCTGAGGGTCCCTGGGGTCCAACTAGCCCACTAGGTACCTCCAGTAAGCGCCACAGAGCTGCGTTGCAGAGAGGTGTGAAAAGGGGCGTGGCCTGGACCACCTCTCTGCACCGCAGGCCTGTGGCGCTTACTGGAGGTACCTGGTGGGCTAGTTGGCCCCCAGGGGCCTCAGGATTGAAGGGGAATTAATTCCCCAACTTAAAACGCACCACAGGGCGTGTTTGCACACATGTCACCTCAGGCCCCGCCCCCTCCCTTCACCACTGTGCAAACGCGCCCCGTGGCCTGACCCCTTTTTAGAATTAAAAAAGAAAATCTGAACGGGAAGGGGGCCGCATGGGCCCCCCTCCCATGGCCAATTCTGGCCCCGGGGACCCCATCCCCAGGGGCATGGCCACCTATTTTTATGTTTTTTAAGGAGGGGGCTGTGTGGCCCCCTTCCTGAGGCCTTCATTGGCCCCGGGGACCCCATCCACCGGGGCCGGCCTTTTTTTTCTTCTTTTTTTGGGGGGGGAGGGGGGCCGCGTTGCCCCCCTCCCGGGCCACTTCTAGCCCCGGGGACCCCATCCCCCGGGGCAGGCCCTATCCGTTGGGGACCGTGGGGGGAGCCCCAATGCCCCCACGGTCCCACCGGCTCCCTGCATCCTGCAGGAGCCGGCATTGCTTTTCCACATGGGGAGCTGCTGACATGTGACAAACCCCACACAGGTTTATGTTTAAAAAAAAAAAAACCCGGGGGGTGGCGGTTCCCGGGGCTGCAGGGGGGCCGTGTGCCCCCCGCAAATAATTAATGAAAGCCCCGGGGGGTGGCGGTCCCCGGGGCTTGGGCGGGCCTTGGAGGCCCCCCACACATTTAAAAATTAGCCCCAGGGAGGTGGCGGTCCCCAGGGTAGTGTGGGGGGATTGGGGCCCCACCACACATTTTTTCAGTGCCCCTGGGACCTTGCCCACCTGGGGGTTTCAAAACAACGAAGCGCGGGAGCCCGCGCTTCATTTTTTAAAAATTTTCTCGGCCGGATTTGCGCACCCAGCGCGAATTCGGCCGATTTTGTTTTTAAAAAAAATGCTTTTTTGGGCCCTGGGGGTCCTTGTGCGACCCCCTGAGCAGGCCTAGGGGGTCAGGGTGTTTCTACCCTGCCCCCTTTACTTGTTTTTCGCGTTTGTTTTTCTCTTTTCTTGTGACTCGGTTGTACCGAGTCACAAGATGGATGCCAACACTTCCTGGTTTGGAGTGTTGACAGCCAATTAGAATAAAGCTCGTGGTCGGGAGGGTCCGCAGATCCTCCGTGCCTCTAGATATCAAAACTTTTTTTTTTTTTCTCAGCAACTACTGAACGGACTTACACCATTTAAAAAAAAGGGCTCTTTCTGAACCAAGGGCTACCTTTTTACCAAATTTGGTGTAATTCCGTTCAGCAGTTCGAAGCTGTAGCCGTGTCTAAAGTTTCCTATGGGAAATTGATTTTCCGACCTCTTTTTTTAAATTTCTCAGGAACTACTGAACGGATTTACACCATTTAACAAAAGGGCTCTTTCTGAACCAAGGGCTACCTTTTTGCCAAATTTGGTATAATTCCGTTCAGCAGTTCGAGCTGTAGCCGTGTCTAAAGTTTCCTATGGAAAATAACATGGAGAAAACACGTTTTGGGACCCCCCTTTTTTCTCGGCCCCCGCTTGGCGAATCAACCCGAAACTTTCAGGATAGGAGCTGACCGGAGCGGGCCACAAGTTTTGAAACTTTCGCGAAGATGGTCAACCGGCGCCAAAGTTATTGGGAAAAGAAAAAATGCTTTTCCTATGGAAACTAGGTCCTAACTATAACTATCTACTGGCGACCGCCAGTAGATAATATACATATATATATATATATATAAAATCCAACAAAGTGCCACCAGATCTGTGGAACTCGTTATTGGCGGGTGCCTCTGGTGTGCATGTGGCCTGCACACATTAATTAAACGCCAAAGTCCCTCCACCAGGAACATAACCGGAGCACTCCTGTGGGTACAAAATTCATTTATTACACTGGGCATAACGTATTTTGGCATCAGGCCTTTTTCAAATGCCCCTTGTAAAACTGTTCATTTATGTGCCAGTGGTTAAATACTTTAATTGGCTTCCCTGCAGTGGACAGCAAGAAAGGACCATCAATCCACAATTGTCCTTTCAATTTGTATCGCCGCCATCATTGCGTGTTTTTAATCATTTCGTATTATAGTCATAGCGACTTGGCATTAGAGCTGGGAAGATCAGAGAAACTGTTAAATGGTTCGGGATTCCCCTTAGCTCCTGCTGCTCTCCCATCTATGTTTTAGGGTGTCGACGACGGCTGCTAGTTGACCTTATGGCCCTTACATTCAGGGCAATATAACACCAATTAATTACTCACCATCACTATGGGCAGTTGGGCTTGGGCCCATAACTGCATTTATGCATAATTAAAAGCCATTATTGCCTGCAAGTCTGGGCATTAATACCTAATTCTAGAGCACTCTAGGCAATTTTATTCATTATTTTAAATTAACAATGTCACTCTAACGAAAGAGACATTACAGTTCATTCCACTATTTCAAAAATATTTTTAAAAAATTGTCTGCATAGATTTACATATTGCTCTGCTATTAATTATTGCATGTGTACACTGTGTGTATTTGATCTACAAAAGTAAACATGAAATTTGTGGTGTTCAAGATTCATTGCTCAAATTACTTGAACAAAAAAACATTAATTACATTCTTGGAAAACAAGATTAAACCCAAACACATCTTTTTAACTGAATGTATAGGTTTATTAGCTCAACTCGCAGCATTTTTAGCAAACCTATGTAAAATGTAGATGTGCACAATATGTAATCTACTGGCGCATATGGCGAATACTAGGGGTAGATTTTTAGACATTTCACACAACATAATGCTCAAGGCAACTTGCTGCATTGTGTTGCGTGTAAGGAGAGAGCAGAAATTCCCCATAACTTCTAAGATATGGTGCTCTTACTCTCTCTCCTAGTGCTGGTGCACTCTGTGTTGCCCAGAGCTAACAAAGACAACCTTGAGCCATGCTGCAAGGGTGTCTGCATTACAGGCACAATTGTTTTTGTGCAGAAAGGAGTACCTTCCTGCACAAAAACAATTGTAAGAGGCAATTTCCTCTTTCTATGCTTTATGCAGAATGCATCACACATAGAAAGATGAAGTAACATGGAGAAATAAAGATATTTCTCCTAGTTACAACTCTCTTTGGTAGGTGCACCATTTTGATGCAATCCCAGGTTTACTGCCTTAAGTAAATATGCGGTTGTGTACAATTTCATAGGTGGATGCACTTCAAAGCCCATGCTTCGCCCATAGAATGCGTACAACAAAATGTAACACAACATAGCGCAATCTGCTGCATTGCATTACATTTCTTTAGAAAGCAATCCTAGTCACTACAAATAGCCCCTTGTTTGGCTTTGTAAATCCCATTTAGGGATTTGTGTTGGCTTGTGGTGACTTGAGGTCACACAAGGACAATGCAAGTCCTTAGTAAATCTGCCCCTGGATTCAGAGAATCTGGTTGTGGCCATTGGACCACAGATATAGCTTGCTACCTTGGATAACTCAAGAGTACAGCAGATTTTCCACAGTGCTATGCACACAGGTAGACATGAAAGCATGAGTGTTCCCAGGGACAAGCATAGGACAGCCAGTGGAAAGGTGTTAACCCCCCAACCCCCAAAATTCATAACTTTGTAGCAATCCTTCTGGACAAGCTTCCTTTTCTTTCTGTATAACAGGTTTTACCATGGCGCTGTGTGACCTATTCTGATATGCCCTGCTTAATTGCTCAGGGAAATGATGTTATTTATTAATTCCATGATGGTGCTCCTTGATTTTTTATGATATTTACCAACACAAAGTTACACGTAGATGGCTCTGCTGAAGTAGGGATTAAGCCCAAAGAGGGCTGTTTCCTCTCATATCAGAATAAGAAATGACTAAGGGTTGGTGATTCCAGCTGCTGATTTTAGAATAAAGTGCATAGACCTTTTAAACCATCTCACTGAAGGAGCTGTAAAATATATGTAAGCCTCCATTATTTGGGCTCTTACTGCCTGCATGTTGTGTGGTGTGTTATGAGCTTTGAGGAGACCATTACAGTTGTTCTATGTAACCATAAGGCTGTGTAAAGGATGAATGGAGTCCCAAGGAGGACAAATGAATGCCAGCACACAATGATGGCTCCCGTTCAGATTGTCTAAATCCTACCCATGTAAACATGACAATCTGGATGCCCATTGTTTCTGGGACCATGCTCAGAAACTCTCAATGAGCTTGGTGAGCTGAATTGATAAACATCTGCTCCCTCTCAACCAGTTAATGGCTTCTGTAGGGCCAAGAGGGCATGTTCTTGAAACCTTCCTCTCCAAAATGGCTATCACTTACACTTTGCATTCGTCCCTCTACTAACATGACCATGTCAAGTGACCCAATAATATAAAAGATAGTTTGAATGTCAGTGAAGCACTCCAGTTACCAAATCATCTAAGTCTCTGTGCGTTTCTCTGATTCACTATGTTCTGCTAGATGCAACACTTCATTAGTGATGAGGTAGGGTGTTTGGTCAAAATATCGAAAAAAAAGTATCATGTGGACAAAATATCATGTCAAGAATATTGAGGACAAAAATATTGTGAAGGTTTCTATGGGTAACCAAAGTTTTACTAAAATTAACTCCACATCTCTGTACCTCAAGGTACGAAGATGTGGAATTGCGAGTAGTATACCTGTTTGCACTTATGCTCTTGATATTTTGGTCCTTGATATTTTTGTCACAATATTCTGTCCACATAATATTTTTGTCATTGATATTCTGTCAGACAACTGAGAAGCTGCTGTTCACTCTGCTCCCTCCTAAGGGCAGGCCTGCATCTGTCTTCACCCAGACATGACCAGGTCTGGGGGGCTAAGGGGAGCAAGACAGTCCTCTTTACCTCAGTGAATGATGCCACCCACACACCACGTGGTTTATCTTCTTTATGGGTCTAAGTCACCAGCAGAAATGAACAAATGCATAAAGGGGAAATAATAAAGAAAAGGTACAGAATATATCTATTACCCTTTTATGCAGCCAGGCATTCTACAGCTGTACCATGGCCTAAAGAGACACTGAGGAAGGAGCTAAAGTGAAAATGCCCAGCTTTATCTGAGTCTGCTTTAACCACTGCATCCACGTAGGCTTACAGCAACTGGCTGCTCACAGACAATGTAGACTCCCAGTACTACGGCATTAGAAAGCTAGCACATTGAGAATGCCCTGCTCCAGCCCGAACCTGTTCCAGAAAGGCAATATAGCATGTGCACAAGTAACATGAAACAGGCCCGTCCTTCCGGTCTATATGGAGGATTCTCCACACTGCTGCACCCTCACTATTGCTCCGGAATCGGGCTCATTGCTGTTGCACACCTTGAACCACAAAGTTGAAGCCCCAAAAAGTCGCTGCTGAAAGAGATCAGTTGGAAATATGCCATGCCAGACTGTCCACTGAGGTCAGGATAGTCGCCACCTCTCTCAAAGGATGTCCTTTCTCTCAGCTGAAACTCTACCACACACAGGTCCTATTGGCCAGAAGTAAAGAGTATGACCTGCAGTCCACAGAGCTGATCCAAAAGTCCACATCTGTGAAGAGATGAGAACCATTCTCCGTTGTGATTGCAAATGTCCATGAGGAATAAACCCCACTTTCACTCTGCATTGCTTAAAGAGAAGAACCCTTCCAAGGCTCCCGCTTCGGCTTCATCATGCCTGATAATCTCACCACTGTACTCAACTTGTACCACCCGTTATGATGGTATTCATTAAACAACGGTGGGCAGGCTACAGATGAAAACTACAATGACTTGGTGAAGGCCTAGTGGGAGAACTAAGATTAAGTCACCTTCATACACTCCAGGATCTACATAGAAACTGTACATACACTGAGAATGGCGGCCTTACAAGCCATGGCATCCTTGCCACAGATGCCTTGAAATGATTAACCACAATGGCAAAAAACAGACCCACTTGGATACAAAGTTTCTCCTACTAGTTTGTCAAAAGTCGTCTACTATTGACATTAAAGTCTTCAAGCACAATAATAAACCCAGTGACACAGATGGATCATTTTGTACCTATGGACGAGCCATTCAGGAGTTAAGAAAGTGAAAACTGTTAAAGTTTACAATAGTTACAAAATGTACACTTCTGACATCTCACTTAAAACCTCCCCACCCTAAGGGTCTTAAAATGATGTGATTCTGTCAGCTAGGAATGTATTGAAACGCCAATGTCTTATAAGAGTGACTGAACTGGTGACAAAACCAACCAGACAATTCTTCTCAGAAGTACATCACCACTATCAGTTGTCAAATTACTCACAACTTGACTGAAGTCAAATCGACCATCAGTAACAAGCAGTAACATTCAATAATTATCCTTGGCACTCTGAAGCTGACCATCAACATTCTTCCTCATCCTTTGACCATTAGACACATGACCAGAAGAGTGCAATGCGTGACTTGCTGTAGGCTCATTCATGGTCTTGAAGTGGTCAGCAGAAGGCCACATGTTGCCTCAACACAGCTCATACAAAGACCTGTGGCAGCATATCCAAGTACCTCCTCACATGAGAGATCCAATAAAGCATACCAGACCAGTTGGGCTACAAAAAATGCCCAAATCTGCTGTACATGAAAATCTTTAAATTGGGTGGATTTTGCCATTTGTGACATTTGTGTGATTCTTCCTGAAAAACTAAGTCCAAGGTGAGCCTGATAAACTGTCCAAGAACTGGGCATTTCAGGTAGTGCATATATAGTTCTCAGTGGACCTTGTTTCTGAAGGGGGTACCACACAAACTGCCCAAATCACTTGTTACTTTGCTTGGAGGTATAATTTCTTCCATGATAGGTGGAAGCACATTTTGTGGAATTATGTTGGCATTTGCTTCTGTATAATGTGGATCAAAAAAGAATTACCCTGTACTACTCACCTGTGTCTATGAGAATATTGCACTGACCATTGGAGAGAAAAAAAAGCATCATTGTCTAACCCTAGTGGCCCATACTATTTTAATGTAAAGCCCTTTGAGTTGCCAAATGCCACAGCCACATTGCAGAGACTGGTGAAACCACATCACAGCTATCTTTGGCTGTGGAAAGGATACATCGATGGCATCATAGCAATTTGGACCAGTGACTAGCACTAATATACCTTGTTCACCTCAAAATATCTCATGACTGAGGATCACTTATTGTAAATCTGTACACAAAACCCACAGAAGACACCATTCCATGCCAAGAGTGCACATCAGAGCAGCGTTTGGGAACATCTTTTGTGGGAAAGTTGTCTCAATTAAGAAGAGACTGTATTATTAAGGGAAATACGAAAAGAGAGCCTGACATATAAACTCATAATGTGACTTTCCTAAGAGCAATTTAAAGAGTTAGAAATAGAGCCTGGTATGCTTACTTTGAGAATTTGTTGATACACTAGAAATGAACCCGCATGACTGATCAAAAATAAACTTAACACATAAATAAGCCTTTTTTCATTTAAACAGAGAAGTAGGATACCTCAGCCTCTGTTGAAAACGTCTCCTGCTCACAATATCTCAGAAACTTCTATTCCCCCATCTTAGCTAACTTTGTTATAGCCATTGTGCAGGATGATTTTCAAAAACCCACAAAAGAATATAATTATGTTAAAGCGCACTATCATCTGTGAGGGTATCCTGGTGCTACCTATTGTGACACTACCATGCAATGCTTGACACATACTAATTGTAATGAAGAAGAATTTAAATTTGTGGCATTGAAGCTCCTTTATGGTTGGAGCACAGGTGTAATATCCAAAATAGTGAACATTGACCTAATGCTTTCATTTAACAGTTTAAAGTGAAGAGGCATACAGAAAAAATACATGAAATGGTTCATTCTACAACAACTGTTTCCACTCCAATGGGGTGGAGATTTTCAATGGATAATACATTATGTATGAAATGTCTGTCCTTGATTGTTTGACTAATTCAAGTAAGAGCGACCACCAACAATCGGAGCTCATCAGAAGATTGGTAATGACTTTAATATGGTGCATCCTGAGACTAACTCTGGATTAAGGCAAAGACATGAAAGATTATAATGTGAATAACTGCAAGTACCGGAATGCACTGATATCTCACTGGGGATCAGTATCCGATTGAAAGTAATCCATTTTGCAAATGCACAGAAATGGAACTGAACCTGCTAAATTAAATGTGTTTCTACATTGCTGATACTCTAGGGCAGAGCTTATTTGCCAACTTCATATGTTGTCTCATGCTGTCTGACTCCTCTGCCCTTTTGATGGACTTTGTCAGCAGACACTAATGTATACCAGAACGTCCATGACCTCTAAAGAGAACACCTGACTTTTTCCTAAAGTCAAACATTGGCTGCAGAGCTCCATATCTGTTTACAATATCTTTTTACCCCCTAAGTTAGGCCCCAGAATCTACTACAGCCGCCTGAATATTACTGAACCTACTCTTGATCACACACCTGTCTTTCCTACGTAAAATTTAAAGACACAGCTCTAACTTAACATTCCGTTCTTTATGTGTATTTTGTACAGAATACAGTATCTGCATACTAAACCCTCTACTACCACCTGCAGATGTTTGACGACTCGACTCTTAGGAGTCAGGTGTGCAGGTGATGCAGTAGTAAACAACATTACACAACCTGGATATAGTTCAATAAGCTCTGACTAACCGAAGACCAAAAGAAAAGGATGTGTGGTATTCACATAACATTCCAATGTGTTTTCACATCTAATATGCTCACTTAACTAAACCTAGTGCCACAAATGTTGGGGAAGTTTTCAAACAAGGTTCCAAAAGTACCTAAGAACCCCAATATTTCTTGAGGATCCAAGGGAAGGTGTTTCTCCACCAGCAAACTATTTCACTGATGAAGAAAAAAAGAAAACAAATGCATATATTTCCAACAACCATACTAAAAATAGACAGTGTGGCTTCCATAAGTACTGTTGGGGCCTTTGTGACAACCTAAAGAGTTGTAAATGTATTAAAATCACAGGAGGACCTCTAAAATGAGCAGATTTGCTAAATGGAGGTTAAATAATTCACGTCTGTTCATGAGATAAATGTTAAGTCTACAATAAAGCAATGCAAATTACAAGACTCAATTTATCATTCTGACCGTATCTCTTATCCTAACTAATTTACTTCAACAAGCTATTTGCATTCTTTTATGATCATAAAATGTCATTAGCCAATTTGAGGGTAGTATTTCTGAAGGTTCCAATAAAACACTGTGGAGGAGCAAGTACATATCTCAATTCATCTTCCAAAATCATTAGCAGTAAATCATTTTTACAGCAAAAAAAATATAAAACCAACTTCTGCCTGAGCTGACAAGATTTCGATAGCAGTATGTTGACAGAAGGAACACCAGCAGAATTGAATCCGATGTGCCACGTTGAATTTGGTGGCCAATCTGATGCCATTGTGTTGGCATCAAGACTGCAAAATGGATGCTCCTAATGGCAGGAAACCTGCGATACCAGTTTTAACAGCACCCTACATACTGTAGCAAAATGCAGAGGAGGGCAGAAGGAACATTTCCTTCTTTTGCCAGGAGCTCGAATAAGGGTCTGCTTTAAGTGTGTCCCTATAGTTGCTACAATGTGCCTCATTTGGTGCTTTTTAACTCCTCCTATGGAGAGAGGTTTAAAAAACCGTGGGAATTTTACTTTTTAGGCTAAACTCTTAGCAGCATTTTTAGAGTCACAAATAATATACAGCTTTTACATTTGTCAGCTATTTTACTTTCTATTATATGTTTATATGGCAATAGTCAAAATAATTACCTCTTGTTGGTCAATCTTTGCCCCAAAGGCTATACATTTCTTTACAATATTCAAGCATCCTGTCCGGACTGCTACATGAAGCGGGCTACTCTTCAAATTGTCAGTAAAGTTTATATGCTTGTAAATAGAATATCCTTTCTCTTCCCCTAAGAAAAAAGGAATTATCATTAAAATACATTACAATTGAGGAATATCTGAAAATAATTATAAATTAAAGTAACCATGACAAGAAAATGCAACGTTACCTCTCTTCAATATGAGCTCCAGGCATTTTTCAGAGGCAGCCATAACTGCCGCGTGGATAGGGTAACTTCCCAGTTTGTTTTTTTGGCAAATTAAGGCATCTTTTTTAAACTGTAAAAGCAAATACAATTGAAATGTAACATATTTCTGAAAATGGGCTCATTAAACTGAGATCTTGGTATTTTTGTTAATGCATATGTATAGCTTCTATTTATAGATGCATTACATAGCTAGGCTCTGCAGTCTATATACACTCAAACCATACTACAGCCCCCATGCACATTTACTTCCTCCTACAGGTCCGGACTGGGGAACCAAAAGCAGCCCTGGCAAAAATGTTCAAACCAGGCATGCTCCCTTTGTCTTCTTGTGCTATCCCTCTCTTTCCATGCAACCACTTCTCTCCTCCTGCTCCTCACCCTCTCTGATCACTTTATCTCTACCCTTATACCTCTCCCTCTCTTTGTGCCTCTCTTGAAGCCCCCTGTAGCTGCACCAATTAACCTCTGGGAGCTGTGAAAAGTGACAGAGTGTTTAAATAAAAGGACAACTCTATCTACCCAGGTGAACCAGAATAGGTATGTATTAATATAACAATTGTCCTGTGGGACTCATTCAAAAGGGGTACCTTCTTATGTCTCTTAGAAGGAACCCAGAGTTACTCAGACTTATTCACTGGACCAAAACTAATAACAAAGAAGACAAAACACAGGACTGATATAGTTTGCATCTTGTAATGTTTTGACTCCAATCAAGTGTAACAATCAACAAAATAAGCGATCATAACCCAAATGACGCAGTGCTCCAAGGATTTTTATATTTACAAATTACATAGATAAAAGACACTGTACAATTTCCTCCAATGGTTGTATGCATGGATTGATTAAATTAATAAAAATGTATGCATTAAATTACATGTAGCAATCAAGAGGGAGGGTTCGTTGACATTTCGACCACATGTGACTGTTAGGGTCTCTTCATGACATAGTCAACTGTCTACCAGGCCTATGTATCAGAGAAACAGATATAAAAACAACATTTCTAAGTCCTGCGCTTTAACATACTGTAAACTTCCATTAAGCAAGCAGAGAGTAATTCACCACCTAATAGTAAGTTCACTTGTGTAACATGAAGAACTACCATGTATTGAACCTATGTATAATAAAAGGCAATGAAAATCATCATCCGAGTTCATCATAACTCAGTGCTGCAATATACGTTGGTGGTTTATGAGCACAAGAAAAGACCATGCATCAACAGTGTGCATACAAGGTGACTCAATCAGAAAGGGTGAGACAGTGGCACCTCGAGTTATGAAGGCATAGCATGTCACAATAATACAAAGTGAACCTCCTCCCCTTTACGCAAAGTGCAAATAACGTTACTCATACCATTGGTGAGTGGTCCAACACAACTCACTATATACTCATACGTTAGTTATACAGGAGCGCAACAACCAGTAAAACATCACCTGTATGTCTATGGAACAAATCAGGCCTAGTATAAGAAACTGTGGATAAGACAGTAAGGTATCATGTTCTAATAGAGTGAAAATCATCCTCTTTCTGAAACAATTGTCTGGCAGAGAGATAGTCATAGCCCACCACCATCTGCTTTGAGCGAGGCCAATTATGCTCCTCCTATGTGGAACACACACAACCATGTTAGAAAAGGAAAGTTAAAACATAAGACCCATCCCAGTCAAATTTTTCAGTGCCGGGGTGTATTATTTCAGAACTAGTACCAATCCTTTTCATACCAAACGTGGCAAAGCTGGACCCATACAGATCGAACTAGTACCAATATTGCTGCAGAACTGCCCAAATTTCAATTTAAATTTATTCTTGGATAAACAAGACAGTATTGGAGTACTTCATACAAATAGCAGTCCAGTAAAAAGTTCTTACAAACGACAGCCTTACTTTCAACAAGAAATCGGTGGAGCTAATCTGACTCCATTCGGTACCATTGAAGTTTGGAGTGGCAGAGAAAGACGCAGCAGAAGCTGCTGGAATTTCTGTTTTGCTGCCTCTGCAACACTAGACCACTAACCTCAGGCTGCCACTTTGGGTGAACAAAAGGCCTCATACATGAGTTGCCTGCATTTAAACCTTAGCTGCATGTGGACACCATTAACATGTGCATCAATCCTCTTCCCCATGCCTTTTAGACATCAGCACTACAGGGAAATGATGGTCATGAGTCCAACCTGAAACCACGGACATCATCATAATGTTACGAATGTGGAGTAGGTGCAATACCTTTATATAGCCATCGTTAAAATGATATAAAGATGAACATTTTACTAAAACTGATATCCAGTATTTATGCATGATAGTGAACATAATCAGAATGTCATACGCTGTGACCCAACATTATTGCTCTCTGTTAGTGTTATATGCATGAATGTATTATATCTATGCTTTGGATATGATTTAAAGTGGTCTTAATAACAAGAATGTCTATAGATTTAATATTGCCTTACTGCTAAATTCCGCATGTCATCACAATCATTTAGACCTCTCATAGTCCCTTCCAATCCAGAAGTGCTGTGTTGTTGCCCCCTCTGCTGTCCAGGTGGACAGGTGGAACTACACCACCTGCCAGTAGATTTGAACTTCGTAGTGCCCACATTCCTTTAAAATGTTGTACCAGACAGGCTTCTTCCACTTTGCATTTGATCCGGTTTAAGTGTTGGGCTATACGGTGTTTAACCATTTGTGCTGTCTGCCCCACATATATCTTCATACAGGGGCATATCATGACAGAGTTTTAGTGTCAGAAGTAAATTTGCAGGTAGTGCATCCACCACATCTGTAGTGGCATAGGACATCAGGTAAGACCCATAGTGCTCAAATGTCACTTTTCACTATAGTTTCTCTATGACCCTTACAACATAGCCCCTAACATTATTGTTCCATTTTTGTTCTACTTAAAGGCAAACAAGGGAGGTTCATCGCATGTTTCTTTAATTAAAGACCAATGTTTTTTAATGACCATCTGGATTGCATTACTGACGGGAAAGAATGTGTTCACCATCACTGTATTTTGGATTTTTTTCTCTGTCTAGGGGTCAACAAACTTTCCCTGGGTCAAAACCAAGCCCCCTAATTGGCTCAGAAGATGATTTTCCGCGGATACCCCATTCTAGAAGTTTTCATCTAAGTACTTCCGCCGCTTTGAAATAGTCTTTCTTGACATGACAACTACGGCGTAGGTGCAAAAATTGGCAAGACGGTAAACTGTCCCTAAAGCCCAGGGATGATGACTGTTATTTCCCAATGGGGAATCTGTTGGTGTTCTGTATAGAGTAGTTTACAGAATGCCATTTCTCTGTCTTACCATGAGATCCAAATAATTAATTTATATAGTACTGTAGTACACAGTGAAATATAGACCTTGACTTTTGTTATTTAAGCAAGTAATAAACCTTTTGAGGTCAGTCACACTTCCATGCCAGAGGAGGAAGACATTGTCAATGTAGCGCTTCCAGATGTTAACATTGGTCATGTAGGGGCTGTTCATGTTATTGATCACCTTATTCTCAAAATCCTCTACATACAAATTTGCCATATTCAGAGAAAAAAAAGCCCCCATGGCCACACCTTTGACTTGTAAGTAGTAGTCCTTTTTAAACATAAAGTAATTCCTTTTGAGGGCCACTCAAGCTAGATCAGTAATTAGCTCACATAATGTGTTGTTCATATTCCAAAATATACTTACTTTCCTCAAAGCACTGACCATCTGTTTCGTTAATGAACTGTGTACTGTCTCTGAGGTATGGTTTCAATTTGGGAACAGCATCTCTGATTTATTGGTCAAAGAATCTGCATACAGGTTCTAGAACCGAGCCACATCCAGATACAATGGGGCGGCCTGGAGTATTGGAAAAACTCATGTAAATTTTGGGTAAGGTATAAATCACCAGTGCTCTAGGGTGGCGCTTGTTACGGAAGGCAAATTATTTTTCATTGATCTTGCCTTCCTCAAGAGCTTTGGAGGTAATATCCCTGATCTCTTCCTGAATTCTCTTGAAGGGGCCTATGGTGAGTCTTAGGTAATGTATGGGGTTTGTCTTTGCAATTCCTTCACTTGTTTGTAGACAATATTTTCAAATCATAAGATTTCCACACTCATGAGGTGGAATGGGAGACAAATTGGAATGGCAGAGTCAACCCTCAACCACTTGCAAGGTGGGTATCCGGTTTGCCCTTAAAGAAGTGTTTTAATCTGATGGTTCTAAAAAATTGATATAATCAACTCCTCAATTTAAAGAAATCTAGTTTGTTTGTTAGCACAAAGCCTAGTCCATTGGTTTTATCATGGTTGAGAACATAATTAGAGATCTTTAAAGTCGGAGATCTATTAGTCACAGCAATATTCACCAGCTGTAGTGTTGATTGCTGGTTTGTCTTTCCCCCGGTTGGTAGTTGTTACCCTGCCACCCCCTTCAACGGCCTCTGCCTCTCAGTCTCCCCCTCCTTTGTTGTGGGCCCAATTCTAAAAAATGCCCAGGGGTACTGCTCCATGTAGGATTGTAGTCTCTATTCCTAGAGCCACTGATTTCTTAGTCACCTGAACTGACAGAGGAGTCAGAGAATGCCACATTTTCAGGAGCTGATTGAGTGCATGTGGAAGTATAGAAATCTGGTCTCAGATATGGATATACTTCTATTGTGTTCTGTAAGTTGTCCAACACTGCTTTTGCATTGCTTATGGTGTTGCTGTTTTTTTATTTTCTCTTCCCTATCACTGATCTGGCATTTCAATATATTTAATTTTTCTAATGCCATATCTATCCCCAGTACCATCTAATGGCAGGAACAATTATTCCCAATGTAAGTAAAGTTTTTTTGAATTTCTCTTTATGGGTAAAGTTGATGAGAATATTCTTACAGACACAGTAGAATTACACCTGCTTTTAAGTATTCTGTGTGTAGTTTACCATGCATTTCTATTCTTACTGCCTTCAGTTTCTCTAGGTCATCCACTTCTTCTTGATAACTCTTGGAAGGGGCTGTGGTTGCACATAACAAAGAGGCACCCCCTTTAAAGTTGGCAATATATTCATCTGTGTGTGACAATGCTTCTTTTGCCATAATAGCCTACTTTTGTCTGTGGGTGTACGGAGCTTAGTTTCAGCATCTTTGTAGTCAATCGGCTGCGCTAACCAGTGTTTAAAAAGAAGCCGACACTGTCTACCCACATGGATCAGGGAAGGGATGAATTAATTTAATTGTCTCATGGGACTCATTTATATATTTCTAAATGGATATCTCTATATCTATGGATAAATAAATAGTAGATAGATAGATAGATAGATGTGTGTAATATGGTCCTAGATTGCCATTGAGAGGTTTTGATGACATTTATAAATCACAAGGCTGAAGGCCTGACCTGTCTGAAGAGTGAGGGAGCCGTTGATGGTAAATACAGATGAAAGAGCTTCTACAGAGAGAATTTTGTTGATGGATGAGGGTAAGACACCATTATCATAGATGGAGGCTTTCAGTGAGTTGAAGAAGTCATCAAGTTGGTGTCAGAAGAGAATCAGGTTTGGTATTGTGGGTAGGCTATTGAATATTTTGGATTTTTTTCATTGACGAAATGGTTAATGGCATTGCACTTGTCCGTGGAGTGTAGGATAGGAGATTCAGGTGATGAGCTGATGCAGTGCATTATTGTTTTGAAGACTGTTCTCCTTCTTTTGGTAGATTATATGATAGTGCTGGTAAAGTACTTGGCTTTGGTTATTGTGATGAGTTTTCTCTGTGTTATGAGGAGGGACTTCAGTAGCATACAGTTATCAGGGGTTCAGTTTTTCTTCCATTAACTTTCTATTCTGTGGATGGAGCATTTGTTATCAGCAAGTACCAGGGTGCTGATTTTATCGGCCCACGCATTTATGTTTTAGTTGGAGTACAGGTGTTCACATGGGCTTCCGGAAATGTGTTGAAATCGTTTAGAAGGGTATTGATATCCAACTTGTAGGTGGAAGAGCAAGAAATGGGCTAGGTCTCTGGAGAAGTCTTAGAAGGATCTAAAGGTATTCTTTTCTCTTTTAGGTTGACCTTGATGTGTTGGTTGGAAGCTCAGCAGCGGGGTCATGGACAAGGAGAGATGGTTGGTCTAGCCTAGGGTTATAGGAGGCTTACACTGGATCATTGGTGATTTTGAAAAGAGAGTGCCTGGGATGTGACCTTTGAAATATGTTGATTTGGTGACAAGCTGTGTCACGTGGAGTGTGTTGATGAGGTTGGGGAGGGTGTCTCTTGTTTTTATTCATGCATCATTTGTCTAAGTTTAAGTTACATAGTATTGTGGTTTGGGCGTGTTGGATAGATGCGGTGGTAAGGAGGCCTGAGAATTCATCTATGAAGTACTTGATGTGTTCCGAAGGCTAGAAAAAGAGGTTAAGGCGATGACTTGCTGCTGGAGAGTGGGAAAGAGCATATGAGGATCTCAATGGAGCTCAGCATTGCTTGCCTGCTTATGGCACAGGACCACAAGGACTTATGGATAATCCCTTGTAATGAGCATTGTCTACATGCAGCATATTTTGGCATGAGGGAAGAAGGATGACTAGGATGTACAAAGATGTCAGGGTGAGCCATGGTTCTGGGTTGAAGGGTGCATTAAAGTTGTAAGGTGTTAAGGTTTGCAATTTCTGGAGCATGGAGCAGTGCAGATTGTGCATTGATGAACATGAGATGGAGTGTGTTTGGTAGTTTGAAGGTGTGTGGTGGTTAGTTGGGAGTGTATGAGGTTAGGTTGTATATGTTTTGAGGATGCTAAGTGAGTGATTGTGTGGTCTAGGTCTGGGTGAGATTGTTAGGGCTGAAATGCGCTGAGTGAGGCACATGATGAACTCTTGCAGATTACAGTGGGAAGGGTTTCTAGTTCAAAGTCCTTCCTGGCTCGAACAGGCCCAAACAAGAGTTGTCTTGTTCTGTGTCCACCCTTTGCTGGCTGGTAGGTCCTGGGTGTTAGGATGCCCGGAAGAGTGGACTGAAGGAGTGAGAATGTAGGAAGTAATGTCACATCCTGTAGAAATGAATGCCAGGCAATTAAGTATATATTTATATGGCATTTCTATATTGCAAACCTAGCCAAAAGGCAGTGGAGTGCTGCACATGGTCAAATGCAAGTTTAAAGTCAACAAGTAATAGGAGAGAAAGCTGAGTTATGGATGGGTAATGATTTGTGATGTAGTGTTCTTTAAAGATGTTTAGTCTTCAACTCTTTCCTAGAATGGAGCAGCTTTGGGGCAGTCCTGATGGCTAAGGGGATGTTGTTCCACATCCTGGGTGCATAGATAGAAAAGGCCTGGTAATTTGTTATTTATTTTTTACACATCTTAGTTGGCAATCTGATGGTGTCCTGGCTATGGGAGTGCCGAGAACCACCAGAGTTGTTGTGCTTGTCTGGGTTTCTTTTCAGTATAATTTTGGAGAGAAACCAGTGCTGTTATGTCCTGTGGAGGCAGATGGTGTGAACCACAGTGATGTCACTCCCTATGGAAATGGATGCTGAGGAATTAAGTCTGCTTCTCTGGATTTTGCTTTTAAGGATGAGTTTGGCAGGAAAGTAGTGATCTCACTTCCTGCAGAGATGAATGCTGGGAAATGCAGGAAAATACTGAGATATCACTTGCAGTAAAGATGGATGCTGTAGAACGACGGCAATCTGTTCCCAGATAATAGAAGGGCTGTTCTCTCGTTTGCATAATGGTGGGCCTTAGAATTAGATGCAGTGGAAAGGTTTATAGAACGGTGAAAGAGGAAGTAGTAGAAAATGGGTTGGATTATTGTGGGAATGTTTTCAGAACTGGGGGAGTTACTCACTTTACAAAGAATAAGCATTGCACCTTAAAGCCAGTTCCACAGAACATTCCTTGACCTGGAAGGGAATGAAGCCTGAAGGAATTATGATGTTCCATTGGCACTCGGGGACTCAAACTGCTCTCCAAGAGTTCTGACGCTGGCCTTTGGTTCCTTGATATAGGGCACAAAAGGCAGAAGGGCTCCGTTAGATGATGTTTGCCAAGTAGTGAGTGGACTCCACTGGATCTTGAAGAGAAACCTGGTGGCTAGTAGCCTGCACTGGTAGCTGTAGGAGAAACCAGGAATTATGTTCCCAGCATCAAGAAAAATGTGAGATTAGTCTTTTTTTGACCACCAAACAACTAGACGAGGGTGCTGAGGGTGCTGAGGCTACCAGAGAATTTATGTATCCTCAGTGTCTAGGATCTCCAGGTTCGTTTACTTTGAAGTATGTATTGTGGAATAAATGCTTCACGGAGGCCTTACAGTGAAAGTATCAGGCCTAATAGAGTTGTGCCCAACTACAGGGTCCAACCTTGCCCCACTCGAAGATTTAGCGATTCAAAATTGACAGTTGGATAATCTGACTTTGTTCTGGAGTTTTGGTGCCCAACCTCAAGGTGGAGAGTCATGACAGAGGGAGCTCTATAATAAGGCCTCTCACTGTTGAGGGACTTTCACTAGCTTCAGCCTCCTATCTTGTCCTGCTGAATGATTTTGAGAAATGAAAAGTAACAATATTCCATGGTAAAACTTCAACCGGTGTGACTTGCTCTGCTTATATGATTCAGTTCCATCATGGCTGACCTGAAATTACATCTGGGTCCCACTCTACTGTGAAGATTGACTTAGACTGATGCTTTGCTGGGTTATTTTTGGGTGCTTTTTTCCTTAAAATATTAAACATTGGTATGACAGATTCCCATAATCCATTCTAAACCTTTTTTGTGTATTTTTTGCAAAGTATTTTCCCTTTATTTTTCTTAATTTGTCTGGGAATTCCATAGTGTTTTATTCCTAACGCTAACTTCATTGTTGTTTGTTCCTGCTTGAATTCAATACCCATTTCTCTGGTTAACTGCCTTCTACTTTTGCCACATCTACCAGGGGTTAAGCAGAGATTCTCATTGAATTATGTTTTGACAAAAATGGATTATGTTTATTA
Source organism: Calotriton arnoldi (assembly GCA_963921515.1). Lineage (NCBI taxonomy): Eukaryota > Metazoa > Chordata > Amphibia > Caudata > Salamandridae > Calotriton > Calotriton arnoldi. The sequence goes on along the minus strand of CAWUFW010006131.1, from coordinate 406,781 downwards.
AGCTGTAATGAACATACGCTTAACAAATTAATAACCCATTTTTTGACAACTGAATTTAACACTGTTTATTACTTTTAAGTATGTGAATAACTCACATAGGTGTCCCACATGGAGACTCAATAAGACATGCTATAAAATTCAGTTCAATATTTAGGGGAGACTTTGGAGAAATGAGATTTATGCCGAAATATACAAACCAGAATTTCTAAGGCTTCGGGGTTATTGATTGCACATGCTTGAATTACTGGTGTATTCTCAAGTTCTCCTCTCAGGTTAATATTAGTAGAGCTGTGATTAGCTAGCACCTAAGAAGCAAAATAGGAAAAAATATTAAATAGGCACAAATTATCTACAACCATAACAGCATATTCATAAATAAAAAAGACAAATAATCCAGACAGTCAGTAAGAAGCAGGGATCAGTTAGGAACCATGCAAGAAAAACAAGATAGCAAAATATAGAAGTAATTAGGGATGACCAAGTATCCTATGTTGCAGGCTCATTTACAAGAGCAACCCCTGTGATAGAAGCTGTAGGCCTGATCACAAAGGTAAACGTACACTTTTTGTGTAAGTTTACTATTTTTTGCTATTCACTAATGTAAATTACGAGTAGTATATTTATGACTGCGGAGTCTCAGCAGTCGGGCAGAATCTCCGAACTTGGGGAGGAGCTCCCCCCTGAGTGCGAAGACTTTATCTTGAGTGCTGAGACTCTGCCCAAGTATGGAGACACTGCAGTCATAAATATACTATTCGTAACTCACCTTCGAGAATAGCAAAAACTAGCAAACTGAAACCAAAAGTGTAAGTTTACCTTTGTGAATCAGGCCCTGTAAGTGCTATATTTGGTTTGTAAACACAATGACAACAAAGGAAACATGTAGGCATTGATTGGAAGGCATCAAAAAAGAGTTTAGGATATTAAATAAAATGTAAAAATAATATTTAGAATTGGCCAGTTGGAATATTTAATGAGAAAAATAACTGTAACAATAAGCAGTAGAGGGATCGTGGCCACGAGCGTCAAGATGGAGGTCACACTTTGAGAGTGCTCCGGACCCCTCCATCATCTGCTTGCATCCAGCCCAAAGACAAAAAGCTGGTATTGTCCCCAGCTGCTCCTGAGTGCCCTAGCATGGTGCAGGGGCGTCCCGAGCCACTGTGGGAACTGAGGAGCCAGGCGGCTGCAACAGAAAAATAACGGGCCCAGGCGCAAAATGGCTGAGCCCTGGCTGCAGTGAACTCTGGCCAGGGAGCGGTGCGAGTACACCCAGCCTGTCAGGAGTGGGGAGGCGAAGCCTGATCGGGGCCCCTTCTGCCCGCTTGAAATATCAGGGCCGCAAGTCATCAAGGTCTTGACCCTTTGCCCGCCAGAGACCAGAGAGCAGCGAGACACCAGAGGACAGTGGGGGCCGCCCACCACCGAGGAAAAGACGTCGCAGGTGAGCCATGCCCTGACCTGGTGGCAGCGAGGGATCCCTCTGCAGTGCAATGGATTGCTGCAGCCCAAGAGGGATCTGAAAGATGAAAGGCCCTGAGGGATAATAGACCAGTGGATCTGGCACCCGCCACCCGCGGCTCCCTGGAGAGAGAGAGAAGACGTGTTGGACCCACCGCTGAAGGTGCCACAACACTTGAGTGGGCCTACCCCGGGCCCCCGCAGGCACTTCACGGGTTGCCATACCCTCCCTAACTATACTGGGACCCCTTAAAAGTTCTGCCCGGAGCAGATTCAGAACTTGCAGAACAAGGCGGTGGAGGAAGAAGAGAGGAGTCGGGCCGAGGACAGATGGAAGACTCCAAGAGTAAGGTATCATCCTGGCCCATGGAGGGATGCTGCCAGTAGGCCCGAGCCTTAAAGAGGGAGCGTCGGGGAGTGCCCGAGGTGGGGCAGAAAGAGGGCAGTGAGAGACACCCCAGGCGATTCCTACCCCTTGCTGGCCCGCCCGGGCCTCTGTCCACAGGGGTGACTGGAGAGACAGATACAGGGCCAACCATGGGCTAAGACAGACAGATGAAGCCACCTCCCTCCCAGACTCGTATCGAGCAATACGCCACGAACAACATGGGCGCTAGCAATGCTGCCTCGTCCAGACCTCCGGTGCCTGAGGGCAACCTGTCCACTATCCTTCAAGCGATCCGTGCTTCTCAGTAATTAAAAATCAAGTCTCAAAGATCCTCTCCCACATGGCCTAGCTACATAGGTGGGCGGAGGATGCCTAAAATCATTCCTGCCAGAACAACCTCAGCCTGGTGGGTACTCCAGAGGGGCAGAGCTTACTCAGTTGTCGACTTTCATTGAAACTTGGGTTAAATCGTGGATGCCAGCGTAACACCTCTTCACATGGTTTGTGGTGAAGAGGGCCCATCGCACCATTGCGCCTAAACCGCCTCCTGGAGCCCCCCCAGGCCCATTATAACACGCATCCTTAACTTCAAGGAGAGGGACGCCATTCTGCAGGAAGTGCGCTCACAAGCCAAGCTCTCCTACCAAGGGTCTAAAGTAATTGTATTCCTGGACTTTACTATAGAGGTCCAGGCACAACGGAGATTCTACACTGCATTCAAACAGAGGCTACAAGCTCTCAATCTCTCGTATCGACGCCTGTTCCTGGCCCATCTCAGGGTAATCCACAACAACAAGAGCCACTTCTTCGACTCCCCGGATGCAGCGTGGACTTGGGCTACAGAGGAACGTCTCGTTGCTGGGCGCAAAGTAGTATCCTCTTCTCCCACACGAATGCAACCTAATATCGAGGCGGAGAGATCGGCGAAACCACAGTGAAGACGCACTCGGTCCCGGCAGGGACGCAACACACAAAGGAGGAAATCTTCCTCACCAGAGGTGACCATGAGAAGTGCCTCCGGCTCTCCTCTAACAGTGAGATCGCGAGCCCTATCGCAAGAGCGGGAAACAAGTGGAGAGGCGCCTTGGATCCAATCACTGACCCCGGTGATGGATTGAGCCAGGGGTTCAGGCCTGTCCCGCAGCCCAGCAATATGATTGGTCACCCCCAAAGGTGATGGGTGTGGGAAGACATCGGTCTTGACGGGTCACAAACATTTCCGGACTTCTGAATAACTATAAATCCTGCTATGTGGAGGGGTCCACCACTCTGCCCTCAATGAGCAATGATTGCACTTGTTCTTGTTCTTATTGTTAGGGCAACAGATGCTTCAAGGACGAAGTATAGGGGAGGGTGGGAGGCCAGTTTGGGGATTTGTTTGTTTGTTCTTGTTTTACTCCTTCCAGTTGCTTAAGACATACGACATGATGCGCGTCCATCACCCACATGCTGACACTGACTCAGGGACATACCAGTTCTCCCTGCCCATGGACTTAGCACACAAAGGCCAAGGCCCCCCGGGCTGTCATATGCAGACCCCCAACGATAGCACCCATGGCGACGCCCCACCTTCACATGGAGCCCCTATGCATCCTCTCCTGGAATGTCAACGGTCTCCTGGACAAGGTGAAGCGTGCTGCAGTCCTTAAGTTCTGAAATCGTTCTGTCCCCTCCATCCTCATGCTGCAGGAAACCCGTCTATTAGGTAATTGCTGCCCATTCCTAGCCCACCAAGGATTTGACAGGGTGTACTATGCAGGATTCACATGGGGGTCTCAAGGAGTAGCAATCCTTCTCCGCCTCTTCTTTCCTTTTATAGTTCTACGAGAACTACGCGACCCTCAGGGACAATTTTTAGCCCTCATTGGGACAGTGGGGGGACATGCAATTAATCTGATCACAGCCTACATACCCCCAGCAGTTCTTATGCCCTCCTTGGTGATCTTGCAACTTTGCTGATGTCTCTACCCCAGGGGCAGTGCTCGGACAGGACTTTAATGCTGTAATGAACCCAGAATGGGATGCCACTGGCACCCCCTCCCCACATTGGACCACGAATGCCAGGAAACTTGCGGACTGGGCCTCCCAGCTTGGCTTATGCGACGTCTGGAGAGTATGGAACCCACGTCTGCACCAATACACTCATACATCTGTGGCCCACCATACTCGATCATGTATTGACTATTTGTGTATGCCGATTGGTCGCAAACATCCACACGCTTGTTCAAGGAATCTCAGGCCACGCACCCCTACTTCTGGATCTTGGAGGGCCTATGGGTGTTCTTCACCCCATCTGGCGATTTAACACCTGGTTCCTGCAACATAAAGAGTGCAAAGAAGCATTTAGAGATGAACTGAAACGATATTTTCAAATTAACGAGGGCACGGTTACTTCCCCCGGCACGCTATGGGCGGCCGGTAAGGCGACAATCAGAGGCTTTGCCAAGGGGTACATCAAAAAGACACACCAAGCCTGAGACGAGTGTCTCTACCTATTGGAAGCCTGTGCAATCCAATTGGAACAGGCAGCAGATGCAGAGGCTGGGGGGTAATACAACCCATCAGCTTGACTTAATACGTGAAGAAATTCATCATACTTCCTTGGAATCGCCAAGCAGATGTGGAGGTCCTCCACAGTCCAAGTCTATGGATGGGTGACAAAAATGGCAAGCTCCTTTACTTGCTAACATCTCACCCCTTAGCCAGTCGAATAATTCCCGAAATAGTGGAGGCAGATGGGAATACCCAACGTCTGTCAGAGGTGATAGCCCAGACATTTGCGTCTTACTACAACCATCTCTATTCCAGAGCGCGGAGTCCGGCTTTAGATGTTGGATCTGACTTCTTGACGGACGTTCCGCTCTCTCGGCTGCTGGAAACGGATACTCAAGTGCTCGACCAACCCCTCTCACAGGAAGAGATAAGCCAAGCCGTGTCGGTGCTGGCCACAGGTAAGACTCCAGGCCCTGATGGCTACCCAGCGGAATACTATTTGGCCTTTAGGGAGATCCTAGTACCACAGCTCAAGGCACTATACACCGAGGCAATAGAGGACGGGACTTTTTCACAATAGTGGTGATCCCTGACACGACTGCACATGGCCCTGGCTCACCGTCATCTCCTTCCACCGTATCTGGCCCTCTTATTGATCGACTTTGAAAAGGCCTTCGACATGGTGGACTGGTGCTACCTGGAGGCCCGTATTTTAGAGGGCTGTAAAGGTGTTATACTCCAGGCCATCGGCTCGCGTCCTGACCAATGGAGTCCTATCAGATGAATTCTAATCGGTCGAGGGACAAGACAGGGTTGCCCCCTCTCCCCTCTGCTTTTTGCTCTCGCTATAGAACCATTAGCCCAACTTATTAGGTCTGATGCCCAAGTCCTGGGATGGCAGTGAAATGCATCCCATGAAGAGCGTATCACCCTATATGCAGATGATGTGCTGTTCTTTATGGCTGACCCCGCTCGCTTGTGCCCTCGTTGCCTGCAAATCCTGACACTCTTTGGGGAAGCTTCCGGCTTGAAGCTCAACCCGGCCAAATCAGTACTGGTTCCGTTGCATATCTCCCAGGAATGTGTGGAATGGCAAACGAACATTCTGATCAGACGACTTAGCTTTCGTTACCTGGGGATCTGGGTGGCATTTCACCCAGAACTAACCTGGTCCCTCAATCTCACCCCATTACTTAAAAAGACCAGGGACGATTTTCAGAGGTGGCAGACCCTCCCATTGAACCCGATGGGGAAAATTGCATTATACAAAAGAATGATACTTCACTGGTTCTTATACAAATTGCAGAACATACCTCTCCAGCTCCCGCAGCAATGGTTTTGCGCCTTGGATAAAATGACAACCTCATTCCTCTGAGGCAATTTGCGACCAAGAGTGGCATTGGCCCACTACCAAACAGCTCCATATGATGGTGGAATGGGGATGACCAACCTCTTTCTCTATTACATAGCCTTGCACCTGCTGGTGATCAATGACTGGTTTACATGGAGGGGTGGTCCAAACTGACATACCAACTAGAATTGGAGGTATTGGGATTCTCGCGGATCCAAGCAATGCTGTATGATTTGCCAGTTCCCTACGACATACATAATGTAACCAGATCAGTCTTCCTTGCTTGGCGCTCGACTCTTCGACACACACACAATGGGAAGCCAGAATCACACTGCAAACACCCTTGTGGCAGGGCACATGGATGAAAGAAGTGGCCCGTATGGAGGGGTTCCAAAAATGGGACCTTATTGGGATCACTCAAGTAGGTGATGTGTGGAAGGGGGGTCAACTCTGAACATTTCAGGACCAGCAAACCATACACTCCCTCAACAATACGCAATTTTATAAATAACTGCAGCTTCGGCATGCCCTCACAATGCACATCCCCAGGGGTACCACTCTTCCCGAGTTTAGTCCTTTAGAGGCCAAACTCCTTATGGAAGAGATGGGAAAGGGAGGGATTTCCCAGATCTGTAAAACCCTTGTTAATAATTCCCCCACTACCTTAGATCACTTGAGAACTCGATGGGAAAGATGGATGGGACCTATGGAGGAGGAGGACTGGAGGAATGCCCTTCTTGGCCCCCGGGTAATCACTGTCTCAGCTCGGCTGAGATTGATCCAAACCTACCATCTCCACTGTGCATACCTCACCCCAGTCAGGATATACCATGCAGGATGTCTTCCAACCCCAAGCTGCACACGATGTATGAAAGAATCCACAGATTTCCATCACATGATCTGGTCTTGTGCTATTATATCAAAATACTGGGCAGAGGTGGTTGGTGAGTTGAGGGGGGTTCTGGGATGATAGGTTCCACTCACACCCCAAGTTCTACTTCTGGGGGTCCTGGATGACATTGGTGGCTCCAGGGCTGACAAAGCATTTCTGGGCACGGCCACCATGGTAGCCAAGAGAGACATAGCGACCAGATGAAAAGACCCTGCACCCCCTACAATTACCCACTGGCAGAGAGGACTGGACTGGTGCGCCACACAAGAACAACCTGTATATGAGGCAGGGGGTTGACCAACCAAATATAAATGAGTGTGGGGTAAATGGATGGGATTGTTGGAATGAAGGGACAAGAGTGGGGTACGGGAAACTGCAACCTTGATCTTACTGCAGTACTGCAATGTGTTACTAAGGTTTTGTAAGGGCCAACAGCCCAGCAAAGTAGATGTGATGGGCGACAACCGGATGTGACTTATTTTCAGGAACAGTCGTGTCTATTTGTTTGTTTGATAAAACTGATGAATTTGAGTATCATAAAACAAAATCAGCAGTAGAAAAGGTGCAAGAAGTGGCGTAACAGGAAATGATGGTGCCCCCTTGCAGAATGTAATGAGCAGTCACTGAGTCTCCCATATCTCACATATATTCATTGGCCTTGGCTGAATGAGGGCCCCTGAAAAGGATGGGGTCTCCTGGAAGTGTTGGGGTCCCCTGCATGCAAGGGCTTCAGGGACATGTGTTACACCCGGGGTTGCAAGAATATAGGAGAAGCAGACCATGTCAGAAGAAGAAACCAGTGAGGAAGTGCCTAGATTTTTGTAATCTGAAATTTTAACACCAGCGCTTATCAAACTTTGAATTTAGTTTGAGTTTGTATCTACAATGACATCAACCAACGTGCACAAAATACATGGCTTCTAAACCTGCCATCAGAATCATTTATTTCATGAGTCTCACTTATATTATTATTGGTGTATAGGGTTAGTGCCAGGCCGCCAAAAACAATGATTGGATATTCATACATCATGACAACTCACCTCCACCAATTTGTTGCGAAAAAACTGTATGGAGTTGTGTAGAGGTGACATCAAATAGCAATTCAAAATGTTCGGATTGGCTCCTCTGCATATGAGAAACCTAACACTCTCTACCTGGTCACTCTCCACTGCCCAGTGCATAGGTGTGTTCCCTTTGCAGTCAATAACATTGAGCACTATATTAAAAAATAGAAGGCTAGGTTAGAACAGCATCCCTATAATCAAATGTATAAACATACATTATCAACACAATACATGTAATTGCAGAGCTTAGGAAAAATGCTGATTGAGGATATTTGCTAGAAATCAGAATTTCTGTTTTGCATGTATATACTGGAGAGAGGTGATTATACGCAAGGGTAAACTTTATGTTGCCTTTGTCAACCTCTGTGCATTATTTGATTTAGTTCCCCGTCCCAAACTATGGAGGGTTCTTGAGGAGATGGGGCTTCCTACTCCCGTGCAGAACATTCTTATGAAACTTCATGCTGACACACTTGCCCAGGTGATGTGGGGGCAGGATGGGGTTCTGACCGATCCAATCCAGATAGATCGGGGGGGTCAGACAGGGGTGTGTTTTGGCACCCGTTCTCTTTACTTTATATATAAATGGTGTAATTGGTACACTGGATAGAGATGGGTGTGATGCACCCAAGATAGAAAGTCGGAGAGTTCCCGCTCTTCTTTTTGCTGACGATACTTTGTTAATCTCTAAATCACTGCAAGGGTTGCAACAACTTTTGAACTTCTTCCACTTGTTTTGGTGTGGAGCTGGGCTTGGAGCTCAATAGCTCTAAGACCAAAAGCATGGTCTTCACCAGTCAGAAGTCGAAATTCTGCAAGAGGAGGATGCTAGTGGGAGACACAATTTTAGATGCAGTGCCCAGCTCTGAGTATTTGGGCATTAAACTGACCAGGAATCTATGTTTGGCACCACAGGTGGAAAAAGCTTACCTATATTTGATCAAGTATACTACTCAAATAGGGAAAATCCACAGAAAAACAACATCAAGAAGGGTGGCTCCAGCCCTGGAAATTTATAATGTGAAAGCCTTAGGGGCAGTTTTATATGGTGCTGAGTTGTGGGGCTACGCACATATTGAGTGTCTTTCTGTGGTGGAACAAAGATTTCTTAGAACCCTATTGATTCTTCCTGTCAGTACACCATTGACTCCTTTATATTTAGACTTGGCCCAAAAGAAAATTGTCCATAAGATTGAATGCAGAATGCTGATCTATTGGCATAAGTTATGGACAACCCCTACCCTAGAGTCTTACTGCAATGGTATCAAGGATCTTTTGATCCCACAGTATGCACGGAAAATACTGTGGCTCTGTGCGATCAAAACTCTACTCTTAAAGCTGAATTTGGATGAATATTGGACCTCACTAGAGAGTATGTGTCAGATTGGTAAGGATAGCCTAAAGGGACTATTTTGGGGAAGCTTGGCAATTGATACTAATAGAGAGTGCAAGGGCTCCCTGACAGGGTCCTTTATTGATCGGAAACCAATAGCCGCCTATGAAAGCACTATTGATGAAATTGGCAAGGAAACTTTATCTCCAATTCAGATATGGTACTCTACCTTTAAAATAATTTACGTGTAGATGGAAACGGGAAAAAGTTTCATCTGATGAACTGTGCGTAAGCTGTGAAGGATGTTTAGAAACGCTTATCCATGTTCTGTTTTTTTGTTCCTCTTACAAATCTATACGTGCAAAATGGATTGTTGCCCTATGTAAAAATCTGGGATGTAGGGAGCATAAGGACACTTTTAGAATACTGCAGAGTGATACTAGCCAGATTGAAGTTTTTTGTGTGGCTATGTTTTTAAAGGCATTTTGGATTAAGGAAGCCAAACTGTTACAGTCTGCCACCGATTTTTTTATATGAATTGTTTGATGTTTATAAAGCTATGTGGTGGGATTTTTTATGCTGCCAATTTTATCTGTGGTTTTAGTTATTGCTATTTTAAGACAACGGCTGTGACATGTATTTGGTGGGTTTTATATTGTGTTTTTAACAGCTAACTTTTATGTATTGATATTTATTATGTGTATTTTTATGTTTGTGTATTGTGGTTGTCTTTTTGTCTATACTTTTATGATCCATGGTGATCGAAATAAAGTCTATGATGATATTTGTTAGAAATGGGGTTTCTGGTTGGCCAGGGTATGCGTTGAAGGCAGGCAGAACCCACCACTCTAGTCAAGGTGCGTAAGTTACACACCCAAGAAACCCTGTGGTAGCCTGGCAAGAGTGGCCAGGCTTATCCCAGAGTCAATGTGAAAGTATTTGTACACACACACACACACACAGTAACACAGTGAAAAACACCACAAAGTATGCCACACCAGTTTAGAAAAACAACCAATATTTATCTGAATAAAACAGGACCAAAAAGACAAAAATCCAACATACACAAATTAAGATATTACTTTTTAGAGATGAAATCAAGTATAGCTTTTAGAAATCAAAAATAGCTCCAACCAGGGCTATTTGGTCACGGTCGAAGTCAATGACTCCACAAAGTCAGCCCGACCTTGATGGAGCAAGGGCAGGTTACGGACTTGGGCAGACCCAGTGGGTAGTTAAAAGTTTTATATATATATATAATATATTACCTACTGGCGATCGCCAGTTTCCATAGGAAGAGCGTTTTTTCATTTGCCAATAACCTTTGCATTGTTTGATGGATCCTCATGAAATTTTCAAAACTAATTAGCCACTCACAACAGCTGCTTTGTTGAAAATTGCAGGGTGATCTGTCAAGCGGGGGCCAAGAAAAAGGGGGAGTCCCAAAACGCATTTTCCCCATGTTCATTTCCATAGGAAATTTTATACCTGGCTACAGCTTAAGCTGCTGAATGGAATTACACCAAATTTGGCAGAAAGGTAGATGTTGGTCCAGAAAGAGTCCTTTTTGTCAAACAGTGTAAATCCGTTCAGGAGTTTCGGAGTTATTTAAGGAAATTTCCAGTTGTATATATATCGACGCAGTGGATCCGCGACCCCTCCTGATTTTGTGCTGAGATCTGATTGCTGCTAGCACTTCAAACCAGAAACTGGTGGCAACTATCTTGTGACTTGGTTGAACCAGGTAAAAACATGAGAAAAAAAGAAAAGGGGACAGGTTGTGCGTAGCCAGCAGGGACCGCGGGGGCCTTGACACTACCCCTGCGGTGCCCAACAAAAATGACTGGGTACCCTAGCTAGGCCCAGTAGAGAGGCCCGGGGATGGGGGGCTGAGATATAAAAAGAAAAGGCTTGGCCCCAGGAGATGGGGTCCCTGGGGCCGAAATTGGCCCAGGGAGGGGTGACTTGCAGCCGCCCTCTCCCTTAAAAAAAGAAGAAAGAAAAGTCACCAGAGGCCATGCCCCCTACACCATCACTCAGCAAAAGCACCTCCTGGCACACTGCTTCTTGGGAGATTAAGTCTCCTTGGGTCCAGAGGGTCCTTGGGGGCCAACAAGCCCTCCTGTTAATTTAAGTAAGTACCACACAGTGGGATTGCTGAGAGGTCTTCGGAGGCCTAGCCCCCTTTCTCCACCACTTTGCAAACACGATTCCTGGAGCACTGCTGGTTGGGGAATGAATTCCACTTTACTCCTGAGGACCTAAGAAATTCTTCCCCCAACCAGTAGTGTGCCAGGAGGCATGTTTGCCGAGTGGTGGTGTTGCTGGGATTCTGCAGAGTCACAGAACAATGCTTGGGATTATGGGACCTTAGTAGGCAGGGACTGAATCTTCCTACCACCTGAGTACCCATGAGCCCGGAACCAACTAGCTATAGTGTCTCACTTGCTCTCCTATTCACTCACAGAGGAACGAGTGATTAGACACCCCAGAACACAAGGGGGCTGATTCACAGAACTAATCTGGGACAAAATCCTAAACTTACTACTTCTGGTATTCACAGAAGGCACTTACGATTTTTGGTAGTCACAGAAATCACTTACGACTCCTGGGCCCGATTCACAAAAGTAATCTGAGACAAAATCCTAACTTTACGACTTTCGGTATTCACAGAAGGCATTTAGGAGTAGTAAAGTTAGGAATCCTAACTTTAGTACTCCTAAATGCCTTCTGTGAATACCTAAAGTCGTAAAGTTAGGATTTTTCTCAGTTTAGGAGTAGTAAAGTTAGGAATCCTATCTTTAGTACTCCTAAATGCCTTCTGTGAATACCGAAAGTCATAAAGTTAGGATTTTGTCTCAGATTACTTTTGTGAATCGGGCCCAGGAGTTGTAAGTGATTTCTGTGAATACCAAAAATCGTAAGTGCCTTCTGTGAATACCAGAAGTAGTAAGTTTAGGATTTTGTCTTAGATTAGTTCTGTGAATCGGCCCCAACACTCCCAACCCTCTCAGGAATTGCGGTTGCAGGAGACACCCTTTCGCTGTCACACTCATACTAGTCCACAGTAAGTTCTGACAGAGACACGAGAAAAGTAAAAAAATTATTTTAACTATTGTGCTCAAGTATGTAGTAGACATGCACAACAAGTAGGAAAATTCCTAACACAAATACGGTTAGCATAGTAAGTAGTCCGTAAATCATAAATGGAGCTGTTATTATATACGACAGTGTAGCCTGAACCCCCTCCCCTTCTACAGAAGCAAAATGAATATATATCAGAAGATCTCTAGATGTTAGCAGCAGACCCTGTACCTAAGTAAACACAGATGAAAGCTCTACATCCCAGACACTGTCATGATCTTTTCCCTGGAATGGTTCATCTCCAAGGGTTTGTTACCTACCTGTGGATACCTATATGTCAGAAAGTACGTGTTCCTAAACAACAGCTGCACTTGTGTGTTTTGTCTAGGTGCTAGGGCCTGATCAGAACAGAATGACAAGGGGCATTGTTGTTCGACCTTGTCTACATGTTCAGACTAAATCCCAGGTAAAGAACAGAGTGCAAAAGAACAGCGTTTTTTTTTTTTAAGTACATTGTGGCATAAAACAAAATATATCTGTAAGGTAATGTCGTGTGGTTTGTGGCCTCCTGGTCTGCCTTGCTACGTTGGCTTAGGCCTGGCTGCCATGATGCCTTTTTGCGCATGTTACTTTGTGCCGTTGTTTTTCCAGCCTCTGCTTCTGCCCGGCTATTTTGGAACTGTCTGCATTTCTGTCTTCCACCTTTTCTCCTGTTCCCTTTGGGCTACGTCTGCACAACATGTACAAGGTCGAAAAACAACGTCCCTTGTTCTTGCTGATCTGGCCAGTCCCTCGCACTTAGACATAACACTATGTACAGCTGACCTGGAGAAATTTGTGTGCTTTTAATATTGTGATTTCACGGTTAGAGACACTTGGAGAAAAACCTTTCCAGAGAGAAGAGCTGTGCTTGTCTGATGATGTAAACCTTGCATCTAGATATTGAGGTATGGGGGTACGCTAGACAAAGCCCAGAGGTCTTCTGTTTTTATAATAAACTAGCTACTAGCACGGGGAGGGTGGTATGGTCATTCAGCCCTATATCCACTGCTTTATGAAATGCTTTCCCCGTTTGTATTCTATGGAATTGTAACTATGCTGATTATATTATCCTTATGCATTATGCTGATAGTACTGGCACGTGTACTGTACCTTAGAGCCCGGTAGTTGAAATAAACATTTTAAACTATACAGTGTCTCTTTTTACGCACGTTGTGGACAGGTATGAGTGAGTTATGAAAGGGTGTTCTTGCTCCTGCGAGTCCTGAGAGAGATACCGTGTTCTGGGTTGTCTAATCATTGGTAGCATTGTTGCTAATGAGACACTACAGCTAGTCGGGTTGGGGTTTTAGGTGCTAAGGTTTATGGTTGGCTCACCACTATATTCCGAGGTCCTATTATCCTGTGCATAGCTCTGTGTATGTGCAGAATCCCTACAACATGGCGCCCAACGTGGGACTGCTTATCTGCAAGACGCTTGAGTAGTGCTTGTGCTTGTCCACAACCCCCTTCGCAGACGCTTCCGGAAGCGTGTGTGACGGTGATACCTCCTATATTGACGTTTTTATAGGTTCTTTCAAGCTTGAAGTTGTTAAAAGGTTCTTAACTAAAACCCTATATTGTGCTGCCTCATATTAGGTTGTCGAAACATTTTAGCCTAAAATGGCTGTTCAAATTGCGGCACATAGCCGCGCAGCGCTCCGGGCTCACTTGACAGTATATGGAGTGCCTGACGCGGGTGTCGATCTGATCTTTGTGGTACAAGCGGATCCGGCTTACCACTTTGAGGTGTTTTACTCTTGGGTCACCTTTCCGGCGGTAGATGGGAATGATAATTTGTTCCATGAATATACAGCCACCGCTGTTCCTAATCACTACAGACCTTATAGGAATCTTGAAGTACCGATCACGGCATGGCAACACCGTGTTTGGTTTGATGGCGACCTCCCCCAACCGGTTACCGCGGTTCGTTTTGAAAGATGCGAAACCGTTCTTTACTAAAAAGAGCTGGAGGTTGAAAAAACAGGGTAAGCAACAGAAGAAGCCGGGGTCGCGAGGCGCATCCCCAGTTTCTGTCTCTTCTGAACGCACTTATGATTTGCGCGATAGGGAGAGAATTAAATCTCCAGAGAGATTTCAAGTCCCTGATACGCGTTCTCCTCGTTCTTCACAGGCACCAACTACGTCCCAGGCTGGTGGAGGAGAACGCCAGGATAGAGGCAGGGGTCGAGAGGCTCCACAGGGACGAGGCCAGCCCCGACAACAAGTCCGAGGGAAATCAGAAGAATTTCAACGTTCTCGCCCACAGTTTCAGAAGAAGAAAGTTGCCGCTGTAACAGCGAGATATGCCACAGACGGTGAGAACGAGACTCCTGAATTGGACGTGGGCAGTAACGCTCCTAGACAACACCGCGGAAGTTACCATAGTGCGGGAGGCGCTACGTCCTCATGTGGAGGCGACAGCAACTGAAACATTCATTACTGTCGAGACAGCAGACACCAGAGTGGCACCCCCTGACAGACTATATAATATTGTCATTCAAATTGAAGGTAACATTCAGTGTGTTATAAAAGGATTTTTTGGGAGAATCTGACCTCTTCTTACAACATTTTGTTAGCGGAGGCGGATTGGCCGCCCCCATTCGTACTTGCTGCGTGGAAAGGGGAGGAGGTAATCCTTCCGAGCTTTTCTCGTCATGTCCCCAAGGACAAAGCGGAGGCTCTAGCAGCTGAGTGGGCTGTGTCCCTGGCTCCAGCATTATACCGCAACCACGTGGGCTGGGATGAAGACTCTCCCCCCCATGATATTCCTTTGCGGTCGCTGCCACAGCCACAACCCCAATATCCCATCAAACGGGAAGCTAAAGGTCCCGTTTCCGAAATTCTGACTCAGTTAGAATATCAAGGAGTGATTGAAACATGCGTGTCACCTATGAATAATCCCCTTTTCGCGGTTTCTAAACCCGATGGATCGTACCGCTTAGTTTTGGATTACCGACATTTGAACTCTCATTGTCGGACCTTTGCGGTGCAAAACACACACAGTTCTGCGCTTGTAGACAGTCTTGTTCATAAAAAATATAAAACTACACTTGACCTATCCAATGGATTCTACACGCACAACTTGGCCCCGGAGAGTAGCCAATGGAGCGCTTTTACCTCTGGTGGTAAATTATTCAAATTTCGGCGTTTACCTATGGGTTACAAAACAGTCCAGGCGTATTCGCTGCCCTTGTTGTCTCTTTGTTAGACGGCATAGACCCAGATGCATGTTCGTACGTCAATGATATCTATCTGACAGACGACAAATTATTCCTGCATCTTTCCCGAGTGGACCGCATTATTCTAGAATTTGCGGTTTTAGGTTACAAGTTTAACTTTGCCAAATCTCACATTGCTGAATTTACCGTTTTGTTTTTGGGCTATGAGCTCAACAATGAAGGTAAGGGCTTAGCCCCCCATTTCCTGGAGAAATGTGCACTTTTGTGCCCTCCAACCACTCTGAAGAAACTTCAGTCTTTACTGGGTTTTCTAAACTTTGGGCGTACTTACATTCCCGAATATGTCCAGCGTATCAAGCCACTGTATGCCTTGATACAACCTAACTTTTTGAAGTCATGCTGGCTTCCGGAGCATTCCTCCATACTGCAGTCTTTGCAGACAGACCTACTTGAATATAAATTCTTGCTGACGCGTGACAACCACACAAACCTGGTGATTAGAATCATTCCAGGAGCAGTGGGTTTCACGTACTTAACCTTTAACGAAGGTGACACAGTACCGATCGCATACAAGTCACATCTTTACACTTCTGCAGAAATGCGCTTTTCATCTGTGGAGAAAGTTTTGACTGCAGTGCAAATGGCGATTCTAAAAGAACGCGCACTGGCACAGGGAAAGCGCATTCTGGTGGTAACACCATATCCTGCCCTGGAGGCAGTGACAAAAGCAAGTGTTCCGAACTCTAAAGCTTTGCACCCCCGTTGGATACAATGGGCAACATCTTTGACATCTCCGGATGTCACTTTTATCTTTGATTCTTCTCTTCAGACTCAGGAGTTTCTACAGTATGAATTCGTTCATCCTCCTCCTCTGTCCTTGCTACCGCTTGAGGAATACGAATGTATTATCAATACCGATGGTTCGGCACAACCGGCCATGGGTTCCAAGCATGCTTATTCAGCAGCATGTGCTATTGTTGCAGGTACCATGGTGTTCGGTAAGTTCAAATCAACTGTAGTGCATACTCAAGCACTCGGAGACAGTACTGCACAATTGGCCGAGCTGCGTGCATTGGTGCTCGCACTTGAGTTCGCTAATCCGGATGTGACCACTCTAATTGTTTGCGATTCTTACTACTGTGTTCAGTCTTACAATGACAATCTGTTCTTTTGGTCGCAAAACGACTACAGAGACGCCAAAGGTAGCACAATTAAGCATAAAATGCTTTGGGTTCGAGTGGCAGATTTGAAACAACGTCTGCCTCTCACACAGGTGGTTCACACTCTTGGCCACCAGCGTGTGGGCGCACACGCTGTCGGTAACGGTTTGGCAGACGAAGCTGCCAAATCAGCAGTAGTCACGTGCTCAGTCGCAGCAGTTACAAGATCCATGTCTAAAATAGATACTGATATTTTAGCAGCTATTGCTGCGACAAAGGAAGGTGCTAACTACCCTAGGGGTTTCCCTTCCAAATATTCTTATCAGTTAGGTCCCGAACAGGCTCCTTATGTAAAGATTCCAGACGTTGGTGATCGGCTGATTCCCAACACGGACCGCAGACTTTCCTTGATAACGGCTGCACACGAAGGCATGGCTTCGGCTCATGCTGGCGTGTCTGCGACGGTTTCTATCTTGCAGCAGCGTTACTGGTGGCATGGTTTATACAAACAAACCCGTACTTATGTGCTTTCCTGTGACGTTTGTCAGCAGATTAAGCCTTCCACGGTTACACGGCCACCACAGACCCCGCTCTGCATTTCAAACAGACCTTTTGGGTGTGTTTACCTGGATCACTGCGGTCCCTTTTCTTCTGACACTGCATATAAATACATCTTAGTTGCAGTTGATTCGTGCACACGTTTCATCTGGGTCTGGCCACAACGGAGTGCTGACGCTCGAAATGTCATAAGGGATTTGCGTGTCTTTGTGGGAATTTTCGCCTGCGGCACCTTCCTCTCTGACCAGGGTCCGGCGTTCGCCTCTAAGGCTTACAAGGACGCAATGGGTGCATTGGGGGTGCGGGTGAAATTTTCGCCTCCATATCGGCCTGAGGGCAATTCGATTGTTGAACGAATGAACCGTGACTTAAAGCAATCCTTGACAGCTAGAGTCTTAGGTACTGGCAGGAACTGGCTGGCCCACTTGTATACCGTATAACGTGCACTTAATAATCTCCCTAGAAGACCTCTGGGTGGGCGGACCCCATACAAAATGCTCTTTGGCATACGAATGTTTGTGCCCGACCTTGATGGTCTTGACATGGCGGCGCAATCCGCCATCTTTGATGTAGATAACCATTCTACTATGTTACAGGACTTACAAGAAGCCCGAGACAAACTTGCAAACAAACATTTACCTTCAGCCACAGACGCTGCGCTGCAGATTCCGGTTGCCGGCTGGCTTCCGAAGATTGGAGATCTGGTTCGAGAGAAGGTGGAGAACAAAAAAGAATTCGGCCCCTCTTATCGTGCACCAGTTCCAGTCCTTGGCTTGAAGGGAACTCGTACAGTCATCTTACCACCGCTTCCTGGTCGCAAGGAGAACAGATACATCTCAGTGGAAAATGTCAAGCTACAACATCTGGCCGATCCTGAATAGTGTTACACCAGCGGTCTCTTGTCCTGTCACTTCCCGGACAAATGTTCATGGCCCTCCGGCCCGAACGGTCACTGATGTTGCTATCGAGACGGTAGATTTGCCTGATGACCCGGACTCCCCCTGCAACGAGGAGACTGAGTATACCTACCCCGCCAACGAGTCGGTGGCACACCTACCAACAACGCCACTGAGCCCAACACGTTATTCCTTTGACTCGGATTCCACCTCATCACTTGTCCCGTCCAAATTCAGTATTTTTGTATCCTGGTTCAGAGACAATTTTTTGATTCCCCCTGGACATACATCTGGTTGGTACTATTCCTGAATTTTCTGTTCATGTCCAATGGCTTTGTCACAGTGTTTTTTCTACTCATCAATGGTCACTATTTACCAGAACGCTCTGCAGTGAACTGTGTCGCTGGAACTTTGGCTCCACATTCTTCATCTCACATCATGAAGCGCGACCACACATTTGTGAACATTTCGGCTTTTCCAGTCGCTGATGGCATCGTATGGGATGCAGTAAATTTCCAAATTCATGGACCGACCGAGATTATCAATGTACCAAATGTCCTCCGTGTTTCAATGGGTGATGTCGTTAAAAGTAATATTCATTCTGACTATTGGGATGTGCATGCAGTTGAATCGTTATTTACTGATTTGAAATATTATGCTGCTTTTAATGCTGAAGATTTGTACATGAATTCTGCAAGTTATGCCGATTTGTATTGTTACCAGCATTGGGGCAACCACTTTGTCCATAAACCAAGTGCACTGCGTGGTTCTTTTAACTACACCCAATGGGAGCATTGTCCAACTCCTTCGCCTGGTAGCTCCCAGACTCTTAAAAATAAGTTTACTTATTTTACAGACTTTGATAGATCGAACCCTGGGTCCTATTATTTTAAATTGAACATTTCATCCACTCAGAAAATCATGCTGACCCACACCAAATTGCTATATTCGGGTTCCTTTTTGAGCGCCTTAGCTGCGGGTGGTTATGAATACTGGAAGGACACCATTGACTTGAAATCTATTTGGGGCTCTAAACCATGGTAGGTGCAAGGCACAGAAGCCTTGCACCGTGCTTGCCTTATCCCGGCCCAAATTTTATTTTTAAATAATACCATCTATCAGACTACGTGTTGGGGTTACTCCCTTATTTGCAAGAACATTAAATTGCACGGAGCTTGTAACGTTTCGGCTCCGAATCTTGCTTGTGTTTTAAAGGGCATTCCTGCTCCTGCTATTTCTCCTACTTTCACTGTGCTTGCAAATGGTAGCTATCTGCTTCTGAATAATCAGGACTGCTGTGGCATGCAGGCCGGCATACCCTATATTGTTACAGTTTCACACAGGGTTGTCTGCTGCAAAAATGTGCTTTTTCCTCCCTTGCACGACATCATAGATAGTTCCATTTGGCCTTCCATTCCTACTTTGAAGGTGGATTTCAATAAATTGAGCAGAATAAAGGCGCTATTATTGAACCAGGAGGTTATGCTCACATCCGCCCGGGAGACATTCATTCTCCAGGTGGCAAGTACCCACAGTGAAATACAGGCCCTTTTGAACACTAACCTCCCACAACATTTCGGTGAACTAATTCACCGTGTTTTTAATGCATCACGCACTGAGGCTCTGGTGCACTTTTTTAAGGTTGTGGGCTCTGGCCTTGTGACCTCCTTTCAGACTATCTTTGGTGTAATACCGGCTTTTATTCATTCCATTTTTCCAGCGTCTTTGGCGGATTTCCATTGATCCTCGCCTTGGCGGCTGGTATACTGCTTTTGGTCTGTTTACTACGCAATGGCTGCACCTCCTTGGGCCCTTCTCGACCCAGGTCGACTACAGATGCTCCGTGAGCACATCCTCGCTGGCTTCGGCATCCTGCCATTGGCGACGCTCAGTGTGTCCTATAGACTTTCTTTTCGATTTGCGTATTTCACTTGCGTGCAACCTGTGATGTCTTGCATCAGATGTCCTTTCTCGTGGTCCTTGGATTATTGCCTCTCCAATACGTCTCTGTCTCGACCGGATTTTGTCCTGCTGGTGGGTCCCTTAGAGGCCCATGAACGGGACTGTTCCGGTGCGGGCTACATGGCGCGTGCGGCTGCACTGGGGATTTTGGCACAATGGGATATCTGGGCGGCTGCTCAGAATCTCCAACAACAAAGTTATATTGAGTACCAAGCAAGTTGTCCCGCAATGCTGTTCGCTGCTCACTCTTGCGAGGAACATGACTTCAGTTTTGATTTATTGGACTGGATGGCGTCGCTTTTTTCCGACGATTCCAATGATGTCCTCTTGGAAGGTGTGGTGTTTTTCTGCACTTACACTCTGTTGGATTAAGGGGGCCTTCGCTTTCCGCGACCTGCCTCGCTGGATTTTTTTTATTATTCTACAATTTGTTTCTTTCCCATTCATTGTCCTTCATGGGGACTTTCCCGAAACGGACGTTTCTGTTCTGCTCCATCCATTTGAACTCTGTCTTCGTCCTATGTCTTAGCCAATGGACTGCCCAGGGGAGGGTGTTGTGTGGTTTGTGGCCTCCTGGTCTGCCTTGCTACGTTGGCTTAGGCTTGGCTGCCATGATGCCTTTTTGCGCACGTTACTTTGTGCCGTTGTTTTTCCAGCCTCAGCTTCTGCCCGGCTATTTTGGAACTGTCTGCATTTCTGTCTTCCACCTTTTCTCCTGTTCCCTTTGGGCTACGTCTGCACAACATGTACAAGGTCGAAAAACAACGTCCCTTGTTCTTGCTGATCTGGCCACTCCCTCGCACTTAGACATAACACTATGTACAGCTGCCCTGGAGAAATTCGTGTGCTTTTAATATTAGAGACACTTGGAGAAAAACCTTTCCAGAGAGAAGAGCTTTGCTTGTCTGATGATCTAAACCTTGCATCTAGATATTGAGGTATGGGGGTTCGCTAGACAAAGCCCAGAGGTCTTCTGTTTTTATAATAAACTAGCTACTAGCACGGGGAGTGTGGTATGGTCATTCAGCCCTATATCCACTGCTTTATGAATTGCTTTCCCCGTTTGTATTCTATGGAATTGTAACTATGCTGATTATATTATCCTTATGCATTATGCTGATAGTACTGGCACGTGTACTGTACCTTAGAGCCCGGTAGTTTAAATAAACATTTTAAACTATACAGTGTCTCTTTTTACGCACGTTGTGGACAGGTATGAGTGAGTTATGAAAGGGTGTTCTTTCTCCTGCGAGTCCTGAGAGAGAGAGAGATACCGTGTTCTGGGTTGTCTAATCATTGGTAGCATTGTTGCTAATGAGACGCTACAGCTAGTCGGGTTGGGGTTTTAGGTGCTAAGGTTTATGGTTGGCTCACCACTATATTCCGAGGTCCTATTATCCTGTGCATAGCTCTGTGTATATGCAGAATCCCTACAACAGTAACGTATGCAAAGGAGAGAACAGTCTGCAACGTGCTCATGCTAACATAGGGAAAAACGACAATGGGCCTGCACAGGACTTATGACACCCTCCCTTTGGTCAGGGAAGTAGCACTGAATGATGACAGAAGTCATATGGTAAGGATAACCAAAGTGCGTAAGCAGTTGCAGGTCAAGAGTGTCTCCAAAAATGTGTGCATTGGCGAATGCGATGGAAATTTTGGTGCACAAAAATATATCCAATTACAGCGTATCACCAGGACCCAAGATGTAGGGTGCCAAATGGAACAACATCAATTCCAGTAATATATCCGATCCTTCTAAATTAGCAATTACTGCCATCCAATTGAGCTGGTCGAAAGAGCAAACATGCTCCTCATTTCCAGTTGTTGACAGAACCATCCACGGAGAACCTGTGTGAACTTCGATGAAACTGTGATCCAAGAGATGGCATACAGTCACACAGGGACTACCTCTGGCCAGTGGTCCCAACACTGGGTTATATACAAGTCACATACCCAAGGAACAGTTCTGGTTATGGGCCATTAAGGGACCCATCAACAGTTCGAAAATTCAGGGCAGCCTGAGATGGGGTGGCCAGGCAAACATCCAGAGCCCACTGAAAGGGGCACCAAATACAATGAAACACAGGTTGCACACAGGTGAAGTAAGCATATCAGAAGGTTAGACAAAATTCAGTGTCTAGAGCATCTACAGGCACCATTCCAAAAAATGGTAGCATCCGCTCACGATACAGCTGCAGCGATGCCTGTCCGGGTAGAACCACAGACGTCGCAGCCATTGCAGAATAGAAGGAGCAACACGACGATGCCACAATCCAAGAAGAGCAGCAGCAGGAACCCACCAAATATGCTGGAAAAACTGGAATGTATGAAAACTAGAATTACTCTTAAAACAGTTTGAAAAGAAGTCACGAGGCTGAAGCCCACAAGTTAAAAAAGTGTGCAAGGCCCGTGGTATCAGACGCATTAAATATTTGAGGTATCAATTCCCTGAAATGCAGGGGGAGATTCGTGTTCAGTAATGATTATATTTTACTAGACATTCTAGCCACCTGCAATTCAAAGGTCTCACAAGCTGAAGTGAGAGCCATTTTTTGTGGAAACAATAGAGCTTTGAGTCTGCTTAGCTTACTGAAATCTGTTTTCAGGTTTGGAATGGAAGGCCACAACTCAAGTTTTTCTAAATGTAGCATGGTAGAAGTCGCATCTTTCATAGCCATTAACTGGTGTTTACGTCTTAAATTGAAGGGCAAGAACAATGCGCTATAATTTAGGTATCGCCAAGGTACGTGCCCATTTTTTTGTGTCCACAGAGTTCTACTAAATTGCATAACTGATCTAAGTTGATGTTGACCATGATACAAGGTAGACACTTCATTTTGTACAATACCAATGACAGAAGACACAATGTTATCTAGAGTATAAATACGAGATAATAATGTATTAATGCTGTTGTCGGCAACAGCAAGCACTTTGTCTAAATTGTCTTGATCAATTTGACGTAAACGCACAGCAGCTTCCATTGCAACAATTTCCAAAATTCATTTTATGCAGCATAAACTAATCATTTGGCACGAGGGGCTTTGGGACTTAAAAGGAAATCAGAAAGGTTTATGTCATCCAATAGGAGAGAAAGATGCTGTTTCACGGCAGACAATGTGGAATGTTCTAACCATTGTTGACACAATTTACCTACAGAATAAGTGGTAACACTGTTAGAAAGTGGGTAACGAGGATCAGGTCTATGCAACGTAAATCCTGAAGTTGTGTTCACAAAACGAGAATGACAAACATTCGTGTTAAGAGGCCATAATGACCATCCAGATGGGGATATAGCAGTGTAGTTAACCCCTTCGATGCTCGTGACGAGCTCAGCTCGTCATGCTGCGCGGTCGCGCTGTGCGCATGACGAGCTGAGCTCGTCACGACCACACCCGCGATCGGAATGTCCAGCACACGAGCGGAATTCCGATCGCGGTCAAGGGGTTAAATGTACCATTTTGTATCATACTATTTATTTGGTCTGCTGTATATTTGGTATAGGATTGCCAATTGTCAAAAAGGGCCAAGGAAGGAATAGTTGGAGTATTCAATTCTTTAATCTTAGCCAACTCCAGACAAGTAGTCTGTTGCACCATGTCATTAAGAAACATAATTTGAGGAGGTATCAAACATGCACGGAATAAAGATTCAACACATTGGACATGCCAGGGCCTAGTACTCCATACTGATTTCAAATCGATGTTGTCTTTCCAATAATCATATCCTTTTAATGCTAAGTTGACAATAAAACAAGATGCATAAATTAACTTGGTCCGAGTGAGCATGTATTTTTTGGAACGATTGGAAGTTATTTTAAAATAATATGATCCCGGATACAAAAGATAATAACCAGTGCAATAGGTGTGCTTCATTTTTTCTGTGTTGAAACTACCCTGAGATGGGGTCAGGCAATGTTCCCATTGAGCATAGTTAAAGTGGAGATGCTCTCTATTTGAACTATGCAGAAAGTGATGACCATAATATTGATAACAGAATAAATTGGCATAGTTAGCAGAATTCAAATATAAATCTTCAGCATCAAAAACAGTTGTAAATTTGGCATTCAGAAAACATGGCATTAACAACCTTTACATCCCAATCACCTGATTGTACCCCAGGTATTATCACATCACCCATAGAAACATGGAATACATATGGAATCTGTAAGGTTTCAGTAGGACCAAATACATCGAATGGTACTTTATCCCATACAATTCCATCAGTGACGGGGACCGCTGAAATGTTCACAAGGGACTGGTCTCTTTTCATTTGATGCGAGAACGAATGTGGAGCCAACACTCGATTGATATGTTCTGCCTCGGAACGTTCCAGGAGGTTGTCACAAATCCAATCCACATGAACAGAAATACCTTGGAAAACACGATCCAGACATAAGTCCATGACGGAACCAGATAAGTGCATTTTAACCAAGATATAAACACAGAAATCCTTGATGATGATGTAGATAAAACTGAAGACTGAGAATAATTGTTCGATGAAAAATTGTCTTGATGGATATAGTAACCAGAAGAAGTCAGCTGAAATAACGGAGGCTGGGAATCTGGATTTGAATTTGGGGCTTATATTCCCTTAGAGGACTCAAGGGGTGGATCAGAATAAATGATTTCCATTGTGGAGGGTGTAGAAGGTAAAACAGATAACTGGGCAACCGAAGGCTCGACATCCCCTCGCCGGCAACTGGGGAGAATCAGAAAAATGGAGCTCACAGGCTGCAAAGGAATATTCCATCCTGGGACACCCCGAGGCATACTTTTCAGTATCGGCCATATAGTGTAACTTTGCATGGTCAATCGAAATGAACCGATTTTCTTTGCAACCAGATAGAGGAGGTAAAATCAGAGTTTGGGTACCCCGGAGACCAAGAACTGGCACAAGAGCATGGTAGGACGGACCAAATTCTTTCTTGAACGCCACATTTTCATGAACCAGATCGCCCATTTTAGGGAGCCAGCCTGATACAGCAATCAGAACTGATGCTTCTTCAGGCGTAGTCAATGGCAAATTAGATTTTGCCAGTGTATCACAACACTTTTGTAGATCCTGTAAGACAGCACAGTGGTTATCTACGTCAAATGTTGATGCAGCTGCCACAACATCTAGACTGTCAAGGTCTGGAACAAACACCTTGATACCAAAGAGCATTTTGTTCGGGGTCCGCCCACATAGAGATCTTCTTAGGAGATTATTAAGAGCACGTTGAACCCCAAAGAGGTGAGTTAACCAGCTACAGCCCATACCTAGTAGCCTTGCTGTTAAAGATTGCTTTAAGTCACGGTTCATCCGATCCACAACAGAATTGCCCTCAGGCCGATATGGAGATGAGAAATGCACCTGCACTCCCAAAGACTTCATTGAATCATGGTAAGCCACAGGTATAAGTCCTGACAAAGACATGCAAATCCTTTACAACAGTGCGAGTGTCAGCAGAGTGCTGCAGCCAAACCCAGAGGAACCTAGTGCAAGAATCCACTGCAATAAAAATATATTCAAAAGCAGTGTCCGATGACAAAGAACCACAATGATCAAGGTAAACACATACTAAAGGATGATTAGAAATAAAGAAATGTTTGAGGTGGACACAACTCTTAATTTGTTGACAAACAACACAACAAAGGCCATATTTATGAGTCTGCTGATATAAACCATGCCACCAATTGCATTGTTGTAAAATAGAAACAGTAGCCGCAACAACAGGATGTGCAGAAGCCATGCCTTCATGAGCGGGTACATTGAAAGAATGTCTGCGGTCAAGATGGGGGATCACACGATCACCAACCGAAGGAATAGAAATAAAAAGAACTTTGTCTGTGGTCAACTGATAAGTATAGCATGAAAGGAATCCTTGAGGAGAAGGAGTGCCATCCTTAGTTGGGGCAACAGCCGCCAAAATGCCATTATCAATTTTAGTCAAAGAACGAGTAACAGCAGCTATTCTAACTATGGCTACTGCAGATTTGGCTGCTTCATCGGCCAATAAATTAACAACAGCATGCACTCCCGCGCGTTGATGTCCCAAAGTATGGACAACATGTGTAAGGGGCAATCATGCCTTAAGGGCTATGCTTTATTGTGCTACCTTTAGAATCACGAAAATTGTTTTGTTCCCAAAAAGACATATTGTCATTAAAAGACAGTACGCAGTAAAAAGAATCACACACAACAAAGGTGGGTAATCCAGGATCAGCATTTTCAAGAGTAAGGAGGAGTGCATGTAACTTGGCCAACTGGGCGGTGCAGTCTCCAAGAGACTGTGTGTGAACCAAGAAGGATGCAAAAACTCAATTTCTCATTGAATCTACGACAATTGTGCAAGCAGCTGAATAGGCCTGTTTGGAACCAATGGGTGGTTGAGTCAAACCATCAGTGTAAATGAGACAGCTGTACTCATCC
Organism: Calotriton arnoldi; assembly: GCA_963921515.1. Taxonomy (NCBI): domain Eukaryota; kingdom Metazoa; phylum Chordata; class Amphibia; order Caudata; family Salamandridae; genus Calotriton; species Calotriton arnoldi. Next base: position 380,504 of record CAWUFW010006131.1, on the reverse strand, counting down.
AGAGGAAGCACAGACGAAGGCAGAGGGTGAACATGCTCATACTGAAGAAATTTCTGTGTTTGCAAAGAAGGATTAAAAACAAAACTGACATCACAGACATAGCCAATTGAATCCAATGAGGATAAAGGGCTTTAGAATAAAGCACACTGGCTTTCGTGACTGCTTCCAGAGCGGACACAGGAGAAAAAACAAAAGTGCATTTTCCTTGTGCCAGAGGGCGTTCTTTCAGGACAGCCATCTGCACAGTGGTGAGAATTATTTCAGTAGAGGAAAAACGCAACTCCTCAGGAGTATATAGATGTGATTTGTAAACAATTGGGACTGTGTCACCCTCATTAAAAGTCACATAAGTGAAACCGATCGCCCTGGGAAGAATCCAGATGACCAAATTTGTAGTATTCAACCAAGTTTGAAAGTACTGCGTCGCAAGTAAGTCAGATTGCAAAGCACACAGCACAGTGGTATGTTCCAGAACCCAAGTGGAAGTGGAAAAGGAGGGGTGTATCAAAGCATATAGGGGTTTGATACGCTGGGCATAATCAGGAATGCAATTTCTTGAGGGTAGATGGAGGTTGCAATTTAGCACACTTTTCCAAAAAATGGGGGGCAAAACCCCTACCCTCATTATTCAATTCACTGCACTGCATATGTACGGGTATGAATATTCAAATGTCTATAATCTAAAACAACCCGATATGAACCGTCAGGTTTCAAAACTGAAAAAAGAGGGTTATTTGTCACAGAGATGCAGGGTTCACTCACACCCTGATACTCCAATTGAGTCAGAATCTCTTTAACGGACGCCTTCGCGTCACGTTTAATTGGATATTAAGGTTGTGGATGAGGAATCGAGCGAAAAGACACAACATGTGAAGGAGAATCCTTATCCCAACCAGCCTGGGTGTTATATAAGGCAGGAGCTAAGGCAAGAGCCCACTCCGAAGCATAGGCATTTTTAGTCTCATCAGGGACATATTACGAAAAGGAAGGAGCTATCACATCCTCACCACGAGGACAAGCAACAACAAAGGGGGGAGGCAAATCGACCTCCGCTAGTAAAATGTCATATGAAGACGTCAAGTTGCCTCAAAATATAGCATTTATGGTGCACTTAATGTCACCTTCAATTTGAATGTTTATTTGATAAAGTCTATCGGGAGTGCTAAGCGGGTGTCTGCAGTTTCAACATTGACAAAGATATCAGTTGTTTTCGCCTCCAGAAACGGGTGGAGTGTCTGGCGCACCACAGTAACTTCTGCCGTGCTGTCGAGGAGAGTTGCCGCCCAACTCCTGTCCAGGCGGAGGGTTCTCACCAACTGGGGCATATTTCTCTGTCAAAGCCTCAACCTTTTTCTTCTGGAATGGGACTCTATACAGAGGTGGTTCCTCTCTCTTGACTTTCACGTCAAAAGAGCGATGCGGGTCCCGCTGGGATTGCGTGGACTCGCCTTGTCTGCGATATGTCGTCCTCCCCTGTCATACTGTTGATCAGATAATTCCTGAAAGGAACGAGGAGAACAAGGATCAGGAACCTGGAACCTCTCAGGAGTTTTAATTTTAGAGCAATCACGTAACTCACATCTACGTTCAGAAGCGTCAGTTGGTGGCAAACCACAACGAGAACTAGGCTTCTGTTGCTGCTTATTTTTGTCCCATGTCTTTTTAGGGAAAAACGGATGTCCCTCCTTTACAGGAGGGGGCTTGCCCTGAGCCAATAGAAAAGGTCTAACACCCAAATTATTGCGTCTCAAGGACGTATAAATGTCAGCAACAATAATCAGTAACTCATGTTCCCGAGCCAGGTCAGGCACTGCTGAAAGGCGTTGACTAACCATCAAAGCCCCTGCTTCACCTTTAAAATTGGATAAAAATAATACCGGAAACAATAGGAAAAATGCCCAACAATTTCATCACCAGATCCAGGGCAGGACCTGTCCCTTGTTCATCCTGTACCTCAGAAGAACGCTCATGGAGGGGGTGCCATAGCAAAGTGTATACACTGAGGCAAACACCATCCCCCAGGTACTGCAGTCGGCCAAAGGAGGAATTACACCACTAGGCAAGCACATAGTAAGGATCCTATGCTTCTCAACAGGACCAGTAAGGGGAAAAACAGCATCAAGCTGTTCAATTTTCTGAGTAATCCAAAACGGCAAGTCCTCACGATTTTGAGGATGTTTGCCCATCACCAAATTAATCGTAATGGGGCTAATCACAAGACCTCCACTGTGTGCAGCCTGTACAGGAGGCGCAGCCCCAAGTGGAGCTACAAGAAAAGCACGGGCAACAAATTGGCTCAGGCGTTTATAAAGAAGAGCAACCTAACCATATAACAAATGAACCTCCGCTAAATTCGCATCAAGATAATTAGGTTGAGGAGTAAAACCGGCCAATACAGGCCAATTGGCCCCATCAATACTCAAGGGGCCCATAAGAACAAAGGAAAGAGGATGGGGTAGGGCGTCATTAAACAAAATCTTATGCTCCCAGGACGTAAGATGAACTTCAACAACCACATATGGACGATAAGCTGCCGGAACAGCGGCAGGAGTATAAGCATAGAAAGACTTATCGTTCGATCCACAGCAGGAAACGTAACTAAGGAGTAAAACACTTTGAAACAGTACGCATGATCCGCCTCAACTACAAAGACAACTGGAGACCCTGCATTGGTGACTCCATGCTGCAACACATGCGATTGAGGGTAACACTGCAATGATTCGGAATCGGAATCGACTGTGCCATCACTGAATGATTATGGAAACAAACGGTAGCACAAAACGGGTTGAAAACATTTTAAACTTCAAGCTTGAAAACATACAGTAACAGGGGAAGCCTAAAAACTGAGGAGGCAAAGCCCTCCTACCACGGACATCTCCAGAAAATGGTGCAAGGGTATTGTGGACAAGCACAAGCGCTACTCAGGGGTCCCATGAATAAGTACCAGACCAAATGTTGGCAGCGCCATGTTGCTTGGATTCTGCGGAGTCACAGAACTATGCTTGGGATTATGGGACCTTAGAAGGCAGGGACTGAGTTTCCTACCACCTGAGTACCCATGAGTCCAGAACCGACTAGCTATAGTGTCTCACTTGCACTCCTATTCACTCACAGAGGAACAAGTGATTAGACACCCCAGAACACAACACTCCCGACCCTCCCAGGAATCGCGGTTGCAGGACACACCCTTTCACTCACACACTCATACTAGTCCACAATAAGTTCTGACAGAGACACGAGGAAAGCTTAAAATTTTTGTTTTAACTATTGTGCACTAATATGCAGTATACGTGCCACAACAAGTAGGAAAATGCCTAACACAAATATGGTTAACATAGCAAGTAGTCCGTGAATCATAAATGGAGCTGTCATTATATACGACAGTGTAGCCTAACCTCCCTCCCCTTCAACAGAAGCAAAATGAATACATATCTAAAGATTTCTAGGTGTTAGCAGCAGACCCTATACCTCGATATACACAGATGAAAGCTCCACATCCCAGACGCTGTCACAATCCCTTCCCTGGAAAGGACCCTCTCCAAGTGCGTGTTACCTATCTGTGTATACCTATATGCAAGAAAGTGCGTGTTCCCAAACAGGCCTCGGTTAACCTCTTAGCAATCCGGCTGTGTGGGACTTACTGGAGGTAACAGGAGGGGTAGTTGGCCCCCAAGGACCCTCAAGAGCTAAGGGGACTTCATTCCCCAACTAGTAGTGTGCCAGGAGGCAGATTTGCAGAGTGGTGGAGAAAGGGGGTATGGCCTCTGGCGACCTCTCAGCAATCTACCTGCGAGGGTCTTACTGGAGGTAACAGGAAGGCTAGTTGGCCCCAAGGACCCTCAAGAGCCAAGGGGACTTCATCCCCCAACTAGTAGTGTGCCAGGAGGAGCGTTTGCAGAGTGGTGGAGAAAGTGGGCATGGCCTCCAACAACCTCTCAGCAATCCTCCTGTGTGGGACTTTCTGGAGGTAACAGGAGGGGTAGTTGGCCCCCAAGAACATCCTTGGGGGCCAACTTTTCCTCAGGTTTTGTTTAGACTTTATATTAATGGATGCCCGCTGGCTGCCTGTAATTCTCAATGGAGGATATGGCTGAGTTGGTGCCACTGTTCACGGGAGGCTCAGACGTTGTTGAAACGGGAGGCCTGCCTGTTGTGTGTTTCGAAGCACCTTGGAAGCAGCCAAGGCCTGCTGTGGTATTCACCCTGACACAATGGGAGTGTGATGACATTGGATACATCAAATTACAGGTACCCTCACGATGAATGAAAAAGAGTGCGTTAATTTGACAGCGAGTAAATATCTGTCACTTAGTCATACACGGAATTTAATCCTTTTGAGGCTGCAATAGTATGTTGTTTCTCACAAATTTTATCAAAAGCATTTCAAGAACTTGGTATTATTGGAAGGGCACAATAATGCCTATGGACAGTTGCAAGGCATTATGGACCTTGGAGTTTTGTTATTCAGGGGCATTGTGATCGGTGATGAACCCACTAAAATATTTTTATTATGTACGCATTAACAACACATGGATTTAGAGTACGGGTTTTGAAAAGTGAAAATGGATCTCCCAGCAATTAAGAACTGTGAAACTGTATTTCAATTAACAGCATATGAACAACACATTTGCACTTTGAGTCCTTCCTCACTGTTTAACCATCTCAGTATATTTAAACTCACCAGCAACTAAGCCTCGTGATTTGCATATTATTAAGACCCGGCTGAGTCAAAACGCGTAATGCCTTACCTGTGGGATACCTGCTGAAATTAAGAACTCACTTTCACCCACTCCCGACTGGAGGGTTTGTTTCTCACGCGGTGACAAACATGTGAGGTTTCGTTCGCAATATATATATATATATATATATATATATATGTGTGTGTGTGTGTTTCTGTATATATATATATATAAATAATATATATAAAGTATATATAAAATGAATATATATATATATATATATATATATATTATCTACTGGCGGTCGCCAGTAGATAGTTATAGTTAGGACCTATTTTCCATAGGAAATCCGCAACATTCTATTTGAAATAACGTTGGCGCCGGTTGACGAATCTTCGCGAAAGTTTCCAACTTGTTGGGGCGCTCCGGTCCGCTCCTATCCTGAAAGTCTCGGGGTGATTCGTCAAGCGGGGGCCGAGAAAAAGGGGGTCCCAAAACGTGTTTTCCCCATTCATTTTTCCATAGGAACCTTTAGTCGCAGCTACAGCCCGAACTGCTGAACGGAATTACACCAAATTTGGCAAAGAGGTAGCCCTTGGTTCAGTGTCGTGCCTTTTGCTTAAATGGTGTAAATCCGTTCAGTAGTTCCTGATAAAATCAAAAGTAAAATCACATATATATCTGGGCGGAGCCTAACCACAGATGTCATCGTGAGATCTGATTGGCTGTCAGCACTTCATCCTGGAATTGCTGGCAGCCATCTTGGGACCAATATAAATGATAGTACCCCATTGAAATGCATTGTAGTGAATCAAAGATTTTGAGGGTTACCAAAAGGAGAACTATAAAGGGTGATAACAGACTTTAGTTACATTAGAATTCATTTGTTGATGGTACCATACTACTTTCAGGAATTGTGGTGTGTTCTAAGGTGATTTTACCCTGTGAAAAACCTTCTGCTGGGATATCATGAATCATGTTTGAGAGAAAACTATTTTCACATGCTTGTCCCATACAGTTTTGGAAGGTGCTCCAGAAGCTAAAATGAGAGCATATTTTCTGTAAATTCACATTATCTTTCTCAGTCATGTGAGAATGAAGTCTGACATTCTCAGTAAAACATGTACATCAAACAAGGGCAGAGACTGTCAGTTGATTCCTTTGTGTTCTACTGCAGCTTCCCAGAGTGTTCTAAAGAACAACTAGAGTGCTAACAGCCTTACTTATGACAAAAGTATGGCACACCTGAAGCCATCTTGATTGGAATAAACTGGTAACACTTAAAACATTTAATTTAAAAAGGAACAAAATGATGGGGTTTGTAGGAGAGTAGGATCTGCTTCACATGGGTACCCCCACTTTTTGCTGATGCTTCACTGGTTTTCGACATTAGTCTGGCTGGGGCCCTGCTATTCAGAACCCCAGCCTAGCTGTTTCCTCTTTAAAAGGGTCTCCATGTGCCTTAGGCACATCACCGATTGGGATCTGGAGTGCCCTTGTAAGTCCCTAGTATATGGTATACTATGTACCAAGGGCATAGGTACCTCAGAGGCCTGCCAGGGGCTGCAGCATGTATTATGCCACCCCTGGAAGGCCATCCAAACTGACACCACAGGTCTGCTACTGCAGCCTGGGTAAGGTGGTGCATGCACCCCTTGCTGTGGTATAGGTTACCTATATCACTAAATGCATACACACATATAAACCTATAAGTCACTCCTAAGGCAGGCCTTATCAATCCTAAAGGCAGAGTGCATGGTTCCTATGTGAGAGGGTGCCCCTGCATGAGCAGGGCCCCTCTGCAGCGTTCGGAGACCATCTCTGATGCTGTTTGTAGTGCAGCCTGACCATATACTCTTAAACGCATTATATCCTCGCGGTAAAATGCTAACTATGGAATGGCTGCACCTAAACATGTCGTGTTTGGTGTCAAACATCTTGGAATACTACCCCCCGCCAATCCTGGTGGCGGGGGTAGCATTCCACCCTTCTAGAGGGAAAGGCATGTTAACTCTGACGAGTCCGGTAACTTCTTTCCAGAGCCCTGGCATCACAAAATGGATGCTGCTGCCACAGACACGAGTCTGGCCTCCTGCTGCTGGACGAAACTCCGGCAGGGGAGGCCTGGACAATAGGTTTCCTGTCCCAGGGAGGTGTGACCACCTCCCCAGACAGGACAATGTGTATTGGGGCTGGGCGGGAGCACTTTCTGGTGCTTTGAAGTCCTGCACTGGGGGCACATTTGGTGTCCCTGTGCATACCCCAGTTCAAACCGGATCAGGGGCTTGCAGCCCCTGCTTTGGCGCGAACTGGACAAAGGGAAAGGGGTGTAGCCACCCCTCGGCCCTGACCCGCCCATAGGTGGGGCCACAGAGTAGTCCATCCCCTATTTTTAGAATAAAGGTAGGAACCCAGTCCTTAGGACTTTAGATTATACCTGGACGAAACTCTGACACTGAATCCTGGACCTTCGACGCTCTACGACAAGATTAGAGGACTGAAGAATCTCCCTTGGGGTCAAGGAGTGACTCCCCTGCTTGGGAGGCACCAAAGAAGCATCTGTCCGGTTCGCATCACTGAAGCTCCCGTCGGACGCCGAGGTCATCGCATCACCAGAGGTGGATTCTCAGACTTCCCGAGGCTACCCTGAGTCCCCAGCAAAGCTGAGGCCCGTGGCTATCGTGGGTGACTTGAGACCGTGACCCCTGGACACCGAGCACACTTGCAAGTGCACCATCTTCTGGGTCTCCCAAGAAGTCGTGCTTTGGGCTCCGAGTAGCCCTAGCCTCCAGCACCACCTGCACCGAAGATCACTGGCCCCCACTCCACGAGTGTCCTGTAAGCTAGCTCCACGTGCGGCGTCACGAGGCTCCTTCGCGGTCGCTAGCCCGTTGGCTAGTAGCCCTTGACGAAGGCCAATCTTTTCTTTACTTGGCATCCTGGTTGCTCCAGGCCTGCCCTCACTTACCCTCGCTGGGTGAGTTCCCCAGACCTTGCTGGTCTGCATCATCGACGATCTACATCTTACTCGAGACTTGCCGTTGCCAAGGCTTGTTGGGTCCAATCCGGTCGCCGATACCTCAGCACTCGACAGACATCGAGCACCAGCCCGAATCCTGCTCCTGGTCACCGACAACGCCTCCCGGACCTCGTGGCTGAAGAGTCAAGACGACCGTCACCGCATCTGAAGCACTCGACATCGGTGGGCATCTGTCCATCGCCTTCCTGGTCACTGGCTAGTGACCCAGACTCTGTCCCCTCTGCTTTCAGGTTCTTCAGAACTCCGATCCACTCTTGGATCCACCCGGACACTTTTCTCCTGGTCGCCAGCAGCACTTTGCAGCAGATCGCCATACGAAACGACGACGAAACCCGACCCCGAAAGGCACCTATGCACCCGGCTTCCCTGGGTGAGGTAACACAAGTACTCCAGTGCTCCTGTGGGTAGAGACTCTTCAAAGTCCTAGATCTCAAAGGGTTTTGTCCTAGTCCTATTTTAAGTGTCCCTTTCCTCTATTTTCCTGATCCCGACTTTCTCCATAGAAGTTAACGGCGTATCGCGGTTGTGTATTTACACTGCACGCGTCTCCCGTGGGTCCCCTGTGTCACTACCTTGGGTGGTTCCTTGTGGTCCAAGCACTTCTAGAGGCTCTAGGCCTAGTGTCTAGTTCAGTCGTGGTTCGCATACCACTTTATTGGTATATGGTTTGGTACGCCCCTAGGGCCCAAACGTGTATTTGTGCTATTATTGTGATTTAAGATCTTATAACCTATGTACTTCGAACTCTAGCCTCATAAAGAGACTAGAGGGGTGTGTTTAGTAATAAATACATATATTTTGAATATATACCTGGTGTGGTGCTCTTTCATTTGGTCACTCAAGAGATTATAGACTGGTAAAACAAGCTGCTTTACATTCCTTCAAGACTTAGCCTGAAGGCTGCTCTCCATAGCTACCACTAGGATAGCTTTCAATAAGGTTGTCTTTAACCTACCTACCATAAGAGTCGATTGGGACTGGTGCAAGGTGCCCACTATAATTAGTGGACAGCATATGCCAGGCCAACTTCTCACAGGGTTCATTTTGTCATAGAAAATATGGTTAGTGCTGTAGAAAGAAAAATTAGGACATGTTTCAAGTGTGATCTCAAATATCTTCCTGTTATATTTCAACAGGAGCAGCCTGCCAGTTGATGCCTTTGTGTTCTACTGCAGCTTCCCAGAGTGTTCTAAAGAACAACTAGAGCGCTAACAGCCTTACTTATGACAAAAGTATGGCACACCTGAAGCCATCTTGATTGGAATAAACCGGTAACACTTAAAACATTTAATTTAAAAAGGAACAAAATGAGGGGGTTCTTTTTGAAATAGAAATTATGGTTAGTGCTGCAGAAAGAAAAATTAGGGCATGTTTTAAGTGAGATCTCAAATCCTCTTCTATTTCATTAGAAAATTCTGACATGCAGACTGAAACAATCACTTTCAATACCAGCAGCAGACTTCCAGTTAACTCCCTGGTGAGCAGTAGCTTTACTACAGTGATCTAATGAGCAACTAGAGTGCTAACATTCTGAATTTATGGCAAATGTGAGACACATCTGAATGCCTTCTTGATGGAATCAAAGTAAAAACTGAAAGCATTTCCTACTGAGGAGACTGCAGTAAATGAGGAAATTAGGAAACTTCATAACAAAGAAGTCTTCCAAGATGGCCACCAGTGAAAAAAGAGCCCAAATGTAGCACAAATATTACCCAGATGTAGCCCACATATAGCCCAATGACAAAAGTGTGCAAAACACTTTTTATTTTTAGTTTTTTGCATTTTTATGTAGTGCAGACTGGTCAGGTATTGGAGCGTTGCATCTTAAAACAAGACCCCCTACACTACAAAAACACCACTGCACTACCCTAAACCCTAAAACACTACCCCCAGCACGACCCCCTACACTACACAAGCACCACTGCACTATCCTAAACCCTAAAACACTACCCCCAGCATAACCCCCTACACAACACAAACACCACTGCACTACCCTAAACCCTAAAACACTACCCCCAGCACGACCCCCTACACTACCAAAACACCACTGTACTAACCTAAATCCTAAAACACTACCCCCAGCACGACCCCCTACACTACCCAAACACCACTGCACTACCCTAAAACATGACTCCCTACACTACACAAACACCACTGCACTACCCTAAACCCTAAAACACTACCCCCAGCACGACCCCCTACACTACACAAATACCACTGCACTACCCTAAACCCTAAAACACTACCCCCAGCACGACCCCCTACACTACACAAACACCACTGCACTACCCTAAACCCTAAAACACTACCCCCAGCATGACCCCCTACACTACCCAAACACCACTGCACTAACCTAAATCCTAAAACACTACCCCCAGCACGACCCCTACACTACCCAAACACCAATGCATTACCCTAAAACATGACCCCGTACACAACACAAACACCACTGCACTACCCTAAACCCTAAAACACTACCCCCAGCATGACCCCCACACTACACAAGCACCACTGCACTACCCTAAACCCTAAAATACTACCCCCAGCACGACCCCCTACACTGCACGAACACCACTGCACTTCCCTAAACCCTGAAACACCAGCCCCTGCACGACCACCTACACTGACCGAACACTACTGCACTGCCCTAAACCCTGAAACACCACCCCTAGCACGACCCCCTACACTGCCCGAACACCACTGCACTGCCCTAAACCCTGAAACACCACCCCCTTCACGACCCCCTACACTGCCCGAACACCACTGCACTGCCCTAAACCCTGAAACACCACCCCCAGCACGACCCCCTACACTGCCCGAACACCACTGCACTGCCCTATACCCTGAAACACTACCCCCAGCAAGACCCCCTACACTGCCCGAACACCACTGCACTGCCCTAAACCCTGAAACATCACCCCCAGCAAGACCCCCTAGACTACCCAAACACCGCTGCACTGCCCTAAACCCTGAAACACCACCCCCTGCACGACCCCCTACACACCCCGAACACCACTGCACTGCCCTAAACCCTGAATCACCACCCCTCAGCACGACCCCCTACACTGCCCGAACACCACTGCACTGCCCTAAACCCTGAAAAACCACCCCCAGCACGACCCCCTACACTGCCCGAACACCACTGCACTGCCCTAAACCCTGAAACACCACCCCCAGCACGACCCCCTACACTGCCCGAACACCACTGCACTGCCCTAAACCCTGAAACATCACCCCCAGCAAGACCCCCTACACTGCCTGAACACCACTGCCCAGAACCCTGAAACACCACCCCCAGCAAGACCCCCTACACTGCCCAAACACCACTGCACTGCCCTAAACCCTGAAACACCACCTCCAGCACAACCCCCTACACTGCCTGAACACCATTGCTCTGCCCTAAACCCTGAAACACTAGCCCCAGCACGACCCCCTACACTGCCCAAACACCACTGCACTGCCCTAAACCCTGAAACACCACCCCCAGCACGACCCCCTACACTGCCCGAACACCACTGCACTGCCCTAAACCCTAAAACACCAGCCCCAGCAAGACCCCCTACACTGCCCGAACACCACTGCACTGCCCTAGACTCTGAAACACCAGCCCCAGCAAGACCCCCTACACTGCCCGAACACCACTGCACTGCCCTAAACCCTGAAACACCAGCCCCAGCATGACCCCCTACACTGCCCGAACACCACTGCACTGCCCTAAACCCTGAAACACCAGCCCTAGCACGACCCCCTACACTGCCCGAACACTACTGCACTGCCCTAAACCCTGAAACACCCCCCCCTTCACGACCCCCTACACTGCCCGAACACCACTGCACTGCCCTAAACCCTGAAACACCACCCCCAGCACAACCCCCTACACTGCCCGAACACCACTGCACTGCCCTATACCCTGAAACACTACCCCCAGCAAGACCCCCTACACTGCCCGAACACCACTGCACTGCCCTAAACCCTGAAACATCACCCCCAGCAAGACCCCCTACACTGCCCGAACACCACTGCCCTAAACCCTGAAACACCACCCCCAGCATGACCCCCTACACTGCCCGAACACCACTGCACTGCCCTAAACCCTGAAACACCAGCCCCAGCACGACCCCCTATACTGCCCGAACACCACTGCACTGCCCTAAACCCTGAAACACCAGCCCCAGCACGACCGCCTACACTGCCCGAAAACCACTGCACTGCCCTAAACCCTGAAACACCAGCCCCAGCACGACCCCCTACACTGCTCGAACACCACTGTACTGCCCTAAACCGTGAAACACCAGCCTCAGCACGACCCCCTACACTGCCTGAACACCACTGCACTGCCCTAAACCCTGAAACACCACCCCCAGCACGACCCCCTACACTGCCCGAACAACCCTGCACTGCCCTAAACCCTGAAACACCACCCCCAGCACAACCCCCTACACTGCCCGAACAACACTGCACTGCCCTAAACCCTGAAACACCACCTCCTGCACGACCCCCTACACAGCCCGAACACTACTGCACTGCCCTAAACCCTGAAACACCATCCCCAGCACGACCCCCTACACTGCACGAACACCACTGCACTGCCCTAAACCCTGAAACACTACCCCCAGCAAAAACCCCTACACTGCCCGAACACCACTGCACTGCCCTAAACCCTGAATCATCACCCCCAGCAAGACCCCCTACACTGCCCAAACACCACTGCCCTAAACCCTGAAACACCACCCCCAGCAAGACCCCCTACACTGGCCGAACACCACTGCACTGCCCTAAACCCTGAAACACCAGCCCCAGCACGACCCCCTACACTGCCTGAACACCACTGCACTGCCCTAAACCCTGAAACACCACCCCCTGCACGACCCCCTACACTGCCCGAACACCACAGCACAGCCCTAAACCCAGAAACACCACCCCCAGCACGACACCCTACACTGCCCGAACACCACTGCACTGCCCTAAACCCTGAAACACCACCCCCAGCACGACCACCTACACTGCACGAACACCACTGCACTGCCCTAAACCCTGAAACACTACCCCCAGCAAGACCCTCTACACTGCCCGAACACCACGGCACTGCCCTAAACCCTGAAACATCACCCCCAGCAAGACCCCCTACACTGCCCGAACACCACTGCCCTAAACCCTGAAACGCCACCCCCAGCAAGACCCCCTACACTGCCCGAACACCACTGCACTGCCCTAAACCCTGAAACACCACCCCCAGCATGACCCCCTACACTGCCCGAACACCACTGCTCTGCCCAAAACCCTGAAACACCAGCCCCAGCACGACCCCCTACACTGGCCGAACACCACTGCACTGCCCTAAACCCTGAAACACCAGCCCCAGCACGACCCCCTACACTGCCCGAACACCACTGCACTGCCCTAAACCCTGAAACACCACCCCCAGCACAACCCCCTACACTGCCCGAAGACCACTGCACTGCCCTAAACCCTGAAACACCAGCCCCAGCACAACCCCATACACTGCCCGAACACAACTGCCCTAAACCCTGAAACACCAGCCCCAGCACGACCGCCTAAACTGCCCGAAAACCACTGCACTGTCCTAAACCCTGAAACACCAGCCCCAGCACGACCCCCTACACTGCCCGAACAACACTGCACCGCCCTAAACCCTAAAACACCAGCCCCAGCACGACCCCCTACACTGCCCGAACACCACTGCACTGCCCTAAACCCTGAAACACCAGCCCCAGCAAGACCCCCTACACTGCCCGAACACCACTGCACTGCCCTAAACCCTGAAACACCACCCCCAGCAAGACCCCCTACACTGCCCGAACATCACTGCACTAAACCCTGAAACACCACCCCCAGCAAGACCACCTACACTGGCCGAACACCACTGCACTGCCCTAAACCCTGAAACACCACCCCCTGCACAACTCCCTACACTGCCCAAACACCACTGCACTGCCCTAAACCCTGAAACACCACCCCCTGCACGACCCCCAACACTGCCCGAACACCACTGCACTGCCCTAAACCCTGAAACACCACCCCTCAGCACGACACCCTACACTGCCCAAACACCACTGCACTGCCCTAAACCCTGAAACACCACCCCCTGCACGACCCCCTACACTGCCGGAACACCACTGCACTGCCCTAAACCCTGAAACACCACCCCCAGCACGACCCCCTACACTGCCCAAACACCACTGCACTAAACCCTGAAACACCACCCCCAGCAAGACCACCTACACTGGCCGAACACCACTGCACTGCCCTAAACCCTGAAACACCACCCCCTGCACGACCCCCTAGACTGCCCAAACACCGCTGCACTGCCCTAAACCCTGAAACACCACCCCCTGCACGACCCCCTACACACCCCGAACACCACTGCACTGCCCTAAACCCTGAATCACCACCCCTCAGCACGACCCCCTACACTGCCCGAACACCACTGCACTGCCTTAAACCCTGAAAAACCACCCCCAGCACGACCCCCTACACTGCCCGAACACCACTGCACTGCCCTAAACCCTGAAACACCACCCCCAGCACGACCCCCTACACTGCCCGAATACCACTGCACTGCCCTAAACCCTGAAACATCACCCACAGCAAGACCCCCTACACTGCCTGAACACCACTGCCCTAAACCCTGAAACACCACCCCCAGCAAGACCCCCAACACTGCCCAAACACCACTGCACTGCCCTAAACCCTGAAACACCACCTCCAGCACAACCCCCTACACTGCCTGAACACCATTGCTCTGCCCTAAACCCTGAAACACTAGCCCCAGCACGACCCCCTACACTGCCCAAACACCACTGCACTGCCCTAAACCCTGAAACACCACCCCCAGCACGACCCCCTACACTGCCCAAACACCACTGCACTGCCCTAAACCCTAAAACACCAGCCCCAGCAAGACCCCCTACACTGCCCGAACACCACTGCACTGCCCTAGACTCTGAAACACCTGCCCCAGCAAGACCCCCTACACAGCCCGAACACCACTGCACTGCCCTAAACCCTGAAACACCAGCCCCAGCATGACCCCCTACACTGCCCGAACACCACTGCACTGCCCTAAACCCTGAAACACCAGCCCTAGCACAACCCCCTACACTGCCCGAACACCACTGCACTGCCCTAAACCCTGAAACACCACCCCCTTCACGACCCCCTACACTGCCCGAACACCACTGCACTGCCCTAAACACTGAAGCACCACCCCCAGCACGACCCCCTACACTGCCTGAACACCACTGCACTGCCCTATACCCTGAAACACTACCCCCAGCAAGACCCCCTACACTGCCCGAACACCACTGCACTGCCCTAAACCCTGAAACATCACCCCCAGCAAGACCCCCTACACTGCCCGAACACCACTGCCCTAAACCCTGAAACACCACCCCCAGCATGACCCCCTACACTGCCCGAACACCACTGCACTGCCCTAAACCCTGAAACACCACCCCCAGCACGACCCCCTACACTGCCCGAACACCACTGCTCTGTCCAAAACACTGAAACACCAGCCCCAGCACGACCCCCTACACTGCCCGAACACCACTGCACTCCCCTAAACCTTGAAACACCAGCCCCAGCATGACCCCCTACACTGCCTGAACACCACTGCACTACGCGAAACCCTGAAACACCACCCCCAGCATGACCCCCTACACTGCCCAAGCACCACTGCACTGCCCTAAACCCTGAAACACCAGCCCCAGCACGACCCCCTATACTGCCCGAACACCACTGCACTGCCCTAAACCCTGAAACACCAGCCCCAGCACAACCGCCTACACTGCCCGAAAACCACTGCACTGCCCTAAACCCTGAAACACCAGCCCCAGCATGACCCCCTACACTGCTCGAACACCACTGCACTGCCCTAAACCGTGAAACACCAGCCTCAGCACGACCCCCTACACTGCCTGAACACCACTGCACTGCCCTAAACCCTGAAACACCACCCCCAGCACGACCCCCTACACTGCCCGAACAACACTGCACTGCCCAAAACCCTGAAACACCACCCCCAGCACGACCCCCTACACTGCCCGAACACCACTGCACTGCCCTAAACCCTGAAACACCACCTCCTGCACGACCCCCTACACAGCCCAAACACTACTGCACTGCCCTAAACCCTGAAACACCATCCCCAGCACGACCCCCTACACTGCACGAACACCACTGCACTGCCCTAAACCCTAAAACACTACCCCCAGCAAAAACCCCTACACTGCCCGAACACCACTGCACTGCCCTAAACCCTGAAACATCACCCCCAGCAAGACCCCCTACACTGCCCGAACACCACTGCCCTAAACCCTGAAACACCACCCCCAGCACGTCCCCCTACACTGGCCGAACACCACTGCACTGCCCTAAGCCCTGAAACACCAGCCCCCGCACGACCCCCTACACTGCCTGAACACCACTGCACTGCCCTAAACCCTGAAACACCACCCCCTGCACGACCCCCTACACTGCCCGAACACCACTGCACTGCCCTAAACCCTGAAACACCACCCCCAGCACGACTCCCTACACTGCCCAAACACCACTGCACTGCCCTAATCCCTGAAACACCACCCCTTGCACGACCCCCTACACTGCCCGAACACTACTGCACTGCCCTAAACCCTGAAACACCACCCCCAGCACGACCCCCTACACTGCACGAACACCACTGCACTGCCCTAAACCCTGAAACACTACCCCCAGCAAGACCCTCTAGACTGCCCGAACACCACGGCACTGCCCTAAACCCTGAAACATCACCCCCAGCAAGACCCCCTACACTGCCCGAACACCACTGCCCTAAACCCTGAAAAACCACCCCCAGCAAGACCCCCTACACTGCCCGAACACCACTGCACTGCCCTAAACCCTGAAACACCACCCCCAGCACGACCCCCTACACTGCCCGAACACCACTGCTCTGCCCAAAACCCTGAAACACCAGCCCCAGCATGACCCCCTACACTGCCCAAACACCATTGCACTGCCCTAAACCCTGAAACACCAGCCCCAGCACGACCCCCTACACTGCCCGAACACCACTGCACTGCCCTAAACCCTGAAACACCACCCCCAGCACGACCCCCTACACTGCCCGAACACCACTGCACTGCCCTAAACCCTGAAACACCAGCCCCAGCACAACCCCATATACTGCCCGAACACAACTGCCCTAAACCCTGAAACACCAGCCCCAGCACGACCGCCTACACTGCCCGAAAACCACTGCACTGTCCTAAACCCTGAAACACCAGCCCCAGCACGACCCCCTACACTGCCCGAACACCACTGCACTGCCCTAAACCCTGAAACACCAGCCCCAGCAAGACCCCCTACACTGCCCGAACACCACTGCACTGCCCTAAACCCTGAAACACCACCCCCAGCAAGACCCCCTACACTGCCCGAACACCACTGCACTAAACCCTGAAACACCACCCCCAGCAGGACCACCTACACTGGCCGAACACCACTGCACTGCCCTAAACCCTGAAACACCACCCCCTGCACGACCCCCTACACTGCCCAAACACCACTGCACTGCCCTAAACCCTGAAACACCACCCCCTGCACGACCCCCAACACTGCCCGAACACCACTGCATTGCCCTAAACCCTGAAACACCACCCCTCAGCACGACACCCTACACTGCCCAAACACAACTGCACTGCCCTAAACCCTGAAACACCACCCCCTGCACGACCCCCTACACTGCCGGAACACCACTGCACTGCCCTAAACCCTGAAACACCACCCCCAGCATGACCCCCTACACTGCCCAAACACCACTGCACTAAACCCTGAAACACCACCCCCAGCAAGACCACCTACACTGGCCGAACACCACTGCACTGCCCTAAACCCTGAAACACCACCCCCTGCACGACCCCCTAGACTGCCCAAACACCGCTGCACTGCCCTAAACCCTGAAACACCACCCCCTGCACGACCCCCTACACACCCCGAACACCACTGCACTGCCCTAAACCCTGAATCACCACCCCTCAGCACGACCCCCTACACTGCCCGAACACCACTGCACTGCCCTAAACCCTGAAAAACCACCCCCAGCACGACCCCCTACAATGCCCGAACACCACTGCACTGCCCTAAACCCTGAAACACCACCCCCAGCACGACCCCCTACACTGCCCGAACACCACTGCACTGCCCTAAACCCTGATACATCACCCCCAGCAAGACCCCCTACACTGCCTGAACACCACTGCCCTAAACCCTGAAACACCACCCCCAGCAAGACCCCCTACACTGCCCAAACACCACTGCACTGCCCTAAACCCTGAAACACCACCTCCAGCACAACCCCCTACACTGCCTGAACACCATTGCTCTGCCCTAAACCCTGAAACACTAGCCCCAGCACGACCCCTACACTGCCCAAACACCACTGCACTGCCCTAAACCCTGAAACACCACCCCCAGCACGACCCCCTACACTGCCCGAACACCACTGCACTGCCCTAAACCCTAAAACACCAGCCCCAGCAAGACCCCCTACACTGCCCGAACACCACTGCACTGCCCTAGACTCTGAAACACCAGCCCCAGCAAGACCCCCTACATTGCCCGAACACCACTGCACTGCCCTAAACCCTGAAACACCAGCCCCAGCATGACCCCCTACACTGCCTGAACACCACTGCACTGCCCTAAACCCTGAAACACCAGCCCCAGCCCCACCACCTACACTGCCCGAACACCTCTGCACTGCCCTAAACCCTGAAACACCAGCCCCAGCACAACCCCCTACACTGCCCGAACACCACTGCACTGCCCTAAACCCTGAAACACCAGCCCCAGCACGACCCCCTACACTGCCCGAACACCCCTGTACTGCCCTAAACCCTGAAACACCAGCCCCAGCAGGACCCCTACACTGCCCGAACACCACTGCACTGCCCTAAACCCTGAAACACCACCCCTGCATGACCCCCTACACTGCCCAAACACCACTGCACTGCCTTAAACCCTGAAAAACCACCCCCTGCACCACCCCCTACACTGCCCGAACACCACTGCACTGCCCTAAACCCTGAAACACCACCCCCTGCACCGCCCCCTACACTGCCCGAACACCACTGCACTGCCCTAAACCCTGACACACCACCCCCAGCACGACCCCCTTTACTGCTCGAACACCACTGCACTGCCCCAAACCCTGAAACACCACCCCCAGCACGACCCCTACACTGCCCGAACACCACTGCCCTAAACCCTGAAACACCACCCCCTGCACGACCCCCTACACTGCCCGGACCCCCAGCACTGCCCTAAACCCTGAAACACCACCCCCTGCACGACCCCCTACACTGCCCGAACACCACTGCACTGCCCTAAACCGTAGAACACTACCCCCAGCATGACCCCCTACACTACCCGGACACCACTGCACTACCCTAAACCCTAAAATACTCCCCCAGCACGACCCCCTACACTACCCGAACACGACTGCACTGCCCTAAACCCTCAAGCACTCCCCCCAGCACGACCCCCTACACTACCCGAACACCACTGCACTGCCCTAAACACTAAAACACTCTCCCCAGCACGACCCCCTACACTACCCGAACACCACTGCACTGCCCTATACCCTAAAACACTCCCCCAGCACGACCCCCTACACTACCCAAACACCACTGCACTGCCCTAAACCCTAAAACACTACCCCCGCATGACCCCCTACACTACCCAAACACCAATGCACTACCCTAATCCCTAAAACACTACCCCCGTACGACCCCCTACACTACCCAAAGACCACTGCACTACCCTAAACCCTAAAACACTACCCCCGCACGACTCCCTACACTACCCAAACACCACTGCACTACCCTAAACCCTAAAACACGACCTCCTACACTACACAAACACCACTGCACTACCCTAAACCCTAAAACACTACCCCCTACACTACACAAACACCACTGCACTACCCTAAACCCTAAAAACTACCCCCAGCACGAACCCCTACACTACCCAAACACCACTGCACTACCCAAAACCCTAAAACACTACCCCCAGCAGTACCCCTACACTACCCAAACACCACTGCACTACCCTAAACCCTAAAACACTACCCCCAGCAGTACCCCCTACACTACCCAAACACCATTGCACTACCCTAAACCCTAAAACACTACCCCCAGCAGTACCCCCTACACTACCCAAACACCACTGCACTACCCTAAATCACTATCCCCATCACGACCCCTATACTACCCAAACACCACTGCACTACCCTAAACCCTAAAACACTACCCCCAGCACGACCCCCTATACTACCCAAACACCACTGCACTACCCTAATCCCTAAAACACTCCCCCAGCACGACTCCCTACACTACCCAAACACCACTGCACTACCCTAAACCCTAAATCTACCCCCAGCATGACCCCCTACACTACACAAACACCACTGCACTACCCTAAACCCTAAAACACTACCCCCAGCACGACCCTCTTCACTACCTAAACACAACTGCACATTTTGTTACAGGCGTTGCAACGCAGGCCTGTGGTGCTTACTGGAAGTACCTGGTAGGCTAGTTGGGCCCCAGGGACCCTCAGGATTCAAGGTGACCTAATCCCCCAACTTAAAACGCTCCACGGGGCGCGTTTGCACAGTGGTGAAGGGAGGGGGCGGGGCCTCAGGTGACATGTGCGCAAACACGCCCTGTGGTGCGTTTTAAGTTGGGGAATTAATTCCCTTTGAATCCTGAGGGACCCTGGGGGCCATCTAGCCCACCAGGTACCAGTAAGCACAACAGAGTTGCGTTGCAGAGAGGTGAAAAAAGGTGCGTGGCCTCGGAACGCCTCTCTGCAACTCAGCTCTGTGGTCCTAACTGTAGGTACCTGGGGGCTAGTTGGGCCCCAGGGACCCTCAGGATTCAAGGGGATTTAATCCTGCAACTTAAAACGCGCCACGGGGCGCGTTTGCACACGTCACCTCAGGCCCCCCCTCCCTTCACCACTGTGCAAACGCGCCATGTAGCGCGTTTTAAGAGGTAGTTTTAATCCCCCTGCCCTATTATGTACTAGGGACTTGCAGAGGAGGTCATGCTAATCACAGGGGTACCCCAACGCATAGTGTTCCCTAGTGTATGTAGGTGTTTTCACTGTATTCTAAGTGTCTTTTAGCATAGCACTGGCTCTGGTTAGTCAGAGTCAGTTACCACCAGTACCCGTCTGAAAAAGTTGTGGGCACAGGATGATTTTGCAACAAGGCCTCTTTCTGCTCCTCTGTTGGTTCTTTCTGCACATCTTTTGCTTCTTTCTGTGCGTTTTTTCTTCTTTCTTCACATGTCCTACCTCTGTAGGCATAGTTAGAAACTAGCATTTAAAAAACCTTTGAAATTCACTTAAAAAATCATAGGTTTCAGGCACGTTATAGTTAGAAATTAGCATTTAAAAACCTTTGAAATTCACTGAAAAAACAATAGGTTTCGGACACGTTATAGTTAGAAATTAGCATTTAAAAACCTTTGAAATTCACTGAAAAAACCATAGGTTTTAGGGACAGTTATAGTTAGTTGGACATTTCACTCGTACAAAACCATAGAAATTCCCCGTTATAGTTAGTTCAGCTAACTATAACTTGCGCCCCGCAATGCACTGCTGATGACGTCACATATTACATCACTCATGACATGGTCAGTGACATCACTGTTGACATCACTGATGACATCTCAAATGACATCACTGATGACATCATCCATGTGATAATTTCATGCATCTTCTCACACCCTAATATAACTTTTGATACACCCACTCTAAATTACAGACTGCCATTCTCAAAACCATAGACACTCCAACACCAAAAACTACATACCCACTGACTGATTCTTAGGTCTACACACACATCCATTCACTCACCCGTACAGTCACTCATACTTACAGTCACTCAGTACAGGACTATCATATGCACTCATACACCTATATAAACACTCACACACCGCCACTCATCCATAGAGGTACTCACACACCTAGTCAGTCATGCAAAAAATTAATCACACACCCATTTACTCACCTATACAGTTATACACACACCAGCTCACTTACTCATACAAATACTAGCACATTCTTACGCTCTTATATAATAACTGATACAAGCACACACGCATCCATACAGCCACTCTCACTATCACATACTCTCACTTATAGCCATTTAAATAATCTACCACACATATATAGTGCCTTTTACATATGTAGTTACTCGCACATGTACCACTGAGATATACATTCACTCACTAAAACACCCATACACACACTCACCCACCCAAGCAGTCCATCACAGATGCACTCTTGAAATCATGCACCCAGTGAATCACCCACACCTATGTACAGAGTCACACACACCCCACCCACACAAACACTCAGGCAGCCATACAGATACTCAGAGAACCAATCAATAACCCATATAGACACTCATGTAGCTATTCGCAAATCCATGCATCCACTTACACACCAACAAACAGACGGATACAGACATTCACACAGTTTAGTCACTAACCCATGCATTCAGTAAGATACGTTTAATCACTCACTTGTAGAGTCAGTCACTCACGTACTAAATCATCCATTCAGACACTTATACACCCACTCATTCTTCAATACGCCTTTCCCTATATATATTAAACATATTTAAACTTTACAGAAACACACAGTCACTGGATGATGTCATCAGTGATGTCATTTGAGATGTCATCAGTGATGTCATCAGTGATGTCACTGACCATGTCATGAGTGATGTAATATGTGACGTCATCAGCAGTGCATTGCGGGCGCGAGTTATAGTTAGCTGAACTAACTATAACGGGGGAATTTCTATGGTTTTGTACGAGTGAAATGTCCAACTAACTATAACTGTCCCTAAAACCTATGGTTTTTTCAGTGAATATATATATATATTAATTTCATTTCACTATGCAAGGAAATCGTGTACGCACGGGAAGTATAAATATATATAAAATTAATATATATATCCAACACAAAAGTCTCCAAATGATGGGAGCCCCCATCCCTGTAGGGCAGCTTTGAAAACTGGTATGTAGAGTCCCATAACCAGCAACAGACAAAGAAGAATGACGAAGCTACAACTCGTGACTTCTTGGCTTTTATTTTAATGCACTGGCAGCATGCTATCCTTATGCATTTCGGCTAAACAGCCTTGTTCACAGGTGAGCATTATCACATTATTAATGGTTCTGTGCCTTAAATCCCAAATGGGCAAGTGACAAGGATAAATTCCTACTATGTCCAGCATGCACCAGAAATGCAGATATGAAACAAGAACTGTGTGTGTGCTCAGCTACGGGCCCTTGCTTCTTGGGATAAGGGAGTTACACACTTTAGATAACTCCTGCTTATCCCCTTGGTAGCCTGGCACAAGCAGACAGGTTTATCCCAAAGGCAATATGTAAAGCATTTGCACCCAGACACAGTAACACAGTGAAAACACTACAAATGGACACCAAACCAGTTTAGAAAAATAAAGTATCTTTATCTAAACCAAACAAGACCAAAACAACAAAAATCCAACATGCACAATTCAAAATATGACTTTTAAAAGGTTTCACACAATTCTGTCAATAGAAAACTATGGATGCATGACTTTTACACAAAGTACCTCAAATGTGTCAAAATCCACAAGGCAAAATAGCCACAGAGAAGGGAACTATCGAAAAACACAGTGATGCGTCAGTTCCTGAGTCCTTGGGGAGACGATGCGACAGTTCTGTTGCACGCAGGAGAAATGATGCATCAAATTCGGACTGTAAGGGGAAGTGATGCTTTGATTCCAAAATGGTTCTGGTCTGTGGTTGCTGCATCGGAAAACTTGCCACACAGGTGCGATGTGTGGAAATCAGGACACGCTGGAGGTCGAGGCGGTGGCAGCAAACAGGCACTGCATTGACTTTTTCAGCCACAGTCCCACGATGCATTGATTCTTTTAGCCACACAGCAGGGTTGGTGTTGGAGTCAGTGAGGTGATCTCGGACTTCAGAGGTCGGTGCACTGGACTTGGTGTGCGGCTGATTTTTCAGCCGCTGACAGGCATGACGTTGATTCTTTGGCTGCACGGCGGTGGTGCATGAAACGTCTTCCTGCACAGCGGTGCGGCGTCGGAAAAACAGGCACTGGAAGGGCGATGCAGCGATTTTCTTGGTTTCCTCAAGCTTTTTCAGCTCCCAGCTACAAGAACAATCTCCAGTGGCCCAGAACTGGTACATGCACCTCCTGGCAGATCAGAACTCTCAGCAGTGGGGTTCAAGGAAGCTAGTGGTGAAGACTTTCTGTCCCTGAGATTTCAGAACAGGAGGCAAGCACACACAAGCCCTTGAAGATTCTTCACAAGCAGGTTCCCAGGAAAGTTCCAGCCTTTGTCCTCACCTTGGCTGGCCAACCCAGCAAAGCAACACACAGCAAATATGCAGAACTCCTTACAGAACTTCAGCTCTTCTCCTTGGCAGAGGTTCCTCTTGAGTCCAGAAGTAGTCTAAAATTCTGGGGTTTTAGGTCTGATATGTATACCCCATTTTCTCTTTGTGGTCTTTGTTGCAAGAATCTCTGCGTAAAAAACAGTTTTGTCCTCCCTGGTCCAGCTTCACTACTAGAGGTGGATACAGCATTGTGCAGAGCAGACAGCCTATTCATGTGCTAGTGAAAACTCTTCCCACCCCTCTAAATGCAGAAAGGTCTATTCAGCCTGGCTATGAGTCACCCAGGAAAGGCAGGACGCACCTCAACCCCACCTTATGACTGTCTAGAGTGAATGCACATCCCCAGCTCCTGTCACTCCAAAACCAGACAGTGAATACACAAACAGGCAGAGACACACATGATGGTTAAACAAGAAAATGTCCACTTTCTAAAAGTGGCATTTTCAAACACACAATTTAAAAGCCACCTTTACAAAAAGATGTGTTATTAAATTCTGAGTTCAGAGAGCCTAAACTCCAAATCTCTAGCTGTCCCCAATTGAAAGTTACACATGTAAAATGTTACAGTGCAGCTCCAATGATAGCGCATGGGACAGATAGCCTTTCAACAGTGAAAAATGAAATACACAGCATGTCAGTATCAGGATAAATAAAAAACACCAGTACATGTCCTACCTTTCACATACACGGCACCCTGCCCATGGGAGTACCTTGGGCCTACCTGAGGGATGCCTCACATGTAAGAAAAGGGAAGGTTAGGGCCTGGCAAGTGGATGCACTTGTCAAGTCGACATGGCAGTCTAAGACTGCGTACGCAGACCCTTCACTGGCAGATCTGAGACACATTTATTGGGTTACTCAGGTAGGTGGCACAACCAGTGCTGCAGGCCCAATACTAGCATTTGATTTACAGGTCCTGGGTACACACAGTGCACTTTACTAGAGACTTACCACTAAATCAAATATGCCAATCATGGATAATCAATCATAATCACAATTTACACAGGGAGCACTTGCACTTTGACACTGATCAGCAGTCAAGGGAAACCACGCCAAGGATGCCAAGTCTAATAGTCAGTGACATCACTGATGACATCACTAAAAATATCTCAAATGACATCACTGATGACATCACTGACACCCACTCACATCCCCATATAACCTCTTGTATGCCCACTCACACATCCACACAACCACTCACATACCCAGTCACAGACCCATATAAGTACTCACACAACCACTCACTCCGCCTTAGAGCCACTCACACATCAGCTCACTCACTCATACAGCCACTCACACAACCATTCACTCACCCATACAGCAATCATACAACCAGGCACTAACCCACAGAGCTACTCACATAATCATACACTCACCCTTACAGCTACGCACACACAGATTTATTTACCTATACAGCCACTCACACAACCACTTACAAACAAATACAGCCTCTCAACACAGCCACTCACTCACCCATGGAGGCACTCACACACCCACTCACATACCCACACAATCACTTACAAACCCATTTACGCATCCATACAAGTACTCCCTATCTGCTCACTCACCCATACACTCATTCACACAGATAATCACTGTCCAATACAACCACTCACTCACCACTTCACTTAACCAAACACTCATACAACCAGTCGCTCACCCATACAGTCACTTACATACCCAGTTACTCACTCATATAGACATGCAGACACCCAATCACTCACCCATACAGTTACTCACCCCAAAAAGCCACTCACACACCCACTCACTCACCATCATAGTTACTTACACACCCACTCACTCACCCACACAGGTACTTAGATACCTATTTATACATCAAAACAGATACTCACACACCCACTCACATACCAATACAGTCACTCACACACCCATAAAAGCACGCATATACTCTTACAACCACTCAGATACCCACTCACATACCCATATAACAACTGACACAACCACTCACACACCTACAAACCTAGTCTGAAATCAACTCACTCACCCATACAATCACTCATACATGCACTCACACAGCCATACAGCCACTCACACACCCAGTCACACACTGATACAGACAGTCACACACTCATTCAGATTACACATGTAAGAGATAGTATCACTCCTTAGTACTATAACTGTGTATACTAATCTAACTTTTGTAGTAGGTTAGTATATATGATTAACACCCATAAACTCTTAAAAACACTTGCTTGATGATGTCATCAGTAATGTCATCAATTATGTAATTTGAAATATCAACAGTGATGCCATCAATGATGTCAATGAACATGCCATGAGTGATGTAATATGTGAGGTCATAAGCAGTGCATTGCAGGGGTGTAAATTATAGTTAGCTCAGCTAAGTATAACTGCTGAGTTTCTATGGTTTTACATGAGTGAAATCTGAGCCTAACTATAACGTCTCTGTAACCTTTGGTTTTTTCAGTGAATATATATATATGAAACAAGAGCTCCGAGCACATGAAATTGTGAGTCCAAACAAATTCATCCGACAGTCGTCATTTTCTTCAATCTTTTCTTTAATCAATCAGCACTTCTTGCACCAGCCAACACGTGTTTCGTCTATGGGTAAAGTCACCCTATGACTTCCTCAGGGCTGGAATGTTAAATAGGATTGTCTTAAAATACATCCAATATTTGCAGTTGTCTACAAAGACATCTCCCAAGTGCTTTTGGGTATTATCCCCACACTGTGAAACACTGGAGAAAAAACCGGAGAGAAAAGAAAACATGCTTGCAGATTCATGTCAAGTACAGCGGAGAAAACCATACTTATAATTTGAAATCAAGTGCACCTCTCTGGTACTCACAAAGTGAGATAGTAATTGTCCCAAGCACACTCAATTAATATAATCAGATACATAATCATTCATTGACAAAACATCTTTTGTTCCTAGTTTTCAATTGCCACTACCACCACAGAGTTGGTGAAGAGAGATGTGTATTATAGTTTAACCAAGGCACATGCACCACTCATCCCAGAGCAATATTTTCATCCAGTACCCAAGTGCTATTGATGTCACCCTAATAAAAGGTTACCTTTAGTTGGCAAGATTCTTCACTCTAAAGCAGAAAGACAAACAGAGCCCCTCATGTAACCTTCACATAAGACTGTGTTGTGATATCACACTAATGTTGAAAATAATGAGAATAATCCCATATTATCGTGATATACGTATCACTGCACAAAGGCCATGTACTGTGCTTAAGTGCACAGTAAATTCAGTATTGCGCCTCATGTGTGGAAATGATAATAAAATGGCCTTATAAGTACCTCTAAAAATGAACACCGATCATACCGCTACATGTACACTGCTAAAGCATATTAAAGGCAACGATCTCGAAAGCCCTGTGCTGAACTCATCTCAGGCTATGTAACATTACAAATGTGGAAAGGCTTGTAATCAGAGCAACCTAGACAGGCTCAATAGTAACGCAGATAATAACGCTCGGGACCGCTACTGATTTCCAGGAAAATGCTGCGTAGAAATTCTAAAGCAGCACTATCGATATAACTGGGTATTAAAAACACGCTGTACAACCCCAGCGTATGTTAGCCACATTTATTTTAAAGTCGGGGGCATATGAACACAACCTTCCATATGGCTTCTATAACCTCGGGCCACTGTTACCTAGAACAATTATGCCACGTTAAAAGTTTCCAAAACACAATAGCATCCTAATAAGTTACCAAATAAAGAATCCTATAGGAACTCCATCTAAGGCTAGGTGTCAAATACTGAAACTGATCAGAGCTAAGGTTAACGACTCACCCGAGTACGAACCGGCGTGGGCATATTCTCTATTCAGTGTGTGGATCTGCGTTTGTAGAAAGGATGCAGGTGTCAGGTATATGGCACACGGTGTGAGTCTGACTTGTACGAGATCGCGTGACGTGTAAAGTACCGTAAACGGAACCGCCATCTTCACATACTAATATCTAAAAGTAAATGCTATATATTCTTGTAGCAATTCCCTCCTACGTGTGTAAACCGACTCTAATCCTGAGTTCAGCATAAATACAATAATAATCTCTCTGCAACCAAATATTATACCTGGTGTTCCGTCCAAAACGATACTTGAGGCACCATCTCCAAGTGTCCATCTAAAATTGGCTCCATGAAAAAACCAAAGAGTTTATATAAGTTAAAATATTTACGTAGCAGTTAGAGTCCCCATAATATAAATCAGAAATCTAAGAAGCATGGCCTGTGTGTCCTGGCCATAATGACAAAGTTGCCGCCATCTTGAAGTAACTAAATTAAGAATATAATATAAATTATTTAAGAATTTACTCTTTCGCCGTATATAACTACCACTAATAAACATGCCCCAGTGTATCATAAACTTAGGGTGACATGGTCGCACGCATAAAGGTATATTTGCCGCCAAATCTAAATAAGAGAAAAGTCCAAAAGAAAGGGTTTAACTTTTCACGCAATCTCTAATATATCTATCCAAGGTGAGTAGTGGCAATCGATTACACTCTAAATAAGATTCACATTTATTGACATGGATTCACTCTTAATCCAGATGTTGTATTACGTCAATACAAAACATATAATAACCCAATAGAGTTTGAAACTGTTCCTCCTTAACTCCAATGGTAAATTGACTTCCTCATAACTCCCATTTTCAATTGCGCCTCGGTCATAGACTATACACTTGCACAATTTCTTCACATAATAACGAATATGTAAAAGGACTTTGAAAGAGACTTTCAGAGTACCACATTTCAGATGCTCTGAAGTAAAAAAATAAAATCAAAATGATGGGATGACGTAGTCAGATTGAATGCTAAAAAGCCTTATTAACCTTTCCCAATGTATTCACAAAATGTGTTCCTTGACATAAGTTCTGCAATTCCACAATATCTGAGTAATAAGACTGTTCCATAAAGCAAAACTGCTGTATACATAGTATGTAACTGAGCTTTTTAATAACTCAGTGGCTTTGTAGTCTTTCCTCACTAGGTAATATCAGATCTACCTACCCCTCAGAAAATAATGCAATTCCTGGTCCCAACTGTATGCAATCTCACATCTTCTTAACATTAGTTCTCTATTGCCCCCTCTGGGGTCCCTTGGCATGTGATCTATTCTGAAGAACTCGAAACTTTTGTGTAGTCATTGCGATCTACATTCATTCATATGGACCGCCACTGGGTATTTAGGATCCATTGTTTTCACAGCTCTCAAGTGCTCACTGATTCTGTCCTTGAGCGCCTGAATAGTATTCCCCGCATAACATGCATCCACATTTACACACTATGACGTAAACTGCAAACTTAGTCTGGCACGTGATATTGTCACGTATTGTGTAGTTCCTCGTTTTTGCATCTGTGAAACATTTCACTTTATCCTTGGCCCATCTACACATTGTACAAAATCCACATTTATAAAAACCCTCCCGTATTCAGTGAGCCAATTCTCTTGTTGTTCCTTCCTAGGATAGCTAGGACACAACATAGTCCGTAGTGTACAACCTCTGCGGTATGTGACAGATGGATGTTCTGCTACATAATCCTCCAACATTTTATCGCTCTTTAACAGATGCCAATATTTGTTTAAACATTTACGATATTTAACTGACATTCTGTTCTAATCGGCAATATGATGTACTTGATTAGAGTCCCTCCTCTCATTCTTGTGTGTGTCCAATGTGTAATGTCTATCTATACTAGCCATTCTTCTTCTTGCTGTTCTTACCACTTGTGTGCTATATCTCCTTTCTATAAATCATTTCTCCATGTCCTGTATACAGTGTTTATATTAATGCTCCTCACTGCAGTTCCTTCTTGCTCTCCTCATCTCTCCAAAAGGGATAGCATTAATCTGACTTTTATGGTGTGAGCGAGAAGCATGTAGAGTTGTGTTACATGAGGTAGGTTTCCGAAAGAGTTTACTATGTAGTTTGTCATCTTTAACATACAGTTCTAAGTTTAGGAATAAAATGTTCTCCTTGCTGTACTTTGAAGTAAATCTAATATTAGCATCATTAGTACAAGAATAGACAAGAAATTATTTTAACTGTCTCATTGCCTGTCCAAATCAACAGGCAATCATTGCTGTACCACCCCAATACAGTATATACTTGATCCATTGTGATACCCTGTGCCCCAGAAGTGCCCCTCCTCAAACACCCACATAAAGAGGTTTGCGTAAAAAGGGGCAAATCTGGAGCCCATTGCAGTCCCTTGCAACTGCTTGTACCAAGACTGTTCAAACATGAACACATTGTATTCCAGAATAATCTTGGTCATTGACAACAATTTCTGAGTATGTTCAAAATATATCACAGATCTAGTATTCAGGATGCGGTTCAATGCTGCTATACTTTTCTCATGTGAAATACTAGTATAAAGAAACGTCACATCTAGTGTGACAAACCACATACCAGACTCCCACTGTATATCCTGTAATAAGTTCAAAACATGTTTGGTGTCCTTTACGTGTGAGGGAAGCTTTTCCACATATGGCTGTAGAAATAAGTCAACATATTCAGAGATTCTTTCTGCATTAAAAATGCTCTTGCTTGCTCAAAATGGAGCAGAATTGCTTTTGGACAGAGGGAGCTGCATGTTCAGCAGCTTCCTCAGTTCAAAAGCAATGCTGGCTCCTGCAGGATGTGGTGAGCTGGCAGGGACTGCGGGGCCTTGAGGCTACCTCTGTGGTCCCAGTGGTGAGTGGGTGCCCTGGAGGCACCCACTTTAAATGGCCAGGCCCTGGGAGATGGGGTCCCCAGTGCCCAATTTTGCCCGGGGATGGAAGCTGCACAGCCCCCCTCCTCCATCTGTAAATGGCCGAGCCCTGGGTGATGGGGTCCCCAGGGCCAAAATCGGCTGGGGAGAAGGGCAACGCTGCCCCCTACTTCATTCAACATAGTAAGGAGCATAACTGGTTGGGGGATGAAGTCCCCGTGGCTGCAGAGGGTCCTTGGGGGCCAAGTAGCTCTCCTGTTACCTCCAGTAAGTCCCACACAGCAGGATTTCTGAGAGGTCTTCAGAGTAACCCTGGGTGTAGTGGGCATAGCGGGGCTACATGGAGGTCCACGGAGTTGCGAACAAACTCCGTGGACCTCTGCTATGCTACGCTACGCCACCCGCCTCCACCCCCCCTATATTACAATTACTTCTACTTGACTTAAAATGAAATTAAAACCACTTACCTGGCATGCGGTGTCCCCGGGCTGCCCTCCTCCTCTTCCTCGCCGTCCAGGTAATTCTTTGAGAAAACTGGGCACACGCGCGCATGCGCAGTTTTCTCAAAGAATTACCTGGCTCAGCAGACCTCCATGTCTGGGACTGCTTTTCAATAAAGCAGTTTTTTTTTTTTTAAATGCAGCCCGTTTTCCTTAAAGGAAAACAGGATGCATTTTTTTAAAAAAAGAAACGTTTTCGTTTCATTTTTTAAAGGCAGGTAGGGGTCCCTGGGACCACTGCCTGGCCCTAAAAAATATTATCCCCTGCATTTGCAAAGGGGATGGAGTCCCCTGGGGACCACTTCCCATTTGCGAGTGCATTACCACCCTCTTGAAGAGTGGCCCCCCTCCCGGGCCAATTTTGGCCCCGGTGACCTCATCTCCTGGTGCCTGGCCCCAATACTGGGTGCCCTTGTCCCACCCAGGCCACCCAGTAATTTTTGTTGGAGACTGCATGGGGAGCCTGTAGGCCCCTGCGGGCTCCCTGCATACTGCAGATGCTGGCATTACTTTTGGGACAGAGAGTGCTGCTGAACATGCAGCTCCCCCTGTCAAAAAGAAATCCTACACCACGTTGTGCAAACGAGGGCATTTGTACGAAGCAGAGCAGTGTTTGCTATGGCTTGGCGGGAGCTGTGCTCCTGCCAGGCCATAGCAAACTGCAGGGTCCGGGGTTGGGCACCCCAGGACATTGCATGAGCCGGTCCTGGGGGGTGGTGGTCCCCAGAGCCATTATTGGCTCCAGGAGAGGGGCCATGTGGCCCCACTCCTTTGTTTGATTTAGCCCAGAGGAGGAGGTGGTGGTTCCCAGGGCTGTCGGGGGCTGCGTGGCCCCCCACTTTAATTATATTCATTTGCCCTGGGGAGGTGCGGGGGGTGTGGAGCCCCCTACATTAATATTTCATTCAGCCTCAGGGAGGCAGCAGTCCCTGGGGCTGCAGGGGGCCATGAGGGTCGCCAAATCAATATAACATTTGCCCTGAGGAGGTGTCGATCCCCAGGACAAGGGGATTGCCCAGGGCAACCCCAGCATAATTTGTTCATAAAGCCCCAGGGAGGAGGTGGTCCCAGGGGCTTCAAGGAGGGAGCTCGGTGCACCCCCTCCTATATTTTATACACATCCCGCGGGACCTGGCCCACCCAGGGGCCGATTACAATCAACTGTGGGAGCAAACCCTTCATTTTGAAAAAAGATTTGGCTGGAGGCACGGATCAAGAGTGACTCCTGCTGAAAATGTATTTTTAAAAAAAAGCTTTTTTGGCCTCATGGGGTCCCTGTGGGACCCCCCTCCCACCCTCCAAGCGGCCTAGGGGGTCAGGGTGTTTCTACCCTGTCCCCTTTTCTTTTTTTTAATGTTTTTTCCTGTGACTCAGTTCAACCGAGTCACAAGATGGCAGCCAACACTTCCTGGTTTGAAGTGTTGGCAGTCAATCAGATCTCAAGACGAGATTGGGAGGGGTCGCGGATCTATATACACAATAGGACATTTCTTTAAATAACTCCAAACATACTGAACAGATTTACACCAAATAACAAAAAGGCACATCCCTGAACCCACATCTACCTTCCTACCAAATTTGGTGTAATTCTGTTCAGTAGTTCGGGCTGTAGCGGTGTCTAAAAGTCCTATGGGAATTAACATGGGGAAAACGTGCTTTTAAGTATGCCCTGGTTCTCTGCCCCACTTGACGGATCACCCTGAAACTTTCAAGACAGCAGCTGAAGTGAGCGTCATTTCAGTTTTGAAAGTTGCATGAAGATTCGTCAAACGGCAAATGAAAAAACGCTCTTCCTATGGAATCTAGGTCCAAACTATAACTACATATATATATATATATATATATATATATATATATATAGATATATATATATATATATATATATATATATATATATATATATATATATACTCCACTCTGGCACGGTTCAAGCCAAAAAACAGACGCACTCTCGGTTAGTAGATCAAAAATTTGTTTAATGTGCGAGCCTCGAATGTATGTCGATACTTCGCATACCATTACTTCGCATGATATTAGTGCAATGTTTTTACTTAGCATAAACCATTACTTCGCATGTTTTTACTTAGCATAAACCATTACTTCGCAAGTTTTAACTGAGCATGCATTTATAACGCAAATGGTTATAAATGTACTATGGTTTATGCTAATTAAAAACATTGCACTAAAATCATGCTTACACTACACTACCTTACACTACCTTACACTACTTAAACATCACTACACTACCCGAAACCCTAATACACTACCCCCTACATGACCTTCCCCCTTCCCCCTGCCTGGACCCTACACTCTAACACTACACTTCACCACCCCGACACTACCCTAAACCCTATAACACTACACTACACCACACAAACACCACACCACTACCCTAAACCCTAAAACACTACTCCCTGCACGACCCTCACCCTTCCCCCAGTCCGCTCCCTACACTACAACACTACCCTGCACGACACCCCAACACTACCCTAAACCCTAATACATTACCCTACACTACCCTAACACTACCCTAACACCACAACACTACCCTAAACCCTAAAACACCACCCCCAGCAAGACCCTGTCCCTACCCCCAGTCCCTTCCCTACACTGAAACACTACCCTGCACGACCCCCCGACACTACCCTAAACCCTAAAACACTACCCTACACTACACATACAACACATCACTACCCTAAACCCTAGCCCCAGAACGACCCTACACTACTCAAACACAACCCTACAACTTAAAAGACTACCCCTGCACGACACAAAAAAAACTACACTTACCTCTCTCTCCTCCATGGTTCCTCTCTTCTCCGGCTTCCAGCGGCTTCCAGCGACGTCAGATCTGCACGTCATTGTTTGGAAACGGAAGCTCCTTCCAAACAACGATGTGCATACCATTACAACGCATGCGTTGTAACAACGCTTGCGATGTAACAACTTGCGTACTAATGGTACGCGTTGTAACATCGCAAGCGTAGTAACGCTTGTGAAATAATGGTATGCGCACTAGCAGCCACGCACTAAAGGCTGTTTACCGCGAGCCTCCCGCACCAACAGACGCGTTTTGGCGTAGCGCCTTTTTCGATGTCGGTGGCCAAAAACAAATGCAATGATTAAATGCAAACAGAAAAAGTGTCATGTGATAATCATAAATATTAAAGACGGTTCCATAGCCTTGCTCCT
The DNA here is from genome assembly GCA_963921515.1 of Calotriton arnoldi. Taxonomy (NCBI): domain Eukaryota; kingdom Metazoa; phylum Chordata; class Amphibia; order Caudata; family Salamandridae; genus Calotriton; species Calotriton arnoldi. The sequence continues at coordinate 345,876 of CAWUFW010006131.1, read as the reverse complement.
TTCCCCAGGAATCATGGCGGCCATCTTTGAACATAATACAAAATCATATGCGTGTAAAGAGTGCAAATAATAATGCTTTTACATATGTTTACAAATCCAAAAATGAATCACCTATCGTGCACAAATATATACAATCATAAAGGGGCCTGACGTCTAGAGGACTCCAATAATGATATTTTATAACGCGGTCAATCGCGTGTCCTCAAATGACTACAGCTAGTACCCAAATAAATCAAAATTGCGCCCTCAATGGGCAATCAATGCTGTCTTCAAATAGATACATCATCAGATACACAATTCATTTGTTAATTCATGCACGAAGGAATCATAAAGGCTTAAAAAATGTTCAATTCATAATTGTGCCCTGAATGGGCCATTTTTATCATATCACAGTAATACGGTATGTGGCAGGTAATTCATTCTTATCATTTCATATTGTCCCATATTTCAATTAATATAATTTTTCTGCATTTATCAATTTGATATAATTCCATAAATCTCTATAGATAATTCATAAGAGAATCAACTTTATACCATGGTACTCCACGACTACAGTTACAATACCAAACATTGATAAATGAATATGGGAAAAAGGGAATTTATAAATGCCACTATACTTGAGTAAAGTGCAATGAATAAATCTAAGGTTGCAGAACTGCTAGATCAGAGGTAGGCCTGAAGGTACACTATTCAGTTTTCAGTCTAGATGTGAAAACAATTATGTCAATCAGATTGACATAATTGTTTTCAATTCGATCTATGGGGACTGAATATGGCAATTGGAGATGCACTAGCAAGCATAAGAAACAAGTGGAAGGTAAATTCAATAACCCCCCTTCCTTTTTACTTGTAGGAAGTGTAGTGGGTATATAACAATTCGCAATTTTTAACTGGGAGTGAATTTAATTTCGCCATATGTACAGACTTATATACATATATATTTTTTAACCAGTGTCTTAAATTATTCACATTTTTCACATATTGTTTTATCACTTTAGTGGTTATTTATTGGGACGTAGGTTTCACTACATGATCCAGAATGCTTAGCTGCTGGCTATAGGAAGTGATGTAATCATTGGTTCTGCATGTTTAAAAAGGTAAAAAAACGCAGTGCCTGTTGGTTTGTTGATCTCGTGAGCAAGGTCTCTGGAGAGACTGAAACGCGTAGAGATGTTTTCTGGCATGCTATAATAAATAGAAGCTGCAACATATGCTATTGGAAGTCTCCTTACTCGTGAGTGCGAGCGGATGTCCCGTTGGGAAAAGTGGTGATATATATATATATATATATATATATATATATATATATATATATATAGACATATATATATATTATCTACTGGCGGTCGCCAGTAGATAGTTATAGTTAGGACCTATTATCCATAGGAAATCCGCGACATTCTATTTGAAATAACGTTGGCGCCGGTTGACGAATCTTCGCGAAAGTTTACAACTTGTTGGGGCGCTCCGGTCCGCTCCTACCCTGAAAGTCTCGGGGTGATTCGTTAAGCGGTGGCCGAGAAAAAGGGGGGTCCCAAAACGTGTTTTCCCCATTCATTTTCCCATAGGAAACTTTAGACACGGCTACAGCCCGAACTGCTGAACGGAATTACACCAAATTTGGCAAAGAGGTAGTTCTTGGTTCAGAAAGAACCCTTTATTGTTAAATGGTGTAAATCCGTTCAGTAGTTGCTGAGAAAATCAAAAGTAAAAGTACATATATATCTATGGCTGCGTCGGATTCGCGCACCCTCCCGATCACGAGCTGTCTGCTAATTGGCTGTCAATTGGCTGTCAACACTCCAAACCAGGAAGTGTTGGCAGTCATCTTGTTCCTCGGTAGAACCGAGGAACAAGAAAGCAGTAAAAAAAGTGCGCAAAACGCACAAAGGGGGCAGGGTAGAAACACCCTGACCCCCTAGGTCTGCTCAGGGGGTCCCACAAGGACCCCCTGTGCAGAAAAAAGCATTTTTTTTTTTTTTTTAAATCGGCAGGATGCGCTCAGGGAGCGCGAATCCTGCCGGGAAAAAAAAAAAAGCGCGGTCTCCCGCGCTTCGATGTAAATTTGCCCCCGGGTGGGCCAAGTCCCGGGGGCATGCTGGGGGGGGGTTTATTTTATGTATGAGGGGCCTCTAAGGGCCCCCCAAGCCCCGGGGACCGCCACCTCCCCGGGGCTTTTTTTTTTTTTTTTAAACCTGTGTGGGGGCTCCAGCCCCTCACACGCCCGGGGACCACCACCTCCCCGGGGCACTAAGAAAATTGAAAATGGGGGTCCGTTTTGGACCCTCAAGCCCCGGGGACCACCACCTCCCCGGGGCTTTCAAAATGTAGGGAGGGGGCCGCGCGGCCCCCTCCTGGAGCCCTTGATGGCCCTGGGGACTGCCACCCCCAGGGCCGGCTCCTGCAGTGTCCCGGGGTGCCTACCCCCGGGACACTGCTGTTTGCTATGACAGGACGGGAGCCTCGCGGCTCCCGTCCTGTCATAGCAAACTTGGTTTGCATTTTGAAACCTGCTCTCTCTTTCAAAATGCAAACCAATTGCTTTTCCACATGGGGAGCAGCATGTTAGCTGCTCCCCATGTGGAAAGCAATGCCGGCTCCCGTAGGACACGGGGAGCCGGCGGGACTGTGGGGGTTTGGGGACCCCCCACAGTCCCCAACCAGAGGCCAGGCCCCGGGGATGGGGTCCCCTGGGCCATAAGTGGCCCGGGAGGGGGCCACGCAGCCCCCCGCCCCAAATAAAAAAATAAATAAAATAAAAAAATAAGGGCAAGGCCGGCCCCGGGGATGGGGTCCCCGGGGCCTTAAATGGCCTGAGGGGGGCCACGCAGCCCCCTCCATATTTTTTATTTAAAAAGAGGGCATGCCCTGGGGGATGGGGTCCCCGGGGCCAATAGAGGCCCAGGGAAGGGGGCCACGCGGCCCCCTTCCCGTTTTTTTTAATTTTTTTTTTAAATAAAACAAGAAAAATGCTCAGGCCCCGGGGATGGGGTCCCCGGGGCCAAAAGTGGCCGAGGGAAGGGGGCCACGCAGCCCCCCTCCCATAAAAAAAAAAAAAAACGGCATTGTGCCGGAGGCCCCGCCCCTCCCTGCAGTACTCTGCAAACGCGCCCCCTGGCGCGTTTTAAGAAGGGAAGTAATTCCCTTGAATACTGGGGGTCCCTGGGGCCAACTAGCCCACCAGGAACCTCCAGTATGCGCCAGGGGCTGCCTTGCAGAGAGGTGTACAGAGGCCACGCCCCTTTTACACCTCTCTGCAACGCAGTTCTGTGGAGCTTAATGGAGGTAGCTGGTGGGCTAGTTGCACCCCAGGGACCCTCAGTATTCAAGGGGAGTTAATCCCCCGACTTAAAACGCGCCATGGGGCGCGTTTGCACAGTGGTGAAGGGAGGGCGGGGCCTGAGGTGACATGTGTACAAACAGGCGCCGTGGCGCGTTTTAAGATGGGGAATTAAATCCCCTTCAATCCTGAGGGTCCCTGGGGCCAACGAGCCCAACAGGTACATCCAGAAAGCGCCACAGAGCTGCGTTGCAGAGAGGTGTAAAAGGGGTGTGGCCTCTCTACACGTCTCTGCAACGCAGCCCCTGGCGCATACTGGAGGTTCCTGGTGGGCTAGTTGGCCCCTAGGGACCCTCATGATTCAAGGGGACTTAATCCCCCAACTTAAAACGTGCCACGGGGCGCGTTTGCACAGATGTCACCTCAGGCCCCCCCCCTCCCTTCACCATTGTGCAAATATTCCTCTAAAATCTGCCGAACTACGAATTCTGATTTACTCACCTGTTATCAGGAGAGACCTCAGTGCTGAATCTTTCAGCCCAGTACTAATCCTGAAAAGTAATTTTAACCGTACTTACCAGTAACTTGAATTTCCTTCCATAGGATATCATTGCCTGCTTTTTGCTGAAAAAGTTTCTAAGTGTTGATTTTTGAAACATACAAATATTCCTCTAAAATCAGCCGAAATACGAATTCCGATTTACTCACCTGTTATCAGGAGAGACCTCAGTGCTGTATCTTTCAGCCCAGTACTGGTCCTGAAAAGTAATTTTAACCGTACTTACCAGTAACTTGAATTTCCTTCCATAGGCTAACATTGACTGGTTTCTCTTGGAAATTCTTCTAAGTGTGGAGTTTTGGAACTTTAAAATATTCCTCTAAAATCAGCCGAAATACGAATTCCGATTTACTCACCTGTTATCAGGAGAGACCTCAGTGCTGCATCTTTCAGCCCAGTACTGATCCTCAAAAGTAATTTTAACCGTACTTACCAGTAACTTGAATTTCCTTCCATGGATATCATTGCCTGCTTTTTGCTGAAAAAGTTTCTAAGTGTTGATTTTTGAAACATACAAATATTCCTCTAAAATCAGCCGAAATACGAATTCCGATTTACTCACCTGTTATCAGGAGAGACCTCAGTGCTGTATCTTTCAGCCCAGTACTGGTCCTGAAAAGTAATTTTAACCGTACTTACCAGTAACTTGAATTTCCTTCCATAGGCTAACATTGACTGGTTTCAGTTGGAAATTCTTCTGTGTGTGGAGTTTTGCAACTTTATAATATTCCTCTAAAATCAGCCGAACTACGAATTCCGATTTACTCACCTGTTATCAGGAGAGACCTCAGTGCTGCATCTTTGAGCCCAGTACTGATCCTGAAAAGTAATTTTAACCATACTTACCAGTAACTTGAATTTCCTTCCTTAGGATATCATTGCCTGCTTTTTGCTGAAAAAGTTTCTAAGTGTCAATTTTTGAAACATACAAATATTCCTCTAAAATCAGCATAACTACGAATTCCGATTTACTCACCTGTTATCAGGAGAGACCTCAGTGCTGCATCTTTGAGCCCAGTACTGATCCTGAAAAGTAATTCTAACCGTACTTACCAGTAACTTGAATTTCCTTCCATAGGCTAACATTGACTGGTTTCACTTGGAAATTCTTCTAAGTGTGGAGTTTTGGAACTTTATAATATTCCTCTAAAATCAGCCGAAATACGAATTCCGATTTACTCACCTGTTATCAGGAGAGACCTCAGTGCTGCATCTTTCAGCCCAGTACTGATCCTCAAAAGTAATTTTAATCGTACTTACCAGTAACTTGAATTTCCTTCCATAGGATATCATTGCCTGCTTTTTGCTGAAAAAGTTTCTAAGTGTTGATTTTTGAAACATACAAATATTCCTCTAAAATCAGCCGAAATCCGAATTCTGATTTACTCACCTGTTATCAGGAGAGACCTCAGTGCTGCATCTTTCAGCCCAGTCCTGGTCCTGAAAAGTAATTTTAACCGTACTTACCGGTAACTTGAATTTCCTTCATAGGCTAACATTGACTGGTTTCACTTGGAAATTCTTCTAAGTGTGGAGTTTTGGAACTTTATAATATTCCTCTAAAATCAACCAAAGTACGAATTCCAATTTACTCACCTGTTATCAGGAGAGAACCCAGTGCTGCATCTTTTAGCCCAGCACTGACCCTAAAAAGTAATTTTAACCGTACTTACCAGTAACTTATATTTTCTTCCATAGGAATCCATTGTCTGGTTTTCAGCAGAAAAGTTTCAAAGTGTCGATTTTCACAAACTACAAATATTCCTTAAAAATCGCCTGTATGACTTAAACGCATTCTTTCAACTGTTTACAGGAGATGCACCAGTGCTGGATCCAGGATCCAACACTGAGTAAGAAAAAGTAACGATAACAGTTTTTACCTGCTAAGTGAATTTCCTTCCATAGGATAACATTGGTGATTCTATGAGAAAAAGTTTCTAAGTGTCAACTTTTAAAATACAATAATATTCCTTAAAAATCACTACTGTAACCAAAACGCTTTTACTCAACTGTTTACAGGAGATGTCCCAGGACTGAATCTAGGATCCAGTCCTGTGGTTAGAAAAGTAATCCATAAAGTAACTAATTGCATTTAACTAGAAATTCACATTGAGCTGAATGTTGCATTGTGTTTGAAAATGTGTTGCCCATTGCAACAACTGTAACTACTGTACTTAAAAGTCTATTGCCTATGTGCAAAGTATTTAAACTAAAGTAATTCATTCTGAGAAAGTATTTTTTGTAATGTAATGTATAATGTAATTACAATGTAATTTAAAAAATAAAATATGTAAAAAAAAATGGTTTCTAAAAATGTAGTAAATCAGTATGAAAAAAATAAATATAACAATTAATACATTTAAAAATTGTCATTTACAAAACCTTTGAAATTCACTTAAAAAACCGTAGGTTTCAGACATGTTATAGTTAGAAATTAGCATTTAAAAAACCTTTGAAATTCACTGAAAAAACCATAGGTTTCAGGCACGTTATAGTTAGAAATTAGCATTTAAAAAACCTTACAAATTCACTGAAAAAACCATAGGTTTTAGGGACAGTTATAGTTACTTGGACATTGCACTCGTACAAAACCCATGAAATTCCCCTGTTATAGTTAGTTCAGCTAACTATAACTCGCGCCCCGCAATGCACTGCTGATGACGTCACATATTACATCACTCATGACATGGTCAGTGACATCACTGATGACATCACTGATGACATCTCAAATGACATCACTGATTACATCATCCATGTGAGAATTTAATGCATCTTCTCACACCCTAATATAACTTTTGATACACCCACTCTAAATTACAGACTGCCATTCTAAAAACCATACACACTCCAATACCAATAAGTACATACCCACTCACTGATTCTTAGGTCTACACACACACATCTACTCACTCACCCGTACAGTCACTCATACTTACAGTCACTCAGTACAGGACTATCATATGCACTCATACACCTATATAAACACTCACACAATGCAACTCATCCATAGAGGTACTCACACACCTAGTCAGTCATGCAAATAATTAAACACACTGCCATTTACTCACCTATACAATTATACACACACCAGCTCACTTACTCATACAAATACTAGCACATTCTTACGCTCTTATACAATCACTGATACAAGCACACACTCATCCATACAGTCACTCTCACAATCACACACTCTCGCTTATAGCTATTTATATACTCTAACACACATATATACTGCCTTTTACATATGTAGTTACTCACACATGTACCACTGGGACATACATTCACTCACTAACACACTCTTACACACACTTACCCACCCATACAGTCTATCACAGATGCACTCTTGAAACCATCCACCCAGTGAATCACCCACTCACACATCTATGCACAGAGTCGCACACACCCCACCCACACAAACACTCAGGTACCCATACAGATACTCAGACAACCAATCAATAACTCATATAGACACTCATGTAGCTATTCACAAACCCATGTGGCCACTTACACAGCAACAGACAAACGGATACAGACATTCACACAGTTTAGTCACTAACCCATGCATTCAGTAAGATACGTTTAATCACTCACTTATAGAGTTAGTCACGCACCTAGTAAATCATCCATTCAGACACTTATACACCCACTCATTCTTCAATACGCCTTTCCCTATAAATATTAAAAATATTTAAACTTTACAGAAACACACAGTCACTGGATGATGTCATCAGTGATGTCATCAGTGATGTCATTTGAGATGTCATCAGTGATGTCATCAGTGATGTCACTGACCATGTCATGAGTGATGTAATATGTGACGTCATCAGCAGTGCATTGCGGGGGCGCGAGTTATAGTTAGCTGAACTAACTATAACATGGGAATTTCATGGGTTTTGTACGAGTGCAATGTCCAAGTAACTATAACTATCCCTAAAACCTATGGTTTTTTCAGTGAATATGTATATATATATATATATATATATATATATATATATATATATATATATGTTCAAAAAGGTATCCTCTGCGAGGACACACTTGAAAAAGCAGGCGAGCCCTGCACCTTGAAGCAGCGTTCTTTATTCCTTTAAAACCGGACATCACAGAGCTTGTAAAATGTAAAGCCCTACGCGTTTCGAAGCTTCCTAGCTCCTTGTTCATGGGCTGTTGCGGTGTCAGTATGCTGGAGAAAAGTGGGAATTGAGTCCAAACATTATTTTAAATGTCCTCAGGTGGATCAAGCCCTCTGGTGGGTTAATTGATAGAATCGGTATTCTGGGACTCGTAGTTTCCCCACTTGCAATCACATCCTTCATCTTTATTTGCACAATTCTTTCTCTCTGGTGAGTCACAGGCCCCAGACTCCGATTCTATCAATTAACCCACCAGAGGGCGTGATCCACCTGAGGACATTTAAAAGAATGTTTGGACTCAATTCCCACTTTTCTCCAGCATACTGACACCGCAACAGCCCGTGAACAAGGAGCTAGGAAGCTTCGAAACGCGTAGGGCTTTACATTTTACAAGCTCTGTGATGTCCGGTTTTAAAGGAATAAAGAACGCTGCTTCAAGGTGCAGGGCTCGCCTGCTTTTTCAAGTGTGTCCTCGCAGGGGGATACCTTTTTGAACATTTAATTCGGCCAGTCCCGGCTGAGAGGATTGCACTCCCACTTAAAGAAATGGTGGGCTACGGCGCACAGACTGTCTGTTTTAGCGCACTGCAGGTCAAAGCAGGAAAGAAAAGCAAACCGGAGTCTGGGGCCTGTGACTCACCAGAGAGAAAGAATTGTGCAAATAAAGATGTCAAGTCGGCGGAATCCACTGAAGGATGTGATTGCAAGTGGGGAAACTACGAGTCCCAGAATACCGATTCTATCAATTAACCCACCAGAGGGCGTGATCCACCTGAGGACATTTAAAAGAATGTTTGGACTCAATTCCCACTTTTCTCCAGCATACTGACACCGCAACAGCCCGTGAACAAGGAGCTAGGAAGCTTCGAAACGCGTAGGGCTTTACATTTTACAAGCTCTGTGATGTCCGGTTTTAAAGGAATAAAGAACGCTGCTTCAAGGTGCAGGGCTCGCCTGCTTTTTCAAGTGTGTCCTCGCAGGGGGATACCTTTTTTGAACACATATATATATATATAGTTAAGCAGTTATAGTTAAATAATAAACATTGAGACATTGATGTCATGTATATTATGTCGCTAAATGATATATTTTGCAGTTATATACTAATGAAGAACTTGTTTTATAACAATATCAATGTTCGTTTTTAACAAATGTATTTATACAATTAATTGAAGCATGAAGTATTTCCTTTATGTCTATGGAGTTTGTTAAGCACTTGCACTTTAAATAGCGGTGATATTGCCTAAGCTTGTGTCATGTGATCAAGGCCGCTTGGTCGGCTGAAACACGTCATGGCAGACTTTGGTGAATAAAACAAAATTGCAGCACTTACTTGGGTCCACGCTCGTTTTCTTCCGACAAGGTTGGAGCAGTGACGGGGTGTTTTGTATATATATATATGTATATATATGTATATATATGTGTATATATATATATATATATATATATATATATATATATATATATATATATATATATTTATCCTTTATCCTTACCTGTAAAATAATTACATTTTCGTTGTAAAGGCATGCATGGTATGGCATGTGTGGTTTCAATATACAACCACAGGAAGGATTAATTATTTATAGGTTTACAGTCTCTTTCTAAGATTAGAGGAATAGTACATTTCCGTACCTTCATCAGAAGCATTTTCCACAATCATCTGCATTAATTCAATGTCACCTCGTGCAGCAGCGTAATGTAAAGGAGTGGCCTTCACTTCATCCAAGCTGGAAAGACAGCTGGGGTCTTTCATGATCAAGCTTCGAACCCGGTTTACATCGCCATCTGAAATCAACTGATGTCAGAAAATTTACAGTAAGGATGATTGTTGAACCTTAAATTACACAGTTCAGCTTGCTATGCAACTTTATTTTGAAAACATAATTTCCTGTGTGCAGCACATTGCCATGCTTTAAGGTCAATCAATAGCTTGAGGTCACAGTGAATGTGAAAGATACAGTCCAATATGTCAATGGTTGGTGCACTGATTTGAGGGATTAATTCCAAGAACAATGACAGTCTGATCAAGGATCAAGTAACTGTTCAAATTAATTTATAAAGATTTATTAAAGAGAGATAGTGCAATAAACTTACAAAAAAGGGTACTTAAAAAACAACAGTATAATATTAGCAATGATAAAGACATATGTAATAATTATGAGTGATGCCAGCATTGGAAAATAAATAATGATTAAAACCAAAGAATATATGCTACTTATCAAGTTACAATACTAGTAATACAAAGTGCAATTATATAAGTACAACGTCAAAATCAAAGTAAGATTACAAATTTCGAGAAGCGTAATGGTCCTGTGGTTTCTCAAAAATTTATGTTTATATACCGTATGAATTGGGTGAAAGGAAGACATTCTTCCACCTTGTCTTGTAAATGTAATCCACATCCAGCAGGTATCTGTTGACAATAGTTTAACATCCTTCAGGGAGGGAAGAACGTGGAGGGAGGCCCCAGAGGGTCCAGATTTTAGATCTGCCACATACCGCTGCCCCATATGTCCTTGTGTTGCTAAATGTACTAGAGCTGAGACAGTCCTAGGTTGAAATGACAGAGCAATTGGTGGTGAAGGCGCTACACTGGCTGTCAAGGTTTTGCAAGAGAGGGGCCCAGTTTGTTAGGGCATATTCCAATGGCAAGAAGAGTAAAGTGGGTAGGCCCGCACCAAAAAGTTTATCGAGGGATTGTATAATGGTGAACCTAGATAGTCCAGACCTAGTGGGGAACCTACTTGGTCAACTTCTGATCACCCCCTCCCTAAATTCCCAGATATTTGCTCTGCCATTAGACTATTTCTCTAATTCGCAAAGTTCAGACGGTAACGAGAGTGAATTCTATAATCCCTTGCAATTTTAATCAGAAAACTAACCCCCAAATGAGATCCAATGTGATTCCACTCAGAAACAAATACACCCCGCTGGGAAACTTAGAGGACTGCAACTGACTGGATACCAAAGACAAAGAGGGTCATTACGGTGGCAGTCGGACGAGCATCTGACCGCATTTGCTCGAGGTTGGAGACCGGCCGACATGTAGTCGGTGGCGCCACCCGCCAAAATTATGATCCGATCACCGTGAAGGTGGTCAGAAACATGCATTATTCTATTGCGGTTTGTACTGCAGGCCAGAAAAGGGGTGTAGCACAAGCCGTAACAGAATAATGCATGTCCCCAAACATCCATGCACCATGTGCCAGGCACCATGCGGTGCCTGCCACACGGTGCATGTATGATCAGGGGCACAACATGTGCCCCCTGGGCCACGTAGCGGAGGCCGATGGCCCCCAAAGTCCCTTTCCGTTTGCCTTTACATGGCAGGGGACCACCATGTAAAGGTTGAGAGAAAGGGACATCGTAATCCCTAGCGGCGGTGCCTATGCAGGGATTACAGCCCAACCACCACCCAGATGGGCTCCTTGAGCCTGTCGGAGGCGGCGGTCTTTCCCCCGTCCAATGCGCTCTGACCGTCGGTATCTTAATCTGGTGGTTGGGCCATTTCTCTGGATGTTGGGCAGACCGCCAGAGACGGCCTGTTGGTGCCGGTCCACCTGATATCCTAATGAGGCCCAAAGCGTGAGCTGAAGTCAGGAAGTCTAGAGTAGCATCCGCTAAGAAAGATAATGAGGTGGAGGGCAAGATAGACTCCAATAGACTAGCTACCTGTGGCATCTAACTATGACATATTATGCCTACAAGAAATCTGGGAAGTGAGTTCATCCTTCTTAGAAGGTTTTCGCTCTTATCAATCACCAGCAATCCCAGGCAGGTCTGGCAGGGCAAAAGGTGGCATTTTGACACTGATAGCCAATACCACTAAGATAAGAATCCTGAAGTTTGAGAACAACTCACCCAACTTCCATTTTCTGGTCATTGAGGGGAACAGAGATAGTGATCTGATTATAGTAAATGTTTATAATACTTTTGAGGGGTGATATGGCACAAGTGGTCAAATCCCTGGAACCAGAGGTTGATGAAATCGTATCCCATCACCACACGCCCCTGGAGTTTATATGGGTTGGGGACTTTAATGCCAAATGCTGCAAAAAAACAGGGAGGCCCGTTTGTGGGGTAACGGACTGTAAAGGCGACTTCATGGCCCATTTTGAACACTGCATTTATGGGAATGCTCTAAACAAGCTGCTGATGACATGGAGCCTGGTGGTCTTAAACACTATAAATCCACTTACTGGTGCCATGGAGGTGACATTTGGGAGCGTAGAAAAGGGGTCCACGATAGATTGTATATTTACTTCGGAAATGAACAGCGGGCGAATAGTGAATATGCAGGTAACATTTACATGGTTTAGCAACCACGCTGCTCTTGAATATGACCTGAAATGGGAGGGTAGCCAAGAAATTATGTTAAGAAAGTACCAAAACCACTCTTCGTGAAGAAAATGGATATACACTAAAATGGGTAAACAAAGCAACATTACTCCCCCAGGTGTTACAATATAAGCAGGCCGAGATCATGACCTGCCTAGACCTGAACAAAAACACTGAACACTTAAACTTGCATTTGAAGAGGTACTAGCTGAAATTAAGCGCCTTTTGACACAACCAGCTCCAACCAAAACTTCTCCTGTGGAACTGTGGTTTGATACATCATGCACAAAGGCCCTTTCAAATCTCCATAATGCCTTGCACATGGTTCCAAGAGATGCTCTTTTAATTAGGAGCACAAGGGCCAAATATAGGGAGGCGAGAATGAACAGATTAAAAGTACTAAGGGAGGAAGCATGGGCGGATCTGAAATGTAAACGAGAGACAATAGAGAGTTTTGGAAATAGCGAATGCCCCATTCCTACAAGAAGCTGAAGGTCCCTCGTTAGATACATTGAGGAAGCAGGATGGGTGGCACACTTTGAAAGCATCTTTCAAAGCCCCATAGAGACGTCGAGTCCTACTAGCCCCCTAGTAGAAGGGGAGAATTACCCCCACCTAGAGTTTTAATTGGCTGAGATAACAAGCATTAGCACAGTCCACCTAACTAAAAGCCCCTGGCCCAGATAGGATCACCGTAGACTTATTCCTGGAGTCCCAAGAGCTATGGGACCCTCTCTTGATGACTGTCATTAATGCAATAGTTAAGTTGGGCCCTCTTAATTCTTAGAAGCACTCAATAATCATTCCTATATATAAAAAGGGGATAAGGACAACCCAAAAGACTGTAGACTAATATCTTTGATCGACACTATAGCTAAAATGATGGGACGTCTATTGCTATACAGATTGGAGGACTGGATAGAGGAGAGAAAAGGGCTGACAACAGCCCAGTATGGGTTCAGGAAGGGCAAAGTGACCATTGATCAATGTATTAACTTAAGCATGGTGATCGCCAAATATACAGTGGCAAAGAAGGGTCATCTCTACTTGAAATATATGGACCTCTCTTCCCCTTTCGATTACGTGGTTCATAGTAAGCTATGGGAAATTATGGAGACCATTGGAGTAGATCCAATAATAATTAACTTCATAAGACAGCTTCATGCTGAGGCAACAGCCTGTGGTAGGTATGGTAGAGCGGGGGAATGTACAAAACCGTTTGGTATTGGGCGAGGAGTGATACAAGGATGCGTTCTAGCTCCATTCTTGTTCTCACTCTACACAAATAGAGCGCAGACGGTTTTAAAAAAATGTACCAAGGATGTTCCACATATAGAGGCGTCCCCCCTCCCAATATTCCTCTATGCAGACAATGCAGTACTTCTGGCAAGAACCCCAGAGCATTGCAGAGACTCGTAGAGGAATACACTAGATTTATGGACACTTTGGATCTACATGTCAATGAAATAAAATCATATGTTTTAATCACAGGGCCACCTTTGAAGAAATCCCCGGTTTTTAAACTAGATCACCATAGGGTAGAAGTAGTAGACTTGTTTTTATACCTGGAGATACTTTCTGATGGAACGTTTTCATGGAAAGACGTGGTCCTAAATAGAGCCTTGCATTTTGAAAGAAGCATTGGAGCTACTTCTACCTTCTCAAAGAAACTAGGGAATAAGCCTGTCCCAGAAATCCTACAAATCTATGCAGCAAAAGCAAAGTCCATAGCCACATACGAGGTGGCAGTGTGGGGCATAGCAGACATAGATCCACTACAAAAAGTGGAGGATGCTTTTGCCAAAAGTTTGCTCTCACTGTCCCAGAGTTGCTCAAATTACATGTGTCACAGCAAGCTCGGTCTTTCGTATATAGGCGAAGTAATTTGTCTGGCCCCATTGCTAATATGGCACTCCATTTGGAGAAGAGAAATAGTTCCCCTAAATAAAGCTGTGCTAAGGGATTGCCTTAAATTTGATCATACTAAAAAGATCCCCTAGTTGAGGTATGTGGGTTTCACACTGGCATGATTGGGCCTGTGAGAACTTATTGACTCCTCTGCAGAGTGTATTATGTTCTACAAGGCCAAGGTGAAGCAGATCTTCTTGGCAGATGCAGCAGCCACTAGATGGGAGGAAGATAAAAATAAAAGCAGTGTTAGCCTACACAACACATCTCCCTCAGCAAAACTGGACATGCAACCCTCTCTGGCTTTTGCGCATAATCTGCAGCATCGCTTCATCTTGGTTAGGTTCTGTTTACATTTTATACAACTTAGTTTGAGATTCCCAGCTACTACTCACACAAAAACCTGCCTACGTGCCCTTGTGACGGAGTATCTGCTCAGTCAGTTTGGCACATACTTTTTTTTGCTCATTTTACTCCCAACAAAGGAAAAGATTACTTGTACCATATCTGCGTAGTGCTAACGTTACTCAATATAGGCCGGCACTGACACATTTTCAACATCTGGAGACCCCTCTGGTGTGCTATGCACTGGCCGCTTTCCTCTGGTCAGTCGCGAAGCATAGGAAAGAATTAGAGATCTATCGAACAGGGAATGTGTGTCCATGAAAATAGTTCATCAAAGTTCCCTGTGAACTTGTATTAGCTGCATGGACTGTCTATTACCCCCTATTATGAACCACGGGCAGGTAAGATCTAGTTAATTAAAGAAGCAGTGAACATTTAAGTATAAATTATTAGTTCTAATAATTCTTATCTGATTTATTAATGGTTTTAAGACGTTCTAATAATTATATATGAATCACGGAATCAATCAGACAAAGGGAATTGGGCTTAATTCATGTTTTATGACCTTTTTAGATCATAATTTTAATTTGATCATCTCATGAAAAATCATTGTGCAAATTAATTATGATGTAAGCTTGTCTGCACCAAAAATGATCCAAATAAAGTTTTTCTGACTGACTGACTGATCTTTCTAATTAAGCATAATTGATTTATTTGCTGAGGAGATTAAAAAAGATAATAATTTCAAATTAGAGAAAGATAAGCATGAAGTAAGGTAAAATGATTTACATATATTATTAGAACAGGACAATTTGTCAGAGATATTGATAATTTTACAGATAATATACAACATTTTGGACCAAAAAGCAGATATGGCAGGACATTCATATAATAGATGTTTAAAGGAACTATCAGTATTATGACAATGCCAGCACATGGGGCTATTGACCAGCTTAGCTTTGTTCCATAGACAGTTCTATAAAATAAAACACTTTTTTGGTATATGGAAACTGGTATGCAACTGGATTCATTACATAAGGGAACATAGTGCCAGCCTTTAGATAAATAGGTAGCAGGCAGTTCCATATTCCAAAAATCCTTTCCATTACCTAAATTAGATGATTTATTAGATAACAATTGCTTACACACTTTCAACGTAATATGACCATAGTGATAAAAAATATTTATAGATACTTCTATTTCAGGAATTTCAGAAATTGGGTTAACATTAGAAAACAAACTAAGGATAGAATTGCATAAAATGTCGGGGCATATTAGCAAGACCCACGTTAAAATTATCGCCGTTTTAGCGGCAGGAAACTGCCGCTAAAACGGCGATAATGGGCTTGCTAATATGCGTTATGGAATTCAATAGAAGCCCAGGTTAGATGTCCTGCACATCTAACCTGGGCTTCTATTGGAATTCTATAACGCATATTAGCAAGCCCATTATCGCCGTTTTAGCGGCAGTTTCCTGCCGCTAAAACGGCGATAATTTTAACGTGGGTCTTGCTAATATGCCCCGTCATGTTTACAGAATTCAGTGAATGGTAAAAAAAAGCATTGTTTAAAATCTGTGAATGATAAAAAGACATTTCCTTGACTTATGTTGGAGAGATAGAAAATTCCAACATCTTTCCAATTTTTCCAAAACTATAATATTATGATGAAGTTAATATCTGGATTTAACCATAAAGATGTATGTTTGAAATACTTAAGACTAGTATAAAATAATGCATCACAAGACCATTTGTGACCCTAATAATTTGGAGTTACTTGGGAAAGGGCTTTGCATTTGAGTTTGTTGAAATTTAAATTAAAGGAATATGGTTGATTAATTCAGATTTCTTCATGATTTTTCAACATAGAAGTACAGGTTGAGTTAGTAGTTTGAAACCGGAAGGATCCTTGTGCTATGATAAAGGTAGTGTGATCATTCTAAAACATTGACAATCTTAAACCAACATTATCAGTAATATGTTGGAGTTTAGCATATCTTATTCAGGGGGTTTTGCTATTGCAAATGAAGCTGGATATTATTTTCTGTTGTCTTTTCTGAAAACAGTAGCTGAAAATAAAGGGTTAACAGATAGTATATTTAAAATTTGAAGTACAACCATCATTTTAATTGATTCAATTTTTCCCCACTGAGTTAGATTAGGAGATCAATTTCCTATTTTACTTTTCACTAGGAAGCTCTAAAGCATGTTGTAAAGCATTTGCAAAAGCATTCCCAGATGTTTGGGCCTATTTGGACACCAGATAATATTATATTGTACAATCTTATTTGATGTACAATGTTCATTTAAATAAACAAACTCTGTCTTATTTACATTTAGAGTGTAATTTGAGACTACTGAGTAGTTTTGGATTATATCCAACATTACCAGATTCTGATGTTACTGAATAGGGAATGAACACCAGTACATCATCAGCATATACTGAAGCTTTAATAGTAGTATTAACAATCCTAAAACCCGTATTAAGTGGGCAATTGTGTATAACGTTAAGAAGTAGTTCAATTGTCAAAAGAAAAAGAAGGGGATGAAGGGGACAACTCTATCTAAATAATCTAAAAAGATAAAAGGAGTTGGAAGTATAGCCATTAACTAAACCTTTGGATTGAAGAAGAAATCTAAACTTTTTTAACAAATGTCAATAAAAGGCTGATAAAAATGACACAGCTCTATAACCTTAAACCGTAAAACTGAAGGTGGGTCACCACTAGTGTATATGAAAGGATATGACAGACCCGTTTGTTAATGTGTACAAGCAATCTATTTTTCATAAAATCAATTTAGACAGCCTGAATTAATTGATCAAGAACTTTAGATAATCTGGTATGAAGAATGTAGGCATTGATTTTACAATCCTGATTAATGATATTGGTCTGTAGTTGGAATTAATAGTGGTATCTTTATCTGGCTTAGGAAAAATTACAATAAAATATTCAGAAAAAGAGTCAGGTACCGTCACATTTTGTGCAAAATCTTCAAAAGTTGTAAGGAGATAGGGTACTAATTGTACATTAAAAGTTTTATAGAATTCAGCAGAAATGCTATAAGGTTAGAATATTTTCCAGATGTAGGTGAGGCAATGGCAGATTGTATTTTGTAAAGACAAATTGGGACATCTAAAAAATCTCTGTTATCCTGAGTAAGAACAGGCATATTACAAAACAATAAAAATTCATGAAACCCTTTAGAATCAATCATATCAGGGTTATGATGATTTAGAATATTATTTTTGAAACTTGGCTAAAATATCTTCAGAAGGTGTCAAAAACTGACCAGAGTTTGAGGGAATAGCATGTGTTCGTAGTTTATCAAGTCTGATGTGCAAATAATTAGCAAGCAGTTTCCCAGATCTGTTAGCTTGAAAATAAGTCTTTGCTTTATAGTTTGATATTTTCAGACTAGCTTGTTTGCTCATCTTGGAGTTATATTTGTATCTTAATTTTTGTAGTTGTGTTTTATGAGACACATTATTCTAGGAAATAAGTAATGTTTCAGAATTGGAAATCTCCTTTTCCAAGTTAGAAAATTGAGAGCTTATATTCATGGTACATAATAGAGATTCTCAATCATCTAGTGTAAGCCTTAAAATTATCCCATCTGGCTGTATTAGAGGTATTGTTGTTTTCATTAAGGATACAAAATTGTATTATAGAATTTAATTAAAAAAATGTATGTTCATCTTTAAGAAGGCTACCAACATTCATTTTCCAATGAGGTCAGGGAGTGAGAGTTCATCTATTTCAGCTAAGAGAGATATTTTGTAATGGTCTAAAGTATCAATTGTATGCATCTTGGGAGTGGAGATTGGCCGACATAAATTTCTAGAGGTCAGTAAGGAATCAATCCTCAAATGTGATGAGATTTAGAAAAAATAATTAAATTCTTTACTAGCGGGAAAATGAAGTCTCTAAATATCTACACATTTTGGGCTTAAAGAAAATATTTAAAAACATAAAGTGGTGAAGACTTCAATGAAGAAAGACTATACAATAGCTGATCTGTTATAAGATTAAAATCTACCTCAGCAATTAAAGGAACATTTGCAAGTTTAACTATTTCAGTGGTAATATCTTTCCGAAAGAGAGGATCATCTGTTGTTGGACTATAAATATTGACTAAATGCAACACAATCTACTCAATCTGCAATCTGACCTATATAAATCTACCTTTAGTATCACAATGTTTATGCAAAGTCTTAAAAGGAGGTCTTTTAGAAAACAAATGGCAACACCAGTGTATTTTTATCAGCTGGAGGCAAGACATAGAGCCTGATTTAGAGTTCGTGGATGGGTTACATTGTCACAAACATGATGGATATCTTGTCAACAGCATTACAGTGCATTATATCCAGTGGCACTTGTAATACAGTGACAGACTAACCCATCCCCTAAACTCTGAATCAGGGGTAAAGTCTCCAAAGCAACCTTTAACCATTGAGGATAACATTTTACGAATATCATCTGTTCTTAAATCATATAGATATCGTCCTTCTAGCTAGAACAATATACATTTATCTTACTATGCTTAGTTGGACGCCTAAGGTCTTTGAAATTTAATGAAATGACTTTAAGATGGCAATTTAAAGGCATTAGTGTAATTAAGAAAGAGAGAAAGAATTATAAAGAAAGAATGACAGTAGTCATAAAAGTAGAAACAAAAGTAGCTTAAAACTTATAAAAACAAACAAGACAAGCAACATATAACACACAAACATTTAAAAATGGACATTCAAGAATAGTGAAGACCAGCGAGGTGAGTACAAGATGGATAAGTGATATAACACTATAAGCCAGATTTAAGTAATTAAAATGTGATCAAAGGACTTAGCAGTGTGAATCGAATACATTAAAGATCTTCTATTTCCTGTTCCTCCATATTAGTAAGATGACGTTGGTCGAGGAAGTCAATTATGTCTATGGGAGTGCTGAAGGGTTTTGTAGCATCACCTTTTCATATTCTCATGGTTGAAGTAAAAAAAACACATTTACACTCTAAATCTTTGAGTCAAGGACGAAGAGAAGCAAATTGCTTGTGGATTGCTACTAGTTCTTTCACAAAATCTTGATGAATGTAGATCTTATCACCATTGCCCACTAAAGATTGTTTTTCTCTAATAGCTTACCTGATCATTACAAGATGATGATGGCACAGTACTTTAAAAATAAGTTGTGGTTTTGATTTGCTCACCTACATATGTGATGGAATGCAATGAGCTTTAATAACCTCAAATCTCTCTGGGAAGTTAATGTTTAGAAGTTTATATATGAGAGTTTCCATACAAGCACAACAATTTTGGCCTGCGATAAACTCAGGGAGGTTAAAAATCCAGGGGATAGACCATCAGGTATGATTTTCCACATCAATACTTCCGGGGAAGAAACAGCCAACATCACGAGTACCATACACTCCAGGCCTCTAATGGACAACTGCCCCCACCACATCTACAATATGGGCGATGCATCTTGAACAGCTCTATCACCTCCTAAACACTCCTAGATGCCTGGAAACACACAATAGTCAACACATTGCTAAAAAAAACCTCGGTAGACCTCAATCAACTAGCAAACTACTGCCTGAACTCCCTTCTACCCTACCCTTCAAAGGTCATGGAGAAAGCAATAAACAAGTAACTCTCTAACTACCTCAATACACACAAGCTCTTAAACATCACACAATCAGGTTTCTGGCCCAACCACGGCAGCAGACTGTCCTCATTGGAGCAGCAGACGTCATCAAGCTGTTCCTCGACCATGGAGAAACAGCAGCCCTTATACTGCTTGACCTCTTGGCTGCCTTCGATAGTCTCTCACTACACCCTGATTAGAAGACTACATGGAACAGGCATTAAAGGACCCGCCCTCAACTAGATTTGCTGTTTCCTCACAGGAAGAACACAAAGAGTCAGCCTGCCACAACTGAACATCGGAGGTCAAGAACCTCATATGTGGAGGTCCACAAGGATCATCTCTCAGTCCAACAATATTCAACATATACATGATCCCGCTGGCGGACCTCATCATATCCCACAATATCAAAATATTCTCCTACGCAGACGGGACCCAACTGATACTCTCCCTGTCAGACAAGACCCTCACTACAAAAAATAACTTTGCCACTTGCATAACCACGTTGGATGAAATTCAACTGCCACAAACTCACCACAGACAAAACTGAAGTGGTGATTTTCACAAGGAAAGCCTCTGCTTTGGACTCCACCTTATGGACAACTGACCTCTGCCCCACAACCACCAGCAAAACCAATGCCAGAAATCTTGGAATCATCCTGGATGACAAGCTCAACATGACAGCCTAAGTAAACACAGTGACTTCCTCACAGATGATCAGATCTGTATCACCAATGAAGTGTGTGAGAGGCTGGCTCAGTAAATGTAAATGTCCAGTATTTGTAAAGCGCAAACAATTACCCAAAGGTGTCAAGGCGCTGGGGGCCATCGGGAAGATTAAGCGAGCTATTGCCCAGAGTCTCATGGTGCTGGGCTGATCTGCCGCCGACACCGGGGATTGAACCGTGAGCCCCCGGGTTCCGGAGTCAGTCACCCTGGCCGCTGCACCACACCTCTTCCAGTATATGATGTGCACTTATGTAAGTGGACACCTTGCACAGATCCATACAACCCTTATAGTGATTTTAGTGGTCTTAGACAACCTTAAAAAAGCTGTGGAGAGAAGCCTTCAGGCTTAGTCCAGAAGGAGTGTAAAGCAGCTTGTTTTACCAGAACATAATCTCCTAGGTATGGTTTAAGGGAAAAAGAACCCACAGTGTATTTATAAAAATGTGTATTTATTATAAGACACTCACTAACACATACAAATACACAATGCACAATACTTTTCAATAGAAACAGGTAAGTAGCACAGAATACACAGTGGTCACCGGGGGGGGACCAAACCATATACTAAAATAGTGGTATGCGATACATGACTCGAGTCAAGATAATAGTCAGAGGACGTAGAAGTGCCAGGGACCCAAGGAACCACCCAAGGTGAGTATCTAGGAGTCCCACGGAGGTCGTGTGCAGTGTAGGAACACGACCGCGTTCTCCATACAAATCAACGTGTAAGTCACTGTTGCAATTTTAAAGAAGAAGGACCCTTCCCAGGGGACCCTGAAGAAACCCCGTGGGAAACAGAAGGTTGGAGAGCAACCCACCCGTGGATACCCTAGGAACCGGGATACCTGCCCCAGGGAAGCCGGGTGCATAGGTGTGAAGTGGCGTCGGGAACCGCCGTCGAACCCAATGGACGACTTCAGGAAAGTGCAGCTGCTGGAGAAGGTGAAAGTGTCCAGTGGAACCCAAAGGGAGAAGTTGAGAAGTACCTGAATGCAGAGGGGACAGAGTCTATGCCACTTGGAAGTGACTTGGAAGTGACCAGGAGGCACGGAAGACGAATGCCCACTGATGTCGGGTGCTGTAAAAGAGATGACGGTGACCTTGGAACTGCAGCTGTGTGGACCAGGCGACACTGAGGAAGAAGAGCCATACACGAGCTGTACCCTTCCGGATGTCGAGAGTTGAGGGGTCGGTGTCCGGCGGGAGCACCAACAAGCCTTGGCAACTGCAAACAATGTGGAAGTAGAAGAAGGTGCAATGTCGGGACCAGCAAGGTACAGGAGACTCACCACAAGCAGGGGAGTGAGGGCAGGCCCCAAGCAATCAGGGGAGCCCTAAAGAATTCAAAAGTGACCCTCAAGAAGACCCAAAGGCACTGGAGTCGCACAGGACCTCGAGCAGCTCACCAAAGATGCAGGCCCACGGTGCAAGTGATGCAGTTAGTTTGAAGATCTTGCTCACTGGAGATGCTTGAGGTTGGGTCTATTTGGAGCCAGGAGATCTTGGTGGAAGGAAGCCAACAAGCCTTTACAACTGCAAGTTGTTGTGGTGCACAGGGGTTCAGTTCCAGCGGCTTTGACGAGGGATACTGGCCTCAAACTTGGTGCGAGGACAGGGCAGGCCTCGCGGGATGTGAAGAACCACCACCTGTGTTGCTGAGCCTTTTGTAATCCATAGAAGCCCAGGATAAGCAGACCTGTCAGCTTGGTTGCAGTGCCTGCAGATGCAGGGAAGTGACGCCTTCACTTCAAGGGAGACTCCTACAGGGACGCTGCAGCAGACAAGCAGGGCGAAGAGATCAGGAGCAGCATGAGTCTTCCCAGTTGCAGCCTTGATGCCCAGAGCAAAGTCCAGCAAAGTCCAGAGTGCCCAGACATTTGAAGTTTAAGTGGTGTCTGAATTATATCATGTCCCATGACAAATCTAGGGACCCACCCACAGGTAAGCCCTTAAATACCCTAAGAAAAGGGTTGGAACGATACAGGGGTTTCTCTCTAAGGAGGGGCTGTCCAGTTTCGTGCCAGAGCGGGAGCCAACGGTTCCCTGAACTGGTTTGAGCTGGACTATGCATGGAGGGCACCAAATGTGCCCTGCACGCGGACTATGTGGCGCTGGCAAGCACTCCCGCCCTGCCCCAATACACTAAAACCCTGTCTGGGAGGTGGTCACACCTCCCTGTGACAGGATGCAAATTGTTCTGCCTTTCCCTGCTAGAGCTTGGCTCAGCAACAGGAGGGCAGAATCGTGTCTGTGGTCGGCAGCATCCATGGTGTGCTGTCCGGGTCTAGAAGACTAGTACAGGGAGCACTGAGGGCCTAACGGAGGGCCTTTACAGTGCTTGGAATCATACCTCCCACAGTGATACCAAACAGGACAGGGTTTGTTACAGCCAGTCTTGTGATGGTCATCGCGTAATGAAGCGGTGCCCCTCTATATGTTGTATTTCTGTCTCACTTACAACCCGGGAGAATGGAATCCGAAGGCTGTAGGGGTGACCTACTCATGCAGGGGCATCCTCACACTTAGAACCAAGCACCCGGCCTTCAGGATTAAAAAGGCCTCCTGTAGGGTTGACTTATAGGTTTTAAGTGCAGTGACCTTAGATATAGGGAAACCTATATCTTTCCTAAGTGGTGCTAGCACCAGCTTACACAGGCTGCAATGGCAGGCCTGTAGAGATAATTTGAATGGTCTCCCATAGGTAGCATAGTACATAGTAGCTTCAGCCTGTGGGGGACCTCTGGGGTACCTATGCCCTGGGTACCTCTGGGGTACCTATGCCCTGGGTACCTTACTACCATATACTAGGGACTGATAAGGGTACCCCAGTATCCAATCTGGGATGTACCTAAGTACTTACCATAACAATTTAGGGGAGAAAGCAGAGAGACAGTGGGTCCTGATTAGCAGGATCCCACTCAGACTAGTCATAAACGGTAAAGCACCAGGCAAAAAGTTGGGGTGACCATGCAGCCGGATCCTACCTTCCTACAAAGTAATATTAAAATGTTGACATTTTTGTAAATAATTAAGAGTCATGAAACATCATGCCAACATATAGCTGATTCTTTACCTTAAATAATAGTCTGTTTGTAGAGTTCATCATGCAGCACTTCTGCTGTTTCTAAAGAATATAAACAAATGTTACATTACCCAGTTCAGTCGTACTCAATTCACCAACCTTAAAAGGACTGGCGGTTGAGACGGTCTTGCTGGGATTCAAACTCTGCCCCTGCATCACTGATCTGATCACTGCATATTTCAGGAGTGTTCAGCTCACTGAGCTATCTACCACCATTGCTGCATATGCTAAGGAACTTTAAGGGTTAGCATTTTTCTCTGCGTCACTTTATAAGGAACTAAACCCATCAAGCAACACCTTTTTGTGACTTTTGCATTGACTGAGGAAGGATACCCTAATCACACATCTGCTTGGACCTTCTCCAATTGAAGATAAGTGACTTTTATCCATTGAGGGCTAGATTCTGAGGTGCTCTCAAAGACTGTAAGGTGGGTTTGCCAATATTTGATGCTTAGCAATGCTTTGCAATTTACGTTGGTGTAAACTTGCTTTCAATCACTTTCCGGGAACAATATATCTTTTGCACTGAAAAGTTAGCATGAGGCAGTCCAAAATGAGTTTGCATTGTGGAGCATCAACCCCATATTAACTATGAAAAGGAAGTATTCACTGAAATCTAAATCTACTAAAATAGCATGACGCAGGTTTTCATGAAATCCTAGTCTCAAAAAACGACAGGCGGTGTGTGGAATATTGTGTGATATCCAAAGTGTAAGATTTATAACTGCCATGAAATTACACATTTTATGTGACTTAACCATGGATGGTTGTACTTGCATTGAAATTTGTATGGCAAGGTGTACCTGGAGTACAAGTCTCATGCAAGGTAGCTCAGGCTCAACTTTGTTCAGTAAGACTCTGCCTAGCATTGTGATAAAGCATCTTCATTACCATAACTAATGACATCATAGACATGTGACTTTTACTAAATATGCCACTGTCTTATTTTCTCATGTTCATTCAGCACAATACTGCATATTTTCACAGTGCTGCACTCTGTGAATATTAATATACTCCTGCCCTTCACAGGAGTAAATGTGCACAGTTTTTCAGCGTTAGAAACCTGAAGATTATTGGTGAGGTTTTGCCTAATGTTACAGCTTTGCGGATTTTCAACAACATCTACAGGTGGGCACACCCTGCAACTACCAACTCCTAAAAAATAAATGTGTGCATTCAGAAATCCCAGTGCATCTGCAGACAATCTGCATTTTGCACCAGAATTCTGCCAACTGTGATTTGGTGATTCAAGTTTAAGAATTTCTGGGCACACTGAGAATATATTTCATCTCTAAGTTAAAACTATTTATGCACAATTGTTTGTGAATTAAATTAAGCCCTATAACTATTTATGCTAGTGTTCTCATAATTGGTTCACCACAGCTCAGACATTCAAGTCAACACCCTAAACCAGGACATTTAGAAACATAAATCACCACGTGACTTAATAAACTATGAGTCATACCATTCCAAGTGAATTTTCTCGATACGCAAAAAACAGAATCCACAAACTCTGCCTGTTCATCTATGCTTTCTTGAATATTCTACAGATCAAATGTTTATAAGTAATTCAGCTTCGAAAGCATTATTACAACAAACAGTAGGCTAGGTACATCAAACAATCATAACTCAAAAGCAAGCAGTGGGATTATCAGAATTGCAGAAACATAACCTTGCCAAATTTGAACGATTCAGTGATAACACACACATGGAAAGTCATCTTGCACCGATTGTTGCCTCAGTACTATATAGTCAGGCTTAATTTTAGACATGGGACAGAGTGCAATATGTCTTGTCTGGTGGATCTCATGCATGTGTATGGAGAATGTGTTGAGTAGTCCTACAACCACTTGCCCTTTTAGCAGCTTTAACTAGATCTGGGGAAAAATTCAATTATGAACTTTGCTACATTACCTAATTTATTTTTATTGATAGGAGACTGCAAAAAAATGAAAATTTGCAGTACTGCGCTGCTTGAACATTTTCTGATTCATCTTTCAAGTATCTTATGTGACTTTTTATGCAAGATATATGACAAAAATTAAGCGAGATACTGGATAACTAAACTTCACTCTACAAGTGTAATTGAACAAAATTTTCATGACATTTTGCAAAATAAATGTAATAATTTCACACAGCTCCAGCACTGAGACCAAATAGATCCAGCATGAACACAGGGAAACCATGCACCTACTTCACCAGGAAACATTGTAATAAATGGGTACTTAGTCGAGCGGGATGGAAGCCCTACTCAAATAATAAACACTATCCTTGTCAGGGTGAACCACAAAAGTCACTAAATAAACCTGTGCTTAACCCTCTGGTAGCGTGGCACAAAAGCAGTCAGGCTTAACTTAGAAGCAATGTGTAAAATATTTATTGGGCAGTCAAACAGCAATAAAGTGAAAACACCACACAAGAGGAATCCCAAACCAATTTAGAAAAATAGAACAAAAACTAATAAGTAAAGTAACACAAAAATAAAAAAAATCCAACCGGTAGAACCACAGATATGTGTTTTTAAAGTTTTAGGTGAAAATAGCTCCAAAAAGCACAAATCGCCTGTTAGAAATGGGATTTTTGGTAGGCTAGGGCGTGGGCCAACGCCAGGCAAAAACCACCACTCTAGTCAGGATAAGGGAGTTACACGTCTAAAATAACCCCTGCTCACCCCCTTGGTAGCTTGGCACGAGCAGCCAGGCTTATCTTAGAGGCAGTGTGTAAAGCATTTGCACATAACCAACAGTAATACAGTGTACGCACTACAAAAGGACACCACACCAGTTTAGAAAAATAACCAATATTTTTATATAATTAAAACAAGACCCAAAAACGATAAGAATTCACAATACTATACTTAAAAGTTCACAGTTCCAAAAATACGCTGATTAAAAAGAGTTCCTTGTGTGGATAGCTCCGTCCGGGCTACCACGGCGTCGTGAACAACAAATCCAACAGTTCTGGCTGGTCGCGGGGTCGCGAGCCAGCTACGGTGTCGGGAAGACCCGCAAACAGTACCTGTGAGAGATGCAGGGCGTTGAGGCCCTTGAAGTCACTCACGTTGCAGGTCGAGCTCCTCTCTGATGGAATCAGGAGCGCTGGCGCCGGCAGACGTCTGGTGCTGCGGTGCGAAGCGCAGCGGTGCAGCGTGCGGTGCCCCCAGGTCGCGGTGCGAGCAGCGGCTCGGTGACGGTGTGAGATGGCGTCGTCGGTGAGACCAGGGTCGCGGTGCGAGATGAAGGCGGTGCTTGCCACGGTGCTAGCAGGTCACGGTGCAAGCAGCGTCGTCATCGTTGCTGAAGCGCTGTCGTCGGCTGACGAACTGGAGTCGATGGCGCCGGGATCGGTAGGCCAAGGTTGCGGTGCAGGATGAGGGCAGTGCGTCGTGTGACTTACGAGCGGTGCCCTCGAACCACGGTGCAAGCAGGGGCGTCAATTTTGGCGGGAAGTGGCGGCGTCAGGAAGGCCAAGGCGTCCTCGTGAAGCAAGGCGGTGCGGAGTGCGGTGCCCACAGGTCGCGGTGCGAGCAGCGGCTCGGTGGTGGCGTCAACATGCGTTGTCGGTGAGACCAGGGTCACGGTGCGGCGTTGCGGCGGTGCTCTCTGCGGTGACAAAGCTTCGGCGTGAAGCGAGGCGGTGCAGAGTGCGGTGCCCACAGGTCGGGGTGCAAGCAGCGGCTCGTGGCAGCATCAACAGGTGTCGTTGAGACCAGGGTTGCGTTGCGGCGGTGCCCTCTGCGGTGCCAAAGCTTTGGCGTGAAGCGAGGCGGTGCGGAGTGCAGTGCCCACAGGTCGCGGTGCAAGCAGCGGCTCGGTGTCGGCGTCAACAGGCGTCGTCGGTGAGACCAGGGTTGCGGTGCGGCGTTGCGGCGGTGCTCTCTGTGGTGCCAAAGCTTCGGCGTAAAGCAAGGCGGTGCGGAGTGCGGTGCCCACAGGTCACGGTGCAAGCAGCGGCTCGGTGTTGGCGTCAACAGGCGTCGTTGGTGAGACCAAGGTTGTGGTGCAGCGTTGCGGCGGTGCGCTCTGCGGTAACTTCAGGACACGGAATCGGCAGCGGCGTCGTAGACGTCGTTGAGTTGGCGTTCTTCTTGCTGCAGCACAAAACACACAGTCCCCAGTGCTGCGGGTCGAAGAACTTGAAGTCTTTGCTGTTCCTGAGACTTCGTGAACAGGGGGCAAGCTCTACCTCAAGCCCTTGGAGAGACTCACAAATTAGGTTGCAGAAAGTCCAGTCCAGGCCTTTCACTGCCCAAGACAGAAGCAGCCACTGCAGGTCAGCCCAGCAAAGCACCCAGCAAAGCAGTCGTTCCTTTTCGCTGCTTCTCCGGTTCTTCTTCTTGGCAGTCTTCTTGTCCAGATGAGTTCTAAAGTTCAGGGGTCTGGGACTCAGCATTTATGTCCAAAAATCCTTTGATCTCTTAGGCAGAGAGGGCCTGTGCCCGGTCAAGACCAGTTCTGCCTTCTCTGGTGTGAATTCCTGGCAGGAGGTGGAGACGGCATTTGTCAGAGGCAGAGCAGGCCCTTTGAGGTGCAAGGAAATCTCCTCCCCCTTCCCCCATCATAACCCAGGTCTCTCAGCCCTTTCCTGACCTACCTAGACCATCTGGCACCCCTCCTGCTCCCCCAGCCTTCTGTCATCCAAAACCCAGACAGGCAATCCACATTCCAGCAGAGGCACACAGGATGACTGAGCAAGAAAATACCTACTTTCTAAAAGTGGTATTTTCAAACACAGAATGTAAAAATCACCTTCACTAAAAGATGCATCTTTAGATTCTGAGTTCAGGCATACTAAATTCTATTTTCTTACCGAATTCCCTGGGCCAGTTATGTTTATAAGATGTTATAAACAAACCTCCCATTCTATCCTATGGGGAACTGGTAGCCTTGCAATAGTGAAAAACGAAATTGGCTGTAATTCACTATCAGGACATGCCACACACACCAGGGCATGTCCCACCTTTCACATACACTGCACCCTGCCCACAGGGGTACCTTGGGCCTACCTGAGGGGTGTCTGACATGTAAGAAAAGGGAAGGTTAGGGACCCGCCAGTGTGTGCACTGGCCAAGTCGACATGGCAGTTACAAACTACGCGCAGACTTCTGCAATGGCAGGTCTGAGTAACCGTTTTCAGGGCTACTCCCGGGTGTTGCACAACCAGTGCTTCAGGCCCCCCCGAGTAGCATTTGATTCACCAGCCCTGGCACACGCAGTGCACTTTACTAGGGGCTAACAGGTAAATCAAATATCCAATCATGGAAACACCCATCCATAACACAATTTACACAGTGAGCATATGCACTTTAGCACTGATTAGCAGTGGTAAAGTGCCCAGAGTCCTAAAACCAACACAAACAGGTCAGGGAAAAATAGGAGGAAAAAGCAAAAAGTTTGGGGATAACCCTGCAAAAAGGGCCATTTCCAACACAACCCCCTTCCAGCCTAAAGCCAGGGGAGACCAATCCATACCTCGATGGGCTTCCCTGCTTGGGGCGATAGAACACGGAACCTGGCCCGCAACAGCAGGGTTTCCTTCCCGTTCTACGCCTTCCTGAACCTAGTTGGATCCCTTTATCCATACTCTCAGGGCCCACTAAGCTGACCCATGGGGAACCCTTCTCCTCGACTGTGGACCCCATCTGTGCAGCACCTAAACTTACTTTGCTCACAGATGTGTCCCAACAGGCAGACAGTACCCACATGGCCAACACAAGGGTGTGGCCCAGTCCACCCCTGGGTGGTGACTCCTTTCCCCCTCCCAGGGGCAACTCTGTCCCTCCGGACAGCCAGCCACAGTGGCCACTGACAACTGTCAGTGATGAGAGCCAGGCCTTATGCCTTTCAGGCCACTCCAACCGTTGTGGCGTCAGAGAGTGGGGGGCGGTAGCCCCAGGTGCCTGGCACCCTTTCTCTACTCTCCCCCCTGCCAAGCCAGGTATGGCATCCTGACACTGGCCCACCAGCCCAGGGTCTGTACCCTGCGGCTGGACAGGAGGCGGGGGTGGGCTCCCCCACACCCTCTCCTTCTCCCTGGGGCTCTCTACCCTCCCACCTGGAGCGGTACCCCCTTCCAGAATTGTCAGGGCACCTGTGGCAGGTGTCCTGCACAATTCACCCACCAGTTCAGGGGGGCTATCCTGCAACCGGTACCTCAGTCCAGGGTCTGTACCCTGAGGCTGAACAAGGGATTGGGGTGGGCTCTCCCCTGAACCGGGGTCAGAGGTGAGGACTCCCTCCCTCTGCACCCCCTTCCAGAGTTCTGCACCCTACCACCTGGAGTGGTACCCCTAGAAGATAAACCGGTCAGGACACTGCTTACAGTCGTCCTTCCCTCCAGGTCAGGCAGGACCTGAACCTGGCCTCCCAACCCAGGGACTAACCTCTGCGGCTGAGCACCTGCCCGGCGCACCAGGACTTCCTTGGGAGCACGCATGCCCCCCTGAGGGTAACACATGATTCATGTGTTGTGTGACAGTCTGGCTGGCACAGATCTCCCAACCCCTGTCCATCTGACAGTGCGCGAAGATCCCCCAGGACAGAAGTGGTGTCACCATGGTTACTCCTAGGAGGCTCAGCCCTTCTGGCTGGCCCCTGACCCACTGGTTCTCCCACTGGGGAACGCATCCCCCTCTCACCCCTCAATCTGGACTTCTGCACCCTCCACTTAGGAGCGGCACCGCCAGACACCTGAACCGCTGGAGCTCTGTTTACAGACACTCCCCGTTCTCCTGACACTAGGGGATCCCCCTCAACGGACGGCCTACCAGTACAGCATAGGCTTCCCACCGGGTGTTCCCTCCTGGAACCACCCAGGCTCTGGGACCGGGTTTCGGGCACTTTGGGCCGCAGCCCATTCCCACTCCTTCTCCGCAGAGACAGGACGTGAGTCCCTACACCCTATCTGGGCTACCACAAACCTTTCCGACCACCCTTGGTTGGGAAATACCTAAGCCACTTCCTTCCGGGTCACCCCCAGATGCTTCTCCAGACCCTCTGGAATCCACCAAAAGGTCTGCCTCCCGTGCAAGCTCCCTGGGGTCAGAGAACTCACACTCCAGTGGGTGTTGGCATAGCTCTGGAAAACAGGGACTTAAAATATGCTCTCCAACAATTGAATCACAGAGCCCCACACAGGTGTTAACCAAACTACCCTTCACCCAATCATCCAGTGCCTCAGAAAAGTACCCCATATCATTCCCACAAGACTGGTGAGACAGTGTCTGACTGTTGCTGTCTCTTAACCCATACTCTTCTGGCTGGTCTCCATACTCACTTACCAGGGCTTCTATCATGGGGGAACCCCTCTCCCTGCACCTCTCATCTAGAGTCAGTAGAGTGTCCCTCCCACTATCAGGAAAATGATCCCCTGTGCCAGTTCCCCAATCCACCTCAGGGACACTGCGCACCACTGGGGTAACCTCACAATCCTGAACCCCCTCCTTGAAGCAGGGCCCCAAACCTGTGTGTGTGTGTACCTCATCCTCAGTACTGGACCTAACACTTTTGCTGCCACCATCTGGGCTGGGCCTAGCCCCACTGGCTTCCCAGTCCAGCTCTCTCATTTTAAACTCATGGTCTAACATCATCCTCCTTTCCTCCATGGCTATTCTTTTGTCTTCCCTCTCACTTTCCATCCTGAGTTTCTCCAACTCGAACTTCCTCGCTTCCCGCCTGTCCTCCAGCTCCTCTGGGGACAGACTGCTGCTGCCTGGTTTAGAGGGTGCCCCCTCCCAAAAGCACATCCACGCTTGGAATAGGCTCCTCTGCCTCCATGCCAAGATCCCCAGACAGCTCACTAGCATGTCAGGCTGCTACCCAGGCCCTCAGCGCCTTTTGTAGCTCCTCTTTTCTGGTGAGGTCCCTTATTTGGATTTTGACGTTTTTGCAGATCGCCTTCAATCCCTTAACATTGTAGGTTTCTAACCTCTCCTCCTCAAAGGCCACTTCCAAGGACGCAACAGATGATGCAATTGATTCAGGCATGTTGTACTGGAAAGTTCAACTTCAAAACCAATGGAAAGGCAAAAATAGACCAAAAAAACAGTATGTGGTACGTAAAGGTCTGCGATGTGGTAGTAGTGCACCCCATTCACTGCAAGTCAAGTGCAAACGCAAGTCCTATCCTCACCGCTGACAACCAATGTTAGAAATGGGATTTTTGGTAGGCTAGGGCGTGGGCCAAAGCCAGGCAAAAACCACCACTCTAGTCAGGATAAGGGAGTTACACGTCTAAAATAACCCCTGCTCACCCCCTTGGTAGCTTGGCACGAGCAGCCAGGCTTATCTTAGAGGCAGTGTGTAAAGCATTTGCACATAACCCACAGTAATACAGTGTACGCACTACAAAAGGACACCACACAACTTTAGAAAAATATCCAATATTTTTATATAATTAAAACAAGACCCAAAAACGATAAGAATCCACAATACTATACTTAAAAGTTCACAGTTCCAAAAATACGCTGATTAAAAAGAGTTCCTTGTGTGGATAGCTCCGTCCGGGCTACCACGGCGTCGTGAACAACAAATCCAACAGTTCTGGCTGGTCGCGGGGTCGCGGGCCATCTACGGTGTCGGGAAGATCCGCAAACAGTACCTGTGAGAGATGCAGGGCATTGAGGCCCTTGAAGTCACTCGCGTTGCAGGTCGAGCTCCTCTCTGATGGAATCAGGAGCGCTGGCGCCGGCAGACGTCTGGTGCTGCGGTGCGAAGCGCAGCGGTGCAGCGTGCGGTGCCCCCAGGTCGCGGTGCGAGCAGCGGCTCGGTGACGGCGTCAGATGGCGTCGTCGGTGAGACCAGGGTCGCGGTGCGAGATGAAGGCGGTGCTCGCCACGGTGCTAGCAGGTCACGGTGCAAGCAGCGTCGTCGTCGTTGTTGAAGCACTGTCGTCGGCTGACGAACTGGAGTCAATGGCGCCTGCGTCGGTAGGCCATGGTTGCGGTGCAGGATGAGGGCGGTGCGTCGTGTGACTTACGAGCGGTGCCCTCGAACCGCGGTGCAAGCAGCGGCGTCGATTTCGGCGGGAAGTGGCGGCATCAGGAAGGCCAAGGCGTCCTCGTGAAGCAAGGCGGTGCAGAGTGCGGTGCCCACAGGTTGCGGTGTGAGCAGCGGCTCGGTGGCGGCGTCAACAGGCGTCGTCGGTGAGACCAGGGTCGCAGTGCAGCGTTGCGGCAGTGCTCTCTGTGGTGCCAAAGCTTCGGCGTGAAGCGAGGCGGTGCGGAGTGCGGTGCCCACAGGTCGCGGTGCAAGCAGTGGCTCGGTGTCGGCATCAACAGGCGTCGTCGGTGAGACCAGGGTTGCGGTGCGGCATTGGGGCGGTGCTCTCTGCGGTGCCAAAGCTTCGGCGTGAAGCAAGGCGGTGCGGAGTGCGGTGCCCACAGGTCGCGGTGCAAGCAGCGGCTCGGTGTCAGCATCAACAGGTGTCGTCGGTGAGACCAAGGTTGCGGTGCGGCGTTGCGGCGGTGCCCTCTGCGGTGCCTTCAGGACACGGAGTCGACAGCGGCGTCGTAGACGTCGTTGAGTTGGTGTTCTTCTTGCTGCAGCACAAAACACACAGTCCCCAGTGCTGCGGGTCGAAGAACTTGAAGTCTTTGCTGTTCCTGAGACTTCGTGAACAGGGGGCAAGCTCTACCTCAAGCCCTTGGAGAGACTCACAAATTAGGTTGCAGAAAGTCCAGTCCAGGCCTTTCACTGCCCAAGACAGAAGCAGCCACTGCAGGTCAGCCCAGCAAAGCACCCAGCAAAGCAGTCGTTCCTTTTCGCAGCTTCTCCGGCTCTTCTTCTTGGCAGTTTTCTTGTCCAGATGAGTTCTAAAGTTCAGGGGTCTGGGACCCAGCATTTATGTCCAAAAATCCTTTGATCTCTTAGGCAAAGAGGGCCTGTGCCCGGTCAGGACCAGTTCTGCCTTCTCTGGTGTGAATTCCTGGCAGGAGGTGGAGACGGCATTTGTCAGAGACAGAGCAGGCCCTTTGAGGTGCAAGGAAATCTCCTACCCCTTCCCCCAATGTAACCCAGGTCTCTTCAGCCCTTTCCTGACCTACCTAGACCATCTGGCGCCCCTCCTGCTCCCCCAGCCTTCTGTCATCCAAAACCCAGTCAGGCAATCCACATTCCAGCAGAGGCACACGTGATGACTGAGCAAGAAAATACCTACTTTCTAAAAGTGGTATTTTCAAACACAGAATGTAAAAATCACCTTCACTAAAAGATGCATCTTTAGATTCTGAGTTCAGGCATACTAAATTCTATTTTCTTTCCGAATTCCCTGCGCCAGTTATGTTTATAAGATGTTATAAACAAACCTCCCATTCTATCCTATGGGGAACTGGTAGCCTTGCAATAGTGAAAAACGAAATTGGCTGTAATTCACTATCAGGACATGCCACACACCAGGGCATGTCCCACCTTTCACATACACTGCACCCTGCCCACAGGGGTACCTTGGGCCTACCTGAGGGGTGTCTGACATGTAAGAAAAGGGAAGGTTAGGGACCGGCCAGTGTGTGCACTGGGCAAGTCGACATGGCAGTTACAAACTGCGTGCAGACTTCTGCAATGGCAGGTCTGAGTTACCGTTTTCAGGGCTACTCCCGGGGGTGGCACAACCAGTGCTGCAGGCCCCCCGAGTAGCATTTGATTCACCAGCCCTGGCACATGCAGTGCACTTTACTAGGGGCTAACAGGTAAATCAAATATCCAATCATGGAAACACCCATCCATAACACAATTTACACAGTGAGCATATGCACTTTAGCACTGATTAGCAGTGGTAAAGTGCCCAGAGTCCTAAAACCAACACAAACAGGTCAGGGAAAAATAGGAGGAAAAAGCAAAAAGTTTGGGGATAACCCTGCAAAAAGGGCCATTTCCAACACAACCCCTTCCAGCCTAAAGCCAGGGGAGATCAATCCATACCTCGATGGGCTTCCCTGCTTGGGGCGATAGAACACGGAACCTGGCCCGCAACAGCAGGGTTTCCTTCCCGTTCTACGCCTTCCTGAACCTAGTTGGATCCCTTTATCCATACTCTCAGGGCCCACTAAGCTGACCCATGGGGAACCCTTCTCCTCGACTGTGGACCCCATCTGTGCAGCACCTAAACTTACTTTGCTCACAGATGTGTCCCAACAGTCAGACAGTACCCACATGGCCAACACAAGGGTGTGGCCCAGTCCACCCCTGGGGGGTGACTCCTTTCCCCCTCCCAGGGGCAACTCTGTCCCTCCGGACAGCCAGCCACATTGGCCACTGACAACTGTCAGTGATGAGAGCCAGGCCTTATGCCTTTCAGGCCACTCCAACCGTTGTGGCGTCAGAGAGTGGGGGGCGGTAGCCCCAGGTGCCTGGCACCCTTTCTCTACTCTCCCCCTGCCAAGCCAGGTATGGCATCCTGACACTGGCCCACCAGCCCAGGGTCTGTACCCTGCGGCTGGACAGGAGGCGGGGGTGGGCTCCCCCACACCCTCTCCTTCTCCCTGGGGCTCTGTACCCTTCCACCTGGAGCGGTACCCCCTTCCAGAATTGTCAGGGCACCTGTGGCAGGTGTCCTGCACAATTCACCCACCAGTTCAGGGGGGCTATCCTGCAACCGGTACCTCAGTCCAGGGTCTGTACCCTGAGGCTGAACAAGGGATTGGGGTGGGCTCTCCCACACCCGGTCCTCCTCCCTTGGGCTCTGTACCCTCCCACCTGGAGCGGCACCCCAGAAGACAAACTGGTAGGGGCACCGTAAGCAGTCGCCCCTTCCCCCAGGTCAGGTGGGACACCCTGAACCTGGTCCTCCACCCCTGGGTCTGTCCCCTCAGGCTGACCAGAGGTCTCGGGCGAGGCTCTCCTCCCCTTACCTCTCCTTCCGGGGTTCTGCACTCCCCTCCCGGGAGAAGCACCCTCAGAACCCAAAACGGACAGGACCCTGGGACCAGACCTCCTACACAATTCTTCCACCAGTTCAGGGCCTTGACCCTGCAACTGATCCACCACCTTAGGATCTAAACCCTCGGGTTGAACCGGGGTCAGAGGTGAGGACTCCCTCCCTCTGCACCCCCTTCCAGAGTTCTGCACCCTACCACCTGGAGTGGTACCCCTAGAAGATAAACCGGTCAGGTCACTGCTTACAGTCGTCCTTCCCTCCAGGTCAGGCAGGACCTGAACCTGGCCTCCCAACCCAGGGACTAACCTCTGCAGCTGAGCACCTGCCCGGTGCACCAGGACTTCCTTGGGAGCACGCATGCCCCCCTGAGGGTAACACATGATTCATGTGTTGTGTGACAGTCTGCCTGGCACAGATCTCCCAACCCCTGTCCATCTGACAGTGCGCGAAGATCCCCCAGGACAGAAGTGGTGTCACCATGGTTACTCCTAGGAGGCTCAGCCCTTCTGGCTGGCCCCTGACCCACTGGTTCTCCCACTGGGGAATGCATCCCCCTCTCACCCCTCAATCTGGACTTCTGCACCCTCCACTTAGGAGCGGCACCGCCAGACACCTGAACCGCTGGAGCTCTGTTTACAGACACTCCCCGTTCTCCTGACACTAGGGGATCCCCCTCAACGGACGGCCTACCAGTACAGCATAGGCTTCCCAACGGGTGTTCCCTCCTGGAACCACCCAGGCTCTGGGACCGGGTTTCGGGCACCTTGGGCCGCAGCCCATTCCCACTCCTTCTCCGCAGAGACAGGACGTGAGTCCCTACACCCTATCTGGGCTACCACAAACCTTTCCGACCACCCTTGGTTGGGAAATACCTAAGCCACTTCCTTCCGGGTCACCCCCAGATGCTTCTCCAGACCCTCTGGAATCCACCAAAAGGTCTGCCTCCCGTGCAAGCTCCCTGGGGTCAGAAAACTCACACTCCAGTGGGTGTTGGCATAGCTCTGGAAAACAGGGACTTAAAATATGCTCTCCAACAATTGAATCACAGAGCCCCACACAGGTGTTAACCAAACTACCCTTCACCCAATCATCCAGTGCCTCAGAAAAGTACCCCACATCATTCCCACAAGACTGGTGAGACAGTGTCTGACTGTTGCTGTCTCTTAACCCATACTCTTCTGGCTGGTCTCCATACTCACTTACCAGGGCTTCTATCATGGGGGAACCCCTCTCCCTGCACCTCTCATCTAGAGTCAGTAGAGTGTCCCTCCCACTATCAGGAAAATGATCCCCTGTGCCAGTTCCCCAATCCACCTCAGGGACACTGCGCACCACTGGGGTAACCTCACAATCCTGAACCCCCTCCTTGAAGCAGGGCCCCAAACCTGTGTGTGTGTGTACCTCATCCTCAGTACTGGACCTAACACTTTTGTTGCCACCATCTGGGCTGGGCCTAGCCCCACTGGCTTCCCAGTCCAGCTCTCTCATTTTAAACTCATGGTCTAACATCATCCTCCTTTCCTCCATGGCTATTCTTTTGTCTTCCCTCTCACTTTCCATCCTGAGTTTCTCCAACTCGAACTTTCTCGCTTCCCGCCTGTCCTCCAGCTCCTCTGGGGACAGACTGCTGCTGCCTGGTTTAGAGGGTGCCCCCCCTCCCAAAAGCACATCCACGCTTGGAATAGGCTCCTCTGCCTCCATGCCAAGATCCCCAGACAGCTCACTAGCATGTCAGGCTGCTACCCAGGCCCTCAGCGCCTTTTGTAGCTCCTCTTTTCTGGTGAGGTCCCTTATTTGGATTTTGACGTTTTTGCAGATCGCCTTCAATCCCTTAACATTGTAGGTTTCTAACCTCTCCTCCTCAAAGGCCACTTCCAAGGACGCAACAGATGATGCAATTGATTCAGGCATGTTGTACTGGAAAGTTCAACTTCAAAACCAATGGAAAGGCAAAAATAGACCAAAAAAACAGTATGTGGTACGTAAAGGTCTGCGATGTGGTAGTAGTGCACCCCATTCACTGCAAGTCAAGTGCAAACGCAAGTCCTATCCTCACCGCTGACAACCAATGTTAGAAATGGGATTTTTGGTAGGCTAGGGCGTGGGCCAAAGCCAGGCAAAAGCCACCACTCTAGTCAGGATAAGGGAGTTACACGTCTAAAATAACCCCTGCTCACCCCCTTGGTAGCTTGGCACGAGCAGCCAGGCTTATCTTAGAGGCAGTGTGTAAAGCATTTGCACATAACCCACAGTAATACAGTGTACGCACTACAAAAGGACACCACACCAGTTTAGAAAAATATCCAATATTTTTATATAATTAAAACAAGACCCAAAAACGATAAGAATCCACAATACTATACTTAAAAGTTCACAGTTCCAAAAATACGCTGATTAAAAGAGTTCCTTGTGTGGATAGCTCCGTCCGGGCTACCACGGCGTCGTGAACAACAAATCCAACAGTTCTGGCTGGTCGCGGGGTCGCGGGCCAGCTACGGTGTCGGGAAGATCCGCAAACAGTACCTGTGAGAGATGCAGGGCGTTGAGGCCCTTGAAGTCACTCGCGTTGCAGGTCGAGCTCCTCTCTGATGGAATCAGGAGCGCTGGCGCCGGCAGACGTCTGGTGCTGCGGTGCGAAGCGCAGCGGTGCAGCGTGCGGTGCCCCCAGGTCACGGTGCGAGCAGCGGCTCGGTGACGGCGTCAGATGGCGTCGTCGGTGAGACCAGGGTCGCGGTGCGAGATGAAGGCGGTGCTCGCCACGGTGCTAGCAGGTCACGGTGCAAGCAGCGTCGTCGTCGTTGTTGAAGCACTGTCGTCGGCTGACGAACTGGAGTCGATGGCGCCTGCGTCGGTAGGCCACGGTTGCGGTGCAGGATGAGGGCGGTGCGTCGTGTGACTTACGAGCGGTGCTCTCGAACCGCGGTGCAAGCAGCGGCGTCGATTTCGGCGGGAAGTGGCGGCATCAGGAAGGCCAAGGCATCCTCGTGAAGCAAGGCGGTGCAGAGTGCGGTGCCCACAGTTCGCGGTGTGAGCAGCGGCTCGGTGGCGGCGTCAACAGGCGTCGTCGGTGAGACCAGGGTCACGGTGCGGCGTTGCGGCAGTGCTCTCTGTGGTGCCAAAGCTTCGGCGTGAAGCGAGGCGGTGCAGAGTGCGGTGCCCACAGGTCGCGGTGCAAGCAGCGGCTCGGTGTCGGCATCAACAGGCGTCGTCGGTGAGACCAGGGTTGCGGTGCGGCATTGGGGCGGTGCTCTCTGCGGTGCCAAAGCTTCGGCGTGAAGCAAGGCGGTGCGGAGTGCGGTGCCCACAGGTCGCGGTGCAAGCAGCGGCTCGGTGTCAGCATCAACAGGTGTCGTCGGTGAGACCAAGGTTGCGGTGCGGCGTTGCGGCGGTGCCCTCTGCGGTGCCTTCAGGACACGGAGTCGGCAGCGGCGTCGTAGACGTCGTTGAGTTGGCGTTCTTCTTGCTGCAGCACAAAACACACAGTCCCCAGTGCTGCGGGTCGAAGAACTTGAAGTCTTTGCTGTTCCTGAGACTTCGTGAACAGGGGGCAAGCTCTACCTCAAGCCCTTGGAGAGACTCACAAATTAGGTTGCAGAAAGTCCAGTCCAGGCCTTTCACTGCCCAAGACAGAAGCAGCCACTGCAGGTCAGCCCAGCAAAGCACCCAGCAAAGCAGTCGTTCCTTTTCGCAGCTTCTCCGGCTCTTCTTCTTGGCAGTTTTCTTGTCCAGATGAGTTCTAAAGTTCAGGGGTCTGGGACCCAGCATTTATGTCCAAAAATCCTTTGATCTCTTAGGCAAAGAGGGCCTGTGCCTGGTCAGGACCAGTTCTGCCTTCTCTGGTGTGAATTCCTGGCAGGAGGTGGAGACGGCATTTGTCAGAGGCAGAGCAGGCCCTTTGAGGTGCAAGGAAATCTCCTACCCCTTCCCCCAATGTAACCCAGGTCTCTTCAGCCCTTTCCTGACCTACCTAGACCATCTGGCGCCCCTCCTGCTCCCCCAGCCTTCTGTCATCCAAAACCCAGACAGGCAATCCACATTCCAGCAGAGGCACACGGGATGACTGAGCAAGAAAATACCTACTTTCTAAAAGTGGTATTTTCAAACACAGAATGTAAAAATCACCTTCACTAAAAGATGCATCTTTAGATTCTGAGTTCAGGCATACTAAATTCTATTTTCTTACCGAATTCCCTGCGCCAGTTATGTTTATAAGATGTTATAAACAAACCTCCCATTCTATCCTATGGGGAACTGGTAGCCTTGCAATAGTGAAAAACGAAATTGGCTGTAATTCACTATCAGGACATGCCACACACCAGGGCATGTCCCACCTTTCACATACACTGCACCCTGCCCACAGGGGTACCTTGGGCCTACCTGAGGGGTGTCTGACATGTAAGAAAAGGGAAGGTTAGGGACCGGCCAGTGTGTGCACTGGGCAAGTCGACATGGCAGTTACAAACTGCGTGCAGACTTCTGCAATGGCAGGTCTGAGTTACCGTTTTCAGGGCTACTCCCGGGGTGGCACAACCAGTGCTGCAGGCCCCCGAGTAGCATTTGATTCACCAGCCCTGGCACATGCAGTGCACTTTACTAGGGGCTAACAGGTAAATCAAATATCCAATCATGGAAACACCCATCCATAACACAATTTACACAGAGAGCATATGCACTTTAGCACTGATTAGCAGTGGTAAAGTGCCCAGAGTCCTAAAACCAACACAAACAGGTCAGGGAAAAATAGGAGGAAAAAGCAAAAAGTTTGGGGATAACCCTGCAAAAAGGGCCATTTCCAACATCGCCACTAGCAGTTATTCGGTCACGATGGACTGGGGTAAAGTCACAAATTCAGACTGACTGTGATAGAGCACGGGTCGAATGCAAGGACCAGGATCATCATGCTTATGAGTTACCTTAGTTAGTCCGCATGAGGAGCTACCGTTTGCATTGGTGGGAGCCACGAGAAGGTTGCTGTCAGGATGAGGAACAGGTCTGGTGCCACAGATGGTCGTAGCGAGAAGAGCCGGTCCCCACTGGAGCTTTTTGTATGTGGCCTACGCAGGCTGTTGTTTTTGGCCTGAAGAGCTGGCCTCGCAGGAGATTCGTGTTGTCGGTCGTCGCAGACGGTCACTGTCAAAGCAAAGTCTGTGTCTCGTTGGAGCTTTGTGTTGGCTGTCCTTGCAGGTGGTCATTTCTCGGCATGAAGAGGCCACTGTATGGTCATGAGGAGCCCAAAACATCTATATCTTCACCTTGACTTCAGGAGGAGTACTATCTGATGCCAGCCAAGGGTCCGGGGCCTGGGGAAACCTCACGGGATCAGTACTCACTTCAGCAGAGGTCAGCAGCTGGGCTCAGGCAGGTCCAGGTAGGGCCAAGTGCTCCAGGGCAGCTGCAGGGAGGCCTATGGATGGTTGTTGTGCCCCTGTAGGTCAAGCAGCAGGTCAGCCTACTGACCCTTGGAGTCACTTCTTGGGAGCGTGGGTTCAAGGTGAGCAAGTCCAACCTTCCTTCTTCAGACAGCAGGGCGATGAATTTTCTGAATCTTCCACAGATCCAAGAGCGTTCTGATCAGAGGTGTGTGGGGGATGCCCCCTTTGTCAAATTTTCCCTTTTCCTGGGTTTTACTCCAAAGTGCCTAGGGTAACAAAAGGCAGGCAGGCCTGGGTGTGAGATGCCTCTGTCAGTGGCAGGGCAGGCAGCACTTAGAAGTAAGGACAGGTGTGGCAAGCCCTAAGGCTACTCTTTGAAGCAAAGGAAGGCTGATTAAACCTCCCAGAACGAATCTCCCAAAAACATTACAAAAAAGTGCTGCCTTTTGTCTAGTTTGTGCATGGAAAGTTTTGGAGCGATCAGTCTAGCGGGGTCCGAGAAAAAGGAGGAGGTCCCAAAGCGTGTTTTCCCCATTCATTTTTAATAGAAACTTTAGACACAGCTACAGCCCAAACTGCTGAACGGATATACACCATATTTGGCGTATAGCTAGATCTTGGTCCAGAAAGAGTGCGTTTGTGTAAATCGGTTCAGTAGTCTTTGAGCAATTAATGTTCAAAAACTTTATATATATATCATGCCACAAAGGATCCACGGACCCGACAGATCTCCAGCTGAGAACTGATTGACTGCCCTCACATCAACAAGGATGTGGAAGCAGCCATCTTAAGACCCAGGACTCAGTCCTGAGTCCTAAATAACTCTAAAAAAAGACATATGGTGGAAAGAGCTGAATTAAATAGAAAAGAAGTGGCAATGTCACCGTACATCGATTGCGGAATCTATATAAACAATTGTCCAATTTAAATAAATCCTTAATGGCGTGACATATATTTAGAGTGCATGTGAATCTTAAAGTGCAGAAAGGCAGACTGTTACAGGTTGAGCTTTAGACATATTGGAGCATAGATAAAAGAGTTTGAAATCTTAAGGTGCAATCTAGGTGGTCTGTTGTGCAAAGTACATTTTTGTAAATCTTTTTAAAGGAAATGCGGAGACAGTTAAGGTAACCTATGTGCAAAAATAGCAAGTTGTTTAACCAAAGGAGCTTTAGCCCGCCAATCATTGATTAATGGTAATATTGTAGCAACAGTTAAAAACATTTCCACTGTGGAGTGATCAGGGTGAGCCAGATTAAATAAAAAAGAAATTACATTCTACTGGTTAAAAGGCCTATGTACAAAATGGTTCGTTTTTCGGAGACATTCTAAGATGAGGAATGTAGTGGTGTTTGAGGTGTCATGTGTGCCAGAAGGTCATTCCAGGGTACATGTTCTTTTTCAGAAATTTCTTTTCTGCCTTGGTAAGGAATTTCACAAAATGGGAGTTCAGCTGTATGTCTGTGGGCATAAAGCAGGCCATAACCGCTTGTCTCCATGTTAGGATGCCTCTTTGGTATATGGGGGCAAGGTAGAGATACCTGACCACCTAGGTCACGTGGTGGGATCCCAGAGGGACCCCGCCTTGGGTGTAAAAAGTTTTTTTTGCTTTTAAATCTTTCCTGAAATTTGCGGAGGATCTGTGAATCCGTGCAAAATGTTTTTTTAAAGATGCACTGGCTCCTGCGCTATTAAGGAAACCCTTCCCCCAAGGGTGCGCTAGGGCCTGGGGGGGATGGCACATTACATTTGTAGGGTTTTGGAGCACTTGGCCGCCGTACCAAGCCTCTACGCAGCCCCAGGGACCCCAACACCAGACCCAAGTTAATAATAAGGGAAGGGTGGCATGCGGCCCCTCTCCATGAACCTTGAACTTTGAAGAGGGCCTGGGGACCCTTTAACCTCAGGTTCAAATATTCAATAAAGGGGAGAGGGGCTCAATGAGCCTCCTTAGGCCCCAAGAACCCCCTCCGCTGGTACAAAATTTCCTTTAGAGCCCTCCTTCTGCTGCTGTTAATGGTCGCTGGAACCCCATGCCTGGGGTGGGATATTTCATAGTGTCCTGGGGCGCCCACCCCCGAGACACTCTGGTTTTCTGTCTGGGAGAGCGCGGGCATACCCTGCCTGCGCTTCCCTGGGCAGGGAACTTCACTGTGCTCCCGCCCATGGGGGCAGTATAAAACAGCTGTTCCCTCTCAGCAGGAGCAAAAAAAGGGTGCCCACTCCCACCAGTGCACACCATTGTGCTGGCTAGGGAGCTCGCTGGGGCCAAGGGGGCCCTTGCACTCCTCCTGTGGCCCTCAACTGAGGCAGAAGAGTGGGTGCCCACCAGTGGGCACAGTGTGTGAAAAAACAAGGGACACCCTACTCACACGGAACCAGGGTACTTTACAGTTTAACAGAAAACAACGATTCCTGTGGACAATCAGTCAAATATACTTAATACATATTAGCACAATCACAATAATTGAAGGCAAGGAGATGTCGGAAAGAGAAAAGGCATACAGCACAAATTTGGTATGAAAATATGTTGCTATATATAATGTAAACACATTATTTTAAATCCAGTGCATGGAGTCCAAAGTGATTGTGAAACCTATATTTCAAGGTTGTGACTCATTGTGACATAAAAACAAGATTTCATCAAAAATGTACAAAAGCGACTATTAAATCAATACATAATGAGTGCTCGCAGCCTACTAGCACAATAATAGTAGCTGACAAATGGTTTGCTTCACTTAGTCGACGACGTTTCGACCCACTTGACAATGTGGGGTCTCATCAGGACCTAGCAATGAAGGGGCACCTAAAAAATTATAATAACCAAGGTTTCAGTAATGGGGTATGGTGGAGAAAACTAGAGAATTGCCTCAAAAAGGTAGATTGTCAAGCGGTTAATCATACCTGGGGATGACT
The DNA here is from genome assembly GCA_963921515.1 of Calotriton arnoldi. Classification (NCBI taxonomy): domain Eukaryota; kingdom Metazoa; phylum Chordata; class Amphibia; order Caudata; family Salamandridae; genus Calotriton; species Calotriton arnoldi. The sequence continues at coordinate 301,699 of CAWUFW010006131.1, read as the reverse complement.
GTCAGATAACGTGGTATGCACCGTCTGGAGGTGAAAAAGGAAAGAGGGTACTCACATAGGGCCCAGCCGGGCACTGTGGGGATGAGAAATGAGGAATATTTGGTGGCACCCACTGAAAATGCAAAAAAAAGAACAGCTCCCACCACAAGGAGAGGTGTTGCGCAGTAGCCAGAGCAGCTGACTCCGGAGCGCAGGGCTCACAGTTTGATCCCCACGCCAGCAGCAGCCCAGCTCAGCATCATGTGACTCTGGGCAAAAGGTCACTTAATCTCCCCGATGGTCCCCAGCGCCTTTAAACCCTTAAGTTGTGATATGCTATAGCCAGCCGGGGCTGTAGGCGCTCTGGGATTCCCTCCATGGCCCCCAACATCCTAGTCATTGTGGGTGCCATGGGTGGGCACAGGGGCTTCCACCAACAACAAAAAAGGCCAGCTCCAGCCAGGGGAGCCGACTGAAGCCGCAACACCGCTAGGTTCCTCCCATGGCACCCAAACAAAATAAAACATGTGGGTGCCCAAGTTTGCACCGGGCACCCAGGAAAAAAGAACAGGAAAAAAGTGAATAATAAATGAGTGGCAGGTTCATTAATTTATTATATACTGCTCTGGCAAGGAGCGTCCCATAATGCCCCATGGCATTTGTTCACTATATATTTTACTGCTGGTGGTGGTGCCCCTAAAAGAGGTAGAGGCACCACCAAACATGTTTTAATGATGTGGGTGGGATGCAGGAAATGGCGCAGCCCTCAAACAACATTAATAAAAAAAAAGTAAGTCTCCTGGGTCAAGAAATTGATGACCCCAGGAGAGCTTACTATACGTTTTTTGAAAGCATTCCTAGCTGGAGCACTATGCCTTTCAACTGGAGAGCAGGGCCTCCTTCGTGGTAGGCCATGCACGAGGACCCCAGTACATGTGCTGGGGTCCCTGGTACATGCACAGGAGGCTCCTGTATGTGCCCAGGACACCCCTGCATGTGTATGGGGGCCCCAACTGTGCATGATTTGTTGTTGGCTGCATAGTTTGGGTGCGGGGCCAGGCAACATAGGCCAGGTCCTGCACCCATGAAAAAAAAATCATAATTCACTGTAAAAAGCAAAGCTGTGCATAGCTAGGGGTGGCTGTCCATGGGGGTTGGGTGCAGGGCCTTGCAGCTTGCTGTGCCCACCATGGGGTAGGCCTACTTAGGTATGGTAATATTAATTTACATTTTAAAAACCTAGAAAAAGCTAGAAATGCACTGAAAAAAACAAACATTAAATTGATGTTATAGTTAGGCGAAAGTGGAAGTTAAAACATTACATTTTAAACTTTGAAAACCACTGAAATTCACCAATTTTGTAATAAGGGCTCCTTTAAGTAACCCTGGGCAGTGAACTCCTCTCCCCTCGCGGAGCTTGCAGAGCTTTCCTCTCTCCGTGTTATGCGGAGCTCGCTCGAATTCGTCAATGTCAACTTGGTGAACGCGAGCGAGGAAAATCCACCTCCCGGCGAGATTTTTCCTTGTTTGTGATCATCATCGTCAAGTTAGTGAGCGCGAGCATGGGGAAAACCTCCGGGCGAGATTTCTCAATGTGGGCGGTCGGATTCCTCATGGCGAAACTGTCCGTTTGCGTTGAGAAAGCTGCTGCTCGAATAAAAAACTCGAGCAGCAGAAAGGAAGCAGCGCCTGCTTGCGCGGTGCATGGTGCTGTTCACGATAAATGCACAGTGCAGACAAACACCCGGTGCTAAAAATCACCTCGAAAGGCATTTATCTAACGCACGCCGCCGCTTGTGGAGCTCCGCGCAGCCTGGCAGTGTTTTGTTTGCACTTTGCGTAGTTCCCCGTAGTGGAACTCCGCGAACTCCGCCCAGGCTTATCTTTAACCCAAATGTTTACCTCAATCTAGGTGCCAATTAGACCCTGGAAAGAAGCCTCAAGAAGTGTGCAGGTTTTACTTCCAACCTGTCCCTTCTCTTTCACTCCACAGAAGTAACTGACTTGGAAGTTGCTTGTGGATTTCTGCTACCACTGTTTATTTTTGATATCATTGGCTAACAAGTTCCATTAGGTTTTCCATTATAGATTACAAGCCTGTCTCAATGATCTTTTTGCTGAATCCTGCTGTGATTTCCGGCTTATTTAAAACAAGAGCTTCAACAGTAGATTTTCTTGCTACAGGCACTGCCAATGAGACAAGGTCAAGGGGAAGTCCCTTAAAGGTTGTTGTATGGCTCTTCTGTAAGCTACCTGTATTGTCTGGTATCAGGCAGATGTTTAGGAACAGGATACATTCCAAAGAAGTAGTCAAAAGAATTGTGATGCTCCAGAAAGAGTATTCCATTCAGGAGAAAAAAGAAAACCCGAATTTCAAGGATGCCCACGACTTAAAGATTCATGCTGGGTAGACATAGCGACAATTCCAATACAAACAGGAGTGTTTGCCCTACGAACCACCATCATAAACACACACACACTAATTTCTCACAGCCAGATTTTATGTGCAATTATAGTTTAATGCTACTCTTAAGCCTCCTCCGCTGACAAAGTTTGTCAGCTTGTATTATGTTTACTCCCTTCAGGGCATAGAATGTCTCAAATACATATCAAAATCTACCTTTCCTTCTACTGTTCACATATCCAGCCTTTACATATGTACAGTTAATAGCCACTATGTTGTCATCTTTTTCTTGCTCTCAGTCTTATCCTAATTTTAGACCAATCTAAGGTTGTCTAAAAAGAAAATCTCAGGTATACCCCCACTATATCACAAGTGTTACATCACACGACAATTATAATGCATTGGCTAAATCAACCAAACCACTACATTGAAAGGGAAAGTAGAGGAAAGTATAATTGATTAAATCAATAGCGGATATGGCTAGTTGGATGATGTGGAAGTCAAAATAATAATGATATCCTTATCATCATGATGTAGTAGTATGTGATGTACTGAATGCTTTAATTGTAGGTAAATATTTTTTGCCTCCATATAGTGTCATACAACCTTCTCCCAGTGGATCTACCCTTTTTTCGGACCTTTAAGGCTTCTCCTCCCTCTGCGTGCCATGCTCAGTATTTCAGTGCTCTAACCTGTATGATATAGACCAATAAAAACTGGAATGTACTGTCATACAAACACAGCTGCCTATTTCCTCACACTTCTCTCCTACTTGTGTGCGTAGGCGCAGTTAAACGCTTACTGCACAGGCTTGAGCAGTCTGTGTCATAAAGACACAGCATCACAATACTTTCCACCTAGGCCATTCTATGTCTCACTTCTTTTCAGTTCACGTGGAGAATGTCAAAACACTATCCAAGAAGGTTATGTGACACACACACTCTTTCAACCCTAGCACTCCTATGGTTTTGTCAATCAATCAAGCAATCAATCAAACATTTATAGAACGCGGCAACTCACCCGTAGTGGTCTCGAGGCACTTGTAACTATTGCATGGCCCTATCTCATTCAAACATCCAAGTCTTGAGTTGCTGAAGCAATGGGATGTTCCTTAGGTGCAGGAGAAGGGAGTTACATGTCTTGACTGTCAGGTGTGAGAAGGAGCGTCCTTCGATGTTGGTTCGGCAAATCCAGGGAGTGTCTGCGAGGAAGCAGGAGGCAGACTAGAGGTGTCTGGTTGGTTGTTGGATGGTCAGTCATTTGTTGAGGTATGCTAGTCCTTCGTTGCGTAGGGCTTTGTAGGTAGCATAGTACCCATCTGCCAATGCATGTCAATGATATATTAGTAGGAGTAAGCATTATATAAATGCAACTACTATATAATTCAACACATTGATTTTTTGCTGCTTGATTCTAGAGATGGTTGGGTGATGAGATTTGTCTCTGTGCATGGGATTACTCTTCTGCTGTAAGGCTCTAGACATTAGTGTCTATTTAGCATCCTATTATAGGGCATCAATGTGCAATATGCATGTTTTCATAAATGATGCTATGATAAAATAAAAGCTTTCATGTCCAAGGCACTCCTTACAAAATTCAAAATCTTTGATTTTGTTCACTTCCTCTGGGGTCTATCCTCCATCAATACTTTACTGACCAGCCTCTCTGCACTTTCAACTATGAATACATTTGGATACTTTGTGGATGCTGTGACTATCTCTTTTCCAAAATCATTGATTTCTCTTTCCTGGCTTAATATAACTCTCCAACTTCTGCTTCCTGCCAACCTGTCTCAATCAAACAATCAATCTGTAGATTTGTAGAGTGCTTCTTGTCACCCATGAGGGTATTCAGGCCCTGTGATGGTTCAGTTGATGAGCTGAATAGCCAGGTCTTCAGGGACTTTTGGAACTCTGGGAGAGATGGGGAGGTCTGTGGATAAAAGGGTAGCTTGTTCCAGGTCTTAGCTGCTAGGTAGAAGAAGGGGAGACCTGCGTATCTGCTACGTCGGATGCATGGGGTGAGGGTTAGAGAAAGATGCAAAACAGAGGTGTCTGGTGGGGTGATGGAAAGTTCAGACAATGGTTCAAGTAGGTGGATCCACAGTTGTGTAGGGCCTTGTATGAATGGGTCAGGAGCTTGAACTTGCATCTTTTCTGTACATGTCTGGACATACGTCGTCCCTTAATACTCATTGCTCATTATTCACATTTTGCTGAAACGGGCTAGATTTACTGTATTCTCTTGACCATTTACATCCTTAAAAGACCAATGACCATCATGATCAGGGTCAAATACAAATGAGTGGGGGTGCCCTGGCCTATTTGGACACAAACAATATCCTATGCTTCCAGGACACCTGGGAACTTGCCCCCTTGCTTTTATCAAGCTTCTACCAGATCTTTACACCAGCTAAGAGGACATGCATCTTTGGCCGCCCGTCTGGGGACCTATCAATTTTTATTAAGCACTCAGCAGACCTAGTGGCAATTAAACTTCCAACTGATAGTGAAGCGGCCCTAGCAATTGAGATCAGAGGTATGAAACTGAACCGGAAAAGACTGAACTGATACTGGTCAACTGCTACATAAGTGCTCTAAACAAATTTAATCTGTCAATGATACAGGGCTTTCTGGACAGTCTAGAATTGCTTATTCTGGACCATCCTGCCCATGAATTCTTAATACTAGGTGGTTTTAACATCAGTTCCTTAGGAGGGCCATCGGATTCCCTCCCCTGGGAGAGAAGGAGGCAAACTGTACAAGAATTTCTGACAGCTCATAAAATGGTATCAGCACAATGAGAGATGCTTGTAAAAGGCAAGGACCGCTTATTTCCCCCAACCAGCTAAGGGCGCTCAACCATTGATTATGTCTTCCTTTCTGAGCATCTGGCCAGGCAGCTAGCGCAATTTGAGATCACAGAAAGGCGGGAAAGCAGGGGGCGGAGCAAACCACGCCTGAAGATGGCCGCTTCCTGAGCGAGCTCCTTCGGTCGCCTGTTAATCCTTAATTTATCCTGAGTCCATAACCTGCAAAATGCAATAAAACCTGCAAATAAACGCACCGAAAACTAACGTCGTCCCAAGAAACCTGCTTTTACTGCCAGCACTAACTCCGAAGACGGGAAAATCATCCGTACCTTCTAGGCCGAGGCGCGGCCTGCGGAGCGTGCACGTACGTGAGCCCGCCGGCCTGCTACGCAGACTTTGGAGGTGACTGTGAGTGTGAAGCCGGGGTGGCGACTCTGCCCTGCGCGAAGCGGACCCACTACCTGTGAAACGCTGGTATCACTGGCACCGTCGACCTCCCCATGCTGCGCTTGAAAAGTATAAGATCTGAGGCAGAGTATAGGCGGAGATTGCCGGGCCGGCACACTACAAGACGACGGAGAGAGCGGCCCTGCGTGCAGCCTTAGGCTGATACGGGCGTCCTGAAGCACGTTTGCAGCGGCACGCAAGAGATCCCAAAACACGGGGCTGCGGCAAGTTACTACTGATTGCAGGCAAGCTGGTGAAGTAAATATTGGCTGGCGCGGGGGCGCATGGAGGGGCGCGGCCGCGGCTAAGCTGCCCGCATATGAAGATCGCTGTACCCATTGGCGTGCGTTGCTTGAGGCGGACTAGGCCACTGAAGCGGACACGGGGAGTTCGGGCGTCGAACGCGCAGCCGCGTCCCGATCGCCCCTCAGGTGCAGGCCACGCCAACACTAAGAACAAGAGCCGGAACTTGCCTGCGACGTGCTGAATTGCACAGATGAAGATCTGCAGTGCAAGGAATAAAGGGGAGGAGGCCGTGACTGGCATTGATGCTGAAGGTACTGTTTCTACCTGCTGGTGTTCTGCTGAGCTACACATAACATATTCCCGGGGTAATATAAGGTGCTCCCACAGCGACTACAGCACAACAGCGCTGATTTTGCACAGCTCAGTGTAACCAAAGCCCCAGTTGAAGTGGCGCATAACTCCACGCCAACGTTGGCAGCCTCCACTTTCTGGTAGGGCCCGCAGCCTACCCACCGGGAATCCACTAGATAAACACCTGCACTTCTCAAAAGCTGCGGCGTGCAGACCGGGCCCAAAAAGAGTTTACTACGACTCAGAATCGGCCACATCTACTACATAAAATGAGTGGGCTCCACCTTCCACACGGCGAGGATCGGGAGCAGTTCCCACGCACTCGCAGCGCTGCGACAATGGGGAAAACGGACAGAACACAACCTAAATTACACTTTGAGCAGTCAAAAAAGATGGCTGAAAGCTGCAATAACGACCAGCCTATTACCCAAACGGCCACTACGGCAGCGGGCGTCAAAAATATAGTGGACTTCCAATCCATGTTCTCGACAATCCAGGCCACCTTGTCAAACATCGATGGGAAGATAGACTCCTTAACCTACCGAGTAGACCGCATGTCTGAACGTCTGGACAGACACACGGAATGGATAGACATGGCAGGGCGCCGTATCTTAGATACGGAAGATGCACAGCACCAACTGGAAACTAAACAAGAGAAACTGGACAAAACTTTGACAGTATTAATGGCGAAGTCAGAAGATTTGGAAGCGAGATCTCGACGCACTAACCTGCGCTTCATGGGAATAGCAGAGACGACGTACACAGGAAACATGGACCGCTACATCGAGAATTTGCTGATAACGCTTCTGGGTAAAGAAACCTTCTCCGACGTCTTTATCATTGAGAGGGCGCATAGATCCCTCGCTCCACCGCCGCCGCCCGGGGCTAGGCCGCGACCGATCATTGCGAAACTCCTGAACTATAGGGACCGTGATGCTGCGCTTCACAAGGCCCGTGAACTGGACAGCCTGAAACACGAGGGGATGGACATCTCTATCTACCCGGATTTCACACCGCAAGTCCAAGAGGCGAGAAAGAAATTCCTGGCAGTAAAAAAGAAATTACGTGACCAAAACATCCCATACGCGATGATCTACCCAGCCCGCTTGAGAGTAACAGATGGTGGCAAAAGTACAGTATACAATGAGCCCAAGGAGGTGCTCAAATACCTGCAACAAAAGGGCTCCCAGACCACGCGTAGAAGGTCACCCAGAGGAGACCCAGAAGAACAGGCAGGCACCTCCGATGTTGAATAACAAACTGCCCTCTCTGAACTGCTCATTGTCACTGGGACTGCGACCACTAACTACCCCAGTCAAAACACCATATGGACACAGATAAGTGCTAAATGCGAACTCTTGGCTTTATGGTTAAAACAGGGCTGTGGGGGCGAAATGTGCACATGCGTAGTGCAGGAGCGCAAACAGCATTGGGACTTGAGCCACGGGCAGTGAGGCGATTGCCCGTTGAAATTAGCAGGTTATGTATTATTATTTTTTATGCTTAGGATAGGCGACCCCCGAGTGATGATTTCACCGGGGTTCCCAGCTGGCAGCTCCCGCCAACCTGTGTGCACCACAACGTATTAGAGTTTATTTACGGGATTGTTGTTACTGGAACAAGTTTTTTGGGATTGTCTTCGCTGTAATTGGGATGGCGAAGTGGGAGGGGGATGGGAGGGGTGAAAATTTACGAAACATGGTTGGTGAAGGGATGACAGATAGGCCTGGGCGGAAAACTACGCTACGCTCGCGTAGTTTGCGTAGTGTGCGCAACTACGCGCTACGCGAATTGCACGTAGCACAGTGCAAAAACGCGTAGCGTAGCGGGCATTTTTTGCTTGCTCGCGGTCCTCAACGTCAAGTTGGCGACCGCAAGCGAGCTAAATGACATCCCGGCGAGACTTTTTCCTTGTTCTCGATCAGCAACATCAAGTTGCCGATCGCGAGCGTGGAAAATAAACCTCCCGGCGAGATTCTCAACGCGGGGAGGTCAGGTTTCTCATTGCGAGTGGTCGCGTATGCTCGCGACCGCTCGCGATGAGAAACTACCAGTCCGCGTTGAGAAAACTGCCGCTCGAGTACAAATCTACTCGGCGGCAGAAAGCTTTGACCGCTTGCACTGTGCAAGATGCCGTTTGCAATGATTGCACAGTGCGGACAAGCATCCGGCACTGTGCAATCATTGCGAACAGCATTTCCTACCGCACTACGCAGTTCGCGAAGTGCTACGCGTAGCTCGCGTAGTGCGAAGTGCACTTCGCGTAGCTACGCGTAGCGCTACTACGCGAACTACGCCCAGGGTTAATGACAGATACCACACACACTACGAGACACATATTCTTTAGACACTGCCTTGACCAATTGATCACCTTAACAGGGAATGGATCATAGACCACAACCCACCAGAATGTTGACATTCATGACATGGAATATACGAGGCCTGAAAAATCCGCAGAAAATTCGTAAAGTCCTCGCATACTTAGATCGTCACAAAGTCGACGTAGCCTGTATTCAGGAGACACATCTCACTGATGCTACAGAGAGTAGAATAGGCGCACGATGGGCCACATACCGATTAGCATCCTCCTACTCTACATATGCCAGGGGAGTACTGCTTCTTACTAAGCGAGGCACACCATTTACGCTACTCAACTCGATAAAAGACGGCCAAGGCAGATATGTCATAATTCTGGGAAACTTCGGAGGAATGGCTCTGACCATTGTCACCACGTATGGTCCGAACACGGATGATCCCTCCTTATTTGCACAAATATGGGCCAAACTGCGTGCACTAACACCGACGGCAATAATCTGGGGTGGAGACTTTAACACTTGTCTTGACCCATCCATGGACAGGTCCACATGCAGCGACAGATATGGGAAACAGTCCGCAAAAGCGCTTAGAGAGGGTATGGAGGAATATGCAATGACAGACATATGGCGATTACACCATCCAAGACACAAAGAAGGTACTTGCATATCTACCACTCACAACACATGGTCCAGAATTGACTTCTGGATAGCCACTGCTGAAGTTTGCACATGGACTACATCAATAGCACATATGCCCAAAACTTTATCGGACCATGCACCGGTCCGCCTCGAACTCGCAATCCCCACGCACACTCTGCGCCAGTACACGTGGTGTCTACAACCAAGCGCGATGTTAGATCAGGTGTTTAGAGTTGAATTGCAACAGGCCATTGTAGACTACTTTGAGAGGAATGTGGGTTCAGTGGACAGCGCCAGAACGCTTTGGGAAGCTTTCAAAGTAAAAATCCGCTGTTTCTGCATAGGCAAACATGCTGGCATACTGAAAGATATTCAACGACAGCTGTCCATGGTTGAAAGTGATATCAAACAATTAGAATCAGAGTACATGAACACTTCAGACCCCGAGATTCTGGCAAAAATTAGGCAAAAGATTGACGCTTATCATGAGTTCGCAGAGAGCGAAATCAAATATATCTCACACAGGCACACAGCACGCAACTATGTGGAGGGTGGCAGACCGGGACAAGCGCTTGCCAGTAGGATACGTCCCATGCACACGGGGTCCCACATCCCCTAAATAGTAGACGCAAAGGCTACACCTAAATATGACACCCCATCCATTATAGGCTGCTTCTCGGAATATTATGCACGTTTATATTCCGCGGGGTCGAGCACATCCACAACTGAGATAAACCAATATTTGGATGACATTGCCTTGGCATGGTTATCTGATGAACATCGCGAATATTTTAGCCACCATATCACGGAGGATGAGATTATAGAGGCAATAAACTCCCTCCCAAATAATAAAGCCCCTGGTATGGATGGGTTACCTGGGGAATTCTATAAGGCTTACAAAGACTTATTAATCCCACACCTAGCTGCAATGTACGAAGAGGCATATGAGGAAGGCATACTGCCGACATCACTATGTGAGGCACTGTTGATTACTCTCCCTAAACCAGATAAAGACCCCGTAAAATGCGAATCATACCGCCCACTATCATTAATAAATATAGACGCAAAAATACTGGCAAAAATAGTTGCATTAAGGATACAACCCTTAATGCGGAACCTGGTACTACCGGATCAAGCCGGTTTTATACCGACACGATCAACAACGCAAAATTTGAGGACCATATTTGCTATGTTTCCCAAGCTGAACCCTGAGCTGCCAGCAGCTGCGGCCTTATTGGACACAGCGAAAGCATTTGACTCTGTAGGATGGCCATATATGTTTACAGTGCTGAGGAGGATGGGGTTCCCAGAGTCGTTCTTGCGCTGGATAGCACTACTATATAAGGAGCCGTGTGCACGAATAAGAGTGAACGGCAATACGTCCGAACCTATTAATATATACCGAGGGACGAGGCAGGGATGCCCGCTGTCGCCACTTTTATTTACACTAGCACTGGAACCATTAGCATGTAAGATAAGGCAAAGGCATGCAGACACCGCACTGCAGTTTCAACTCCGGCCTGTCAGCATATCGTTGTATACGGACGACATGGTCCTCTACACAAGATACCCGGATGCTAATTTAAATAAACTTATTAGAGAATATATCAGGTTCGAACACTATTCAGGACTCTGTATAAATTGGGATAAATCCGTGGTGATCCCGCTCACCCCAGCTACAACAAAACCAACACTTGACTACCCACTGCAATGGCAGGCAGAACCAGTGAAGTATTTAGGCATCTGGATACACCGGGAACCAGAGCTGGTGCTGCGTGAAAATTATGGTAGAGCCATATCAAAACTAGAAGACCAGATAGATAGGTGGATCAAGCTACCGCTGTCACTAGCTGATAGGATCGAAATACAGAAAATGGTGGTACTGCCTTGATTCCTTTACTTATTCATGAACATACCGATATGGATTACACGACCACTGTTTGCTAAACTACGTACCGCCATGCTTAGGCTAACGTGGGCAGGCAAGCAAGCAAGAGTAGGGTGGAGGGAACTGACCAGACCATACATTCAAGGGGGCTTCGGAGCACCGGATTTGCATCTATACTATTACTGCGCACAGGCGCAACACGCTCACTACTGGTTACACCCACACGGTCACATACCGCACATACCAGTAGAGCATGAGAGCGTGAAACCGACCCCTCTAATTACCTTTATATCAAAACCGAGACAGAGCACCCTGAATACCGAAATCCATCCAGTTAACTGCACCTCGAGAGCGTGGCATGCGTTGGCGAAGCGTGCACATAAACTCCCAGCGTATGCACCAGCGTTGCCCATGAATCATCATCCACAAATAACGGTGATGCAAGAAAGGAGCATGGTGAGTTTGCTGGGAGAGATGGGCCTATGTAACATGGGTGATACATTCCCACATAGACAGTTTATAGCACAAACTGACGCATCCCTTAGTGCACACCGCACACCTTTAAAGATTTTTGCGTACTTACGCCTACGGATGGCAGTGAAGGACCTATATCGCACATTCCCAGATGAACCGCCGACACATAATGCACTTCAGATTCTACTGACATCACCGACACGCCAACGCTTAGTTACACGCCTCTACAATGCGGCTCAATGCGAACAATTCAGAGAACAAAACAAACCTCTAAAAAGATGGGAGGAAGCAACTGGCAATACCATTGCAAAAGACGACTGGGAGTACAGTTGCGCACAGATGCAAATGCTCACACCCAACTGCAATCTGCACATTATACATTTTAAATTTATACATCAAGTATATTATACACCTGTGCAGCTACATAAATATGGTTTACGAATAGATGATAAGATGTCACAGATGTAGCGCACCCAGTGCAAACTTTTTACACACGGCGTGGTCATGTCCTAAGCTCCAACCATATTGGCAAAAAGTGACCAATACTCTTACTATCATGCTGGTGGAACAGGTACCAAGTGAGCCTTTGGTGTGCCTACTGGGCATCTACAGGGTCAGACTAGCTCATAGACGCAAACTCCTGGTGGTGGCATTACTACTGGCCAAGAGACGCATAGCAATGCGATGGGGGAGCAAACGTGAACCACAGTACAAAGACCGGGTTACAGATATGACATATTGCAAGGAGAAACTGGAAACATATGTGGAGGAACTGCCACAAGCCTCCCGGCCCGGGGACTCCTGGGACCCATTTGTGCAATACCTCAGATCCACACAAACGGAAGACTGACCATACACTATGGTGGGTAAATACAATCCACACTGCATTGGCATCTATATTCAAGTGTGTCGCAGTAGATGGGGTTGAAAAGGCTGAGTGTAGCAGAATGTTAATACTGTGGACTAAGTCTGTTACGGATGCATCAAGGCAAATTCCTAAAAAGTAGTTGTGTACAAATGAATGCCCAACGATGTAACAATACTGCTTGAACATGTTAAAGTGATTTTTTATGTATGGACGTTGGCAAATACTTGCATGCACAACGAGGAAATCTGTATTCTTTGACTGACCAGAATAAATAAAAAATAAAAAAAATAAAAAAACAGAAAGGCGGGAAAGCAACCACAATCCCCTAAAATGCACCGTGAATCTTCAGCTACAACCCCCATGATTAAAACATCGGTGGGCACCTCAACAGGTGAGGAGACAGTAAACCTAGTTAAAAATATAAAATGGAGGCCGGAGTACTCATCAGTGGTAGCAAGCTGGCTAATCAACCAGGCCTCTGGAACAAATTTGAGGGAGCAGAATCAGACCCACAAATGGTGGGAGAAGACCGTCAGCACCTTAAAACCCTCCTGAAAGGTGGCATAAACAGAACCCACCTGTCAAAACCTGGTGGGGCCAGGAGACCGGCAGTCCAATACAACAAATCCATAATTTCAGCAAGAAGGACCCTCCGAAGAGCACAGCGGTTAAACCATCAAAAACCTACAACCAACACTGTAGCAGATGTTAAACAAAAGAGATGAATCCTCAAGAAAATAACCTGGGTACTCAAGGAAGCAAGAGGCTAAAAGGAATGGACATCCCTATTTCAACTGTTGAAGGATCCTAACCACATGTGCTTTTAGGAACATGTGAACAAATTAAAGACCCTTAATGACTCAAGGGAGAACAGAGTTTCAGAAGCAGTATGGCTCAGCCACGTCACAAACTTGTATACCGACATCCTAACACCCCTAATCATGGATTCCCTGTGGATAGACGAAATGGGCAAGCAAACTGCCTCCACAGAGGAAACCTTAGGGGAACAACTATCAGGGGAGAAGGCCGGTGTAACAATCGGGCCCGTGCTCTCTACCCCATCTGACCTGAACATACATACCCCAGGAGGGTTGAAAGAATCATAAAGCACATAAGGATGGGGCCCCTGACCCCAACAGTCTGCCAGCATTCCTGTTTAAAGTGGCCCCAGACACCTGGGCAAGGACACTGACCCAACTTTTCAACTGTGCTTTCCAGATGGGGTCGGGCCCGGATGTTCGGCGAGGTTCAGTCCTCTGCCTCACATATTAAAAGGGGGATCGATCAATACCTGCTAACTACCGCTTAATCGCACTGCTTGACGTGGAGGCCAAAATATATACTTGAACCCTACTGGAACATCTGGAGGCATGGGTTAGTGACCAACAGATCCTACCATTCTTTCAATAGGGCTTCAGAGCTGGGGCATCAACAGTGGACACCATCATAGCACTATCGTTCCTAAGGCACCAGGCCACCAAACACAGCAGCTTACCCCTATTCTGCTTTGTCGTTTAAATTCGACAGGGTGGCTAGGGGAATCCTATGGAGAAAGCTGGGCACTTAGGGTATACCCGCAAAGCTGCTAAGAGACATAATCTCATTGTACTCAGAAACATGGGTCAGTGGTTTGGTACCTCAGACTTTAGATTGTCAAGCGGCCACGTTGAAGAACTACATTAGCGTCAGGATGGTGGTAACACAAACATTAAAAAGCAATCTAAAATCCATTTTTGAAACCTCAGGCAATCTTTGGTATGACTATGTAAATAACGCAGTGTGCTCTCTCCAGATGAAAGACTCAATTCATCAGGTGTGAAACGTTCTATTCACCACCTGGAAAAATGCAATCGGCAATTAAAGGCAATCTCGATGGACCAAGATCCACTGACCCTCAGGAACTCAGAAGAGGCACAGGCATTAAGGACTCCTACTTAGTCTGGACTACACAGCCATACCTACAGTAAGCTATAAATGTGGAAACTTGAAGACAGATCTTTTACATGAGATCGCTAGCTCTGCCAATCAAAGATTTCTATCCCTCCTGGGCAAGCTTCAGAGGCAAGAGAGCTTGCCAGCTTTGTCCCTTTCAAAATTAATCATGATTACGCCTGCTATGTTGTTGCCCCTTCCTGGACCATCAGAGAAGACAATTAATTAAACTGGTATGCCTGGCCTATGGGGTTCGAACATGCCAGGAAGCCTCCAGGATCTGTTTTTCTAATCCCTCCCGCGGGTTTTGGCAAGATGTGCAAATTTTGTGGCCATACTCAGGCAGTGTCTTTCATCGAGCTCCGTCATGGGCCACTCCTGCTCTACAGTCCAAGTGCTAGTTGGAGAATTCTGGACTGCACTGACTGCCTCTGTAAGCTTTAATGTACATATTTTAAGCAGCAGAACTAAGGACCCATTTGCCCAACATGGCCCCAATGACAATTCTGTTTCATATCAGCAGATACAGGCCGTACTACATTGACCGATTGTTTACAAATATTTGCACACATTTTATATACAGAAGTTTAAAGAGTTTTTTTCTGATAATAGTTTTCCCTCTCTGTAGATCTTCTCTATTGGAATGGTTTTAATTATCTAAACAATAAAGCTTACAATTTACAATTTACAAATGCAAACGTTCTCCAAAGAGCCTGCATAAGAATATTTTTACAATCACAAGGAAATGGATGCCCAGGGTTGGACTGGGACAGAAAATATGCCTGGGCACCAAGATAAAAGTTGCCCCCATTATAAGAAAGCTAAAACAAATGGCCCATTTTTGCAAACTGAGGACTGTTTTGAACTTGTAAAGACGAGCTGTATTTATGTTGCACAGTATGGAAGACTGTGTGTATTTGAGCTTGCTGCAGGCACATTTATTTCAATAGCAGGGAAATTAACAGTGAAAACCAACCCAGCAGACATAAAACAAGCATTGACCTAGCCAATAGGTCTCGTCTTTGTGACCTTACAAGTGTTTAACCAGAGCTATTGGCTTTGCCAATGTGTTTAAGATATGTTGTGGCTCATTGTGGCTGTTATACAGCATGTTAAAAACATATAACCAAAAAGTGCTAAGCATTTTTGATACCTTATATATAACCAAGAAGACAACAGAAGAGTGGAGGTTAGGAAATAGTACCTGAAGTACAACACGAGCAGTGGACGTACACTAGGGGAGAATCAACAGATGCCAGATTACGGGGGCAGACTAAGATAGTGCTGAGTGATGCTGAGGTGGTGGTGTGCTAGTGCGGAGGTTATGCTCAGGTGACACTGAATGATACTCAAGTGATGCGGAGGTGGTGGTGTGCTGATGCGGAGTTGAGGCTGAGGTAGTGCTGAGTGATGCTGTGGGCCTCTTGTTGCCTCACTCAATGCTAACAGAAAGGGAGGGGCTGGGGGGATGGAAACGCTGTGTTTGTGCTCAAAGGGTAGGGATAGGGCTCCCAACGCGAGGCATGAGGGGGGAAATTAAAAGAATCAGGACAAGTTGAGAAAGAGCAGTGCTCCTGAAACTGTGGCAGCGCTGAGTGAAAATATTTCATAGTCTATTCAAAATCAATAAAAAAAGGTGGGTGGGCCACGCTGGGCACAACAAAAGAAAGGCACAGCTGCCATACTTAAAGATAAAGCACAGCTTGAGGCATAAAGCACGAAAGTGAGGAGGAGAAGAGCAGCATGAGGCACAAGGACAGAGAGTAAGGACAAGAGCAGCTTGAGGCACAAGGACAGAGAATAAGGAGAAGAACAGCGTGAGGCACAAGGATGGAGAATGAGAAGAGCAGCATGAGACACCAGCTAAGGAGTGCCCAACATTTGTATTGCATGTTGCAGACATGAACATAATTGGCAATGCTCTCCCCAAATGGAATTCCAGTGCCACCAAAAACTAAAAGGTTAGAACCATGTAACTAGGAGAAGAATTATTTGGGCACAATTTTGGCAGAAAGTCAACAGTAAAGCAGAACAGGGTGTGCCTCCAAATTTTAAATGGTGGTGTTTCACCTTTTCCAACAGGTCAGAAAACCTCACATTTAAATAGTAAAGTAATTTTCTTTATCTGTACCACTCATTCTCCATTAATCTTTATAAACTATTTTAATACTGTCTAGCTAGGACCTCAGTGGCTCTGTGGGAGCAAGAGATTGCATAAGATGCCCTGCCTAAAACTTTGATTAACAATAGACCCCTAAATCTAATATATATAATTGGGTTTTTTGTGCACTTTAAATGAGCTTCACTTCTTGTGGAAGCTTTCTTTCAAGAGGAAATGTTGCGCTTTTACAGCCAAAAAAATACTCTGTGAGGCACCTGCCTGAAGAACGACGACAAATGTTTTTGCTATTTATAAGTAATTCAATGTGACGATCCCTCCACCAATACTCACGGACACAGAGCCAGGGAGCACCAACCACTGAAGAGACCCGAAAGTCACAAAGCCATATTCTAGGCTATAGACAGAGAAGAGGAACTAGTGACAGGGGTTAGGTAAATAAACGGACCACATTGTAATGGGACCATGTCAAACAAATAAAAAGGTAAATGTTTTTTCCAGAAAAAATAAAATAAAAATACCAGTGGAATTATCCCACTCCTGTGCAGTACGTGAGTTTCTGCACGTGAACAGGGATTATGTGAGAGAACAATGTTGAACATTGTTGGCACACCCTGTATGCACTTGCACCACAGCATCCCATGAAAATGTCACTTCCCAAGCAAGCCTGGTTATTGTCCCCGGTCGGGTAGATACGCATCTCGGACTCTGATGACACGTTGGCAATGAAGTATACAGGGGCAGCTGACTGCATATGGCCGCCAGGTGAGTAAGGCACTGGAGAGGACAGCGTGCACTGCAGCCGGAGGCTAAGAAGCACCCCTGAGGGAACCTGAACAGTGTCACAGTCAGGCGAGGCACTGCTAACAGCAGGCTAAGGGTCTGCCGGATAGCCGGAGTGCACTGAGGCAGGCAGTGACCATAGCAGGTAAGTGCACCTGGTACCTTGCATATCGAGCTTGAATACAGGGCGAGTGAGCTCTGCCGCTTCTGTTATTCCCCACATTGCTTGCAAGTTTCAGAGTCGACAATATGATGCGCTGAAATGAGAGGGGAACATCATAACCGGCGGAAGAAAGACGCCAGCACCGAAAGAGCCAGTCGGGGAGGGGCGGTGACCTTCAGAGGTAGGTCTGCCTTTAAGAGGCAAAAGGAACGGGAGACAGTATGGAGGCAGAGACACAGAGAGAAGAAACGGAGTAAGCCTGAGGCAGCGGAGGGAGGAGGCGGAGACCGCCTGAGACAGAGGGGTGGTGACCGAACAGGAGGATAAACCAGATGGGAGGAGAGAGGAGAGGTCATCACAAGCTGTACAGTGTGATGGCCAAACAAAACATTCTCTTAGTGAAGTCGCCAGCGAGGGAGCTAAGCCCACAGGAGGGACATTTAAACAAATGCACCAATAACAAGCCAGCATTTGTAAATGACCCAGATAACAGCCAATGGCAATTGGTGGGTGTGCCAAACCCCACAGAAGAGATACAACGGGTCGATCAAAGCTCGACCTAAAAAGGGCCACAAATAGCCAAAAACCAGGCCCACAGACAGACTTGTAGGACCACCCGGTCGAACACAGTCTGATTTCCCCCATTGGCCAGCCCACACCTGGTAATGCCATTAACACCAAGGAAGTTAGTTAGATTGTGGTTATAGATTAACCCTAGTCCACAAAGGCGCTGACAGATTACGATTAACGAAATGTGATCTCTTTTGGGTACATTGGAAACTGCTCTAGCTGCGGAATTGTGCAGTCTTCAGTTTCTGAAGCAGCCACTTATTAGCTCCAGTTAGCAGGATGTTTCTAGAATCTATTTTAGAGTTGACTTTTTCCTTTCAGTGGTGGCTCTGTACTTAACATCCAATATATAATTACCAAGAGTTTCATTTTGATCTGTTGTGCAATAGGGATTCAACCACGAGTAAAGAAAATGACATGCAGGTCAGTTTTTGTGTACTTGTGGTGATCCTGCCAACAACCAGTATCCACATTACATAGGCACAGCCAATTATTATCTTTTATTTCTGTCTACTGGAAAAAGGACTCAATAAAGGTGAACGTTATCAGGTGATTTATTCAGTTTAAACATCCATCGAGTATCATGCTAATAAGTATGGAAAGATACCCATGCATCTGGTACCACATTCTGTTAAGGAAGTACATAAACATTAAAAAGAATAAGTGACAAATAGGAGCTCTGTGGGACCCCAAATGTTACTTTCACCTTGGTTGATCTTGACATTCCTACTCACTCTTGACTTTCTGTCAGACAGGAATGATTTACAAAATGTTCTGGTCTCAATCCAAGATAATAGACGTTTCATGGTGGAGGGAGCTCCAAGCAAATGAAAGGTACAAAAAGATTAACAAGGCAGCCTGCTGCTGTCTAGACTATCCCGAGGGTTGATTTCACATCCAACAGACTCCTTCCGTACTTGCATCGTGCCTAACTCTCGACGGCTGAGCGACCAAGATATTATTCACCTCAGCATTTGGACTGAATTCAACTTTCTTCTCTGAACGAAATAGAGGGAGTTTAGAGACTGGACAGTAATTATTTGAAATCAGCAGATCCAGGTAAGAATTCTGCAAAAAACAGGCTATTTAATATCAGTATGTTAGTATAGCCCTGTATCGAAAGAAGAATTAATAAAGGGTGATATGAAGGTACGTAGCTTATTCAGATTCTTCTTAATCAAGGATCCTAGGACAATCTGTTAGATTCTGACTGCATAGACGTCTTATTGGTCCTGTCACCATCTCTCTGACCTTCTTTGTTTTCCTGGGATATTTGCCATTTCCACTTAGTCTTGCAATTTGATCCTTACTTTATTTTCTTTTCTCCTTCCATATTGCATTTCCCAAAAATCACTCTATTTTCTAAAATAGCCACTAAACAAACAGGATTCCCCATTCATCACAGGGCATCCTTTAGAAACCAGTCACCTTTCTTTGTGATAATTACTTTCCTATAACCTAGAGATTTTTCTTCCATTGAACAAGTGGTTTACAGGAAGAGTTCTCTAACCTTGATAGAGAATTTGTCTTTTTAAATATATATTTAAATTAATCATGTTTTTATTGTAACTATTTTCGGATTAAAATAGATATAATATTTTTTACAACAATCACATTTCTTTTTTTTTGCCAAAAATAAAATGACATTGTTGCTAGCCGTTAATACATAAAAATTTGCATATTAACCACTGAGGAGAGAATATTCTCAGTAGAAAAGTAAAATACTAATATCATATCAGGGTGGGATGCCAAGCTTCTTTAAATGGCTGGTTATTGACATTTGGGATGATAGAATAAACTCCAGACCACTTGAAAATCTGTGACCATCAAACTAGACCACCAATAAATTGCCTGTGTTATCTCTTTGAAATACTGGTACCTGAGGCAAACTAAAACCAGAAATGTCACCATGAAAGGCTTTGTAAACCTATGCCAAATCATCAGGACTGTCAATCCAATTGTGCAGATCACTTGGCACACCGAAGGGCAAAGAGTAAATAAAACAAGCATTGATGTCTGTCTTTTTTTATTGAAAGTGCATAAATTTCAAATTTTCATATGCAGATCTACAGTTATGCAAGTGAATGAATGCAAGAATAGGTCAGAGTGAACGAATCGATGGATGAGAGAACATAAATGAGAAATGGTACATGGATGTGGATTGGTCAAGGGATATGTTAAGGCTAGTGGATAGATAGGAAATGGTGGATGAATACAGAGCGGCTAATGGATAGAAGATGATTTGAATAATGCCTGGAGAAACAAAAATAGCAGATGGTGAATTAGCGCTGCTGAAAGTGATTGGATGGTGACTACATGAAGCGTGTGACTCTTGGATAATGCATTCTGTATCAATGAATGAATGTTGCTGTATTGTGGAGCATGTGGCTACTCATGGGAGTGTTTTAGAGCTGAAGGTTTGCGGAAAAAGAATACGCCCGCCCTTCAGGGAGAGGAAAACAACCATATCTTAAGCCTCTTATGGAATAGAAATTCGGTACTGAGAGTGCGGAGTTCAGGAGGAAGCTTGTGCCAAGCCTTTGCTGCCAGATATGAGAAAGAGCATCCCCCTTTCTCAATCTCCGGACCCTTGGCACCACTGCCAAGGCGGCAGATGCAGGGCGGAGACCTCTAGTTGGGCGGTAAAACTGAAATCTTTCAACAAATAACCGGGGGACTCAACACAGAGATAGATAAAGATCAGTAACTTAGAAAGGATCCTCTTCTTCACGGAAGCCAGTGAAGAGACCTTAGATGGGCAGATACAGATACAAGCCAAGGCAGCTTCAAAATTAGATGCGCTGCAGCATTTTGAACCACTTGAAGATGCCTAGTCAACCAGCAATAAGACAAAGATAGAGTGCATTAGCGTAGTCCAAATGAGATTTAATTAACACATGCACCAGAGTCTTATTAGATGTCAGTGGTAACAGATACAGAATTGTCTTGAGGACCCGAATCAACCCAGAACAGGAGCCAACAACTGCAGACACCTGTGGTTAGAAAGAGAGTTAGCTATCAAACTTAAACCCAAGGTTCTTTGCTTCTTTTGCAGGAGATGCATGCAGTAAATTTGAATTAATGCAGGTTAGTCGATATGTATATATGGAAAGCTGAGATCCAGTGAAAAGTTGCAGATTTTACTATATTAAGGATTTATCCATTGATTTACATCGACATCTAAATGCGGAATGTAAAAGATTTCACCTAATTATGAGTAGGGGTGGTGGAACTCCTGGAGTTTCACTCTGTGAAATTCTGCGGAGTTACATAAAAACTCAGTTAGATTTCGCGGAGTTCTGCAAGCGACGGAATTCGGCACGTAGCGCTGCTTGTGCGGATATTTAGTGCAGGGAGCTTGTTCCACAATGCATCATGCAGTGCACCAGAGGGCAGTGCTTCTTTATGCCGCTCAGGTAGATTTTCTACTCGAGCAGCAACTTCCTCAATGCTAACAGTCGCAACTAGCCTCGACCGCCCAAGTTAAGAAATCTCACAGGGAGACGTTTTAGTGCCCAAAAATCACATTAGAGGGCACAAATTCTCACTCTTGCTCACCACGTGCCAGAAAAAAATTCTGCCATGTTGCAGTTGGCGGAGTCTTGCTGGAACTCCGTGTTCCAAGCGGAACGCGGAGTGGGCAAAACTTCAAGAACTCTGTCGGCGGACCGGAGTTTACTGCCCAGCCCTAATCATGACCAGTGAGAAAAAAATTCAATCTATTGCACAGCTTTGATCTGCATAAAAGAATGTGCAAAGTACATGAAGATATCATTCACCAGCACCCTATGTTGAAATATAAAAACCTGCAGCTGTCTGTTGTGTAGGTGATCATTGCTACAGTGAGTGCCTGCCAACTAGAGCCCCCCCACAGAGTGATGGACTTACCCACAACTCTACAGGATTTGTTGGCTGAGGAGCACAGGCCTTAAGTGCGACTTAAGGAGATTCATGGGTTCTTTTATAGTCCGTTATTTTTTTTTCCTAATTGATGCTTATAGCCTTATTTTCCAACATGAATCCGCACATTTGTTTGTTGTAATATTAATGTCCTGATTGAAACTTGGCTTGAAGATGATTGCTTTCACTAATGTCCAACCTTTTGGGGCTTGTTCACCCCTTCTACAACTGGAGGGTCTCCGGGGGATCATTATGAGCTCGGTGGGAGTGCACAGCACAGGATTTACATCATGGAGCAGTCTTAGGTAGAAGGAGTAGATGTGTCAAGGAACCATCTACTTGTGAGCTTTTTAATTAAAAGCCCCTCATTTTAAGTTCTTATGCGATACTAAAATTTACCTTTACTCAGGCAACCACTGTCATTTCAAAACAGCAGGGGCCATGTTATGTAAAAGGTGCACTGCCCTAATCTGCACAGTGGCACACCTTTAACTGGGTGCATCAGGTAAAGATCGGTTCAGTAAACCCTAGAACAGTTAATACACTTCCCCAAGCACAGCTGTGAACTTGCTTCTGTTCTGAGGGCACAGCTTTAGTGTAAAGAGGACCGGATGTTTGAAGGAAACAGTTCGTCTTTCACGTGTCAGGCAGCAATGCAGCTAGCTGCTGTTCAAAGAGGGCAAGATCCATCTGCAGCCAGGAGCAGTGAGAGAATCAGCTTGCCTGTAGAGTCATCTCTGGTGGGTCAATGGAACCTCCTTTCCTTTCTTTTAACATTCAGCCTAGGAGGAGGTGCATGAACAGTGCACCCCTAACAACTCATTTGCCTCTTTCAATCAATCAATCAATCAATCACAGAATTTGTAGAGCGCACTACTTACCCGCGAGGGTCTCAAGGCGCTGGGGAGAAAAAAAAGGGGGGGGGTGCTGCTACTGGTCGAACAACCAGGTCTTGAGTAGCCTCCTGAAGGTCAGCAGGTCTTGGGTCTGTCGTAGGCTTAGTGGAAGGGTGTTCCAGGTCTTGGCGGCGAGGTGGGAGAAGGATCTGCCGCCGGTGGTTGTTCTTCGAATGCGAGGGACGGTGGCGAGGGAGAGGTCGGGCGGAGCGGAGCTGGCGGTTGGGGACGTAGAAGAAGAGTCGTCTGTTGAGGTAGGCTGGGCCAGTCTTTTGGAGTGCCTTGTGTGCGTGGATGAGGAGTTTGAAGGAGATTCTCCTGTCGACGGGGAGCCAGTGCAGGTTCCTCAGGTGGGGGGTGATATGGCTGTGGCGTGGTACATCGAGGATCAGGCGTGCGGATGCGTTTTGTATGCGTTGCAGTCGCTTGATGAGCTTAGCCGGGGCTCCCGCGTAGAGGGCGTTCCCATAGTCAAGTCTGCTACTGACGAGGGCCTGGGTGACTGTTCTTCTTGTATCTGTCGGGATCCACCTGTAGATCTTGCGAAGCATGCGGAGGGTGTTGAAGCAGGAGGAGGAGACTGCGTTGACTTTCTTGGCCATGGAGAGCGTTGAGTCGAGGATGACTCCCAGGTTGCGTGCGTGGTCGGTGGGTGTCGGGGCTGCTCCCAGTGTCGTTGGCCACCAGGAGTCGTCCCAGGCTGAGGGTTGGAGCCGAAGATGAGGACCTCTGTCTTGTCCGTGTTCAGCTTTAGTCGGCTGATCTTCATCCAATCGGCGACGGCCTTCATTCCTTCATGGAGGTTGGATTTGGCAGCGAGGGGGTCCTTGGTGAGGGAGAGGATCAGTTGAGTGTCGTCGGCGTAGGAGATTATGTTGAGGTCGTGCTGTCTGGCGATGCGTGCGAGCGGGGCCATGTAGATGTTGAACAGTGTTGGGCTGAGGGATGATCCCTGGGGTACGCCGCAGATGATCTCGGAGGCTTCGGATCGGAATGGTGGGAGGCGGACTCTCTGGGTTCTGCCGGCGAGGAAGGAGGTGGCCCATTCCAGGGCCTTGTCTCGGATCCCTGCGTCATGGAGGCGTGCGCGTAGAGTGCGGTGGCAGACAGTGTCGAAGGCGGCGGAGAGGTCCAGCAGGATGAGGGCTGCAGACTCACCGTTGTCCAGCAGGATCCTGATGTCGTCGGTGGCGGCGATGAGGGCAGTCTCAGTGCTGTGGTTGCTGCGGAACCCTGATTGGGATGGGTCCAGGATGCTGTTTTCTTCGAGGTATCGGGTTAGCTGTTTGTTGACGATCTTCTCGATGACCTTGGCTGGGAACGGAAGCAGGGAGATGGGCCGGAAGTTCTTGAGGTCTCTCGGGTCCGCCTTGGGTTTTTTGAGTAGGGCGTTGATCTCTGCGTGTTTCCAGCTCTCTGGGAAGGTCGCGGTCTCGAAGGAGAGATTGATAACGTTGCACAGGTGGGGTGCGATGGAGCTGCTGGCTTTGTTGAAGATGTGGTGCGGGAAAGGGTCTGACGGGGAGCCGGAGTGTATTGTGCTCATGGTCTTGATGGTGTCATCGATGTTCACGCTGGCCCAGGCTGGCAGGGGGTCGTGGTCGATGGTGTGTGGCGGGTCTGGTGCATCGATCTTAGTTGGGGCTGTCTGGGTGTTGAAGCTGTCGTGGATGTCGGCGATCTTGCGGTGGAAGAAGGTGGTGAGGGAATCGCACAGGGCTTGCGACGGCGGGATGTCGTTGGTGTTGGAGCTGGGATTGGAGAGTTCCTTCACGATGTTGAAGAGCTCCTTGCTGTTGTGTGCATTGTTGTCGAGGCGGTCTTTGAAGGAGATTCTCTTGGCGGACTTGATGAGGTGGTGGTGGTTACGGATGGCGTCTTTGTGGGCTGCGTGGCTGTCCGGTGTCTTATCACTGTGCCATTTCTTCTCTAGTTTCCGGCAGGTACGCTTGGAAGCTAGGAGTTCCGAGGTGAACCAGCTGGCTCTTTTGGTGGTGTCACTGTAGGTGAGTTTTTTCAGCGGGGCGAGGGTGTTGGCACAGTCGTCTATCCATCGTCTGAGGTTGCAGGCAGCGTCGTCAGTGTTGGATGGGTCGGAGGGAGGGCTGAGAGCGAGGTTTGCCCGTAGTTGGTCTTCGGTGACTTTGCTCCAGCAGCGGCGTGGGATCTGTTGGGTGCGGTGGTGTGTGGTGGGTTTCTGGAAGGTGAAATGGATGCAGCGGTGGTCGGTCCAGAGGAGTTCCGTGGTGTGGCTGAAGGAGACGTGGGAGCTTGAGGAGAAGATGGGGTCAAGCGTGTGGACGGCGGAATGGGTCGGTGTTGTGATGAGCTGGCTCAGACCGAGGTTGGCGAGGTTGTCGATCAGGGTGGTGGAGTTGCTGTCGTTGTTGTTCTCCAGGTGAAAGTTCAGGTCTCCGAGGAGGATGTAGTCGGTAGAGGTCAGGGCGTGCGTGCTGATGAAGTCGGCGATGGAGTCGCTGAACTGGGGTCGGGGCCCAGGGGTCTGTAGACAAGGGTGCCTCTAAGGGTGGTGTTGGGGTCCGTGTGGATCTGGAAGTGCATGTGTTCGGGCGGTGCTGAGAGTGTCGTTGGTGCTGGTCGAGACCCTGATGGTGTTCTTGTGGACGATGGCGATTCCTCCTCCTACTGCGTTGATGCGGTCTCTACGGGTGATCTTATAGCCGTCTGGGATGGCTATGGCGATGTCGGGGGCGGAGGAGTCGTTCATCCAGGTCTCTGTCAGGAAGGCGACGTCTGGTGATGATGTGTCCGAGCAGGTCCCAGAGCTCGACGGGCGTGTTTGCGTGCGGAGCGGGTGTTCAGTAGGATGCATCGGAGGTGGTTGAGGTACTTCTTGGCGGGCGCTTCGGTGGCTCTGAGGCTGGTGTAGCTGCAGTTCCGGCAGGTGAAGGGACCATGGGTGCGTTTCGGGGCGGCCTTGAAGCAGTTGTGCGTCCGTCCGGGGTTGAGAGCGTGGAGTGTGGTGGCATCGTATCGGCGTCGGTCCTCGGGGCTGGAGCGGGGGGCGCGCGGCCCAGGGGTTCTGGCGCTGGGCGCGGTCCAGGCGCGGACGGGCACCGACGGGCTTGCCTTAGGCGTGCTTTCGGCGCGCCAGCGGCGCGGCCGCCATATATGGGGAGGTGGGAGGGAGGAGCAGCTGGGAGGCGGGAGGCAGGTGCAGCAAATGGGCAGTCAGGGGGGCGGGGCCGCAGGGGACACAGCGGCGGGAGTGGAGAGAGGCAACGAGGGGTACAGAAAGCAAAACTGGACACAGAAAATGGGGGCAACGAGGGGTACAGAAAGCAAAACTGGACACAGAAAATGGGGGCAACGAGGGGTACAAAAAGCAAAACTGGACACAGAAAATGGGGGCAACGAGGGGTACAGAAAGCAAAACTGGACACAGAAAATGGGGGCAACAGGGGGGAACAGAAGGCAAAACTGGACACAGAAAATGGGGGCAATGAGGGTACAGAAAGCAAAACTGGACACAGAAAATGGGGGCAACGAGGGGAACAGAAGGCAAAGTTGGGCTCAGAAAATGGGGGCAACGAGGGAAACAAAAAGCAAAATTGGGCACAGAAAATGGGGCAACGAGGGGGAACAGAAGGCAAAGTTGGGCTTAGAAAATGGGGGCAACGAGGGGAAACAAAAGCAAAATTGGGCACAGAAAATGGGGGCAACGAGGGGGAACAGAAGGCAAAGTTGGGCTCAGAAAATGTGGGCAACGAGGGGAACAGAAGGTAAACGGGCACCGAGGCAACAAGCAGAGGGGCGAGCTTACCAGCAGCAGCAGCGGGCAGGACAACACAGGCGGAGCTGTGGTGGCGGGGAGCGACCTACCTGGCAAGGTCAGGGGTCGCTCTCCTCACCGCACAGCGGCCGCCATATATGGGGAGGTGGGAGGGAGGAGCAGATGGGAGGCAGGGGCAGCGAATGGGCAGTCAGGGGGGCGGGGCCGCAGGGGACGCAGCGGCGGGAGTGGAGAGAGGCAACGAGGGGTACAGAAAGCAAAACTGGACACAGAAAATGGGGGCAACGAGGGGTACAGAAAGCAAAACTGGACACAGAAAATGGGGGCAACGACGGGTACAAAAAGCAAAACTGGACACAGAAAATGGGGGCAACGAGTGGTACAGAAAGCAAAACTGGACACAGAAAATGGGGGCAACGGGGGGAACAGAAGGCAAAACTGGACACAGAAAATGGGGGCAACGAGGGGTACAGAAAGCAAAACTGGACACAGAAAATGGGGGCAACGAGGGGGAACAGAAGGCAAAGTTGGGCTCAGAAAATGGGGGCAACGAGGGGAAACAAAAAGCAAAATTGGGCACAGAAAATGGGGGCAACAAGGGGGAACAGAAGGCAAAGTTGGGCTCAGAAAATGGGGGCAACGAGGGGAAACAAAAAGCAAAATTGGGCACAGAAAATGGGGGCAACGAGGGGGAACAGAAGGCAAAGTTGGGCTCAGAAAATGGGGGCAACGAGGGGGAACAGAAGGTAAACGGGCACCGAGGCAACAAGCAGAGGGGGCGAGCTTACCAGCAGCAGCAGCGGGCAGGACAACACAGGCGGAGCTGTGTGGCGGGGGAGCGACCTACCTGGCAATGCCCACATGTATAAAACGCAGGTGCAGAGCAAAGTTTTCTCTCATTTGCATAGTTCACATTCACTTGAGATTGCACCTGTCCACATGTTGCACTGGTGAAACAGAATGGGCTGTGCAAGCGACTACAGCCCCTTCTGTAATACCAAAAGCTTGAGGGGTGAAGGTGCAGAGAGCGGGCAAACATACCCATGGCACCCCCAGTGCACATTGTATAACACAGCCCCAGGAGCATGTTTGGCAAAGATGGAATTGAAATGTGTCTCTATGAATAGTGTTTTTCTTGGACAATGCATGCATGTGTCTAAATCTACAGTATTATAGCTGTGGACATAGAGAGAGTATATAGGGGCTTCGATGCCATTCCTACTACTGATACCCCCAATGTACAGTGTGATCAGGTCACCCGAAGCTCCTTAATTTTCCATCTCTCACCACTGAGACTGTCCGAACTAATAAAATGTACCAAATAAGGTGCTCCATCTGACCTATGCCCGCCTAAAGTGCTTCATGAGATTGTAGGTATAGTGTCTTTCCTCTCGCTGAACTTTTAAATAGCATTATCAACACAGGCATTTTCCCATTGGATTGGAAAAAGGCTCAAGAAACCCTTGTTGGACCCAAACGAAGAAAAGAAAAATCGCCCTATCTCTCGGCTTCCCATGCCAACAAAATGTTAGAGAGGCACCTGAATATCACGCTCATGGAATACCTAGATCAGAATGAGATTCTGAACGTAGCCCAATTTGACTTCAGAAAAGCTCATAGTACAGAGACAGCACTGGTAGTGGCCACAGAAGAGATTCGAAATATCATGGACACTGGAGGAAAGGCTGTGGTGATCCTATTAAACCTATACACAGCCTTTGACATGGTGAGCCACTCAGTTCTAAAGTAACGACTAGTGGAGGTAGGTCTTGGCAGGCTAGCATAGATCTTTTATGCTCCTTCCTTACAGGAAGAGAACAATCAGTCTTGTTTGATGATTTTATCTCCAATCCTTTTTCCTTGCCCTGTGGTGTCCTGCAAGGGTCATCACTCAGCCCCACGCTATTTAATATACATGTGGCTACGCTTGCAAAGCTTAGAAGATCTTTTGGTTTTTCATCCCTCTCCTATGATGATAATACACAAATAGTAGTATCCATCATTCAGAAGCATTGAGGAGGTGGCAAATAGGTTCAATGACTGAATACAAGTGGTCGATAGATGGATGAGCAGTCACTGCTTCAAACTGAATTCTGGAAAAAACGAGGTGCTGCTCTTTGGCAGAGACATATCTTTTTGGAATGACTCCTAGTGGCCCCGGACATTGGATCCTCTTCCCATTCCGGTACCCAAGTGAGAAACTTAGGGATCATTTTTTATTTCAAACTCTCCTTCACTGAACAGACCAATAAACTCACTTCCTCCTGCTTTTTTCAGTTAAAAACTTTGAGAAAAATTCTTCCCTTTATCCCACCTGAATTACAGAAAACAATCATTATTTCCCTGGTTCTGTTGAAATGGGACTGTTGCAAGGCCCTTCATTTGGGCATGCAGCAAAGCTCTCTTAAAAAATTGCAGAGAGTGCAGAATGCAGCTGCACGTCTCCTCAAAAACATTAGAAAGATCTACTCTATCTCTAACTTCTGGAGGAGCTTCATTAGCTCCCATTAAAAAAGAGAGTGGCTTTCAAAGCTCTGGGTACAGCGCCTTAAGCGCTCCACCTTACTGGTCCTGCTTACTTGAAGAAATAATTCTCTTGATACTTGCCTAGAAGATGTCTTTGGTCGACAACTTTAAAAGTCATGTCCAGTGAAACAACAAACTTCCAAATGGAATTTTAGGACCTGATTTAGAGTTTGGCGTATGCGTTACTCTATCTGAAACGTGATGGTTATTCCGTTCGCCTTATTCAAGTGCATATTATCCTATCGGACTTGCACTTAGGTCTACAGGATATACGTCATTTTTGTGACAGAGTAATCTGTCCTCTGAACTATAAATCAAGTCCTTAGTGAATAAAAAAAATTATCTAAGTAATAACATCTTTGAAACCACCAATTTGCACGTTCCTACATTTGACTAAAGTAAAGCATTTATATAAAACTTGCTTCTTCAGAACATCAGTACATGTTTTGCAACTTAAGGAGATCACAGTAATGTGGCAATTGTGACAACAATGTGAGGTATTTTTTTTTATTACTCACTAATTTTAAAATTTCTGTGCCAATCTTTACGCTGAGCAAAGACTAAATTCAGTGGAGAAATTGGTATGCCAACATTGGTTGGGTATTAAAAAGTCTCTGTAATTTTTACCTCTAAAGGGATGGGTTGCTCAGAATTCCCTTAAAATGTCACATCGATTTTTACCAAATATTTTAAAAGTCTATTATCGAAAATTCTAGAAAAATACATGTTGCAAAAATCTAAATAGTATTACAGTAATGAATTTTACACTTTTATTTTTGCATGTACTTTAAACATTCACTATCTATGCTTTATATTCTATTCTAATGAAAAACACGTGTACATGCATTTGTCCGCATTGTAAAAGAAACTAGATAGTGAGACTGAACAGGTGCGTTTTGGTTCTACTAGATAATGATCCTCAACTTCCTTTTTCCATCAGAAAGTGTTGCCTTTTTGTTGTGCAATTTTATTGCAAGACCGGAGGCTCTTATTATGCTTCTCTAATCTTGCATTTATTTTAATAGCAGTAGTCAAGAGAAATGTAGAAAACTACAAATCCCATGAGACCATGAGACAACTTGCCAATGGGAAACCAAAATGTAGTGCAAAGAATGGCCAGTGAGGCAACAGCATAACCTATAACACCTATCTTGACTATGAACAGTCTCTTTCCTTGCTGCTCACAGTCAAGATAAGTATTGTGCCTTATAGTTGCTTATTTTATATTATATTAATGTTTTATTCGTGCAATAGTACTTTCTGCATGCATTTTGGTTTAATTTACTCCCAGTTTCTGTTCTTCCTTCCGTTTTCGTGCTCCTTTCTGTGTGTGTTGTCCTCACGTCCCTGCCCGCTTCCGCCATTTTCTGGTGGCACAGCATGGGAAACGCTTCAATATTTATATTTCTGCCCCAGTGTCTCATAAATCTTAGGGGCATATTCCCAAGAACGTGTGATAACCACTGCAAATTTAGCTTAACGCAACCTTGCATATCGCAGTACATCGCGGGAAATTAACGCCTTGTTAACCAAGTATTCACAACACGGCGGTACCATGCGATAGTCCCCAGATAACGCGTCAACTGACCGCGTTAAAATCAACGCCACGCCGCAAAAATGCGAAACACTAATGCAAAAAAAGCTGCGATGAGGCCAATCGCGATACGAAAATCAGCTAAACCCAGCTACAGGCCTGCAATCCACACGCGTCAGGCGAGAACAATCACCATAAAAGTAGAAAAAAAACAGACAAACAAATGCCAAACAACAGCGAAGCACAATGGACATTGTCGGAGCAAGTACGGAGGAGAGCCAGAACCCCACAAGCCCCCCGGAGGACCATCCTGGGACTTCGGGGAAGGCAAGGACAAGAAGAAGAGGAAGGCGAAGTTAAGTCCGCAGGAAAACAGGATCCTGATAACGGAGGTGACAGAACACCATCAACAACTGTTTGTCACCTCCACTGTGTCATTGGCAACAAAAAATACAATATGGCAGTCCATCGTGGACAAGGTGAATGCAGTCGGAGTGCTGAAGAGGACAATGGACGAGGTCAAGAGGCACTGGAATGATGTCAAGCGCAAAACCAAGCTGAAACTCGCCAACAACCTGAAGGCAGCAATGCAGACTGGAGGTGGGAGCCCAGCGCCACAGGAGGAGCTGGACGACATGGAGGAAATGGTGTCCACAGTCATCAGTGGGGAGACGGTGGCAGGAGTTGGGGGCCCAGACACTGCTCAACAGGACCCGACACAACAGCAACAGGGTGAGTAACGACCAGGGCCTGGGGGGATGGGGGAGATGGGCACAATGGCACACATGCACAATTAAGTTGAGCACATCTGAGGACAAACCATGCCCCAGACCACCAACTCCCACCAAGAGACCAACGTACCCAAGTATGCAACATGTCAACACTGTACAAGCAAAGAAGTCAAAGGCACACCTCATGAAAGTGATAAGGGGCAGCAAAATCTGAGCTGCAGGGCGACTCCCCAAAATGCAGCACACACATCACATGCAGAGCACATCTACATTGACAACGATGTGACACAATCCGCAAAACACCTACAACAGAACACAGGACACAACTGGTGCCGCTTGGGTGCAGACACTGGCCAATCACAATTGGCATTGCAGGGAAATGTGCGTTGATAATGTACAAGTACAAACACACACACGTCTGTTGTCGAAATGTCCACTGTCCCCCATCAAATAGGCAGCTCCTCCCAAACAGCCACAAAGTACCCAGTCATGCTGTCTGTATGTAAACATGTACAATGCGACAACATACATGTGGACACATTGTTAAACTGCATCTCCCCTTCACATTGCAGAGGGAGAATCAACACCTCCTGCAGAGTAGCCCGACCCTCTCTTCTCTGGAGATGAAGAGGACAACCACAGCTTTGACTCTGACGCCCTCCAACTGCTCGTGGACAGCCTACGCAGCCCACTTCCAGGAGCTGGACAGCCCAGCTGCTACGAGGAGCCCCCACCCCCTGCACAGACCACACAGCAGGCAGCACCCACCACCACTGCTGCCCCCCAGGACCCCCACGGAGAACACATGGCCTTCCAACGCCGTGTTTTGGGATGCCAGGAGAATCTGGCTGAACAGGTGCGTGTGGGCTTTGACCGCATGGCAGACAAACTAGATGCCATACGTGGGTGTCTAAGTCCCATCAGGGACCACTCACGGTCCCTAACGGACACCCACAGTCCACTCCATGCTCTCCAATGGACAATGGCTGACATCGCTGGAGCCCTGACTCAGAGAATAGTACAACTGTCCAGTCCGAGTGGCCCTAGCGATGTCACATGGGAGTTGGGAAACATGCGGAGGTTAATGGAGACCATGGAGCGGGCAAATGCGGAATGAGCGGCTGCCACGGCTGCACACCAGCGAGAGGTAGCTGGGTTCCTCAATGACCTCAGGACCCTCCTCATGGCATTGCTGCCACAAGGCCTGGCGCGGATGCATGCTGCTGCCACCACTCCATCCACATCTCCGCCCCTGAAGTGTCAGTGCCACATAGTGCGGCAGACCTTCCACCTCCGGCCACTGATGTGTCACTGCCACACAGTGCTGGAGACAGAACACCACCACCCACACGTGAGGCACATGAAACAGCAGAGTCCGAAGATGCGGATGATACTGCCCTCGTGGTAAGAAGGACGCAGCAGCATGCATCTCATCCATAGGTCCGGCTTCAGCTTGGTACTGCCCTCTGCATCATCACCTTCCACTGTCCCCCCATGCACTCTGCGACATTCACCTTGGACCTCGACATGGACTACCATATGCTGTTTGATCGCCATTGACACAGCAATCAGACTGCGGACTGAACTCGTCCTCTTCCTTTGGACTTGTCATTCCCTGAAGGACCCTGGCTGGCCCTCCATGGGACAACATCGTCATGTAGGGTTTGCATGGCCCTGTACTGCTCCAGATGCAACACTCCACTGAATGTGCATTAAACATTCATATTCACACAGATGTGTCATGTCTATGGTCTTTCAAGTATGGATGAATGTAGGCTCACTGGACTCCTCTTACGTCCATGTGGCTCATGTCGTAGAACATGGGTCACAGGGTGACACATTGCCCAATGCGGTCCGGGTGGCGCTGACACAACAACAGGGACACACGCATAAGTTACTTCCTTGTCCAGCCCAGTACGAAACCACGCCCAGGGCCCTGGGGTCATATACAAACCCTTACGCTGGACTGGCATACGCCAGGCCAGTCCCTCCGCTTACGCTCACAGGGAGGGACGGCAACGCTACATGTCCCCTGACTTTCCTGTAGTGATCTGCTGCTCACAGGTCTAGTTGTCAGCATGCCACAGCCACTCCCTCACAGCTGGTTTACACCCACACCACACCCATCCAGCACACGCGTCACGGGACATGTGACCCTGCCAATGAAAAGGGACGGGCGCACGTGCTCAACGCCATTTCCACTCTCTATCTGGGTGCATCCGTGTAGTGTTAATGTAGGCATGAGGGCCTCGGGCCCTGCAACATCACATTCCCCAGGACCGGAGGTGACATGATGGCGTCCGCAACATGATACCCAATCATACAGGGTCCATGATTTTATGACACAGACTTGGTGGCACCAGATACATTGCGGCCGGCAAAGGCACACCGCCACGGGACGGTGACTTTGGGTGCACTGAGGTAGGGGCACCTTAAGTGCTGGGCGGGTGTGCAGCCTGCGATGATGCCCCGTCCCGGCCGTCCGGACTGCTCAGGATTTGTGCGCCCTGCTGGACCGCAGTGTAGGCCAGAGCCAGCGGGCAGCGCGGGCCTACCGCCACGTGGCATCGCATCCCGGATCACAGAGTTAGTGGCACCTCAAGGGCTGAGCGGGTGTGCAGCCTGCAATGATGCCCGGTGCACTGGTATGTCCTCTGCCATGGCGAAATCAAGACCCTGAATCATATGTGAGATCTGGTGGCCTGCGGAGCGGGGCTGCATGATGTGGAGGCTGCCATGTCCGCAGGCCCCGGGCATGTGGCTTGCAGCGGCACGTGGTGGGCCATCATTACTACACGCCAAGGGCGGAAGGTGAGCAGTGAGGCATGCACCGCTGGGCGGCGGGAGGGGCTGGGGTACATCTACCTGGGTGCGCTGGGGCGGACAGGCGATGATGTCTTGTGCAATTGTATGTACTTTGCCATTCATGTCT
This sequence comes from Calotriton arnoldi, assembly GCA_963921515.1. NCBI lineage: Eukaryota > Metazoa > Chordata > Amphibia > Caudata > Salamandridae > Calotriton > Calotriton arnoldi. The sequence goes on along the minus strand of CAWUFW010006131.1, from coordinate 267,436 downwards.
CTGGACTCTGTTTCAGATGACGGATCTGTTTCAGATGTGTGACCTGGTGAACTGCACTACATACAGGCACGTGGTTGGAGACACACCTGTGGCAGCAGGTGGGCAGTGTGGCCTGGGTGCGCATTGTGGGCACTCTCTCTCCCTGTCCATCTCTTCTGTTATCTGTGTCTCGCTCCCCTCTCTGTCCGTCTTTCCCTCGCTCCCCCTCTCTGTCCGTCTTTCTCTCGCTCCCCCTCTCTGTCCGTCTTTCTCTCACTCCCCCTCTCTGTCCGTCTTTCTCTCGCTCCCTCTCTCTGTCCGTCTTTCTCTCGCTCCCTCTCTTTCTCTCTCTCTCTCCTTCGCTCTCTCTCTGTCCTTTGATGTGCGCAAGACACACCTTCTCATCATGATTTTTGTCTTGCAGGCTGTGACCTACGGATTGTCCCGCGGGGAGCCGCCATGTGTCTTCATTTCTGTTCTGTGTGTCTTTGAATAAATTTTCATTTGTTACATCGAAGGTGGATGTGTGATGCTCATTTTTGTGACGACACATGCATGCCACCAAATGTGATTGTGCGACATCAGGCGGATTATTTGGTACATGATTCCGTGTAGTTGATGTGGCATGTCTTTGGCTGGGGGGGACGAGGGGGGTCCTGGGGGTGGTGGCGGTGGGTGTTGTGGCCCTGTTGGGGCTCCGGGCTGCATGATCAGTGGCTCCATGGCATCTGTTGCCCTTCAGGTGTGGCTCTGGGCTGGGCCCCATTTTGTGGTGCAGGCTGTGGTCCGACTTTGCACCAGGTCAGAGCAGGTGTTAGTTTCCTGCTGCTAACGGGCCTTATCGCCTGTTTTGTGGCCTTATCGCCGATCTGGCTGGTCGTTGAGAATGTTGCGGAGTGGTGTTTTCGTGGCTTTTTGCACGGGTACGCCTACTCTGCATCTCATTAGCGATAGTTGCGGGGCTCATTTGTGGCGATGTTTCTTGCGGCTGCTATCACGGGTAAAATGGTATTATGGGCTGTTAACACCAGCTTCTGAATGGTGCGATAAATTTATCGCCACTTTGGGTGCGATAAAGTGCCGCTAACTAGGCGATGTGTCCTTGAGAATATGCCCCTTAGTTTACTGGCCCTTTCCCTGGCACGTACGCTACAGCAGCCTTCTTCTTAGAGCTCCGATGGCATTTACAGGTTTTCCGACGTGGAGCTCGGACATGCCCAGAGGCGCAGCCTGGCTTCCCCGCACCTTCCTCATATCCTTCTATTTTTCCTCAGCGCGTCAATGCCCATTGGCAGGAGGCATTGTCCCTTCTCCTCCCTTTATAAAATTTAACCTGTTGTTTGCCTAATTTCTTTCTTTCTTTCTCAATGCACTCATTTCTTTACCAGTTCTAAACTGGGAATTAAATAGTTCCCTTATTTTTCATGAAAATGATGAGATTGAGGAAACTTTAAAAAATAATTTAAATGGATTTATTCAATCTCTGTGGAACAGGCTGTTGCAGCCTCTATGGATAAAGTTACAAAATATATTGAAAATTCAGTCATTAATCTGGTGTCAATTTTGGTCTATTCTAAGGGGTAAAGCAGATAGCGAAAAGCAGGGTGATTCCTCCTTTGGCTAAAAATACACAATGAACAGTTTCCAAACCTAATATTGTGCTTTTGACCAGTGAAGTTTCCTCACACGCGACTGACGACGTGGTTCCCCCATGCCTCCATCTAACGAGGGGAGCAATATGACAGCTGCCAAATGTAAATCTAAATTAAAAAATATTGGTAATAAAACATCAAAAATAGTGATTTCCCAAATACTTGACACAGATAATGACATGGTTGACCCGGATATGGATAATGTCAAAGATTTATTTGGGGGCGCAGACTCTTTTTCAGACCTTCCTGCTAAGAAGAGTAAAGTGGCTTTGCCCTCTCACGATCTCTTTATTGCTAAATCTGTTTAGGATGCAGAGGGTATGCCAATGCTTGATCCCAAGCCTATGCACCACCCAAATTCTACTGAATGGCTCCCTGCCGATCATGTAGATGAATATATTGCCTCTAGACTTTGCTTGCCACTGGACAAACAAACCAGGGCCAGATTAAAATCAGAATGGCCTAGACCTTCTTTACCTTCTAATATCACATCCACACCCACTATTGACCCTAACATGCTTACGTTTTTTTCCAAATTCAGTAAAGATCCTCATAAAGGAGTGGACAAAGCCTGGTCTACTTGGCAGGACAAGGTAAGGTCCACTGGCTTGTATTTTCGAACTAGTTGAAGCTGCCAGACTAGACAACTCTCCCTTTGATCCTGAAGATCTGCCAATGTCCAAAGAGCCTTCTGTTTGTTGGGAAATGTAAACTCTGCCATCATTTATGAACAAAGGAAAGGTCTCTTGTTTAATTAGACCCAAAGCTTTCAAACCTAGCCACGATGGACCCCGCTATGAAGGCGGAAGGTCTCTTATTCGGGGATTTTCTTATGAAAGAACTCAGCAACTATGTCACTACATTTGCCTCCATAGGCATGGCACAACAGTCGCTCAAAAAAGTATTTTCCCAACGTGTTTTTGCCAGGGCTGGTACAGGCAGGAGCAACTTTACCAGCTGTAGCTTCCAAAATCAAGGTTTTTGAGGCTCCTACAACTCAAGCTACCAGGAATACAAGGCCAATTCTGCCCTCAGAGAGGCAGAGGTTTCAGCGTACAAGACCAAAAAAGCTACTGATGCACCAACCAAGCAGGTGAGTTTCCTTTCTGGCCATCCTCCTGTAGGAGGCCGCCTTCAATTTTTTCTAACAAAATGACAATTCATAGCTTCAGATCCCTGAGTCCTAAACACCATACAAGGTTATGCTATAGAGCTTTTACACAACGCCTTTTCAAACCGTATTTCCTTCCCCTCCAAGATTCTCATTGGAAATACCCAATCTAATATCTATAGAAATAGATTCGCTTTTACACAGTAAACCAATTCAACTTTCCTTTCCCAGCCCCTCAGGTTTCTTCAGCTCTCTCTTCTTAGTACTAATGAAAAACAAAAAGATGAGACCTGCTATCAATCTCAAACATTTCAACCAATTCGTAATTTACAGTCATTTCAAGACAGAGACGATCATCCATCTAAGGGATTTGTTACTTCAACACAATTGGATAATGCAGTTGGATATACAGGATGCATACCTTACAGTTCCTATCCATCACGATTACAGGAAATTTCGTCAGTTTCAATGGCAGGGAAAAACATATCAATTTTCTTCTCTTCCCTTCGGACTCTATTTGGCACCGTGGTGCATTACAAAAAAAATTAAGCCAGTTGTTGCTCATCTCAGGGCTCAAGGTATCAGACTTATCACCCACATAGATGATATTCTTTTAATGTGTCAAAATTTACATACACTCCAATCACAGGTTCAACTTACTTGTTCTTGTGTTTCAGTCTGGGCTTTCTCATCAACACAAGAAAAGTGATCCTACTTCCTTCCACTCAGATGGAATTCTTAGGTTTTGTCATAAATTCTACCAGTGCAACGCTCCACTTACCCCTGTCCAAAGTCAAAGCCATCAAATCAGAGATTCTCCAGACTCTTCGGAGTTCTATCTTTTCGCTCAGGTCTCTGGCGATATTAGTGGGTCATATTTCTTCCTCAATTCAAGCCATTTTTCCAGGTCTTCTCCGCTATTGAGCAGTCCAAAGCCTAAAGATTCATCTTTAGCTCAAGGGTCTCACCTACTCCAACTCCATCAGTCTAGAGTCAGAATCCCAGCTAGAACTCCAATGGTGAATGGACCATTTAGATGCCTGGAATGGCAGAACCATCTTCGAATATGCCCCATATCTTTTATTAGGATACGATGCAAGTCGGACAGGTTGGGTCACCCAATGTGGTCCGATGTCAACTGGGGCTACACAGTCTCACGAGGAGGCCAAGTTGCATATAAATTCATAGAGATGCTTGCAGGCTCCTTTGCAATCAGAAGTCTAGCGAAGAAAAGAGTACACTGATCCCTCCTTCTCCGTATGGACAACATTACAGCGGTTTGGTACATCAATCATCTCGGCGGCACAAGATCCAAGCCTCTGGCAGAACTGGCAAAGAGGTTTTGGGAATTTTGTCTTCTCCAAAAAATATCAGTTCATGCAAAATATCTGCCAGGAGATCTCAACACCATAGCTGACTGACATTCACGTTATCTTCGCGACTCAAGCGATTGGAGGCTTCATCCTTCGGTATTCAGGTCGTTGCTTCAGAAATGGGGACCTTTCCACATAGATCTTTTTGCAACCAAACTGAATTCTCACCTTCCCCTTTTCTTAAGCTGGCACCTAGACCCCCTAGCTTTGGCTTCAGATGCCTTCTTGCAAGACTGGTCCACAGCGAACAACTATGCCTTCCCTCTTTTTCTTATCATCAACAGGATTTTGACCCAAGTCAAATGACAACAAGCAACCTTAGTTATCGTAGTTCCATTCTGGCAGTCACAGGCTTGGTTCCTGCCTTTCCTGGAACAAGCAATAGATTTCCCAGTTCTGCTACCATCATTCACCAATCTCCTTCTGGATCCGCAGGGTCTTCCTCACAACCTAGTACTAGACAACTCTCTCTCTCTTTCTGACTGGAAAATTGTGGGAACTCCCAGTCTATCCCTTTCATTTCACCAGAAGCTACAGAGTACAACAATAAACTCTGTGGGAACTCCCAGTCTATCCCTTTCATTTTGCCAGAAGCTACAGAGTACAACAATAAATCCTGGGCTCCAGGTACAACTGAGGTTTATAAATCAGCCTGGGCTTTACGGACTAGCTGGTGTTTGGGAAAATCTATCAATCCCTTTTCAGCAGATATAACATAAAATTGTCAATTTCCTTACAGCCGAAGCTAGTGGAGAGAAGACTTATCGAACTATAACTCTTTACAGGTCAGCTAATTCCATGAACCACCCTTACATCAATGGAAAACCTGTGGGAGAGCATCCGCTCATCTGTCATCTTTTAAATGGAGTAAGCTTTTGCAACGCTCCTGTTCCAAAATGCAGTCAATTTTGGGATGTTAATGTTTTCAAATCAAATCAAAGTAGATTTATTTCTGCACAGAACCATAAAAGCAGAATACAACAATTGATAAAATAAAACAATAAAACATCTTCAGCAAGACATACAATAAAGGAGGCAGTCCATTAATCTAAATACTACTTCCACTGAATCCTGGGATAAAATATGGTCTCTTATTCACATAAAAGCACTTTACTTAAATAAATAGTCAAACAATTATAAATCCACATCACCAATTAAAGTGACTAGTGCAAAATTGACTATTACTTCCCATCTCTAGCGTATATAATTTAACAAGAATACCTTACTGAATATATTGATGGTAAAAGTCCCCTAAATCACACACCACTAGTACATATATACAGTAGTAAAAATATAAAACAATACACTAGATGATTTACATGCCCCATTCTACAAAATCGGAACCCATCTTTTGTCTTAGTCTCCACATTCCCAACAGGAACCTATTAACACCAAAACAAATTAAATGATTGTCATCATATTTAAACATCCAAATGGCCTCTGTGTACTTTTGTACCCCTAGTTTTCAACACAGTGGAATAATTAATCTTTTCCTGCAGGTGCTATAAATGGGACAAAAAATACAAGACATGTTCCGTGGTTTCTTAGGAAACGCCACACATTGGAAACTGGGCAACATTAGTTTCCTTGTTTTAGGCCCAAATAGCTTTAAACGAGCAAATAGGCAAAGATCCATGCCAAAGCTACAGCTTTAGATGCCTAGCTAGTGGTGGATGCATGTCATCCAGAAAGTTCTCCTTCCTGAAGAAGTTTTTAAGAGACAGGAAAGTTTCCGTCAAGGATCCTTGGCTCTTCCTAGAGAGCTGCGCAGAATCTTTGACTTGCTTATACACTGATTTAAGCAATTCCTTAGGTGTAGCCCTAACTGCACCATGGGGACTCAACAGGCTCTCAAGACCCATTTCCATTAAAGAGGTCTAATATACCTTATCCATGAAATATTTAAGGAACCAGGAATGGACAGAATTTCTTCCAGGCCTTTTAAGATAGGAGATGAGCTCTGATGTAAACCAGATTCTCCTTCAATAGAGCAGCGGGCGTAACCCTATTTTATCAGAGATTGGTTTTATCCCAAGGTCCTGCCTAAGTGGCAGCAAAGGTGTACTAACAAGTAATCCTATAAGCTGCCTCATAAAATAGTTTTCAACAGCTAAAAGAGGTACTCTTTATGATGACCCCATAATTCGGCTATATAGCATGCCGTCCCCAATGCTTGAGAGTTATATATTTCTAGGGCAGGGCTGATTGGACAGAACTACAACCTTAGTATCATCTTAATTCCCCCGCTACCTTTTCCAACTTAAGCCTACGGCACATGAGGTGAGTGTGCCACCCCATACACTCTGTCAGGGTTACACTCAGATAATCAAATGTAATCACATGCTCAAAGGAGATGCCTGCTAACTGAAGTTCCCTGGGTTCAAAATCATGAACTTTGTCACGCATTCGTCGCTCTCCAAGCCCCTCTCATGATAGAAGCTGTTGAAACGATCCAGCAGCCTCTGTAAACCCAACTCTGTTAATGTTGTTTTGAAATTGTTTATTTCCTGGCCTGATAATGGTGATTTTTCATTCAAAATGTTGTCTGCAAAACTTACAATGCTGGTATGTTTGATTTCATTAAAACATTTGTCTGATATTAAAGCCTTAGATATTTCTTCTCATAATTTTACTCCCACAGGTGTTCTTTTCTCAATGAGCAAAAGTACAAAAACAAACCTAACTCCTGTGTTTTACCCTTATTTTCCTGCTCAACCCAAACTTTACATTGGAAAATGTCATGCAGTTTATGAACAAAACACAATATATCTCAGAACGTCCTCAGACACCCAACACCTCATTTCTTTCAGAAAACCCTATACAAACCTGTTTCTTCCCCTACTCTCGCCTGTTGGGTCAAGTGGGTCATGTCTCTTGTGAGGATTGATACCTCTATATTTGGTGCTCATGTTTTCAGGGGATCTATGGCATCTAAAGCCTTCTGGGCGGGCTCCCGTCTTGAGGACATTCTGAGACCAGCTAAGTGGTCTAATGAGAATTTTTATCACACATTTTATTGTAAACCCGTACATACTGCATCTTCTGTTGTGGTTAACATGCTTTCAACAAGCATAGTAAGAGCTTCCCATCTTGCAATCAAATGTAGATGTTCCTAGTATTTTATGAAGGCGAGTATTATCCCACCTCAACACTTTATTAAATTGGTGTTTCTCCTGCCCTAACAGTTTCTTCTGCTCCACCATCTTCATCCATCTAAGGAAGTTCCAGCAGGCCATCGTTATTCTCCTTCAAATCCTTCAGATGCTGATTTTCCTGGTGCCTCCAATTCTACCAAGTTGCTGACTTTTCCATTTGGACACAGCTTTACAAACTTTTTCCAAGATCGGTTTACTTTTACTTTGGTCATTTCCATTGTGTTTTCTAGTTTTCCTATATTTAATAATTATCCTTAACTTCTCAAACATGAAAAGAGGACTGTTCACAGTCAATATAGGTGCTATAGGTTATGCTGTTGCCTTACTGGCCAGTCTTTGTAGTACATTTTGGTTTCCCAGTGGCTAGTTGTCTCATGGGCTCATGGGATTTGTAGTGTTTTACATTTCTCTTGTCTGCTGCTATTAAAATAAATGCGAGATCAGAGAAGCATAATACTCGCCTCCATGTCTTTCATAAAATTAAGACTTTCCTTTATAAATTACTAGGAACATCTACATTTATGTACACATGCTATGACTCCGAGACTAAAGTTCCGAGGTTAAAATGCTGGGGCTTTCACCTCATTGACACAGCATCACTTTACATTTGCCCTGAATTGTACAGACTAACTGAAGTAACAAGAACTATTTCATTTTATCACCTATATGTCTGGTCTGAACAAATACTTTTGGCTTTGGACTACAGCTAACATGCCTGAGTTTAGTACCTGAGCAAAAATAATTTCACTTTAAGCACTAAGTACCACTTTGAGCCGCAGAACATATGTGTGCAAACGTAAGCATCTGATGTCAGAAACACTTACAACGGAGTTTCAGAGGCATAACATACATTGCCATTTAAGCTGTGTTTGCTACAGACTGACCATTGGCACATTCACCTCTTCAAGAAATTTCTAAAATGGCTTACGTTTTAAGCCACATTCATTTCACACAAAACCTTTTGTTGTGCGATGGAACACAGAGAGTATCTCAATGAGAAAATCACAGAATAAACTAAAATTGATATGTCCAAAAAAATAAAGTGGTATCAAGACCCAATCTCAGCAAATTCCCTGTGAGGCAAAAGTAATCTTGCAACTGGAAAATGGGCTTTGCAGATGAGTGCCTCTTGGAAGTTCCTACCATTTGGTTCTTTCAAACCCCTTCAAAGACTCTACAAGGTTATGATGGAGCAGGGTTTTGCGTAAATAAAACCTGCTCAGATTAAACCCTCAGTGATATTTATTAACGGTGTGCTGTGAAAAATATTATTAAGAAACGCTAAGCGTAGGGGAAATGCTAATGCGCATGCGTAAATTAATGCGTGTACTAATGCATGAAAACTAGGCCGCAAAAGTTGCTTCGATAATAAAACTTATGCTGCTTTTGTGCACGTTAATAATACTTTGCTAGGAATAACATGGGTCATGCATGGGTTAGTGCAAATGGTGCGCGAAATGAAAATCATTTCATGAAAATAATAAATGTTTGTGTTCTGTTCTTGTAGAAAGACAAGCATGGGCCTGCACTTTCCTGCATGCCAGTTTTGGGTTAATTCTCGCTGAAATAAATAAAAAATGATTTAAAAAGGGCTTTGAATGAGGTGAGAACGCAAAAGCATAGAAATGTCCTTCAAGATATACTGACTGTCTGCCAAGGTTGCGGAAAAAGGAGGTTACAGATAAACAAGTGGAAGCATACAACTTCCTTGCGAGATGGCAGAGGCGAACAATGGAAGCGTAGAGATTTGCAACATGAAGAATATGTAATATGTTTGTGTTCAAAAATGTTTCTTGAGAAAGATTTGTCGTCATGTTGAAAACCAGAACAATAAGTTAGTTGAATAAAATGATCACGCTGAGAGCGGTGTGACAGAACACCCCCATTATTAGCCAATGAGAGACCGAGTTGGTGGTAAAAATGAAACAAATGTAGGTTGGACATTTAGGTTTTAGGGTATAATTGTAGGTGCCCGGGGGTGTGGTTTTTGGGTCGGCTGGTGTTTAGCTAGCGGGAGATCGTCGCTGTCGTTGGTTTGCTGTTTCCAGATAGAGGCCTACCTGTTTCCTGATTCCTGTCTTAATCTTTGCCCTTCGACTCTACTTGAGTGGCCTTGCTGCCCTGACTGGCCAGTGGGGTAGTTTCCCTGTTTCTTATTTGGGTTTGTATAGATAATCTCTTTAATTAGCATTTCCATTTGCACAGACGGAAAAATGGCATTCCATCGTGAATGCAGTCGGAGTGTCGATGAGGCCAAGATGCGCTGGCACGATGTGAAAAGCCAAACCAATCAGAAACCCGCTGCCAACAGGAAGGCAGCAACGGTGAATGGAGGTGGGAGTCCAGCCCCACAGGAGGAGCTGGAGCAAATGGCGGCCACCGTCATCAGTGCGGAGACAGTGCAAGGAGTCGGGAGTCCTGATACAGCTCGACATGACCAGACACAACATCAACAGGGTGAGTAACGAACAGGGACTGGGGGGACGGGGGGATGGGCACAATGGCACACATGCACAACAACGTGTAGCACACCGCACACCCACAACGACTCTGGGTCATGTCCCTGATCCCCGTGGCACACTGCAGCACACATACAAACATCAAGTAGGCCCCCGTCCACCATGTGCCCAAAGGGGTCACACCCAACACATCACCAAGTCCACGACACACACATGCACCCGTGCGAAACACAGCAAAGATGCGTATGTGAGAGCCACACTGACAATGCAAGTGACACCACATGAGGAGCAGCATGGCTGGAGTACAATCACCTTGACATTGTGCACGCCACGAGACTGAGGTGGCTGAGTGTGGACCACATCCGGAAAGGAGCAGGTCACACTCTGACACATCCACGTGCACAAACAACCACTGACGTCAACAATACATCTGCAGACAAACAATGCACAAGAGTACAAAAACCGTCCAAGAGCACAAATGGCCCAAGTCGCCAACATCACAGCACCTTAAAAGCACAAAAGTCAAAGGCACACCACCTCCAAGGGATAAGGGGCAGCAAAATGACAGCTGCAGGTACGACCCTCCCACAATGCAGCACACACACATAGCAATGCCAGCACATCCACATGGACGACAATGTGGTACACAGTGCAACACTTACACTGCAGAACAGAGGACACAACTGGGTCCGCCTGTGAGTAGAAAATGGCCAATCACATCTGACATAGCACGGAACTGTGAGATGAAAATGTACGTGTACAACCTCACCTACATCATGTAGTCCAAATGTCCACTGTCCCGCATCAAATAGTCCGCTCCTCCCAAACAGTCACAATGTACATTGTCATGCAGTCTATATGTAAACCTGAATAATGTGTAAACATACATGCCAACACAATGTCAAAAAGCATCTCCCCTTCACATTGCAGAGGGACAAACAACACCTCCAGCAGAGCAGACCAGACAACTCCACAGTGACTCTGAAGAGGACCTCCACACTTCCGACACCGACGACCTACAACAGTTCATGGACATCTTCGGGCAATCGACCCCCAGGAGCAAGGCAGCCCAGCTGCATCGAGGATACCCCACCCCCTGCACAGACAACACAGCTGGACGCATGCACCACCAGGGCTGGCTCCCAGCAGCACACCGAAGCACACATCGCATTCCAAGGCCAGGTGTCAGACTGCCAGAAGGGGGTGTCCGAACAGGTGCGGGTGGGGTCCCACCTCATGGAAGCCAAACTAGATCACATACGTGGGTGTCTAAGTCCCATCAGGGACCACCTACACTCCCCAAAGGAGACCCACACTGCAACAGAGACACCTGCATTTGCACATTTCCAGGACTGACCACACCCAGAGCCATGGGATAATCATCCACACCCCTACGCTGGACTGGCGCATGCCGGCCCAGTCCACTCCTCTTACGTATTGAGTGAGGGACGACAAAGCTACATGTGCAATGTCCCACACTCTGCCTGCGGTGACATGGCTGCGTCCCCTGCACACGGCACAATGTGATGTTGTGGGGCAGTGGCCCGAATGCATACATCATGAGCACACGGACACACTCATAGAGCTCTTGAACTGGCCACGTGCGCCCGACACCTTTATTGGCATGGTCACATGTACAGTGACGCATGTGCTGGATGTGTGTGGGATGAGTGTCAACCAGCCCTCAGGGAGTCGTTGGTGCTGGCAACAACTTGAACAGTGATCACAATTGAAGCAGAAGCATAAAACACCAGCATAACAGAAACAACTCAACTATATCCGACATTCTCGATGACCTTGCTCCACTAAAGTTAAAAAGAACCCAGATCAAAGACAGGAATCCCTAGTTCAACGGATCCCTCAACAAGGAGAGGAGATCCCTTCGACAGACTGAACGAAACTGGACACAGCACCCGTCAGCAGCCCATCTAAAACTTCTCCGCCAGGCCAGAAATGCCTACAATAAGAAAATCCTCAACTCTAAAAAAGAATTCTTCTGAACTGAACTTGAGAACGCCAAGAATCGACCTCGCAAGCTATTTGACTTGGTCAACCACCAATCCAACAAACTAGCAAAAACCTCCAAAGAAACACCTAAACCCATAATATCAAGCGAGGAATTTTCATCCTTCTTCTGCGACAAAATCTCTGCCCTAGGAAATGAACTTAAATCTGCAACTCACCACCAAAATCAAAATCTGTCTGCTCTACCTTCTCTCTCCGTGCTGGCTTCCCAAACCTCACCCAAAAACCAAGCGCACTGGTCCAACTTTAAAATCTATGACGAACACTCGATCTCGAGAATTCTAGCCTCCTTAAACCCGAACAATCACTTCAATGATCCTCTCCCTTCTAACTGCCTAGCTGCCGCCTCTCAGGCCATCATCCCTTCCTGGACCTCAATAAACAACGCCTCCCTCCTACAGGGTTCAATACCTGATTCTCTTAAGGCTGGCCAAGTCGTCCCCATCTTAAAAAAACCTACGCTGGACCCTGCTTCCGCCGACAACTATAGACCCATATCCAACATCCCACTCCTAGCCAAAGTTCTGGAAAAATGTGTGCAACAGCAGCTGAGCCTACACATCACCAACTTCCACCTTCTAGATGACTTCCAATCAGGGTTTCAGACCTGGACACAGCACCGAAACCACCCTCCTCCACATCGTGGATGACGCCCTCCAAGCCCTCGACCAAGGCAAAACCTGTCTCCTAATCCTCCTAGACCTATCTTCTGCCTTTGATACGGTTAACCCCGAAATTCTCCTTGAACGCCTCAAACTCAGGATGGGTTTGGATGGCACCGTCCTTGAATGGTTTAGATCCTTCCTCCAAATCGCTCACAGAGAGTCCTCATCAACGGTAATCTATCCGCTCCCTCTCCGATCACGGTTGGAGTCCCCCAAGAATCAACCCTCTCCCCTACCCTCTTCAATCTTTATCTGGAACCACTCACAGAGGTGTTACGCTCTGCCAATATCTCCTACCTTATGTACGCCGACGATACTCAGATATACATTAAAATCTCTTCCCCTGAGGACATTTTCTCCCTGAATGAGGCCCTGAAGCTGACTGTCCACTGGCTCACCGCCAACCAGCTTAAACTTAACGCAAATAAAACTGAATTTCTTCTAATCTCCCCACCCAAAACCAATCCAGACATCCAGGAATGGATCAAGGCTATCACAGCACTAAACTGCCCTCCTACCATTGTTGACTCTGCGAAATCCCTTGGAATAACACTTGACAGCAGCCTGAACATGCAAGGCCATATCAACTCGATGGCCAAAACTGCCAGATTCCACCTAAGTTTCCTAAGAAACCTAAAACCCTTCCTCGATACCTCTGACCTAAAAACGACAATCCAGGCACTAGTCATTTCCAGACTAGAATATGGATTCTCTACTCTCGCAGGGCTACCCAAGAACTCTCTGGCCCATTGAAAGCCTGCCTCAACGCTGCCGCCAGACTCCTAACTGGCTCAAAGAAATTCGACCACATCTCTCCCCACCTCAAAGCTCTGAACTGGCTTCCCCTAGAGGCCAGAATCCAACTTAAACTGGCCTGCATTACTCACAAAGCTCTCTACTCTAAGTCCCCTGCATTTCTCGCCCAAAAACTCGTGATATCCGGAGGAGCCAGAAACTCCCGATCTGCCAAAGACCTTTTGCTTCAACCAGCTCGCTGCCGGAAGAATAAAACCTACAATTGGGCCTTCTCTGGGGCTGCTCCTAGAATTTGGAACTCTCTCCCACCCGCCATCAGAAGACTTCCGTCCTTGGCACACTTTAAAAAGGAGACCAAAACTTTCCTAATGAGCAAATTCCTCGCCTAACGATCACATTACAATCACCTCAGCGACATGTTCCACCCTCCACTTCGGCATTATCCATGGCTTTTTCGGATGATACCTATTCCTGCACTCCTGGGCATCCCACTCAAGAGTTGAGACTGCGTGCCTTCTTTTATAATGTATCTACCTGTTTTTCGTTTTTATCCCATATGTAGCCGGGACCTTAGACTGCGTGCTCTTTTTTCTTGTATAATGTATCTACCTATTTTACCCAATTGGTCCCTCACTTCCTAACTATTTGTATACCACCCTTAATCCTGTAAAGCGCTCTGATACCCTCACGGGTTTGGTTCGCGCTCTATAAAACTATAAAATAAAGAAAGAAAGAAATAAAACAACGGTGAAGCATCATGGTGGTAGCCGGAGAGAGTACAGTGTTCACCCAACATGCAAGCAGAATGCTCCTTGATTCGCTGTGCACTGAGTAAGTGGCACCTGAAGGGCTGAGCAGGGTATCAAGCTGATCGTTTGGAGTTGGTCCTGGTGGTGGTGGTGGTGGCGTGTGCATCCTGCGGGGATGCGACGTCCGGGCAGGCCAGGACTCGATTTGATGTGTGAGCCCAGGTGGACCGCACCTGAGGCCGGAGGCAGCGGACAGCGCAGGGCCACAGAGACATGGCGTTGATGCCCCCAGGCCATCGGAACAGAGGCCATCCGACATGCCCTCAGACTGGGGCCATGATTTGAGCTGCACAGAGTTATTGGCCCCGGATGCACTGCGGCCGGCACAGGCACACCGCCACGGGAGGTTGACTTGCGGTGCAGTGAGATAGTGCCACGCTAGGTGAGCGGGTCCTCGTCGATGTCGAAGGTGAATGTCGCGGAGGTTTGTGGGGGACAGTGGAAGGGCTCCTCCAGGGCATGATGCAGAGGGCCGAAGCCGGCCGGAAGCGGCAAATGGAGGAGTGGAATGCTACAGCCTCATCTTGGCAACATAGTCAGTATCACCGACACGATGATGAAGACAACCCCCAAGCCATGGACTCAGTCTCCAACAAATCTCAAGAAGTAAGTGTCCATGGATGTCGGGGAACAGACTTAGTGGCACCGGAGCTGTAAGGGGATGCAGTCTGCGACGAGGCCAGTACAATGTTATCAGCTCGGCCATAAATGATTCATGACCGAGTTCCCAATGTGTGACCTACTCGACCGCTGTGTGGTCCGCAGGCAGCGGGCAGCGCGGGCCATCCACTGTTCAGCAAGCTCCTCCTGGAACACTAACATACGGCGTTGAAATGGCATGTGGTGATGACTCGTGGTTGACCGAGGCAGACAGAGCTGAGCGTGTGTTTAGCCAGCGACGATGCCGTGTCCTGCCTGGTAAGGACTGGTTTGGATTTGTGTGAGGCCTGCAGGCCCGCAGTGTAGTCCGAAGGCGTAGTCTTCAAGGGCCCACAGAGACGTGTGGCTGGGATGCCATGCACATACTTTGTGTCACCAAATCGAAGGGAGTATAGTGAGTTAAACTCTGCTTTTGCGTGTGTACTCGGCCATTGCCAAATCAAGACTCAGTCCCAAATGTGTGACCTACTTGACCGCAGTGTAGGCCCGGGTCAGCGGTCAGTAGGGGCACACATCCACGTGTCATTGGCCCGTGATGCACAGAGTTAGTGACACCAGGGCAGTTGTCGGCAGTGTCCGGACACCTCCGTAAAGATGGTCCTTTTCTCCTCCGGACTGAACCGCGTCTTCCTCTTACTCGTCTCCTTGCGTACAATGATATGGACTCCGCCATGCAGATATCACGAGTCAGTTCCACATGTGTGACCTACTTGAGCGTAGTGTAGGCCGGAGGCAGCGGTGGAGTACGTAAACGAAAAAGGAGTAAAGTGGGCCTGTGTCGTGGAGGCCGTGATGGTGTGAGGAGGCTGCCAAGGACGCGGGGTTCGGGCTTGGAGTTTGCGCCGGCACGTGGTGGGCCCTCTTCGACACACGCCGGTGTCGGCAGGTGAGCTGTGAGGCCTGGATATGCAGGGGCGGGCATGACAGGTTGGGAGTCCAGCGGCCCGTGGTGCAGCAGGCGCATATGTTCGCAGGCCACAGCGCTCACGGCGAGGGCGTCGGCCTCGTGGCGGGGTAAGAGGCGCCGCACTGGCAGGCACGTTTGCCATTCCGGAAGAGGACCACGCCCAGGGCTACGTGCTTTTTATTCACACCCCTACGCTGGCCTTGCGTATGCCAGGCCAGGCCACTCCGCACACGCTTGCAGGGGGGGACGTCACAAGCTACATTTCCGCGTTCTTACCCACTGGCTGTGGTGACATGGTTGTGTCCACTACACTCCACACATCAGCAGTGCATGTGGGCATGGATATGTCTGTGGTCTGCATACTGTAATCTGTCCAGGACATCTCCGCCACAGTTGGCATTGTGTACATTCTCATTCATGGGTCACTTGCCTCCTTCGTGCATACCTGGTTCCCACCTCTCCCCACATTCCGCTATTGTGTGGCTGTGGTGCCATGCCATTGATGGTTCATGTACATGGCTGAGCAAGGTTGCCATAGTAAGTTGTGCTGTCGTGTCTGGTGGGTGGGCATGTTGTCTGGCATGTTGTATGTGATTTTGTGACGTGCGCATTGCCAGTGTTGTGAGTTGCATGATTGTGGAGTTGAGGTGTGTGGTGTGTTCATTTGGTACTTACCTACATGCAGTGCATTTCCATGGGTGCCATTCTGGTAACGCTGGTTGATGATGGACTGTCGGGGGATGATGGAATCATGCACACTGCCTGTGTAGTTGGCTGCAACATTGGTGTAGGGTCCCCGCTGGTCCACTATTGCCTGCACATTGATGGGATGCGTGTGCTTTCTGTTGCGGTAATTGTGGGTTTTTTCGGCAGGGGGCACAAGTTGGACATGTGTGCAGTAGATTGCCCCCAACAGGTGCAGGAATCCTGCTATGGCGTGTAGTCCTTGCTTGGTCTCCAGCTGTTCCTGCACATTGTGGGGGACGTTTAGGTACTGGGGTACCTGGCTGATGATGGCATCCAGGACAGGTGTGGGGAACTTGGATGGGGCTGGCTGTGAGTCTCCTCCGACTCTGGTGGATGTTGTTTGGGGGGTATGGGAGGGCAACATGTGCAGCACAGCCAGCAGCTTTGTCTGCGGAGGGATGTTGGTTGTCTGCTGTGTTGGTACAGTCAGCCTGTGGGCAATGATGGTCCGGATGCGGTGGATGGTTGTCCTTTTGAGCCTGTAGTGGGCATTGACATTGTCTGGTGTTAGGTCTGTGGGGCTGGTGCGTTTCCTGAAGGTCTGCTGTCTTTGTCTGCGCTGCCTCTGTGGTGGTCTGGGGAGGGAGGGGCGGGGGGTGCTGGGGCCCTGGGGGTGGCGGAGGGTGTTGTTGCCCTCTCGGGGCTCCGGGATGCATGGTGAGTAGCTCCATGGCATCTGTTGCTCTTCATGTGCGGCTGTGGGCTGGGCTCCCTTTGATGGTGCAGGTTGTCGTCCGACTTTACACCAGGTCAGAGCAGGTGTTAGTTTCCTGCTGCTAAAGCGCCATATCGCATGTTTTGTGGACTTATCGCCGATCTGGCTGGTTGTTGTGATCATTGCGGTGTGGTGTTGACGCGGCTTTTTGCACGGGAACGCCTACTCTGCATCTCATTAGCGATAGTTGCGGGGGTCATGTTTGGCGATGTTTTTTGTGGCTGCTATCGCGGGTAAACTGGTGTTATGGGCCGTTAACACCAGCTTGTGAATGGGGTGATAAATTTATCGCAACTTTGGCTGCGATAAAGTGCCGTTAATTCGGCGATGGCTCCTTGAGACTATGCCCCTGAGTCTGTTATTATTTAGTAGTATAGATGCATAGATAAGTACATATTATTGTCATCAACTACTCAAAATCAAAAAAATCTATCACCACATATATTTAGATAGGAGAAATGCAGGTTCTAAAGTGTATTTTGTGAATTAGGAGTAAACTTGCATCACACTGAACCCCAGCGTGAAGGGATTAGTTGGGTAGTGTAAAGGGGCCTATGTTTGTAAAATGTATTGATCCCTGATCGCTGGATCAGTTATATCCAGAAATGTCTGTCTGATGGTGGGAAACTGCCAGAAGTTCTACCCTCTGAGACATAAGGTTCATGAGGGAGTATGTCACCAGGAACCATTCAGCCAGATAATTTCACCAAAGCTAGCTAGTCACATTACTGTTTAACATAGTCCTTCAGTATTAAAACTATTACTAATAATTGTATTGTTTTTATTAGTCACTAATTTTAGAATTGCTGTGCCAGTGTTTACACCGCTGAGCAAATACTAAATTCAGTGAAGAAATTGATATGCCATAGTTGGTGACAGTAGGTCAGGTTATGACAAATACTGTTTAATGTTTACCTCTACAATGGTCAATTGCTCATAATTCCCTCAAAATGTTGCATTGATTTTTACCAAAAATGTATAAAGTCTCTCATCGAAAGTTCTAGGAAAGTAGCAAGCTAGCCACTGTACTGTTTAAGACAGTCCTTCACTATTAAAAATATTACTACTGATATTTTTATTTATTACACTTTAATTTTATAATTTCTGTGCCAATATTTACATTGCTGAGCAAAAACTAAATTCAGTGAAGAAATTGGTATGCCAAAGATTTTGGAAATGAGTAACATTGGGTTGGATATTTTTAAACAATGCTACTGTTGTCTTTTATCCAGTTTCTTAGCTTTTTCTTTCATTTCCATTATTTTATATATTGTGCAATAAATTTTATTTTTTTATATCAGATACCCCATATTTATCAGCAGAATCTTTGTGCTTGACCTTCTACTTCAATGTTAGTGATTTTAAGGACGCATCTGTTGCCCCTGTGTCTGGACTCTCTGAACTTGACTGGAGCATGACTTTTGATTAGAGCAGCCTTCTTGCCCCTTAAAGTGATATTCCTGTGCAGTACATAGAAATATTATTACAAACTGCTTTTCATTGCTTGGATGCTTTCAGATAACAACAAAGTTTCCATCAGTAAATATAAAATCCATACACTGCTGGCATTTTGACAGAGAGGGATGATCTGATCTACAGATTTGCTCAGTTACAGAATTGAGACAACAGTGTAGCATAAAGAGTCAGCGTGTCATTTCAAAGTCTCAAACCCTACAGTTCTCAAATATCAGGAAATGAGCTGAAGATTACTAAGAATCATGGTGCTATAGTGGAAGACTCAAAATCTAAACAAGCATTGGTAAATGGAATAGGTTTCCCCTATGTGATTAATATAAATTTTTTGTTGCTGTAAGTTTTTGCTTGGTAAGCATTTGTGCAATATAAGTTACTGAAAGTCCATAAAAGTGCTATGACTTGTTTATTGAGAAAGCAAATATATTGTGCAGTAACTGGTGGTAATATAATGCGGGAGAATAGGTAAAGGGTGGAGGACAAAGAAAAAAAGATATGCAGCGGCCAAGTACGTTTGAAATGCGTGCAGCCACCGGGAGATAAGGTAAAGGGCAGAGGACAAACCAAAAAAGCACAGCGCAAATGCTGTGCAGGCAAAACCTAACAAGAATGTTATATGCTTGTCTGAATGTTGAGAGCATCTTTTTGTTGCAACCTTTCAACCCTTGCAGGAGTGGTATAGGAAAATGTATCAGTTTTGATACAAGTCCCAGCTGTAGGTGATGAAAGAAGTTAACAACACAAAATGGAAGTTTATATGGTGTCAGTAACAAGAGTAGCGAGGCTGCCAGATAAAAACATCCCCAATTCAATCTATTCCAGTACTGTCAGAATCCTCGTAAAGCTCAATGGCTACAAATGGCAGGCTCTGAAACTTGTGACCAACCTGTCACAAAGATGTCAGCAGTAAGTGCTTAACCCGCTGATGTTTTGCTTAAATGGCTTCAGTGCTAAGATCTAACACTTGAAACACTGGAGGAAAACAGATGCATATGCATACGCATTTGTCCTATGTGACTATATGAGGTAAGAGCGCTATGTAACATGTTTACTTTGCACTGCATTAAAACAGGGGTTAGATTGGTGACAAGCTTCAATAAATTAATATCTGAGAAAATCACAGCAGGCCTTGTGCATTGACTATAATGTTGATCCTATAATATTTAGGGCAGGATGTAAGCCCCTTTTAAAATGTATACTAAATACAACATTTCACAAGCACAGAGCAAGTGCTGTGAAGGGCAAACCTAAAAAGGAGCAAATAACATTCACTATAACCGCTTGCTTGCCATCTTATGTGTTTCTGACATGTTTGACATCACCAACAAGTGTCATTGTTTGAAAACAGACGTTTTTCATGAGCTGCCCCGCATGATCTGGTGAAAGTGTGTCTTTATTGATTGCCAAGTCTGTGTGTGTGAATGAGTGGGTGAATGAGACAATGGGTGAAAGGATGGATGATTTATTAAGTGCATGGATAGATGGAAATCAGGGCCTGGGTGCTTTCGCTACTTTTCTGTCTTTTCAGGGGTGGTGGTGTGCCCATGAAAATCAGCTGGTAATGCTCTGATGTGTGGAAGGCACTGATTGGTGGCTGCAAGATGGATTCAGTTGGAATCACACGTGAGTGTTAAGCTGATATGTCCTCGTGAAGGCTTTTATGTTTAGTCACGCACAATGTGACTCTGCTTGTTACTCAGAGCATGTCAGAAGGGTCACACAGAAAGGTTGAGGGCTCATAACAGAGGCCAGTGAGGCTGAGGACCTTGTAGCGAGCCACTCAAACCATCATCATCAGTGCACTCAGGCTCAGTTGGTGCAGCTGCACGAACATCGGGGGTGAGGCACGGGGAGCTAAAGGAGAAGAGGAAAGAGCATGGAAGGAGGTTGGTGGGAAGAAGCTGTGCTAACATTCAGAATGGAAGAGGATGGCAGGCGGCACAGAAGGAGAGAGAATGGAGATCAGGGGGAGACAAGGTGGAAAGGGTGAGAGGCCTTTTTCACGAACAATGTTTGTGAAACTTTGAATATTAGCAAAGTGTGATTTGGGGAAAAAATCAATCTTTCTTTATTCGGCAAATGCTGCCATAAAAGTTCACATAAATACAATTGACATAAAAAGAACTTAAAAACGGTAAAACCAATACAATAAAAGTGGTAAAAGCTATTCTGAACAGTGCTTAGTCAATAGACATTGCTTGTTTTAAGATTACATAAAACACGCTGCTGCCATATGACTTATACTTCAGAATTCTAGTAAAAAATTAGCACCTCGTGAGGGAGGGACATTGCGTTTGAAGGTATAACATGGAGTATTTGTCTAGGTCACATTGCTAGCAGCAGCGGTGGGCAGTGCAGTACAGTATTCAGGACCCTACACTGCCCTGTCTGATTCTCCAAACTCCCATTAAGAAGCAAGACAGAGCAAACACAATCAGGGGTGATGTATTTGATCTGAGGATTCTGGAGACAACCCTAAAATCCCCGATCCCCATGCTCCGACAGAGTTCTTCCTGTGTTTGTAATAACGCTTACAGAAGAACAATATGTGATTAATACATTCCTTGATCTGAGGGCAAAAGGGGCAGGACAGGTCTGGGTGAGCATCATGTTGCCCCCATTTAGCAGTAAATGGGTGCAACAGTAGGGTTCGAAATCAAAATTTAATGTACAAAGTTTTTGCCAAAGGGGGTTCGATGGAATCCATATATTTCTCCATCAGGTAAGAATTTTTAAAGTCTAGGAAAGATAGTGTCAGAGTACCCGAACTCCGGTTCCTGCTCAATTCTCCATCCATGTATCTCCAGTTAATCCCCTTGAGTGCTGCCTTCAAATAGTTGAAATTAAACTCAATTGTTTCTTTTTACATTTTTCTTTACTTGATGTAAGAAGTCTAGTTTTGTGTAATGCACAACATTTCATTATTTAGCAAAATGTATGATTATTCTGTTTTCTAGATGTTTGAAATTCAGTACAAATATTGCACATTTAGCATGCATTTTCTGTTTTACAACACTACATAGCTTATGCATTGTCCTGTGTAAAAACGTGTACATTTTCTTTACTTTTCAAAGTAAATACTCTGACCGGCTCACACGCATCCTGAAGAGAGCACTCTGACACTGCAGAATGACGTTGAGCTCATATGCGTTGAAAAAGTTTGCATGTAAAGTTGCTGGAGTTTGAGCATATGATTTTAAGATCACAAGAGTGGGGAGCGTGTCTCTTAAAACAACCCAGTAGGATGTGGTTTTCACGTACATCTGAAGTGAAAGTAGTTAAGCTGGGTTGATAATAGAAGAGAAGGGACAGGACAGAGGATGTGGCGTAATGGTTAGAACTGCTGACCTTGTATTTGGGGAGCCAGGTTCGAGTCTCGGCATTGGCTCAAAATCCTGTACAGACACGCTTGAAATGTGATCTAAGACAAAGAGGCATCAGACAAACGAAAAAACATCCAGACGACAAGCACACTTCAAAAGCATGCAGGCAGGAAGAGATTAGGTAAACATAAACAAACCAAATAAAAGAGGTTTCACCCACCAAAGTGGTTGAGAATGAGTATTTGGGCCCTGGGACACTGAGAGAAACACACGCAGAACAAAAGGAAACAGTATGCTAGAACCAATAGAAACAGAGGAAAAGTAAGTGGCTAGTACAGGAAACAAATGAAAAGCAAGGGTGGGATGTAAGCCCCTTTTAAGATTTATATTAAATACAATAGATTTCACAAGCACAGCACAAGCGCTGTGCAGGTGAAACCTAAAAAAGGATGCTAAGATGGTAGAAAAAGGTAGATTCGGAGAATGAATACAATGATCTCACGATTTATGATATCTCCAACCTCCTTTTCAGACTTCTCTCCAGATCAAGTGTCTCCTCTATTATATCAAAGAGTAGCTCCCGCAATAAACTTACTTTCAAGCTTAGGGACTCCTTTGGTACACTCAAGTCTCCTATTATCAGCTAAACCACACTTAATACATTCTAAACTCCCAGATCAGAGGAAGCTGTAAAAACCGAGCCCTTTCTAACAGGTTAGATGCCAGCTGATATTGATATGCATGGGTTACAGACAAAAAGGATTCTTCAGGAAATGTTGTTGGTAAGACAATAGCTCAGTTTAATAGTGAATGTTGAAGCATATAATAATGAATTAAGAATCAAAACAAAAAAGAAAGAAATATTGCAATCTAAAAACTAACATTTAGTCAACAAAAGTACATAGTATAAACAACTGCAAAACGAATGTTAATAATAGAGATTGAATTTTACTAGAAAGCAATACTAGGATACGTGAGGGAAGAAAGACAGGTCAAAAGCAAGTAGGCAAATATTAGTGAATGAAATTCAAATCTGAGATGGAGAAAGGAAGAGGAAGAAAACTGAAATATTAATAGCACCAAATTGTCAGAAGAAGTAAAAGAGGGAGAGATAAGGAAATGTCTAGCATCATTAAAACTCTAGTTCAAAATCTGGAAACTACCATTTGAGAAAAAATGCATTAAAATCCAGACCCTTATGAAGACCAAAGCAGGAGAACATGAGCAAAATTAGCATGAAGAACCAAGCAAAAATGTGTAAGTGATCCCTCTTGCTAAGATTGCTTTATAGCAAGCTGTATCTAGACGACGTTCTGTTCTTTACCTGGAAAATGAGGATGAGATCATTATTGGAAAAGATATACAAGTAAGGTTTCTTGCTCCAGATCAGGTGGTAGGTTGTTCCACAATTTACAGCAAAGTGTCCATGACCCAAAAGGGTTATTCCATAAGGGGGGTGAACAGACACACAGTTTCTCCTGTGATCATATTGAGTAATCCTAACTTGGTAATTTGGTGCCATGAGATCAATATTTGTAAACAAATGAGTAATAATTTAAAGGTGGCGTTACACTTAAAACGTTTTTGGACATTATATGGCCCACAATACAAAGGACAGTCGTGCCAGATCAGCATAAAAAAAGATATCTAAATGTCATTTATGTGTCAACTGACTTTGCTGTTCTGCTATTGCCTTAAGACACTTTACATTAAACATACAATCCATAAAGAAAAACAACCTTTAGTGACTAACTTTCCCCCAGCCTCACTAGATTGTCAGCATTGTAACTGGTCCTGTCTCTGCCCGACCTGCCATGCTACTGATTTGATCCCAGCCCAGCAGGTCTGCCATGCGACTGACTCTACCCCAGCACCACTGATCTAGTATGTTACATGGCTCCATCTCAGCCCTGTCAACCTGACATGCAACTGGCTTTCTGAAGCAACAGTAATCTGTCATAGGACTGACTGCTTACATCCCACTGACCTCATATTCAACTGACTGATTCTGCCCCAGCACCGCCAGCCTGACTTGTAACTAGGCCTGACCCAGCCTTGCTGTTTGTTTCATTTGCTTTCCAGCCCAAGTTTCTGGCACACACCCACTAAAAGATTTTTTTTATTTTTGTTCATAGATTGCTTGCGCAATGTAAAGTGTCTTCAGGCTGCGTTAGAACACAATACAACTGCAGAGCAAGATCAGATGACAACCAGTCCAACAGATGACCTTTACATGTGTGTCTGTGTGTTGTTTATCTGGCATGGGTGCTACAGATTAAGTTTCAAAGTAACACACGCCTCTCATCCTCTTGAAAAGTCTCAGAGCACAGCAAGTGAGGAGACGGTTTTAATCTGGCATGGTTTACTTTCAGCTGTTAAAGTTGAAAAAAGTGACAAAAGTTATATTGTCAAAAATTAAAAGCTATGGGTTATTCCAGGGCTTTGTATAGTGGCCGTTCAAATGCTAAAAATGTTATGGAGTGAAACATCACTTTAAAATTAACTCCAGTCTCCACTTTGAGCCAGTAGCTTATTTCAATCAAAGCAGATATTTTGGCCCTCATAACAAGTGGACTCTTAAACTCGAAGGGGTTGACAACAGCGGTCCCAGTTTGCATTGGAATTATAAGTTGTTTACTTTGATCTGGAGTTTTCATCCGCCCCACAACGAGGAAGTACTTCTGGAATCGGCCCTGGAATAACCATTTCCTCTTGTAATTTCTTATTTTTTAGTGGATCCGCAGAATTCAAGTCCTAATGGGACAGACCTCACCTCCTTCCCCCGTACTTACCTGTATCCCTAGTGTCAGTAACCCAAGGGATGGAGACATTTCCCAGATGGATTTTGGGTTTCCCAGGACACTCGTAACGAGGGCTTCTGCATCTTCTTACAACGACTGCAATGAGTCAGACTTCAGAATTTTGAACTTAATATAATTTACAAAGTTGTTTTTCAGGTAGATCAAGAGGGAGAGTGTTGGCATAGTCTAGCCTTGAACCCACAAGTTAGATGTACAGGAGTAATGGGTAAGTTAATGAAATGTGCTAGCGTACAGCTGGTCAGAAATCCAGTTGACCATGGCTCACATGCCAAAATGAGAGAGTCTCAGTTTTTCTGCAGATCTCTTGTAAAACAACTGTTGCTCTTCCAGCAATCAATGTCTTTGTAGTAGGCGTTCAGCTTTTTTACAGTGGAGAATATCTGTGGGTGCCGTGATATGGACATCCATGTTCTGTAATCAGACCAAGAATAGACTTTACATAAACATCAAACATGCCAAGGTGAAAACTTGATGAACTACACAATCTATTTTACTCTAGAATGCTTAGAACCGAACCTATGTTTATCCATGTCAGATGATCACTTAGAAACCATGTGAGAAATTGACCTATACAAGTATTTGGAATATTTGGGGTTGATCTACTGTGTAGATGGGTGGTACAGTACCAGACAAAGCTGTCCACCATCATTTATTTCATACAATACATCATTAATACCAAGCAACTCCATCATCGTCCCATGTCTGTGACAGAACTCTGAGTAACATATATCAATCAAACTCTACAGGCTCGATTGCTTTTGGAACTGGTTCATTGTAATCTTTCTAAACTTGTTGCTCACAATGGGTTGACTAGCCTCTCTTGGAGTAAATCTGTACAATTTAAGAAGTCTGATGGTCGCTCTTAATGTGATCGCTTGAATAAATTCTTCCCTGACATAAGCACTGATTATAGCACAAACGGGGAAGAATAACATGCTGAGAAATTTGCCCTGGGGGTATCTAGTGTTCGCAACATGCATGCTTTGTTGTTTTTCCTTTGTGAAGTAAAGTCCTAATTTCTTCTTGCGTAGGTAGAATAAATTGGAAAGTTAGAGAACTAGTATTTGGACTGATCACTTCTACAAAAGAAAGAGATTTTTTACAAGAAACGGCATAAGGATACAGTTGTCAATTTTGTGACACATGCCCGATGATTCTATAGTAGTATATGGGTAAATTAGGAGGCCAAAATTTTCAATAACCATACGCAAACCAGTGACAAGGCAAACCATACTAATCATCTATTCAAGATTTAACACAAGCTCAGTGAACCATAGTCATTCTATAATGTAAGGTCCTCTTTGGGAGTTACATGTCCTATGCCCACAATTGCTGATCGCATGGAATATGGTTATTTTGGGGTGTGTTAAGAAAGGAGAATAGCCAAGAGAATGAGTGAATCGTGTATGTTTTACTTCAATTCTGAGCTGAATTTCCCACACAAATTTCCCGTTTTTTTCTGAAAAAATACATTTGAGAAAAACAGAGATGTGATTTTTCAGCACAACCTACAATTACAATTCGGGTGGAAACTCCTCTTTCTACCAAAACGCAATTAGAAAGGCACTCATAATTAAGACCTTAGTAAACTATGTTTGCGTCAAAACTTCAACACCCAACCAGCAGGCATTTGTGATACCACCAAGTATTTCCCTACTGCTCATAAAAATGTATAGCCCCCTATACTGGATAGGTTTCTGAGGTATGGGCTCTGATTTGATCAAATGATCCTGCTGTGATGCTTCTTTTCATTATGAAATACCTCTTCAAGTGCAACCCAGCATGAACGAGCACTGATAAAGAACAAGAGGAGCCAAAACAGAAGTTCACTCGACATTGAGGTGCTTCTAAGTGAATTGTGAAGCTCACCTAAATTAGTGGGAGCTGATCCCCTCCAGACTTACCCACTCAATAAGTGGAACGAGAGTGGGTCACATACCTCAGACTCCCCATTTCTCACACTGTAAAACAACTTAGCAAGACCCCCATGAGAGGTTCCTTTACTACCTGATTACTGAGTAAGAATTCAGGGCAAAACAATTGCAAACAACACCCGGACATAGGAGTTTCTGGAGCGGGAATCGCATAACACTGAATCAAGACCCTTGAAGGAACAAGCATTTCAAAGAAACGCTAATCTCAAACAAGAGGATTCTGGGAATCAATTTTACTTTGTTCTGATGAAGACCTTGTTAACCACAGAAACCACAGCTTAGAGGGTAAAACGTGTCAACGGTACCCAGGAGGATGCATATGATTGTTGTGATTTCATTACCTTGGGACTTTATCCTAAATGACTCAAATAAACTTAACCCATGATTTTGATACTATCATACTGCACCTGAGAAACCATATCATAGCTAATGGATTACTTGCTATGGATGCCCGAACATTTCCACCTGTAGGCTCCAAAATACAATTTAAGAGTGCCATGTTTTCTCCCCAGCCCACATAGGCCTATGGATTCACTTCTGACAAGAAATCCTGTCTTAGCAGGTGCTCGTAATCCTTATAGTTCTCTGGTCAGAGAAAGCACTGGAGTCCACTTAGTCCCTTTAGAAGCAGGGAGTCCCACTCAGTCCCCCATTAACGAGAATGACTGACTGCTCCTGGCCATTACCTCTAACAAATACAGGGGCACCTCCTGACCTGGTAATAGTACCTATTCTGATTCATCAAAAGCCATTTTACCTGCCCAAGTGAACCAGTCCAGTCTCCACCAAGCATTCCCCCAAATGAGTCCACTCCGTAGAGGACTGGCATTTCCCATCTCTCCAAATATTATCATGGAGCATTGCAGGCTTCCGTGGGAAACTTTCTGATCCTGACTGGGGTGCTTTAATTAATGATTATGACATAGTACTTTTGCAGGAGACGTGGACTTTGGAAAAACATCATAGATTGGGCTATTCTAATTACAGCCTTGAAGAATTCCCCTTCAAAGCTGGCAGCCCCTGAGGCTGCCTTCTCATTAGATTAGAAATATGGCAAAAATATCCATTAAAAAATTGGCGATTGATAGTAATCACATCCTACGCCTGTCTACAAGGGGGAAAAAATAGTAGCAAAATAGACTTGTTGTTGTAATTTGTGTATATTGTAATTAGTATTCACCGCATTTAATCTTTGTTACCCTTGCCCCTCTTTTACTTCTTACTTTAATCCTTTCCTCTCTCCCCATTTGCTTGGTACATTCCAACCCTTGTTCTGTGGAATGTGACAGTTGATGTGAATATTATTTTCAAGGATCTGGACGGTTGTGGTGGCCTAATGGCTGATGTTGTATTCAATAAACCTATTGAACCTTCTACTGGCTACTTCGTGATACTGGCAACGACTGCTGGTTGGGTGACAGCCTGCACAGCCCTTTCCCCCGGTGAAGTTTGCCATCAACAGCGAGAAGATCCAGAGCCCAGATGGCAGCATTATCTAACTGCTTATTGACGTATGCTGCTCTTTCCGATTTGTGAGATGTGCTAAGGAGCAAAGTACTTTTGTACTCTTTTTTACTGGCAACTTCTTTCGTTCTCACAGTCTGTGGGATGAAGGTGAGATTTGTCTAGTGCAGATGTGTTGGAATCCTTTTGGATCCTCTCTACGTAGGCAACACTAGGGGTAAACTTCGTATTGCCAGCCTATGCGGTATGTTGAAAGACACATTTTTTTTTCTAAGTTGAATTACTGTGTGCCGATCCAGTCATTCCACTTAAATAGGAGAAAAGACGCGGACAGGCACAGCTGTCCAGTGTAAGTGGAAAAGTTCCCAAGTCACTGGCTTAACACTTCTCACAGCTGTAGTGCAGTTCCTTCGCAAGATTCGGAACACCGTGCAAGCTGATCTCTGTTGTGCTGCTTGCCACGCAAGCGGTGGGAGCCGCAGTTATTTTCGCGTGTTCAGACGAAGTGCATTCACGGATGGAGAGTATTCACGCTGACGGGCTCAGCTAATTTAGCCCATGGTGTCACAGCTTTTTGGAAATTGGAAACAGCTCATTATTGTGTGCCTTTTTTTACGCTGATGGGCACAGCTTTGGATAGCCCGTCAGTGTGAGCTTGTTTTTTAAAACGCTAATGAGCACAGCCTGTTTCCTTTAATTAGCCGTTCTGTGCGTAACGGATCATAAACTGTTCAATTCATACATTGATACAGAATATTGGAAGGTACTTACTTGGCAGTTCCTGACTTCTTCTAGCGTGCTGGGTTCATTGTGTATACACTGAAACTGTCTCCTTGTATCTTCTATTCTGTGATTCAGTACGGTGAAGCCCTTTCCTACTTCAGTCCCCACCCACTGACTGTGATCTACTGAAGCAAAAATAGGAGTGCTCCAAGTGTTGTTCTACGTAATTATTTGTGTTTTCTGTAACTTTATATTTTGGTTGTGTTTCTTCATTTCTTCCTTGCAGTGATGGCAGCAACGAATATGGCTTAGCCTCCACCTTTCCTGGATGAAGTGGTTGAACCTGTAATACCCTGGAAGGAATGGGGAAAGTTATTTATGTCATATCTGATTGCAATTGGTGGTGAGAAATTTTCACCATTAAGAAGCAACCCATTTTATTAGACAATTTGGGTATTCAAGGAAGAAAAGTATATGAAAACTTATCAGATTCGGAAAGTGAGAGGGATGGAGAGGAATATCATGAAGACGTTTTTCAAGACACTATAGTTAAGTTAGGGAAGCATTTCGGGCAAAGAGTGAATATTGTTTTAGAAAGGCATAAGTTCTTTAGCAGAATCCAAGGAAAAAATGAGAAGGTTTCAAGTTACGAGGCATGTCCAATTTATGTGAATTTGGTTCACTAGGTGATTCCTTAATTAGGGATCAATTAATAAGGTGTACAAATAAAACAAAACTACAGGAGAAACTCTTGGCTAGCAACTTAGATTTAAAAGAAGCTGTAAATGTGGCCAAAAGTACTGAACACACTGCGGAGTGTATAATAGAAATGAAGCAAAGCAATATTTCAGAAACTGTTCATGTGATAAAAGGTTGTGCTGTCAAGGATGACGAGTCAAATGATAGTAAGGAGTATGGTAAATCTTTTGAGACTAATTCCAGGAAAAAATCAGAGGATGAAAGAAGGGAAGCTTTGAAGTGTTTCCATTGCGGAAATAGAAATCATTTGGCTAACAATGTAAATTGTCCGGCTCGTTTTGTTATTTGTAGGAAATGCAACAAGAGGGGACATTTTGCCAGGCTGTGTAAAAGTCTTAAACCTGAATGGAAAAAAGTGCACATGGTGGCTGATGAGGAGGAAAGGGCAAGCAAATTTGTTTTTCAAATTGACGAACATGTTGAAGAATCTAAAAACAACTACCCTACGTGTGAAATAAGTTTGGATGGGGTGGCCTTTAGTGTGTATGCTGATTCCTGCTCCCCTTATACGTTAATTAATTATGATGTGTTCATGGATAAATTCAAGGGGGTACGCCTTTGCATCCAACAAGCAGATGTTGTTCCGGGTGGTTACAACAAAGATCTTATATCCCTTGTAGGAATGTTAGACATGCAAATATCATTCAACAGTTGTACAACTCTTGGAAAGATTTATCTGACAAAAAAGGGGTCTAGCCTGTTGGGTTGGTCTCATCAGAAGGAACTAGGGATTAAGCTCGATCCTAACAGTAAAGAGCAAGTGTTAGTAATCAAGGAGGACAGTAACTGTTTGGATGTGTGTGAAGAATTCCCAGAGGTATTCAATGAGAATATAGGCCATGTGAAGAAATTTCAGCACAAAATAAGAGTAAAGGATAATGCTGTACTTAGTGTGCATAAAGTAAGACCCATTCCTTTCTTGATGCAGGAGCCTCTTAAACTGGAAATTGACAAATTAGTAAACCAGGGTGTAATTGAACCCTTAGAAAGTTCTTTGTGGTTATCTCCAATTGTCATAACTCAAAGATCAGGGGGAGGGGGATTTGTTTGTGTGTTGATTTGAGGGACCTTAATGCAAATATTTGGGTGGACAGGTTCCCTCTACCAAGAATAAATGAAATGTTAAGCGTGATTGGTGAGGCGAAGCATTTTAGCATGATTGATCTCTCTTCTGCATACCATCAGATAGAGCTACATCCCGAGTCTAAATCACTCATGTCTTTTATAACACCTTTTGGAACATTCAGGTACTGCAGAATGCCGTTTGGCCTTGCATCGGCAGCTGCAGTATTTCAGAGAGTCATGCAACAAATACTGAAGGGAATACCAAACGTACTGTGCTTCCAGGACGACAACTTGATTTATGGGGCATGAAGTATTCAACATATGACTGTTCTAAGACAAGTTTTGCAAGCACTCAAGGAGGCAGGTTTAACTGTAAGAAAAGACAAATGCAGAATTAATGTTGATTCGGTGTACTATTTAGGGCACATAATTTCTAACCAAGGTGTCAAACCCAGGCTGCATGTAGTAAAAGCAGTGAGGGAGGCACCTACACCTGTGAATAAGGAGGAAGTGAAGACATTTATGGGTTGGTGGAGTATATGACCAAGTTTATAAAAAACTTTTCAGATATTTCCACTCCCTTAAGGAATTTGTTAAAAAAAAAGGCTTACCGTTTGTTAGGGATGTCAGAGATCTTTTAATATTATAAAAAATGCCATTGCTGATGCTCCATCGTTAGGCAATTTTGACACTAGATTTAGAAAGCCATATTAAAAACGGGAATGTGGATGCTCCCCTGATAGACCGTAGGCCCCTACCAGCATTATTATATGCAGATGATTGTGTTTTAATGTCCAGAACTGGGGTGGGGTTGCAGAGGCTTTTAACTAGTTTTAATAATTTTATGAATGATCTTGGCTTAAAAACTAACGTAGCGAAATCTCACATTATGGTGGTGGGTAAACCTCCCAAGATTTTAAAGACATGTTTTGTAAATAATGAAAAACTGTCTTATGTACCCACCTTTTCTTACTTAGGAATTGTCTTTGACCAAAAAAGTTCTTGGTCCCATTTAGTAGAGGCAAGGAACAGGGGATTCAATCAAAATGTGGAGGCTATTTTCAGATTTACTAAAAAATTAGGCTCCCGGCCCATAAAAGCCATTATAGATATCTATAAAGACCGTACGTGTGCTGTTACTTTGTATGGTGCTGGAGTCTGGGGCTCTCGTAATATCATGGGCTTACAGAGAGCTGAGAATACATTTATGAAACGATTGTTGACAGTCCCTAAAAGCACTGCTGCCACCATTTGTCATAGCGAACTTGGTGTCATCCCGCTGTCCTTTTGCATACAACTAGCACCTTTACTACTATGGCACAACATTTGGGCAAAAGAAGAAGCAGTTCTGAATCTCGCTGTCATTTTAGATTGTTTAAAATTGGATTGTGTAAAAAAAAAAAATCCCCTGGATTACCTATATAAATGATCAGCTGGAGAAACTGGGACTGTCGGATTGTCTCGACAGCCCCGGAAATATAGCTAAAATACCAAGAGCGAAGCTGAAAAGAGAATTTTTAATACACTCCTATCTGATTAGAGACAACCAAGAGATAGCAAAGAAAAGGGTTGTTGACCACTCATTGCTAGTTTGCTCTTTAGGCACTGAGCCCTATCTTTCTTTTTATTTTACTCATGTTAAAATGTTTTATCTCATAAGGTTCAGGATGGGCATCTCCCACTTATTGGTTTCATATCCTCGTGATCTGTACTGCGATGCCAAATTGGATTTGTGCCCATGTGATTCAGAGTCAGTCCAGAGCACCTTGCATTTTATGTTTTTCTGTAAACTTTATATTAACCCAAGACGTGCTTTTTTAAAACCACTTTTAAGAGTTCTAAATATAAGAAAGTGTCGGTCCGCGTTACACTATCTTTTGCTTTTAAAAGATGAATTTATTTGCCTTATGGTCTACAAGTATATCTCTTCCGCCGTTCCGCTCCGGAATATTGTTGGAAAATGATTCTATATATGTTTCTCACAATTATGTGCTTCGGTCTCAAGATTTTCTTATGTTGAACTAATATATTAGAATGATCAATCTTGACAATTGAAATTGACAACTATTTTTAGGGAATTTGTATATAGATGTTCTCTTTTTTATCCATCTATTAATTTTGACTGAAATATTGCAGCGCCTAGGCATTATGGCTCCCTGCCTGTGGATAAATTGCTCTAAGAGACTGATACTTGGATATTTGTAATTGTTATTGTTATGGAATCATCATTCATTGTTTGTATTTTATCAATTTTATTGTATCATTCTTTCTGAAATGTTTTTATGATGCACTCTTTTATGGCTGGTATATAGCCGAATAAAGAATTTTGACTGACTGACTGACATTAGACGCAGAACGGTGTTAACCACTGATGCTTGTAGCAAGGGTCTCAGAGCATCTCTTACTCAAATTGTGGATGGTAAGGAAAGAAATGTGGCGTTTCCCTCCAGGGCGCCTAAGAAGACTGAGTGTAACTACTCCACCGTGGAGCGTGATGCTCTAGTATGTGCGTGGGCCATTTCCCACTTCAAATGTTTCCTGTGGGGCTTACCATCCGTTGTTCGAACAGACCATAAACCCTTGATTCATATTTTCTCTATAAGGGCAGAGATAATACCACTCCTTGCATAAGCAGGTGGCTTTTGGGGTTAGAAGGATACAATTAGAGAGTGGAGTATGTTCCAGGTACAAGGAATGTAGTTGCTGATTGTCTGTCCAAACTACCCTGTAGTGAAGTGGAAATGGAAAGTGAGGTCTTGACTGATTTGGTTCTGTTAGTGGATTTTGCTGGACTCCCAGAGGAAGAATGGGAAGATAACATGGAAAATGATTCCTCCTTGAAGAAGGTTATGGAAAAGATTGTTGAAGGGTAGCCGTGTAAGCCTAGTGGTCTGGATGATGTTCTTAAAGATTTCTGGGATGTTCGGCATGAGTTGAGTATTGTTAACAATAAAGTCATGCGTGGGGACAAACTGGTACCACCTAAGGGCTTGTGGAATAGAACTGCGGAATTAGCTCATGAAGGGCATTTAGGTAGGAGCCTCGCCAAGTCTAAAGTTAGGGCTTCCTATTGGTTCCCAGGCTTGGATAGAATTGTAGAAGTGATGGTCAGAGACTGTTTAATCTGTGCGATGAGTGATAAGTCCAAAATTACTAGAGCATCTCCTTTATCCCCTGTGAGTGTTCCACTAAAACCATGGGACAAGCTCGGGTTGGACATAATTGATCCCCTCAAAATTCCAATGTGGGAAGGAAAATTTATGTTGGTATTGGTGGATTATCATTCTCATTGGATCATGACCAGAGTGGTCAACAAAATCAATATGTTGTCTGTGATACATTTTTTGACTGAGTCATTCTTCAAGGAGGGGGTTCCCAGTACCATTATTACGGATAATGGGGTACAATCTACTTCTGTAGAAATGCAAGAATTTTTGGAAAAGTTGGTGGTACATCATTTAAGAACAGCTCTGTATTGCTCTAGGGCAAATGGTTTGGTGGAACGAGTTAATCGGATGATTAAGGAGTGTATCCAATCAGCTCACAGGTCAGGAAGGCATGTGGACAAAGTCCTCCAGAACATGCTTTGGGCTTATCATACAACTCCGAATTCGGTCACTGGCATCTCCCCTTTTCTTGCTCTTAAGGGCAGGTTATCAGGCATGAAGTTAAATCCCAAGTGGTTGGGTGAAGGCGAACCAAAATGGGTGTGTAGAGAGGAAATGAGTAACTGTGTAAAGCACCATCAACAAAATTACAAAAGATGGTATGATCGTAAACATGGTGTTAAAAGTGGCAAATGGGAAGTTGGTGATAAGGTATAAGTTAAACTTCCTGTGTCTAGGAGAAATGTGTGTATTCAATTCTCCAAGCCTATGAAGGTTGTTAAGGTGGGGGGTAATGTTGTAACATTGGAAGATGGGAGGACATGGAGCATGGACAGGTTGTCCTCATGTGTGGCCGGTTACAATAAGGGGAGTGCCCAGCTGCATTCCTCCCAGGATGGCATTCGTCGAAGTGAGAGGGTGCGTACATTTCCTGCTTGGTGTGAAGATTATGTTGTGCGCTAAATGAGTACCATATTTTTCATGTGCTGTTGTGCACTAATTGAGTACCTTGTAATTCATCTTTGTTTTTACAAATCTTCAGACATTTGTTGTTTCAATTGTTATGGAAAATATTTTCTCTCCTCTCTTCCTTCCTGTGTTATTGAAGGGGGGAGAAATGTTGTAATTTTTTGTATATTGTAATTAGTATTCACCACACTTAATCTTTGTTACCCTAGCCCCTCTTTTACTTCTTACTTTAATCCTTTCCACTCTCCCCATTCTCTTGGTACATTCCAATCCTTGTTCTTTGGAATGTGACAGTTGATGTGATTATTATTGTCAAGGATCTGGATGGTTGTGGTGGCCTAAGGGCTGATGTTGTATTCAATAAACCTATTGAACCTTCTACTGGCTACTTCATAATACTTGTATAATGTGTACAATCGCACAGTCCAGAAGAACAAAGAATCATCTATGTTAAAAATGCTAGGCCATCAACTCTCCGATAGAATGAGTTGTGAACCTCTCTTTATTGCCAGAGATTTTAACACAACATTTGAGCCTCTAGATGGCATAGCACCGTCCATTGAAGTAGAGGATGTAGCTAGATGTATACCCCTACTGGAGGGTGAATTATTTTCTTCATGGGCAGCCTCTTCCATGCAGCTATTGTCTATTACCCTGTCCATAACAGGAGATTCACATCTGACAGACACCGTGCCCCCACATGTGCACGGGGCGCCAGCTTAAGAAGAATAGATTACATAATTCTAGAAATCGATTTTAGGCAGGCTGCAATTGATTTTGAAATTCTGCCTAGATCGGACAGTGACCACAATGCCCTTCAGTTATTATTAAAAGGCAATCTGCTGAGGAACATACCTGACCTTGGTTCCCCATCTCTGACAACTATGTCTTTGGGGAACATCAGGAAATCCATCAAATGGTCAAATCTAAGCCTTGATACAGATTTATTATTGCAAATTTACAATATTTTTATTAGTACTCTTTATTCCTTTTTAATGCATCCATTTAATACAGCTTCTCTAATTCATCTCCATAAAGATATATTTAAGCCTCTGCACCAGTTATGCACACAGGAGCTTAAAAAGACTAAAGGGCCTGTCTGCCAGTTTCCCTCTAGGTACTCCAAAGAGTGCCATATGGCCAAAGGAGACTTAATATACACAAACAATTTTTTCTACTAAGCAGAACTGGATCAACCAAAACTGGATAGCTTTGGTTGATGCCTTGAAAACCGAAGACTCCTACACTTTTTGGCACATATTTGCTCATGGTTTCCCCAAAACCAATAATTCTATAGAGCTTTCTGTACAACCACCACAGTGGATTGAATACTTTACGGAGATGAATGCCTCAAGTAGACCAGGGGCAGCAGTGGAAATGCCAATAATACAGGACCCAGCAGCCCAAACTGACTACGAACCTATCCACTTTACACTTGAGGACACACTCAGGGCCATCCAGTCCCTGAAACCTGGGAAGGCACCTGGACAAGATACTTGTACTGGGGTGGAAATTTTGAGGTTGATATCACTAGTGGCCTGACTGCCAAAGAAAACTGTTTTATGAGTTCCTCATTTAGTTTACCCCAGAGCACCCCCATGATACAGTTTTTTTTATACTGGGCTCAAAAGGATTGGGGCAGCAGCATCCCTGAAGCCCCTGCTTTATTGGGTTAGGCTGTGGTCAACTCGAGAGCTCGTGAGCACACCTTATTTCCTGGTGCTCTCATGTTTAAACTCTCTTTTTAATGGACTTGGTTTA
Source organism: Calotriton arnoldi (assembly GCA_963921515.1). Taxonomy (NCBI): domain Eukaryota; kingdom Metazoa; phylum Chordata; class Amphibia; order Caudata; family Salamandridae; genus Calotriton; species Calotriton arnoldi. Next base: position 231,023 of record CAWUFW010006131.1, on the reverse strand, counting down.
ATGTTTACTGGAGTTACCCCCAACTAATCAACAACAGCACTAAGGCAGCGGTAAATTCTGCCTATGGGAACAGTAAAATGAAGGCCCACCACTGCAATGCCAAAACTGGGGTGTTAGGGGGGGGTGGTGGGAGATTTTGCATCTATTAAACCTGCACCGGAACCTTATATGGATGCAATACAACCACCACAGTTTATGAAATTCAGGATTGGTACACTGTTGGTCAGCAGATTTACCTGCAACTGTATCTCCAACTGCACAAACTCTCTATAATGTGTTTTATGTAATTTCGCAATTGAGGTCGTGGAACACGCATTATTTTTCTGTGCCGCATATGTTACACCTGGGTGGACTTAGATGAAGACACTCTGCCTTTCCCTAGGTGTGAGGCACTTCAAGGTGGCCTACAGAATACTACGATCTGATACCAGTCTTCTTATAGTCTTTGGTCTTAGTCGCTATTTACATGCAGTTTGGCTACTGAGGAAGAGGGCGTGCCTTACATTGTGATTCCTGTACATTTTCCTACTTTAACTGTCATAACCTCTTTTTGCTGATTAACTTTTCCTATGTCGATATGGCCAAAATAGAGGAGCTTTATGCTCCAACATTATCCACTATACACTTTACCTTATTATTTGCTTCTTTTGGACCATACTGGCTTCTTTCTAACCTTGACTGTGATTTTAGGATTTTTATACGTGTTCTATTACCTGGTCCCTTTGATGCATATTTAGCTGGGCTGTTTTCATTATGAGATGCTTTGGGCGATAAACATCAGAACTTGTAATGGATGCTTTATCCACATATTTGGCTGCATATGATCCTCAGCAAATGCTGAAATACATTTGATGCATAATGTTAGTGGGTTTTTTCTTATTATGAATTGAGAGTTCAATACTTGTTACTCCTTCTAAAGATGCTTAAGAATTGGATAAAGGAGTTGCCTCTCACTTTATCACAAACTGCATGTTCAATCAGTAGGAAGGTGGATTCTTGTTTGGGGTGGGCAAGTGTTCACCTCACAGGATAAGGCCACCACCTGCTAGATGTCACACAAATTAAATTAAATAAACATGTGCTCAGTACCTGGTAACCTGACACACAGCAGTTTGGCTTAAATCAAAGAGAGTGTGTAAAGTATAGCAGTGCATAAACAGTAGAAAATGTCACACAAAAAACAATAAAACTCCATAGGAATGTACTCTTCAGCTTTAATATATTCCTGGAGCTACTCAGGGGATCAGTTTTATGATCCTTGAAGAACTTTCTGTCCTTGGATTTCTAGTGGATACGGTTCCAACCTCCTCAGGCCCTTCTCACAGATACCAAATGCAGCAGGTTCAGTCCACCTGGTATCCTTTCACAATGTACTGAAGAAGGTTGGGTGAGGGTCCCGCTTTGTAGGGTTCACCAGCCTGTTTGAGGGAGGCACCCTAAGACACTCCTAGCCCCTCTCCGACCAATGAAGTAAATACTCCCAGACCCCTGCCTATCAACGTTTTGAGTAGTTCATGTTTGCTTTACCGCAGACAGACCCAAAATGCAATGTGTCAGAGCAAATTTAGCCACACTAAACTTGGGCTCTGAGAGCTGGGTGTCTTTATGGGATTGTACTATGGACATTTTTAGTGCTCTCCCACATCTATATTAAAATCCAGTTTGAAGCAGGCTCTGGACCCACAACATAAAATGAAACAGAAGTCTAATAAGGGTCCTTTACTAACCATACAGTGTATACACAAAACAAATTGGGGTCTGAGCCTGTTTGATCTATTTCAAGGGTGGAAAAGTTGTACATATGCCTCAGACAGGTCCGTTATACAGAAGTTAAAACTGATGTGCTAACAGGAGAGGCAGCAGCACCCACAAGAATATATTCTGCTAAGCTCAAATGAGTTATATCTGGCCATTCAGGTCGACCTGTTAATCAAAGTGGTCTGTTGTGCAGCTCTGGAAGGAATTTCACACCTCATTACAGACAGGGCACGACTGGCCAGCAGGTGCACATTAAAGATAGTTAGTCTGTTGTAGCTCAGGCAGGTAAACTTAACTTTTCAGAAAAGTTATATCTCCGAACTAGCTAGAAACAATCTGACTTTACCAATTAATTGGATTTTTAAAGCCAGTTAGGAAATGTTTTTGAACTTTTTCTGTAGCTATTTCCTAATGGATAATGCAGAAATGGAGATTTAATCTGCTTACTAGGATTTCCAATGAGAACACCTAAACCCAATACAGTGAAAATAGATTTCGTGATTTATTCACTATGGGTACATGCTAACAATATGGCATGTACCACTTCTAACCACTTTGCACCCTACCTTATAGGCAAAATGGTAATTTTAGGGATAACTTATTTAGCGCTGTGATATTTTTACAGCTCTGACAGTAAAGAGTTTGTAGGCTGCAGGGGATCAGACCTCGGTGGAGACCTGTGTCATGTTTTCAGGGTCACAAAGTGGATAACACAAAACACATATGACCTTTAATTTTACATTCCATAGGTGTCGTTTTTACACCATAGACAATGGGCGTATAGTAAAACTAAATTTGCCAAATGGGGTTTTAAGCCAATCTACATTTTGTTTTGGGGATTAGAGTGAAGCACTGGAAAGCAGTATCCCAATGTTAGAGTTTAAATTTACGAGCAGGTGAATCCCCAAAAAATTGAGAAACCTGGGGAGTGACCAACCAAAAGGGTTCACTTAGCAACAATCCACTTTGGTACAAAGAATTGTTTATGTTTACGTTTTTTGATATATGATGTAATATATGCAGTAACCAGCAGTGACCAGCAGCAGCCTACTGTCTTGGAATTGTTTTGAATATTCATAAATAAATATTGGTCAATGAGTCAAAAGAGATTTCAAAACATCTCAAAAAAGTGTTTTTTATCTGAGGTAGTTGGGGCACCCATTACCATTTTCTTGTTCATTCAAGGTGCTGTGCTGAAACAGTGCGGACAATATGATGACTTTTTTAGACATCAGATAAGTTCTAAAGTGAGAAAATACTTATGACTGTTCCTGTAAGGCCTGACTACAGATAAATCAAGTGACTAGAGATACATGTTTGGTACAACTTTCAGTGGTTGACAGGACAATATTTAGAATACAAATGCCCATAGTAAGTGTGGTAACGAGGGGCCCCTCCCCAAGAATGGCAACTCACCTTAATAGAGATATGAATAAATGAATGACTGAATGAATGAATGCATGCATCAATGATAGAAGGAATGCCACATTAAGAAAGCATGCTGTTGCTCCTATGGGCTCCCTGGCACCGAAAGGGCTTCAGGCAATACGATACAGATAACTATAGGGAAAAAAAAGATGCAACTTGAGCAGTTTCCTAAAGATGAGATGATCACTGACCAAGTTGAGTTTCAGAGGTAGCTCATTCCAATTTTGGGCTGCAAAAAAAATAAAACGAGCTGCCACCAATGTTCACTTTTTTTACTCTAAACAGGGCAAGAAATGCCTGAGAGGCTGAATGTACGCCTCGACTGGGAGCGTAAAGTGCAAACATTTCCATCTGATACACAGAGCCAGAGTGATAAAAGGCCTAGAGTACTATTTTAGACACTTGCACAGAATACACTAGTCAGTAGGTAGCCACTGTAGTTTGGAGAAATGTCAGATATGTACTTTTGTCTTCGTAGTGGAAAACTAAGGTGGGCAGGCACATTTGAATTCGTTGTAGCCTATTACAAAGTTATTTGGAAAAGTCCAGATAAAGGGCATTCCAATGATCAAGTCTTGATGAAATCACTGCTCAAGAGGAATATAAAAGGGAGAATTTTCCAAAAGATTTCAAGAAGAAAACAAGCCATAGAGACATTATTCAGGGACAATATTGTGTCAAAGATAACACCTAGATAGCGTGCTGCATCAGCTCGAGTGGGCAATCTACCTAGCTGGAATGGCCAGTAGGCGATGTTAAGAAAGAAGGAGGTCACTATACACCAGACATCCTCTTTGTCTGTGTTTAATTTCAGAGCATTTTGGGCCATCCAGATTGCGACTGCTACCTTCCAGTAAAGATAAAATTACTTTTTATTATAATTCTTGAACTCAGAAAGTATTGGGTACTTGTGGCTACCAACCTAGAACAGAGGCAGCTCCTCCGCAATGGCAATGGCTCAGAGCCAGCAGCTGAAAAATAAAACAATATCTTACTATTGTTTTATTTTTTAGCTGCAGGCTCTGAGCCAGCATGTGCAGGGAGGGGTGGGGCCGGGGCATAGGGGGGGGGAGGAGGACGGGTTTGTGCACTTCTAAGTGCGCATGTGTGTTTGGCTCATCGTCTTAGGCCGGCCAAACACACATGCGCACATATGTTTCTCCAACCTGTCAGTACTGAATAGCCGAATTGGAGAAAAAGCACAGACTCCCTGTCCTGAGCGGAGCATCAGACCAGCCCACTCAGGCCAATCCCCACACTGCTCACATGCTTGAGCTTGAGAGCAGTGCGGGGATTGGATGGGAGTTGTGATGCTGTCTCAGGGACTCCTAGGATAGGAACTGCAGCAGAGGACCGCAAGGTGGCCAGCAGCACCAGGGAAGTGGATTCTTTTTTTTTCCCATTAACACCACTGCTGTGTGCTCCCCCAGTGTGCTTCCCACTGGCCCTCTCTCCCACCCTGTCCTCCCGGATGTATGACGATACCACGCATGCATTACATCGCATGCCATTAGATCGCGGTTTTAACAACGCAATTCGTTACAACGACTTGCGTTGGAGGGCGCTGGACTTAGGAGTAGTTTAATTTACTATTCCAACTCCAGCCTACGTACAGTAGGGAAGGTTTTGGATAGTAATTTAAACTACTCCTTGTCCTATAGCGCCCTCCAGTGCAAGTCGTTGTAACGACTTTCGTTGTTAAAACCGCGATCTAATGGCATGCGATGTAATGCATGCGTTCTAAAGGTTGTTTCCCGTCCTCCCGCACCACCTCCACCCGCCTGCCGGTATTTTTCTGTGTCGGCTGCCACTGTTCTAGACTAGGGTGAATTTGTATCAGTCATAAACAGCAAGACCCTCTGTCTGCAAGCAAGTCTCTAACAGGAAGCTAGGTTCTTTCGCTCAAAGTGAATCTCGTTGGAAGCACATCTCACTCATGGAAGAATATCACAAGGGAAGACTCAATATAAAAAAGTATCTCTCTTCGTGGGAGTGGAGGTTAGTCTCACTTACTGGGATAGATTATCAGCAGAAATTAATATCATTACTGGAATCGCATCTCAGTTGGAAAAATTAGTTTCATGATGATTTGTGAAAGGAAAGCCGAGGACTACATATATGGTATCCTGCTGACACAAAATAATATGGCAATCTAAATCCGAATTTCTCACCCCACTAACCCTAGCCCTCTGGCCACCTCTACAGAACATCCGCCTATGTGACTGGCCACACTCCGTCCAGAATCTCTCACCTCTACTGCTGTCTGCCAGTCTTTCTGTCTACATGTCTCAGCTTACATGTCTCAGCACCCTTCATATCTCTCACACTACTCTCCCCTATGAGCACTCAGCCCCCACGTCTTATCCTCACACATCTTAGCTCCCAGCTGTACTTCCTTCTATGTTGGGTGGGCGTGGGTCTCTTGTTTGCTTGATTGCTGAGACTTGCCCTCTCTCATTGTATTTGATGTTCTTTCAATGCCTCCTCCCACTACTGTAGTTTTTGCAAGATGCCTTTCCACGTATAATGCAGGAGAGGTAGTCATGGTCTTAGCAAATGTGAACACTGTCAGACCCAGATGGTGGTCAAGCAGCAGTGTCTATGCCACAAAACAAGAATGTATGCTGGCTGTGGTAACTCAGAGGGAGGGGACCCAAGGGTGGTGATGGATGCAACATTTTAGGGGGTTGTATGGAAATTTCAGTCCCGTTGACCTTGCTACACTATGGGGAAAAATATTCCACATGGTGGTTTTGTGTTATGATGCATGGTGTATGTAGGAAATTGGGTTACTGGTTGAGGAGGGTGAAGCCCTACTCTAGCTGCACCCACAATTCTTGCCAGGGTGAAACTCAAGCAAACCCCAAATTGACCTGTGCTTAACCCTCTGATAGCTTGGCACAAAAGCAGTCAGGCTTAACGTAGAGGCAATATGTGAAGTATTTCTTTAGCAATTCAAGCAGTAATAAAGTGAAAATGCAACACAATGAAAATCCCCCACCAACTTAGAAAAATAGAGTACAATTTTATAAATTATTTGGCACCAAAATGACAAAATTCAATCAGTAGAACCAGAGATATGCAATTTCAAAGATTTAAGATAAGTACAGCACCTAAAGCACAAAGCAGCACTTGCAGTTATCTGGTCATGCGAGGACAGGTGAAAGTCACACGTCCAGGCCGACCGTAATGGAGCACGGGTTGGATACAGGAACCAGGTCAGTCCTGCTGAAAAAGTTATATTCTAGAGTCAGGCACGAAAAGTTCAGTTCACGGTGGAAGGGGGGCAAGGAGCAGGGAGAGCATCACCAATGATTGCCACTGTAACACAAAGAGCAGGCTGGGCGTCATGGATGGCCGTCGCTGTAGCGCAAATATACAGTTGGGTGTTGTGGATGGTTGTTGCTGGGGATTCGCATTAGGGAACCACAGGCTATCAATGCTGTAGCGCAAAGTGCAGATCTCACATTGTCCACCATTGCTGGCTGTCACTGTAGCACGAAGAGTCGGATTTACCGGAGCTTCTCACTGGTGGTTGGTGCAGGTGGCAAGATTTTTGGTGGGAACTGGCCTGTTTGCGGACACAAAAAGCCCAAAACATCAGGATTTCTCCTATTCCTGGAGGAGGAGCTCAACTAATGCCACATCAAGAGTCCAGGACTTGAGGAACATCTCTGGGAGAACAGGAACTCAATCCTGCAAAGGCCAGCAGGGCTCATACAGCTCCAATTGCAGGTCCAGGCAGCAGGTCAGCAGGGCAGATGCAGGGAGGCCTCTGTAGCTTATATTGTCACTGTAGCTCAGAAGAGGAGGCCAGTCTAGCTGACCCTCGGAGTCACTCCAGCCTTAGGTGAAGGGTGCAGGCCCAGTCTTCCTTCTCAGTAATCAGGGCAGGCCTCAAGGAGCAGTTCAGCAGGGCATCCTCCTTCTGTAGTATCCACAGGTCTAGGAATGTACTGAAGAGTTGGGCCTGAGGGTCCAATTTTTATACCAGGTGCTAGCTTTGAAGTAGGAGACGTTTCTAGAGGTTTCCTCTCCCAGATGTTTTTGGAATTCCCTGCCTCCCTTCCCTGAACCAGCCGGTCTGGGGGCACAACACACTGGTGTAAAACCCTTTGTGAGTGTACTGAGGCAGAGTCTTTGTGATGTTCAAGTGTGGTAGGTGACAGCTGCGCCCCCCTATCAAGTCAGAGATTGCCCATCCTGACAACACATACTCAAAGACCGACTGGAAGCTGCATCCAGTCATGTGAACCAGGATACAGGCTGCAGGCACCAAATGCTTAGGATAAGAAAATAAACACAAGGAGATGATGGACGGAGCGCTGAAACTTTTCAGACACTCACCCCCAGTCACAGATCTGGGTTGAATCCATCATCGTTCTTTAGCTCACTGTGCCACCCCAGTTCAGACCCAGCCATATGCAATTCAATCTTGACCCTGCTCCTTATGGGAACAGTCCAGCCCAAACTGCCAAGCCAGGTCTTCCCTGGACCGGAAACAAGCATCCTGGGACAGGTTTCGGGGTAACACCCCTCATCAGCCAGGCTAGCTTGAATCCAGTGACAAAGTGAGCAAGGGACCCACGTCTGGGCATACCCTGCCAACTTAGGGCGAACAAAGCAAACACAAGGAGATGATGGATGGAGCACTGAAACTTTTCAGACACTCACTCCCAGTCACAAATCTGGGTTGAATCTCCTTGTGTTTGCTTAGGATAAGAAAATGCCATCTCTCTAAAGGTGGCATTTTCAGAATTGCGACTAAATATTTGACTTTACAATTAAAGAGGGTTTTAAAGTAGACATCACACTCAACTTCCTACTTGCTCCCAATTGAAAGTTATCACTTATTAAATGTAATAAGGTAACCCAATGTTATCCTATGGGAGAGGTAGGCCTCACATTAGTGAAAAACAAATTTAAAAGAGTTTTTCACTACCAGGACATGTAAAAGTTAAAATAGCATGTCCACCTTTTTAAATAAACTGCACCCTGCCCTCTGTGCTGTGTAGGGCCTACCCTGGGGGTGACTTATGTGCATTAAAAAGGGAGATTTTGGTCTGGTAAGAGACTTACCTTGCCAGGTCAAACTGGCAGTTTGAAACTGCATGTACAGGCTGTGATGGCAGGACTGAGACATGTTTAAAGGGTTACTTAAGTGGGTGGCACAATCAGTGCTGCAGGCCTAAGAGTTGCATTTAATACACAGGCCCTGGGTACATGTAGTACCACTTTACTAGGGACTTACAAGTAAATGTAATAGGCCAATTGGGTGTAACCCAATTCTACCATGTTTTAAGGAGAGAGCACAACCACTTTGTCACAGGTTAGCAGTGGTAAAGTGTGCAGAGTCCTAAAAGACATCAATAACTGGCTTAGAAAACAGGAGGGTGAAGGCAAAAAAAAGTTTGGTCAACCCTGCAAAAAGGAGCAAGTCCAAAAAAAGTTCAAAACCTGTTCTGGGACCATAATGAGCATACCAGGGGTATCCTCCTTTATGATATGGGGCTACTGTCCATGTCAGAGGTTGTTGATTTAAGTGGTGGTGGCAGTATACCATGTTTTGTGGATTAAAAGCCCAGAGCAGACCTTTTCTTCTGTTCTAGGGGGAGTGCAATCTGCTGGTCACACGCAGGTCAACGTTTGGTTCAATGTAACACCCAAACCCTTGTGCTAACATTAAGTGCACATGTCAAGTGCTTGTAATATTGCGTATGTGTGGCACATACCTGATAGGGATGCTGTGAGCAATGTGTGCATGCTTGCTGGGACCAGTGGGATATATTTTAGATGGCCCTTGTTTTAGCATGACAAAGGATGGATAGTTGATACAACTTCCCCAGACACTGGAAGTGTATTAATTGCAATCCTGAAGCTGGAGTGTGGAAACCCACACTCTAATGTGAGGTAGGATAGAAACAGTGGTGCCTCTAGAAACTCTATGAGGACCAGTTAGCAAGGGAATGCTGATTAAATGGTCCTGAGAACTGCCATTCTGTGGATGTTAGGGGAAAAGAGGTGAGTCAGCAAATTATGCTGTTACGGGTGAGGCAGTTTCAAGGCAGGGCCTGCCTTTTTGCCCTTCCCTGATTGCTATTTGGGAGGGTTGATGACAGCCGGGTGCAGAATTTTCACACTTCCTTGTGCCCATGTTTTGAATACTCCTGATTGGAGCCAGCAGCATCACTACCCCCGTGATAGCCATCACTACAGTCATATAATAACATTTGAAATAGAATCAACTCAAACCAGTTCCAAAATCGAACCCCTGTCTGGAAAATGATTATAAAAGTGGGACCCACACTACCCCACTTTGCTCAAGTTCTAAGCTCCTTCACTGACCAAGGAAGGGAGTGCTCTGCAGAGTATTCAAAGCACTGCTGTGAGACCAGGGCTGGTGTCTGCATGACAGTTAGCCATCTGAAGTCTGTACAGGTTGCTGGAGAAGTGGGCCTGCTTGTACCTAGAAGCCTCCCTCCCTATGCAGAGTAGGATGGAGTATGTGGGCCATGAAGGTGAAGATACTGTCGAGAAGGAAATGTCCAGCCATATTCCTGCTGCGTGAAACAACCAAAGGAAGATAACACTATCGGGAAAGTAACTGGCACTGACTAAGATGTGAAAGATCACATGGTCTTTCAACATGGTTCATGTAGTGAACTACATGAAGAAAATGTACAACTTAAGACTGCACTGTGTTGTCTGGTGGATCTGCAGTGTTTTCGAATGGGCTAGTGCTGCTGCTTCTCACCATTCAATGTGCTGAAGAAGATCATCATCATCGCTGTAGCACAGAGCTTACCCCCAGTCCCCAGATACCATATTGCCCAGGACAAAAAACAGGCCACCTGCACTGTGCACTCGAGTGGCTTTGGCAAGGAGTGAGTTTGCTGTCCACTGCCCTGTGCAACTTCTTAGAATGAAGCAGACAAATACGTCGACCTGGAGCTGCTCCTACAAACAGGTAATACAGGCCTCAAAGGAATAGATCGAGACTGTATCTTGAACTATAAAGACTAGCCTGCCATAAAAGCACAGCATCATCAATGTGAACTCTTATATCTAAACATTACACAAACTGACCAACGGGTCAATTCCACATGGTGATCGCTCGTGAACTCACACCTGCGCTGTTTTTGCTTATACCCTGCTACCCCCTTGAGATATTCCAGACCTTGTGGAGCAATTTAGGAATTTATGGGGCATATTCTCAAGGACTTATCGCCAATTTATCGGCACTTTAGCGCCGCAAAAGTGGCAATAGATTTACCGCCCTATTCTCAAGCTGGTGCAAACTGCCGATATCGCCAGTTTTCCAGCGATAGCTGCCGCAAAAAACATCGCCACGGATGAGAGCGACAACTAACGCTAATGATATGCAGAGTAGGCGTTCCTGTGCAAAAACACACGAAAACACCACTTTGCGATATTCTCAAGGACCAGCCAGATCGGCGAAGCGATCCAAAAACAGGCGATAAGGCGCGTTAGCAGCAGGGATTTAACATCTGCCTTCTACTGGTGTTAAGCAGGACGACAACCAGCAGTATAAAAGGGAGCCCAGGCCAGAGCCACATCTGAAGACCAACACATGTCATGGAGCTACTGATCATGCAGCTCGGAGACCCAAGAGGGCCACAACACCCACTGCCACCACCCCTAGGCCCCCCCCCCGGCCCATCTCCCCTCCGGACTACCACAGAGGCAGCTCAGAACAAGACAGCGGACCTTCCGAAAACGCACCAGCCTCACAGACTTAACGCCAGAGGATGTCATTGCCCACTACAGGCTCAAAAGGACAACCATCCTCCGCATCCTGACACACATTGCCCACAGGCTGACGGTACCAACACAGCGGACAACTAACATCCCTCCGCAGACAAAGCAGCTGGCTATGCTGCACCTGTTGGCCTCTGGTACCTTCCAACCAACAACTGCCAGAGTCGGAGGAGTCTCACAGCCAGCCCCTCACACCTGTCCCTCACACCTGTCTTGGATGCCATCATCAGCTTGGTACCCCAGCACCTTCACTTCCCCCACACTGCGCAGGAACAGCTGAGACCAAGCAAGGCTTCTACGCCATAGTAGGCTTCCCGCATGTGTTGGGGGCAATTGACTGCACACATGTCCTACTTGTGCCTAACCCTGGGCGTAGTTCGCGAAGTAGCGCTACGCAAAGCTACGCGAAGTGCACTTCGCACTACGCGAGCTACGCGTAGCACTACGCGAACTGCGTAGTGCGCTGTTCGCGATGATTGCACAGTGCCGGATGCTTGTCCGCACTGTGCAATCATTGAAAACGGCATCTTGCACAGTGCGAGCTGTCTTTTACTGCCGCTCGAGTAGATTTTTACTCGAGCGGCAGCTTTCTCAACGCGGACTGGTAATTTCTCATCGCGAGCGGTCGCGAGCATACGCGACCACTCGCAATAAGAAACCTGACCTCTCCGCGTTGAGAATCTCGCCGGGAGGTTTATTTTCCAAGCTCGCGATCGGCAACTTGATGTTGCTGATCGCGAACGAGGAAAAAGTCTCGCCGGGATGTCATTTTGCTTGCTCGCGGTCGCCAACATGACGTTGAGGACCGCAAGCAAGCAAAAAATGACCGCTGCACTACGCTACGCTACGCGTGTTTGCACTGTGCTACGTGCAATTCGCGTAGTGCGAAGTAGCGCAAACTTCGCAAACTACGCGAGCGTAGCGTAGTGCTTTGCCCAGGGTTACTTGTGCCCCCTGCCAACACTGCACACAATTACCGCAACAGAAAGCACACGCATTCCATCAATGTGCAGGCAATAGTGGACCACCGGGGACTCTTCACCAATGTCGTCGCCAACTACCCAGGCAGTGTGCATGATTCCTACATCTTCCGACAGTCCATCATTAACCAGCGCTTCCAGGATGGCACCTATGGAAATGCACTGCTCGTTGGTAAGTACCAAATGAACACACCACACACCTCAACTCCACAATCATGCAACTCACAACTGTGGGAATGCACACGTTACAAAATCACATACAACATGTCAAACAACATGCCCACCTACCAGACACGACAACACAAGTAACTGTGGTAACCGTGGCCAGCCATGTAGACAAACCATCCACGTCATGGCACCTCTGCCACACAATTGCAGAATGTGGGGAGAGGTGGGAACCAAGTCTGTGCGAAGGAGGCAAGTGACCCATGAATAAGAATGTACACAATGCCAAGTGTGGCGGTGATGTGCTGGACAGACTTCAGTATGCAGAGCACAGACATGTCCATGTGGACATATACTGCTGGTGTTTGTAGTGTTGTGGACAGTTGACGCAACCATGCTACCTCAGGCAGTGGGGAAGACCTTGGACATGTAGCTATGTCGTCCCCGCCCTGTAAGCGTAAGCGGAGTGGGCTGGGCTGGCGTATGCCAGTCCAGCGTAGGAGTGGGAATAAATAGCCCGTGGCTCTGGGCGTGGTTCACTTCCGGGCTGGTCAACAAAGTAAATACTGCGTGTGTCTCTGTGTCCGCCATATCCTGACCATAGTCCTACACACATGTGGCCGACCACCTTCAACGGCCAATATCACAGCGTCGTTGTCAGGCTTGTGGACATGCGCAGACAGTCATGACAATGGTGTGTCTTAGGAGTGCAAGTGATGCAACCGCGCAGCGCACACAAGTAAATAGGCTTGGGGGAGTGAGGAGCAGCTGTGAGGCAACGTAATACACATGGATGCTGCTCATTTGCCACAAGCAATACATGTCAAACATGAATCCCAAAGTTGCACACATCACACACCACTAAACTAATAAGCCTGCCAACACAGAATGCAGAACCACCGATTGACACATATCTCTCTCGCCTGTCACAGGTGATCAAGGATATGCACTCTGCCCGTGGATGATGACACCCCTCCAAGACACGAACACCCAGGCCCAGAGGCAGTACAATGCGGCCCACAAACGCACCAGGGGCATTGTGGAGCGCTCATTTGGTGTGTTAAAGTCACGTTTCAGGTGCCTGGAGATCACAGGTGGAAGACTCCTGTACAGGCCGGAAATAGTGTGCAAGATGATCATTGCATGTTGTGTGTTGCACAACATATGTGTACGAACCAATGCCCCATGGATCCAAGTGCCAGATGCACCGGACGATGATGATGAAGATGAGGCAGGTGGACCACACCCCAGTGCAGCTGCAGCAGGATTAGCCCGAAGGAACACAATCATTAACAATTTCTTCACATGAGCACGTCACATTGTGACTGTCCTTAGCAATCATGGGACAGGACAAAACTACCACAGGCACAGCATGTGCAAATACATTCATTCCAACACACATTCCCTGTGTGCATGTCACTCCTCTGCATAAGCACATCACTTTGACAAGTGTAAGTGCAACATTTAGTGCTAACAATCTCACAAATGGCAATTAGATGGTGGGTGTGTCACCTCTGTACAGAGAGGCTGTTTAGGGTGTCACGTATTCAAAATGCCATTTCAGGGTGTCAAAGATAGTACGTAATCCCACTCAGCAGCGTATCACATGTGTCCAAATTCATGACATAAAGGCTGTCTTTTGTGACCAAGAAAAGACAACAGGGCATCTGTTGGGGTCAAATATGTACCACCATGATGCAGAGAGTTGCACCCTGTGACTCAAGTTCCACAACATTAGCAACATGGACGTGAGGGGGAATCACTGCCCCTACATTCATCCATACTTTCATACTTGATTGAACATAGACATGACACATCTGTGTGAATTAGAATGTTTTATTCACATTCGGTGGAGTGTTGAAGCTGGAGCAGTACAGGGCCATGCAAACCCCACTTTACATTGCTGCCCCGTGGAGGGCCAGCCAGAGTCCTTTAGGGATTGACAAGTTCATCGGTAGAGGACGAGTTCAGTCCGCAGTCTGATTGCTGTGTCATTGGTAACCAAACAGCATATGGCAGTCCATGTCGAGGTCCAAGGTGAGTGTCGCAGAGTGTATCGGGGGACAGTGGAAGGTGATGATGCAGAGGGCAGAACCAGGCCATATGGCGGAGATGAATGCTACCACTTCCTTCTTACCACTAAGGCAGAATCATCCGCATCTTCGTCCTCTGATGTCTCATGTGCCTCACATGTGGGTGGTGGGGTTTTGTCTGGAGCACTGTGTGGCACTGACACATCAGGGGGCGGAGATGTGGCTGGAGTAGTAGCAGCAGCATTCATCCGCACCAGGTCTTGTGGCAGCAATGCCATGATGAGGGTCTACAGGGCATGGAAGAACCCAGCTACATCTCGCTGGTGTGCAGCCGTGGCAGCCATTCTTTCCGCCTGCATCCGCTCCATGTAATCCATGATCCTCCGCATGTGTCCCAACTCCAGGCTGACATCGCTGGAGCCACTCTGACTAGACAGTTATCCTTGTCTCAGAGTCAGGACTCCAGCGATGTCAGCCATGGATCATTGGAGAGCATGGAGCAGACTGTGGGTGTCCGTTAGGGACTGTAAGTGGTCCCTGATGGGACTTAGACACCCACGTATGGCATCTAGTTTGGCTGCCATGAGGCCGAACCCCACCCGCACCTGATCCGCCATCTTCTCCTGGCACCCTAACACACGGCGTTGGAAGGCCATGTGTTGTTCGTGGGGGTCCTGGGAGACAGCTGTGGTGGTGGGTGCTTCCTGCTGTGTGGTCTGTGCAGGGGGTGAGGTCTCCTCAATGCAGCTGGGCTGCCCTGCTCCTGGAGGTGAGGTGCCGGAGCTGTCCATGAGCTCTTGGAGGGCGTCGGTGTCGAAGGTGTGGAGGTCCTCTTCGTCATCAGTGAAGAGATGTTCGGTCTGCTCTGCAGGAGGTGTTGATTCTCCCTCTGCAATGTGAAGGGGAGATGCAGTTTAACATTGTGTTCACATGTATGTTGACGCATTGCACAAGTTTACATACAGACTGCATGACAATGTACATTGTGACTGTTTGGGAGGAGCTGCCTATTTGATGCGGGACAGTGGACATTTCGACAACATCACGGATGTGTGTTTGTACTTGTACATTATCATCTCACATTTCCCTGCTATGCCAAATGTGATTTGCCAGTTTCTACACACAAGCGGCACCAGTTGTGTCCTCTGTTCTGTTGTGAACGTGTTGCAGTTTGTACCACATTGTTGTCAATGTTGATGTGCTCTGAATGTTATGTGTGTGTGCTGAATTTTGGGAGAGTCGCCCCTGCAGCTCTGATTTTGCTGCCCCTTATCCCTTTCAGGCGGTGTGCCTTTGACTTCTGTGCTTATACAGTGCTGAGATGTTGCATACTTGGGTAAATTGGGCTCTTGGTGGGAGTTGGGACTCTGGGGCATGGTTTGTCCGCAGATGTAATGTTGACGTCAGGGGTTGTTTGTGCACGTGGATGTGTCAGAGTGTGACCTGCTCCTTTACGGATGTGGTCCACACTCAGCCACCTCAGTGTCGTGGCGTGCAACATGTCATGATATATTGACTGCAGCCATGCTATTCGTCATGCAGTGTCACTTGCATTGTCAGTGTGGCTCACAGACACGCCGCTTTGCTGGGTTTGGCACATGTGCATGGGTTGGTTGTGAGATTGGTGATGTGTGGGAAGGGCCCACTCTGGGCACATAGTCGACGGGGGCCTGCTGTTTCTAGGTGTGCTGCAGTGTGCCAAGGGGATCAGGGACATGATCCAGAGTCATTGTGGGTGTGCACTGTGCTATACTTAATTGTGCATGTGTGACATGGGGCCCATCTCCCCCTGTCCCCCCAGTCCCTGGTCGTTACTCACCCTGTTGCTGTTGTGTCAGGTCATGTTGAGCAGTGTCCGGTCCCCCAACTCCTGCCACCGTCTCCACACTGATGTCTGTGGACACCATTTCCTCCATCTCATCCAGCTCCTCCTGTGGCGCTGGACTCCCACCTCCAGTCTGCATTCCTGCCTTCTGGTTGTTGCTGAGTTTCTGCTTGGTTTTGCGCTTCACATCATTCCAGCGCCTCTTGAGCTCTTCCATTGTCCTCCTCAGCACTCCGACTGCATTCACCTTGTCCTTGATGGACTACCATATTCCATTTTTTTTTGCCAATGACACAGTGGTGGTGACGAACAGTTGTTGATGGTGTTCTATCACCTCCGTTATCAGGATCCTGTTTTCCTGTGGACTGCACCGCGTCTTCCTCTTCTTCTTCTCCTTGCCCTTCCCTAACCCCGAGGTCCCAGGCTGGTCCTCCGTGGGGCTTGTGGGGTTCTGGTTGTCCTCTGTACTTGCTCCGGCTACCTCCATTGTGCTTCGCAGTTGTTTTGGTTTTGTTTGTGGGGTTTTTTTCAGCTTTTATGGTGATTTTTCCCGCCTGACGTGTGAATTGCAGGCCTGGCGCAGCTTATCGCTGATTTTTTTATCGCGGTTGGGCCCATTGCCACATTTTTCACGTTCGGCTTTGGATTTTTATCGCCGTCTCGGTCATTTTATCGCAGACATTTGACACGTTATCGGGAAACTATCGCATGTTACCGCTGTGTTGAGAATGCGACGTAAACACAGAGTTATTTTCCCGCGATAGACGGCGATATGAAAAATTGCGTTAACCTATTTTGGCGATGATTATCGCACGTTCTTGAGAATATCCCCCTATGTGTGGCTCCTACATGATAGTGAGGCATAAGGAGCAGCAGAGGTGGTGGAGCATCTAGTGGGAATCCGTAGACAGGGATACCAAACCTTGTATTGAATTTTATTAGCATGTGTAGTATTTTGTTTTCTGTGATATTAAAGTACTTCTCTTTGCTTAAAACAAGCAATGGGCTTCACCGTGAATTATTGTGTCTGTTGGTTGATTGTTGAGTTCTGAGTCCTTGCCCCCCACCCTACCTCCCTGAGAGGCTTTCGACTACTTCCCCCAGCAGCCAGAGTGTCAAGTGTTGAAGGGTGTACTTGGCCCAGTTTGCAGAGCTGTGGTAACACAGACCCCTGGACACCAGAGACAAATTATCGCAATCACCACAGGTGTGGCTCACTATCCTCTGTCTGCCCTGTGATCCCTCAAATGGGATCGGACATCTTGTTGTGGGTTTTACCTGTCTGCAGACTCCATCGTCCATCCTGCAGAACCATCTACAAATAGTTGCAGAACTAAACTGCTGGAATACAAAGGGTCTTTCTGCAGCTTGAGTATAAATATGGGATGGAAACTTTCCAGATTTCCTGATCAGAAGACTGGAGACTCACACTAGAGATCATCTTGAGAGTGCCAGGTTTGTGGTAAAGACTACCACCTCTCTTTTCCAGAGTTGTGACCAGTAACCGAGGGAAATTTGATGTGCCAAGAGGGTCTGACTGGACCCTACTTCAAGGACAGAGCAGACCAAATGCTTAGGAGGGGTGCTGGTGGTTCCCCTGCACAAGGATGATACTGCTTTGAAGGAGCATAGGTGAAACAATTTGATGCAGCTGTTTTGACATCAGGAGAAGCCTGCACTGCCATGCAACACGTGAGGCTTAAAGCGTCTCTAGCACTGGCAACTGCATCAACACCTCAACAAGAAAGGTGCTGGGAGCAAATCTACAGAGCAAGTTCTGAAGTGTCCAGCGATGAGAAGCATCCAGGCATTGGAATAAACTGACTGCCATTGCGGTTGAAATACAAAAGGAAACTTACAAGTGTTGTAAAGAGATTTCACCAGCATGAGAACATCACCGCTGTTATACAGGGTGGACGCTTATCTGGTTTGGGTGGTGATTGAGCCCAAAGATGAAGCCAAGCTGCAAAACTGCCAGGGCTGTGAGCCCTGTGACTCTGACACAGCCACCTCTTCCCTGATGCTGGCACTGCCACTGGTGATCTGTTTGGAGAGAGTCTGTTCTTTCAATGTAAGATGCAAACAAAGGCGGAGTCACCACAGGCTAAGATTGTGTTACTCGCTGAGCTCCAGCAGCCGGCGAGACAGAGAGACCATTATCCCGGGGTTGAGCCCGTCCTTTGTCATGCAGGGCACATCAATGCCTGAGAACTGGAGAGATGATCGTGCCTAAGCAGGCACCCTTCCCCCACCTTCTCTCTCCATGCAAGCAGTGACTATGATGCCTGCGTGGAGCACAGCCCGCTCGACGTCTGCTCCTAGGGATGCATTCAAGACTTCATCTCCCACAGCCACCCTGAGCACTAGGAGAGCCGGATACCCCCTGGTATGTTCACCCAGCACCTGGGGGAGCCCTATGAAACCCACCCTGGAGGTCGGAGGTGCAAAGGAGCCCAATGCTGCACAGTAAATTGTCAGGCAGCATATCACTGCAATCCTAGGAATTGAGCCCTTCATATTCTCTTGCTGCCACACTGGTACTTGACCACACATTGCCGAATGGAGGGATGGTGAGCATGGAGATCCAAAATTTTCAGCGCATGATAGCATGGCACACGATGGGTGTGGGGCCCTAACTGTCACAACCCTCATTCTGCTGCACATCTGCCAGCTGCACACAGAAGGCCTGATTCCTCTGCCTTGTGCCTGAGACCATTACATAGATTGCCAGTTAGGAGACGGGGAGACAGAGAACAGGGAATGGAGAATTATTATCCTGGGTCACAGGTGGCCTAGGGTGGCACAACGCTAATTACTCAAGAAACTGACGAGGCTACCCGCCGTGGTGGGTGTGTTGAGGGTGCATCCTGGACCTGCTTGCTGCTCTTGCCTTGCCTAACTTTGACACCTACACCTGTGAGTGCCCCTTACCCTGCACGAACAGTGGCCATTGAGTGGGGTACCTCGCATACTGTGACCTCCTTCCCACCCTCGGGTGACCAACCCCTACTCTGAACACTAATTCCATTGCACACCTGTTGCAGGCCACCAGTGGTTCTACGCACCTTTCTGAAATTTTTGGCTGGGGTTCATATTTGTAGGTAGGATCTACAATGCCATCGAACCATGTCACAGGAGCTGCGACAGGCCCCCTGCCTCTCCTGGAACCAGGATGGCCACTGGGAAATCCACCCAGCAACTGTTCTTCAAGGAGGTGGTTGGGGGACGCAAACAAGAACATTCTCAAAGAGATTACCGCAGTGGGCTCCAGACTTCTTACGATAGACTTGAAAGTGACTGATCTTACGCAGGACATAAGTACCATAAAAGCCTGCATGGAGTAATTATATGCTAAAGTTGATGATCTCGACAAACCGCTGACATCAGCTCAGGATCCCCTGGAACATCTAGAGACTCTGGGGCTGATTGACAGAACTAATCTGAGACAAAATCCTAAACTTACTACTTCTGGTATTCACAGAAGGCACTTACGATTTTTGGTATTCACAGAAATCACTTACGACTCCTAACTTTACATCCGCAGTCGGGCCGGAATCTCCGCACCCGGAACGTACTCTCCGCACCAGGACCGTACTCTCCGCACTCGGACCGTACTCTCCGCACCCGGACCGTACTCTCCGGCTCGAGCCGTAATATCCGGCTCGGGCCGAATAAAGTGTATCAATGGGCTGGAATGCAATTTTTACAAAAAGGAACATTAGGAATGTGTGATAAATGGTAGAGGAGGTCATGAAAAATAGTTTGGGCAGGGAAAAGGGTATGGCCAGACACTACATCATAACCCAGAAAAGTTTGCTCCTTTGCATCATGGTACATGCAGTGCACAATTTGCGCTCCTCTTAGTGTTGACTGCGGTGTCAACACTACAGTCAACACTAAGGGGAGCACCCTTAGTGTTGACTGTGGTGTTGACACTACAGTCAACACTGAGGGGAGAGCAAATTGTACCATGATACAAAGGAGCAATCTTTTCTGGGTTATGATGTAGTGTCTGGCCATACCCTTTTTCCTGCCCAAACTATTTTTCATGACCTCCTCTACCATTTATCACACATTCCTAATGTTCCTTTTTGTAAAAATTGCATTCCAGCCCATTGATTACACTTTATCCGGCCCGAGCCGGAGATTACGGCTCGAGCCGGAGAGTACGGTCCGGGTGTGGAGAGTACGGTCCGGGTGTGGAGAGTATGGTCCGGGTGCGGAGATTCCGGCCAGACTGCGGATGTAAAGTTAGGAGTCGTAAGTGATTTCTGTGAATACCAAAAATCGTACGTGCCTTCTGTGAATACCAGAAGTAGTAGGTTTTTAGGATTTTGTCTCAGATTAGTTCTGTGAATCGGCCCCTCTGTCTCCGGAGATATGCTTCCTCCGATATAACGTGGTGGTGGATGTTTATTGCACCGGCGTTCAGCAGGGCACAACAAATGAACATTCCTTTCTGAGGCAATCTAAGGGAGACAGAGTGATTAAGATGGTGAAGGAGATCACACAGGCCTCGCTTCGGGTCAAATCTCAATTCCCGCTGAAACCTGTGCTACCTGCAGAGATGCCCTCTTTGTCTTCACCACCCCCCCCCCCAACACCTGACCTACTTCACCATAGCACCTGCGACCGGCTGGACAGATGAGTATCAGATAACTATGTGAACGCTGATACTGTTTTGTCCCATATACTGTATGTTTGTTCCGTTTGTGTGCCATAGGTCAGTTCCGGCTCCCTCGTTTTTTTTGAGGCACCCCACCCATGATACACACTTGACCGCCTGTCTCATTCGTCTTAGTGTTTGGTTCTCTCACTCCCTCTAACAGTTGTGTACTTTATTGTTCTATAGTTGATCTGCTTTCTTCATCCTTGGCGGGTCAAGGCGCTCCTCTAAGAGCTCTACACGCATACCCATGGCCTTGTCGCACAGCCACAGAATCTTTGGCGACCTATGCCATTGGTTGGCATTGTCCACTGTCCTTTATCTGATCTTTACCACACACCTGACTACTGTAAATGGTTATGCCTGGCTGTGCCATCTGTTCTGATCCTCAGCCCAAAATGGTACCTCTCATTCTCTCTCTCTCTCTCGTTCCCACCAGGATTCGTCTACCCCGTGTTGGGCCAGTCTTCCTGGACACATATCTCTCACAACCCAAGGACTTGCGCTCTCATGAATGTCTCTGTCTGCATCTGCCCTATGCTCACCACCCTTCAAACCCTGCACTGCCCTCACTAGATTCTACTGCTCTTATGAAGAGCAGAATTTGTACCCCCTACTGCACTGGCCTTAGCCTTTCTCTTGCGGTAGCTTGGAAGCCCTAGAAGCTAGTTCTCCACAACCGGCCGGAATCTCCACAACCGGCCGGAATCTCCACAACCGGCCGGAATCTCCACCATCAGGCCAGAATCTCCACCGCCGTGCCGGAATCTCCACCACCGGGCCGGAATCTCCACCTCCGGGCCAGAATCTCCGGCCCGATTCCGGACATAAAGTTAGTATAAGTAAGTGCATTCTGTGAATACCAAAATGAGTAAGTGCATTCTGTGAATACCAAAATGAGTAAGTGCATTCTGTGAATACCAAAATGAGTAAGTGTATTCTGTGAATACCAAAAAGTACTAACTTTATGTTTTTGACGTAAGTTAGTTCTGTGAATCAGGCCCTAGATGTTGATTGTCTTTTGTACATCAGGGTCCAGCCCCAACGTTACCTCATACGGATATGGTCCCTTTATGACAAAGTGTAGTGTCTTTTTAATACTCTCGTCTAATTATCTTTGTTATTGAGTTTGTTCATTTGTTTATTTATAGTGTGATGTTTTTTTATTTTGACCATAAATATACTTTGTATGATTAACTGTTTTTAATTTGCTACAATTGTTTTATATGCTTTTAATAAATTGATACATAATATTTCTAATATTTTTCTTGTGTACTGGCACATTGCTTTTTCAATTGGTACTGTATCCCCCATGATTAAATGTGTGTGATTTAGGTGAGTGAATGAGTAAGAGTTCTCTCAGTATTTGCCAACCAAAGGATATATTGTTATTTTTCTAACTTTTAGTGTGTACTACGCTTACCCTGACTAGAATTGTGGTTCCTGCTTGAACAGGGTGTATACCTCTGCCAACCAGAAACCCAATCTCTGACACTATCCTTGTGGGGCAAAGTCCATGCAATCAAAATGGTGGTAACCTCCTGTTCATGTAAGTCATCAGCATGCTACCCCTGTTGGTGAGAACCTCAGTGCTACATTCCATAGACAAAGACATTAAAGATTTTCTTTAGGGAAATATAAAGCTAAGACTGAACTTCTTCACATTGATAGCCCATAGATACAGTGGGGGCTTAGGCTTACCCTGCATCAAATAGTGTTAAACCACCCTACACCTCTCACAACCGCCACACTTGTGGCCCAGGACCCATGATATACCTTTCTGGGTTCACCTAGAAAGGCCCATAACGCACAGTGGTGGAGACGTACAGATGCTTTATAAATTTGCATCTCCAGTGGCATCCACGATCAACCCTATCATACAAAACACTCTGTGTATCTATGTTTCTGCTAACGGGTTATGAGGCTGTAATGCAAATCTACACGCCCATGCACCCCCATAGGATAATGCAGCTATATAGATAGGTGGAGTCCCCATTCACTGGGAAGCATGGAAGGCATCCTTACAATCACTCACCTACTCTCGGCAGGAAACTTGAAAGCATTTCATGCTCTCAGGGATGAGTTCCGCCTGCCCGCAATAGAAGAGTGGCACTATTTACAACTGAGACACTGCCTCAGCAGCATCTTGGGAAATAAACCCTGAGCAGTATAAGATTCACCAATTGCCTAATATTTGCAACACTGCGGGTGCCACAAAAGGATTATGTCCTGCATTTTCAATCTACTAGTGCAACACATACACTTCAGACCTCTCTCCTCCCAGTTCAAAATTAAATGGCAGCAATAGATACAGAAGGATTATATAGATCAGGAATGGGTGGATGCACTAAAGGTCGTTGATAAGGAAACACATGATTCTAGGATGAAGTTCTGCCTTTTCAAAATGATGGATTGGTACTGGACACCATGCAATCTAGCTATTGCTGGACTCCTCCATCACTCGAACTGATAGAGATGCTCAAGGGTGGACTGTGACATGGTCCATGTTAGATGTGACTGCTCCAAATCACGATCTTTTTGGTCCAGCGGCCACTAAGCTCTCACCTCAGTAATGGTTTTGCCATCTTATTGCACAATACCACTGACCTGTCAGACAACTCTGGCTATGCAACTAGACTAGTGACAACAGATGTCATTACAGCCAAAATATGCATCCTGCTGCATTGGTGATCTCCGCAACTATCTACCCAAGATAAATTGACCTTTGAGATGTATAAAGTGGCCTCTTATGAACAACTCATTTACGAACTACAGGATGCTCTGGACAAGTTTCAGGATATATGGTCCCCTTTTCTTGACCCGAATACTCCCACCCCTTAAGCCCTGTGTCTGCCTTTTACCCACAGGGGCTGTCTGGACACTACAATACACTGACATACAGGCATAACTACCTCACCATCTCTGTATAAACATTGTGAACCCACAGACACGGGCAAAATACGATTGCACCTCTCATTGTAACTGCAGACATGGCCATGTCTGCCATTATCACTATCAATGCAGTACCTAGTTTCTCCTCCTTTTCCCCCTCATCTCTCTTGCCACATATGGAAGTGGTTGGAATCATTATTCTACCTATGGCCTTCCCTATTCCAGCTAAACGCTATACTCACTACCCCTCGGAGGTTGTACACCCCAGATTCCTCCCTCCCTGCCTTCTCATAACCCTCCCTTTCCAGTGGCTGCCAAGCCCCCACCCCCTATACATCATTCCCAAACTTAGCAGAGACAGTACATGATGCACTACCCTACCTCAATTTGCCCTCAGTCGTTTGCTAGTAGACAAGTGGTGTAACTATATCTGTACCTGCTTACATGTCCGTCTAACTATTCTCTGGTATGCTCCTACAATAAGGGTAGCAGGGCATGTTCTGTACCACCCATGACCTAGACCATAACAGACGGGACCAGCAATTTGAGCTTCTATAGGCTCTCTCTCCCAACCATGTCTACATATGGGGCTAGTAACAGTTAACACATGCATCGACACAAGTCACTGAGACACATATGATTGAAGGAACACTGGAGGCTCCCTTACAATGTTTTACTTTCTGCTTTTTTGTGATCCTTTTACTGGTTTAATGCTGTGTAACCCTACTTGTTGTGGGATACGTTTCTCACCTGTTTGCATTGCTGTATGTTAACAAATGTGTGGATGTTAATATCTCAGCATTATAATGCAGAATGTACCTAATAAAACGATGGATGGGCAGGTTCTAGAGATAGCATCACTGCATTCAGACACCGGCAGGCAGGAGCTGCTCCCTAATGATGCACAAACATGGTCAGAAAGAGAGGTACTGTGACATAGAATCCAGAAAAAGGAGCCAAAGAGTGATCTATAGGGACTATCAAGAGACTGAATGAACTGAGCTACAGGAGCTCCCTACAGGGCCGCTGAGATCCCCTTCATAGAACAACATGCCAATGAACTCTACTTCTATAGACTCTCCTTGCAGATGTCATGGATATTCTTCGCATTAGGACCCGGAAAAAATGCCCTCTCTTGCTTATGCTCAGTATTGTTACTATTTGTCTCAGTGGTAATAAAGTATATTTCTTTTTATGAACCAAAGTACTAACTAGACAGTGATTTATTGACGGTGGATTGATAGTTATTAAGTGCTGAGTCTCAACCTCCACACCACTTCCCTGAGTAAGCCTTGGACTGCACAAGGTTTCCCTCCTGAGAGTCACGTACTAAATGTGATTTACAAAAACTGAGCCCAGTAAACCCTGATTGCCCAGAGACCTCTGAAAAAGCTATTTTCTCCTAGCAGCAAGGCCATTTGTAACACCATTTGCTGCATTCTGACACACAACAATTGCCCATTTTGGTGGCCCTAAAAAACTGCTGCCTGTAATCGGATCTAGATGAGGGTATGTTCATGGGGCCTGATTCACAAAGGTAAACTTATCAGGATTGTCCTATCTTTTTATGCGCGGAGATACTACTCTTCAAATGTCAAAGCAGTCCTAACACAAGAAAAGTTATTAGGAATTTCAATTGCAAACTTGTAACTATAAACACATCCTTTCGGTATTCTCCTATTTTCCAAAATATGCAAGGCATTAAAAAAAATATAGATTTATAAGTATTGATAATGTCGGTAAGTGACAGATGTTCAGTAGCATTTTGATTGTTGGAGCCTGTAATTTCACTTTTCCTATTATAAGTATCGACTTGTAAGGTCCAAAATGCAAAGCGCAGTTGGGTAAAGCATCAGAACTGGCTAAAGTTGTCACACAATGCCACAACACACAAATCCATGTGCATAAATCCACTACACACAACACATTTTAACATCTCATAATAACATACCACACAATTCAACTACACACACTTCCGCTCCACAGCATTTCTCTCCATGCCACATAATTAAAAAACAATAAAATAAACTCCACCTCATTCAATTCCGCTCCATGCCATTGAATTCCATTTCACTTAATACCATTATGCTACATAATTATACTCCACACCAGACAATATAATTACACTCCACACAACACAATTCAACTCCAGATAATTCCACTACATATAATTCCACTTCAACCTACATTTCACCCCACATATTTACACTCCACATATCTCCACTGAATTCCAAAACACATAATTACACTCCACAAAATAAATTCAAATTCACAACATGCGAGATTTCCACACCTTATAATACCACTCCACACCTGCCACATAACGCCACTCCAAACAATCCCACATAATTCCACACAATTCAATACCACACAATTATACACCACACAACATAATTACACTCCACAAAATACCACTCAGTGCCACATAATTACACTCCACATTATTAAACTCTACTCAATACAACATAAAAAACACCCCACATAAACATACTTTATGCCACATATCAGCAATCCACATAAATGCACTACACACCATGACACATAATTCCAATAAGCATAATTTCACTCAAAGCCACACAGTTCCACGCCACAGAATTCAAATCCATATATTTCCAAAACATACCACATATTTCCACACCAAACTACATATTCCAACTATACAACACACTTCCACAACTCACCACATACTTCCAACATAATGCCACACAATTTAACAGCACACCACATACTTCAACTCCACAAAATGCCACTTCACAACACACAATGCCATTCTAAATAATAAACTCCATAACACAATCTCAGTCTACATAATTCCACAACAGTTAATATCATTTCATTACTAACCACATAATTCCACAGCACACCATGCCACATATGTCCACTACACAACTCCATACCACACCACACAATCCCACACCATACAATTCCACAACAAACAATTCAAATACAACCCATCTCTACATCACACTTCTACCAACCCTGTTATCTCTCTCCCAAACACTCACTGCCTCCTCATCTCTCCCTCACACTCACACTGCTCCCTCTCATCTCACAATTCTACTGCTCTCTCTCATCCCTCCCTCACACTCCCTATCTTCTCTCCATACTGCCTGCTCACACATGCTACCTTCCTGTACCTCCTTGTGCTGTGTGTGCACCGGTCCACCTCTCGCCTCCCTTTCTGTGTGCCCCTCCCACTCATCCCTCTCGCTCTCTCACACGTCTCTCTCGCTCTCTCATGCACTCTTCCCACCTCTCTGATATTGGTTCACTTCAGGTTTTTGAATGCAGTTTCTTTTCTATGCCTTTTCAAGATTTCCGTTCATCAAGCCAATGCTCTCCTCCTCTTCTTGGGGTGCCTTCTGTGCAGACAGGTGCACACTCTTTAAGCGTCTGTGGCCTGCTCTCCCCTTTTTTTAGGTCTCGGCCTGCACCAGCGCTTGCGCTGGTCTGGCCGAGAGTTTTAGTAAGCGGGTTTTGGAAGTGCAAACACTGGCTTTCGGCTGGCGACCAGCTTGAGTTCACGATGGCGTGCACGCGCAGCTGCCATCTGTTGTTTCCTATCTCTTCCTCATTTCCTCATCATGGCTCATTAACTCTCTGGACTCTGATGTTTCAATCGCAGCAGCAGCTCACATTACCAACTGAGGGCCCTGGACTACAGTCACATGAAAAACAACAGCGATTAGCATTGAAATGCAAGCTTTTTTGTCTAGTTAGAAATATTGCTTCGGTGGGTTGATTTCACCTTATATCGCTATTTGTTTTATATTGGGAGTCACAGCCTAATTACCAGTATTTTTGTCTCCCACTGTTTTTTTTTTATATTTATTCGCGTAAAGCACAAAGCTATATTTAAGGTTACTTTTTCCGCGTCACTTCTTCACTCTATTTAAACTCCACACCCCCACTCTTATTGTCTCTCTCCTTCTCTCTCTCTCCCTCTCTAATTCTCTCTCTACTTAATTAACTCTCCCCTCTCTATCTTTTTAGCCTTTCATTCTCTCTCACCCCTTTATCTGTTTCTCTTTCAAACTCCTTCATTCACTCTCTCTCCCCTTCTTTCTCTCTCTCTATCCCGCTCCACTCTTTATTCTATGTACACCCTTTCTCTCTCTCTCTTTCTCTCTCACCACCCTCTCTAATTGGGCACTATATCTTCACTCTATCTCTCACTCGGCAACACCACAGCATCACTCAGCGCAACCACAGCATCAATCAGAGCCAGCACAGCATCACTCAGCACCAACACAACAATACTCAGCACCACCACAGCATCACTCAGCACCACCACTCAGCATCACCACAGCATCTCTCAGCACCACCACAGCACCACTCAACACCACCACAGCATCACTCAGCATCACCACAGCATCACTCAGCACCACCACAGCATCATTCAGCACCACCACAGCATCACTCAGCACCACCACAGCATCACTCAGCACCACCACAGCACCACTCAGCACCACAACAGCATCACTCAGCACCACTCAGCACCACAACAGCACCACTCAGCACCACCACAGCACCACTCAGCACCACCACAGCACCACTCAGCATCACCACAGCATCACTCAGCATCACCACAGCATCACTCAGCACCACCACACCACCACTCAGCACCACCACAGCATCACTCAGCACAGCACCACCACAGCATCACTCAGCACCACCACATCACCACTCAGCACCACCACAGCATCACCACAGCCCCACTCAGCACCACCACAGCACAACCACAGCACCACCACAGCATCACTCGGCACCACCACAGCATCACTAAGCACCACAACAGCATCACTAAGCACCACCACAACACCACTCAGCACCACCACAGCATTACTCAGCAGCACCACAGCATCACTCAGCACCACCACAGCATCACTCAGAACGACCACAGCATCACTCAGCACCACCACAGCACCACCACAGCACCACTCAGCACTACCACAGCATCACTCAGCATCACCACAGCATCATTCAGCACCACCACACCACCACTCAGCACCACCACAGCACCACCACAGCATCACTCAGCACCAACACAGCACTACCACAGCATCACTCAGCACCACCACAGCATTACTCAGCAGCACCACAGCATCACTCTGCACAACCACAGCATCACTCAGCACAACCACAGCATCACTCAGCACCACCACAGCATCACTCAGCACCACCACAGCATCACTCAGGCACCACCACAGCACCACCACAGCACCACTCAGCACCACCACAGCATCACTCAGCATCACCACAGCATCACTCAGCACCACCACAGCACCACTCAGCACCACCACAGCATCACTCAGCACCACCACAGCATCACTAAGTACCACAACAGCATCACTAAGCACCACCACAGCATCACTCAGCACCACCACAGCATCACTCAGCACCACCACAGCATCACTCAGCACTACCACAGCATCACTCAGCATCACAACAGCATCACTCAGCACCACCACACAACCACTCAGCACCACCACAGCACCACCACAGCATCACTCAGCACCAGCACAGCACCACCACAGCATCACTCAGCACTACCACAGCACCACTCAGCACCACCACAGCATCACTCAGCATCACTCAGCATCACCACAGCCCCACTCAGCACCACCACACCACCACTCAGCACCACTAAGCACCACAACAGCATCACTAAGCACCACCACAACACCACTCAGCACCACCACAGCATCACTCAGCACCACCACAGCACCACCACAGCATCACAGCACCACCACAGCACCACTCAGCACCACCACAGCATCACTCAGCATCACCACAGCACAGATGCTTTATAAATTTGCATCTCCAGTGGCATCCACGATCAACCCTATCATACAAAACACTCTGTGTATCTATGTTTCTGCTAACAGATTATGAGGCTGTAATGTTAATCTACATGCCCATGCACCCCCATAGGATAATGCAGCTATACAGTTAGGTGGAGTCCCCATTCACTGTGAAGCATGGAAGGCACCACTCAGCACCACCACTCAGCACCACCACAGCACCACCCCAGCATCACTCAGCACCACCACAGCATCACTCAGCACCACCACAGCATCACTCAGCACCACCACAGCACCACCTCAGCATCACTAAGCACCACCACAACACCACTCAGCACCACCACAGCATCACTCAGCACCACCACAGCATCACAGCACCACCACAGCATCACAGCACCACCACAGCACCACTCAGCATCACCACAGCATCACTCAGCATCACCACAGCACCACCACACCACCACTCAGCACCACCACAGCACCACCTCAACACCACTCAGCACCACCACAGCATCACTAAGCACCACCTCAACATCACTCAACACCACCTCAGCATCACTAAGCACCACCTCAACATTAGAATAGGCAGGAAGAAGTTGCCAACATTGCAACGACAAAATAAACGACAAGACCTTTCTTATGTTTATTCTTTTTTAATTGGGTCATTCAGTTGTACATAATGTCGTCTTAGTTATATATAAAGTAACAAAAATGCTTATAAGTCTTTTTTATTATAACTTTTCAACATGCTGCACAGCAGCCACAATGCTCTTAAAAACATTGGCAAAACCAATAGCTCTGCCTAAACACTTATAAGGCCCCAAAGGCGAGACCTATTGGCTAATAGGTCTCGCCTTTGGGACCGTATATGTGTTTAACCAGGTGTCAGTTATGCAGCACAATTGTTGCATGGCTAAACACTTATAAGGTCCCAAAGGCGAGACCTATTGGCTATGCCAATGCTTGTCTCTCTTTCTCACACACCCTTCCTGCTCCTCTGTCTGGAGTTCGTTCATGACTCCGTGCACAAACTACCTATCCCTCTCTATTTTCCCTTCTCTCTATTCTATGCAGCTCTCAACCTATCTATTCACCCTGCCACATAATTTCACTTCACAAATACTCTACACACCACACAATTCCATCCCACACAATTCCACAACTAACAATTCTAATTCAACCCACATAATTCCACTCCAACCACATACATCCACTCCACTCCAAACCAAAACACATGGGTAAAAGACATTGGGCCCCATGCATCAAACAAAAAACTGGTCGCAAATGGGCAGATTCTCAGAATCTGCCCCTTTGCGACCGGTATTTTTGCATTTGGGATGCATCATCCCAAATGCAAAAATTCGGAAATTGCGATTGCATTTAAGGAATCGCAAATTGCGATTCCTTAAATGCAATGCTAGAAGCAATTTGAAATAGCGATTTCGCTATTAGGGGTCGTAAATTACCGAAAAATAAAACAGGTCGGGAATTTGCAAAAACTTTGAAAAATGCACTAAAGTGCATTTTTCAAAGTTACATGTTACACACACACATGCCCTTGGGGCATGTGTGTGCGCAATATGGGTGCACATTACAATTTCAGGGGTGCAACATGGTGTCCTTTTGACACCCTTGCACCCTTGAAATTGCATGCGCAATTTACGAGTACCTAATGGGTACTCGCAAATTGCGCATGCAATTCCCATTCATTCCTATGGGCCTGTAGGCCCATAGGAATGAATGGCAAGCCATTCCTTAATTGCGACTCACAATTTGTGAGTCGCAATTCAGGAATGTTTAGGAATCGCTATTTTAATAGCGATTCCTACATGCGTAGGCTTTTGTGATTCCTTAATTGCGATTCCTTAATAATCGCAATTAAGGAATCGCAAAAGCCTTCCTTGATGCATGTGCCAGATTGTCACTTACAACGCCAATAGCTCTAACTCTCGCAAATGCGAGACCAATTGCATTTCAAATGCTTGTTTTTAGGTATGGCTTGATGCTGCAGAATAGACCCATTATTATCAATTCTTTAGACTATACATAAAGTGGTATTTGGCTCCATCTTAGTTCTCAAAAGTACTTTTAATCATCATGCACTATATTCTTCAGCATTGCATTCCAAAATTCTTGTTTTTTGGTTTTGTGTTTGAATTCAGCAGGTTTTTGTTAATCTTTTAGTCAGAACTGATAATGCAAGCCAGGTCCATTAGCTTTGCCAAACCTTGTGTCCAATTCAACCCTGGAGCTGAGGGTCCAATTTTACTTGGTTGCACAGTTGCACTGGAGACCAACGAAGCCTCCTGAACAATTGTAAGCTTTCAGGAGTCTGTACTTTATCATAATGTACACCCAGTCCTGGAATAAAGCACAAATCTCCTAGGTAGAACACTGAAGTTCTACAGACTGCAGGGCATACAGTGCACTGCCGGCTGCGGCCTTCCGTGCTCCGTAGTGCTGGCATGATGCGACTGGCACCTCCCTGCTCCGTATACACACACACACACAGCATACATACCTCAAATACGGTCTTGGTGGGGGTCGGTGAGCAGCTCTCGGCCTCCATGTCCAGCCCCTGGTACATCTCTTCACGCTTGACCGCCTCCGCCGCGTTGAAGATCCTTTTTATCGATTTCCTCATGCTTGACACTGTGGCCGTCTTCCTGCGGGCGCTGAATCGCCGCTCCGCCCGGGCACCTGGAGAGAAAAGCAGCAGGAAAGTGTCCTGAGAAATGCAGTTACCAGTCTCCAGGCGAGGGTGTGCACAATATGAAGTCTTATCTCAATTTAATCTTCACGGGCACCACGCGCAGGCTTGCCATCTGCTTGAGTTTATCTCTAGTGTAAATGAATCTACCCCTGAGTACGGTCGCATCCTGCACCTACAGGGGGGGGATCCGGCGGGAGCCACTACCAGAGGGAAACTAATCACGCACCAACCAAGAGAACATTGTTTGCAACGCAGAGTACTTCGAAAACGAGGTAATGCTGAGAAACAAACATTTGAGTCTACTCAACGTGTTCTCAGTGTCTGCCTCGCAAGGATGGAGGAGTCAGTCACGCGCTGGCGAGTGCCCCTCCCCCCCGCCCCCACTTACAGCCTCTTTAGAGTACAGGACCTCTGGAGCTCGTTTCTTGAATTGTCACCTCTCTTCGCAGTTTGTGCGCTCTTTCCTTTCAAAGTATGTAGCTCTGTTTTTTTTTTAGTTCTGTCTTGGTGATGTGTTTACGCTTCCAGATTTCCTCTCTTCTCGCTCCCGTGAATGAGCCCCGCTTCCAGCTCTACGCTGGCGCTTTCGGATGTTGGCCCAACCTGTGTAACCTGAGCTGCCTGCTCTGCGCGTCTGTAAACGCCCCGCCCTCTCCTTCCAAGTTGCCACAGGTCCACGTTTGATTTCGCTGTGTAGTTGCTT
This sequence comes from Calotriton arnoldi, assembly GCA_963921515.1. NCBI lineage: Eukaryota > Metazoa > Chordata > Amphibia > Caudata > Salamandridae > Calotriton > Calotriton arnoldi. Next base: position 198,277 of record CAWUFW010006131.1, on the reverse strand, counting down.
ACATGTGCCCTCTGCAATTTTCCTCAACTCAATTTTGCAATCCGCTTTTCCATCTTTTAGAAAGTGTGGATTTGTTTTGATTTTAAATTGCCTTTGAGACCATGAGAATTCCAGCTATTTTGTTTCATATACCGCTAAATACTGGGATCGGCTTGCTTTACTATGCACACATATTGGAAAACCGTGGAATCTAAAGCTCAAGGAGATATAATAATTTGGTCAGTATCACACAATGTCATTTAGTGGGAAAGCGAGGATATTAATTGCCTTTTGGTACCGTAGCCAAAAAACGTTGACCACTCAACTCCTATCTTTGTCCCACCGTCTAAATCCAAAATATTAATTAATTTCTGGAATTTCCTGGAAAAAAAATCATTGCAGTTTCCTTTTATTCAAAATATGAGATGACCTTTGACACAACAGACCCAGATAGGTAAATGTGTTAACATGCACAATCAAGCATTGGCAAAGCCAATAGGTCTCGCCTATGTGAGAGCTATTGGCTTTTCCAATGTCTTTTTGCCATGTTGTACAGCAGCTCTGGTAAAGAGTGGAGTGGCGTAGAGTAGAGTGGTGTAGCATAGAGTGGCATCGAGTGGGGTGAAGTGTTGTGGTGTAGTGTAGGGTGGAGTAGATTGGCTCAGAGCAGAGGGACGCGGCATTGGGTGGAGTGGTGTGGAGTAGAGTAGCATAGCGTAGAGTGTCGTGGAATGGTGATTAGTGGCGTATAGCGGCATAGAGTAGAACAGCGTATAGTGGTGTAGAGTGTAGTGGCATTGTGTGGGGTCGAGTGGCGTAGAGTAGAGGGGCGCAGAGTGGAGTGGCATAGGGTGGCACTGTGTGGAGTAGAGTGGTGTAGAGTGAAGTGGCATAGAATGGCGTAGAGTGCAAAAGAGTGGCGCAGAGTGGAGTGGCTCAGAGTGGAGTGGTGCAAAGTAGAGTGGAGTGGTGTAGAGTGGAGTGGCATAGATTAGAGTGAAATAGAGTAGAGTGGAGTGGCATAGACTACAGTGAAGTGGTGTTGAGTATAGTGGAGTGGAGTACAGTGGCATGGAGTGGAGTGGCGTGGAGTCGTGTGTAGAGTAGCATAGAGTAGAATGGCATAGAGTGGCGTGGAGTGACAGAGTGGCATTGTGTAGGGTCAAGTGGTGTGGAGTGGCGTAGAGTGGAATGGAATAGAGTGGCATTGTGTAGAGTGGAGTAGAGTGGCGTAGAGTGAAGTGGCATAGAATGGCGTAGAGTGCAGTAGAGTGGCGTGGAGTGGCATACAGTAGAGTGGCATAGAATGGTGTTGAGTTACGTAGAGTGGAGTGGTGTAGAGTGGCATAGAGTAGAGTGGCGTAGAGTGATGTAGAGTAGAGTGGCATAGAGTGGGGTAGAGGGGAGTAGAGTAGCATGGAGTAAAGTGACACAGAGTGGTGTGGAGTGGAGTGGCACAGGGTGGAGTGGCGCAGAGTGGAGTGGCATAGAGTGGAGTGGTATAGAGTAGAGTGGAGTGGTGTAGAGTGGAGTGGTTTAGATTAGAGTGGAATAGAGTAAAGTGCAGTGGCATAGAGTACAGTAGAGTGGCGTAGAGTGGTGTGGAGTGGTGTGGAGTCATGTAGAGGGGCATAGAGTTGCGCATAGTAGAATGGCGTAGAGTGGAGTGGCATGGAGTGCCATGAAGTGGATTGGCATAGAGTGGAGTGGCGTAGAGTGCCGCAGACTGGCATAGTGTGGAGTGGAGTGGCATACAGTAGAGTGGCATAGAATGGTGTTGAGTTACGTAGAGTGACGTAGAGTGGAGTGGTGTAGAGTGGCATAGAGTAGAGTGGCGTAGAGTGATGTAGAGTAGAGTGGCATAGAGTGGGGTAGAGGGGAATAGAGTAGCATGGAGTAAAGTGACACAGAGTGGTGTAGAGTGGAGTGGCATAGAGTAGAGTGGTGTGGAGTGGCAGAGAGTGGCGGAGAGTAGTGTGGGGTATAGTAGAGTGCTGTAGTGTAGCACTGTGTGAAGTGGAGTGGTATAAAGAAGAGTGAAGTGACATAGAGTAGAGTGGCGCCGAGTAGAGTGTCATAGAGTAGCGTGACGTATAGTACAGTGGAGTAGAGTATCATAAAATGGAGTGGCATAGAGTGGAGTGGAGTCAAGTGGAGTGGCATAGAGTAGAGGGGAGTGGTGCAAAGTGCCATAGAGTGCCGCAGAGTACCATTGTGTGAAGGGGAGTGGTGTAGAGTACAGTGGACTGGCATAGAGTAGTGTGACATAGAGTAGAATGGCGTAGAGTGGAGTGGTGTAGAGTAGAGGGGCACAGAGGAGAATGAAGTGGCATAGAGTGGAATAGAGTGGCATAGAATGAAAAGGCATAGAGTAGAGTGGTGCAGAATAGTGAGGCGTAGAGTAGAGTAGCGTAGAGTGGAGTTGTATAGAGTGCCATAGAGTAGAGTGGCATAGATTTGGGTGGTGTAGAGTGGTGTGGAGTGAAGTGAAGTGACTTAAACTGGAGGAGCGCAGAGTAGAGCTGCCTAGGGTAGTACAGTTGTAGGTGTTAGTAACTAAAGTGCCAATAGAGTCAGCAGATACGGTGAAAGCAACATAAATAAGAAACTGTCTGTCTCTGTTAAAGGAAGGTAAGCACATTGTATGTCCAAGGAATATTACACACAAGCTTTTAAATAAAAAAATAAAAATAGTGTGCTGCAAAAAGTAAAGGAAGAACATATGCACTTGGTCCATGCTCCAGGGAGGAGCTAACACAAGAAAGGAAGGGGAGCTTACGGGAGCTAAGCAATTGAAAGGTTGCAAATGAGAGTTACAATAAAAATAGATAATGGTATGCTGTGGGTGGGTTATAAGCTCGCTGATTTGTAAACAATATGTCTCTCAGGACATGCACTGTGTAGCTGAGACCTAAAAACAATTGGTGTTATTTGGAAACACAGAATTGAGCAGTGTTATAATTCTGTCTTCAGAAATTGACATATTATACCATTGACATTTTCTAGTACATGCAAGAGTATAATGGGGTGCTTTTCCAAATGCATTTCTTTCAACAGGAAAGCCAACGTTTGAATTTAACACAATTATTCTTTGGTTCATTAGATGTAATTTCATGTTCAGTTTTTTGCAAATTGCACATTATTTCTACCTGCCTAGCTATTGCATTTAAACTAATCAAGGGGTGATTTATTAACAAATACTTAGCACTAATATAAAGAATTTTACAATCAATGTTCTAGTTTTTCAAAGTTATACGCATGTCTCAGGGATGCTACCAGAGGGTACATCTGCCTAAGAACAAAAATTGGCAGACCTTGGAGGGCCACGTCTCAGTTGTTGAAGAACTACAGAAGACTTGAATTGTCCTTAGACTCCACATCTGCTACATTACTACCCACTAAGGCTCATTTGGCTTGGACATATGAGACCGGGAGTTGGCGGCCAGCCAGAGGCGTGCTAAGTGAATAGGCATTGGTGCTTCACATGTTTGAAATTTACATAAATGTCTTCAAAATTAGCAAAGTGTTAAGAGTATATTTGGTAAGGGAGTAGGTCAGTGAGACATAATAATGTGGTATATTTGAGAAACTGTGTTTGTATTCTTCATGTTGCATATATAAACTTAATTCAAACAGTTGGCTAAGCGCTATCTTAGCACTATAAAATGTGATAGTCATGTTTGCTTGATGTTATTTACTTGTGGTTGCATCTGCAACAAAAAGGTGGTTACTGTTTTAACCCCATTACTTGAGAAGCTGCAATTCTCATGCTCCCCATCTGCATGCATGTTGTTGGGACTTTGGTTCTCTAAGGACTAGATGCAGTAACTGTTTGAAGGCCTCACAATGTGATACAGTCAAATCAAATCAGATCATATCATATTTAATATATGATAATACATTATTAGTAGGGATATCAATAATCAGCAGACATCTACAATATTAGGAGGTAGAGAGGACGTGTCATTAAAAACTGTACCCTAAGGCCAATGGTGCTAGTAACTCAGAAAGCACTGAGAGCTCACACAGAATCCCCAATTCATTCTAAGTTGCTACCTATAGAAATTCTGACACAATGGGTACATTTTAATGAGGATACACTACACAATTAAATGAAATCAAGTGACAGCTGAGCAAGGTGAGACTAAATTGCACAAATGTACTCCTTTTTAGCAGAATTGGCCAGATCCTTGAAATTAGATTTGGCATGATAAGCAAAATAAGTTGGATTAAGCAGTCCATTGCAAAACTGTTAGACTCAGAGTGCACTCAGGAACAACCTAAAGGAAGACAACAGTGCAAACAGTTCTTAGGGATTCCCATGTCCCCAATATCCTTATAGACATGTAGCAAATATCTTGTTGCTATCCCTAAGATCAACAGGGAATGGAAATGAAAGGATGGAGAACCAACATGAATGATATTCACATTCCCACTACCTCTAGAGTTATCTGTTTTCAATAAGGTCTATGGGTTCAAAATTAAAGACATCACAGCTTTCACATAACCTGAGTCTGTCTTGAATGCAAGAGAAAACAAAAGAACCCTCATCTCAATATTCATCTATCCAATGCGTTCTCTTGAAACTTAGAAACACAAGAAAGACTGACTGAGAAAGAGTTACCCTTCCAGGTCTGGAGGAAGACTGCGATTGAGATTGATTTTGTTAATTATATTGTAAACTATATTTACAAGGGGTTTTCATTTTCAAAGCAAATCAAAAACAAGAATTAAAAAAAAAACAAGTTGGAGGGGCTCGGTTAGTTTAAAGATTCTTCTCAGAAAATTGTTCATAGCCAATGGAGAGGTCTTTGATTGAACGTTCTTGAATGAACTCCCAATCTTTTAGCTTCCAGACCTTCAGTGTGGAAAGCAGAACTATGGACCTATCCAGTTTCATCAGATCAGCCTGGTGAACAAAGGACTGTGACCAAGAGCATGGCCAAAGCATTGTACCTGCACAAAAAGATGGGCTGCCTGCTTATCTCCCACATCTTAGATCAGGTTTGGCCCTAGAATACAGGACCCAGCAACAACCCTTGATTGGAAGTAGATTGTCTGGGTCCAATTTATAAAACTAGAGTTGAAGTTCACCTGAAATCCTGTTGCCATTGAACTGTATTAAACCTACAGGAGAAGTATGTTTCAATGCAAGACCAGCTTTAGGGCGGGGGGGCCGAGCTGGGGGGGGGGGTCAATGTGTTTTGAAATAACTTATCGGTTTAAAAGCACCTGCTGCAGAGTTCCTTGCATGTCCAGCAGTTTTACAGCAACATTAAAAATGTCAAGCTCACTCTGGTGATTAATGTATCTGCTGGAGAGAGATCAGAGTTTTGACTAATCATAAAGTAGTACAGAGGGTTGATATGCCTGCTGCAAAGAACTTGTACTATGTAGATCACAGATTTTTACTTTATGTACATAGCTCAGTGGGTTCTATTTTTGACACAGAGATACTTTTGTTACTTACAGTTCATAAATTACAATCCTAATATAACACAGTGAGTTATGAATTAGCTCCAGAGAGCTGCATGTATACTATAAGATTTAGGTTAAAACATTATGTTTTTCCCCAGTCATCCCCTTATCTTAATGTTGCTAATAGGGGTTAATTTGGGTAGAAATAAATTCTTATTAGTAAAGCCAACCACAATGCTATGTTTTGAATCCTGAGTTTAGCTTCTCCAGACCAGGCACTGTTAAAATATACTGCCTACCAATATGGATGACATGTGATCCTACACCTTTAGTCCTCATTGTCTTATGGAGCATTTCCTATACACTGATTTAAACACATATGATTTATTGTCTCTGTATAATGTGTGTGTAATGTAAAATGCTTTCACACCCTAAATTGCAAAATGACGGCAGTAAAGGCTGCACCCCACCACACCAGTACACAAGAATATGATAAATCCAGCTTGGGTGCTCAAACCCTGAGTTTCAACTGCAAAAATAACTATCTCAATAGCCCATAGTCATAAACAAATAACAAGAGGAAGCACTCCAAAATTTGATATAGTCCTTAAATGTGTTGTCCGTGGTGTTGTAGTACCATTATAAAGGTGTTTCATTCAACAATAAACCTGAACCAAGATAGTCGTGAAAGATGGAATCAGTATTTATTCTTGTGTCATCTTAATATAATGTACATCATCTCAGCCAAGCCAAAGCATTTCGTCCCTACAAGGGCCTTCATCAGGGCTATAAAAACAAGTATACAAATACATACAATTATAAAACACTCACACAGGCAAATATACAGAGTGTAAATGCATTTTATATTACAAAATCATAAAACTTTCCAATCAGAGGCATTAATGGACCTTTACAAGTTTTGGTTTTGACAAAATGGCTGCCACACTGCCGGTTGGCATAGCGGATGGTGCTGCTGTGTTAGCTGTTTACAGGTAAATGCCCCAGGGGTGTCTTACTCAAATGTAAATGTTATGGGTGCTTTAGGGTTTATTTCAGAGCCTTTGGATATCATTTTTGAAAAATGTTGCTCCACATACCACATTGTGAATATTTTGAGGGATGCTGGAGCTAATTACTAGTCCTCCCCCTCTTGAGCACTATCTTGGGAACACATATGCTGAAACTTTTCAAGTGGGCGGTATGACGGGGAGCACCAATTGCAGTGGAAAACTGCTGGAATTGAGTGGAGAATGATATGTAATAGATTCCTGTAGATTTGAGATATTGATTCATGATTGGTTGAGCAGATTGGACCATGACATGGTTTGTGACATACTGAGATGGTTGTGCCTTATTGATATACATGTATGGGGTAGGCTTTTCAATATGCCATGGGATACAGAGTATATCTGTCCTGGGTATAGGATTTTTTATATGTATGTATGGATGAATAATTGAGGTATTCTAGGACATAAAGGACTTGTTTTCATGAATCAATAGGGTTTCACACTGGAGAGGTAAAAGATATAGGAACTCAATAGATGGGTAACATGCATGTTTGTATGATATTTGAGAGCAATTGCATATGCTTATTTAATTTATTGTACAGAATGTATCATTCAACACAGAATATTATGAAGAATTAATGGTGATTATGAATTGCCATGATCCATGTAAGTACGACCAATTAACTCCATTATGTTTTGTTGTTATACATTTGAATGATGAATATTAATTTTGGTCCTTCATGCTGAAGTAACAGTCTAAAGGAAGATACTAAAAGTCAAATTGATTTTTATTTTTTTGTCCAGTGGTGATGTTGATCACAAAGTTAATTCATACGGTCAATGAGAAATTGTGTCTTCATGTCATTTTGTAATGTGAAATATATTTATATTGTGAGTTTTTGTTTGTGTTACTGAGTTTAATTGCAAAGGTTTGCAAGAGTACTATGTCTTTTCACAATTTTCTAAAAAGAGATGTGTTCACTCTCTGTATTTGTATGTCTGAGTGTTTTTAATTCTATGAATTTGTATGAAACTCTGATTGGGCTGAGATGATGTACGTTATAGCAAGAAGACCCAAGAATATATACTGATTTTATCTTTTACAACTATCTATATTCGAGTTTATTGATGGGTTAAACACCATTATGATGCTACTTCAACACAACGGATATTTGGGACTCTAATACAATTTGTGCAATAACGGAATTAAGGACTATATCATATTTTGGAATGCTTTCCCTTGTATTACTTTATGCTCTGACACCCTACACTGGTATGATTAGTGCTATAAAACAAATGAAATACATGGGAGTGAGGGGCTATGGAGAGATGAGGGGCACTGTTGGAGTGTGGTAGTAAGGGAATTGGGGGCGCTGACAAAGATTGTCCCACTAGACACCACCAACACTAGAGCCGCCCCTGTTTGAATGGAGTGTTTGGTTCTATGCAGATGTTTGGGGATAACTCTAAAGCTGACTGGTTTGTTGGCCAGATCCCAAGCACCACAGCTTCTGAACATACGCTAACCTTCTCTTCAAATATTCAAAGTTCACCATTCTTCAGGACTGAAAAATAGAATTGTATCTGCTTTATCAAGGAGAAAGAAGGCTGAATGCCATGTGTGTCAGATTTTGCCTAATTCAGAAACAGACCTCCAGGCCCACCGGACCATTGTGCAGCTGTGAGGACCTGCAACTTGTGAACTACTGCCAATTACTGAGACAGTTAAAAGCTGCCCAAACCAACCAAGAGTGTGAAGCCCCTTTTTAGTTAACCACAAACAAAATTATGTCAATGAGCAAGGGTGGGGAGAGAGTAAAGAAACTGTTGGAGCCATCCTTTCATAGTATCTCTTATTTTTGAAAATTGTGCCACAACGGTGTAGACTACCCTCCCCTTAAGTACAAATGAACCCAATGGTGCTAGAAGTTCATGAACTGTATTGACCTTCCCTTCTGCACTATGCTCAACGATTAAAGTCCTGAAGGCACTCACCCAGCTAATGTGTTTCTTATCCTTTATACAAGTGCTGCATTCTTGAGAGTCCATCACTGCTCCTGCTACTGTGGTCTGCCTAACTGTGCTACAACCTTCTTATGCACAGGTCACTGGCACTTCTGCCCAACACCTGGCTAAAGCAGTGATACACTGTGGTATTGTCACTGTGTTAAGGACCTCAGAAGTCCCTGACTCCTCATGTGGAGCAATTATCTCTACAAGCAAGCTTATCCTTGTTCAATGAACAAACTTAGTCTGCTCATTGCAAATGCTAAGGTTTCCTGTCTGCAATCAGGCATTGCACTTGGCTAGTTTCCTCCACATCTAAACTGAGCAACTTCACAATTGTGTATAAGGATAGTGAAGTGCATGCAGTGCTGCCAAGCCCCACTGGCTCATGCAAAGACACCTTGAGCATTATTGAGAGATATTAATGAGATACCTATATTTGGAATACAGTAAACCCATAACTATATATATATATATATATATATATATATATATATATATATATATATATATATATATATATATATATATATATATATATATATATATTTTTTTTCAGGGCGTGATTGAGTAAACTCAGGAACGCTTAGTTTATAATTTACATGATAAGATAATAATATCATGTTTTCCAAAAGTAACGATATTGAGGTTAAGATATGAAATAGGACAAGTACATTTATTATGCCCATTGGGAGTCGAACAGATATGGTTAATAGTGTAAATATGTATTTAAGAATGATTTAGAAAGAGTAATGAATTTGTCCATGCAAAGATGTCTGCCTTGAAGGAACAATGACTTTCCTTACATCTCAGTATAACCCTTTCTTTATGTCTATTTGGAGCCATATGTGTCGCTTTTCCTCTCTATGTTTATTCTTTAAGTTTTAAAATGGCGATTTTCGTTTACCTCACCGACATTGACAAAGGCGTGTAGCCGAAACGCGTCTGTCGGTTGTTTTGTCGAGTGGCGAATAAACTTTATGAACTATCCTCCAGTGTGCGCCTCGCTATGTGACTTGGAAGGAGGTCATCGTTTGGGAATATATATGTATATATATATATATATATTACCTACTGGCGGTCGCCAGTAGGTAGTTATAGTTAGGATCTTGTTTCTATTCAAAAAGCGTTTTTTCTTTTGCCAATATCTTTGGCACCGTTTGATGAATCTTCGCGAAATTTTCAAAACTAATTTTTCACTCAGGTCAGCTCCTCTCTTGAAAGATTCGGGGTGATTCGTCAAGCGGGGGCCGAGAAAAAAGGGGGGTCCCAAAACGCATTTTCCCCATGTTAATTTCCATAGGAACTTTAGACACAGCTACAGCCCGAACTGCTGGACGGAATTACACCAAATTTGGCAAAAAGGTAGGTCTTGGTCCAGAAAGGAACCTTTTTTTAAATGGTGTAAATCCGTTCAGTAGTTGCTGAGAAATTCAAAAAATAAAAATGTATATATCTGAGCACCGTGGAGGAGCCGCGAATCCTCCCGAGCACGAGCTTCATTCTAATTGGCTGCCAACACTCCAAACCAGAATATGTTGGCAGCCATTTTGTGACTCCGTTGAATCAAGTCACATCAAAAAGGTAAAAAAAAGGTTGCTAATGTAGGAAAGGGGTCAGGGTAGAAACACCCTGACCCCCTGGGGCTGGTCAGGGGGTCCCACAGGGACCCTCAGGGCCAAAAAAAGCATTTTTTTGTTTTTTCAGTGGAAGTCGTGCTGGGTACTCGAATCCCGCAGAGTAAATTTAAAAAAAATGAAGCGCAGTCTCCCGCGCTTTGTTTTCTATAAACCCCCGGGTGGGCCAGGTCCCGGGGGCAATGCTCAAATAATTTGCGGGGGCCCGCTGGGGCCCCCGCAGCCCCAGGGGCTGCCACCTCCCCGGGGCTTACATAATGATATGTGGGGGGCACAGAGCCCCCCCGCAGCCCCGGGGACCGCCACCTCCCCGGGGCATTTTTATCTTTGTGCGGGGGGCCTCATGGGCCCCCCAAGCACCGGGGATCACCACCTCCCTGGGGCTTTCATTATAAATTTTTGGGGGGCCTCGCAGGCCCCCCCAAGCCCCTTGGAATGACCACCTCCCCGGGGCTTTGTTGATTATTGAGGGGGGCCTCGTGGGCCCCCCGAAGCCCCGGGGATCACCACCTCCCCGGGGCTTCAAACATGATGGGAGCCATGGCCCTGGGGACCGCCACCCCCCAGGGCCGGCTCCTGCAATGTCCCAGGGTGCCCACCCCTGGGACATTGCCATTTGCAATGGCAGGGTGGGATCACGGCTCCCTCCCTGCCATAGCAAACACTGCTTTGCTTCTTGGAAGCGAGAGCAGGAAACCTGCTCTCACTTCCAGAGTACATTTTTTAAAAAATGAAGCGCAGTCTCCCGCGCTTTGTTTTCTATAAACCCCGGGTGGGCCAGGTCCCGGGGGCAATCCTCAAATAATTTGCAGGGGCCCGCTGGGGCCCCCGCAGCCCAAGGGACTGCCACCTCCCCGGGGCTTACATAATGATATGCGGGGGCACGGAGCCCCCCCGCAGCCCCGGGGACAGCCACCTCCCCGGGGCATTTGTATCTTTGTGTGGGGGGGCCTTGTGGGCCCCCCACGCCCCGGGGACCACCACCTCCCAGGACATTTTTATCTTTGTGCGGGGGGCCTTGCGGGCCCCCCCAAGCCCCGGGGACCGCCACCTCCCTGGGGCTTTCATTATTAATTTTTGGGGGGCCTCACAGGCCCCCCCAAGCCTCTTGGGACCACCACCTCCCCGGGGCTTTGTTGATTATTGAGGGGGGCCTCGTGGTCCCCCCAAGCCCCGGGGATCACCACCTCCCTGGGGCTTTAAACATGATGAGAGGGGGGCCGCGCGGCCCTCCTCCTGGAGCTCTCCATGGCCCTGGGGACCGCCACCCCCCAGGGCCGGCTCCTGCAATGTCCCAGGGTGCCCACTCCGGGACATTGCTGTTTGCAATGGCAGGGTGGGAGCACAGCTCCCGCCCTGTCATAGCAAACACTGCTTTGCTTCTTGGAAGCGGGAGCAGGAAACCTGCCCTCACTTCCATGAAGAAAAACAGAATTGCTTTTGGGCAAGGGGAACTGCATGCTGGCAGCTCCCCTTGCCCAAAAGCAATGCCGGCTATCGCAGGAGGTGGGGAGCCGGCAGGGACCGTGGGGGCATTGGGGCTCCCCCCACGGCCCCCAACGCTGTGGCCAGGCCCCGGGGGATGGGGTCCCCAGGGCTAGCAGTGGCCCAGGGAATGGGGGCAACGCGGCCCCCCTCCCTTTTGTAATTAAAAAATATATATATATATATAAATAAGGGCGGGCGTTGGGGGATGGGGTCCCCAGGGCCAAAAGTGGCCCTGGGAAGGGGGCCATGTGTGCCCACCTTCCGTAGTATTAAACAAAAAATTAAAAAGAGGCAATGCCCCGAGGGATGGGGTCCCCGGGGCCATTATTGGCCTTAGGAGGGGGACCACACGGTCCCCCTCCATAATTTTTTTAACAAAAATAAATGGTGGCAGGCCCCAGGGGTTGGGGTCCCCCGGGGGAATACCGAATAATGGTAGTGGGGCATTTTTTTTTCTTTCGAGTTTGGAGTCACGACCCCAAAGCGGCTCTCAGCGCAGCCCCCCTGTGTAACATTGCGTTGGATTTGCAAATTCACCTTAAATAAATAATTTAGTAGTATATAATTTAGAAGGTAGTGTTGTATTTGTGAAGTTGTTTTAAAGAGGTACTGTGATAGAAGTTAATGACAAGATTACAATTGATAGATTTGATAAAAATATATAAAATTAAAAATTAATAGTTAAAGTTGAAAAGTGTATTGTGTTGTAGTACATTGAATTCATGCTTTTGCAGATTCGCGTCGGGTGCGCGAAACCACAAAAAAAAAATGTATGTGGAAAAGTTTTTTATATTCACTACTATGTTATAGGGTGGCTCTAAAAAGAGCCCTTGTGTTCATTATGAGTTTGTTGTAGCTACATGTAAGTGCGGATGCAGAGCTTTAGGTTGTTGAGAAAGACTCTGTTTCCTTGATCTGTGAAGTGTACTCCATCACTTCTGTAGATGTCATCCATATCAGAACGTAGATTGTTATTGTAGATGGACCCCATTCTATGATCTCTGAGGTATGCAGAAACAGCTTTATTGACATTTTTCCTAGCTTTCTCAATCTGTGGACAGAATTGATTTGACCACTTCCATTTCTGTCTTTGGCATAAATTAGAGTAAACAAAGACAGTTTGAGGTAAAAGCAACATCAATTGTGCAAAGGTGTCCTTCATGAGCATTTCCAGACCTACCCCAGTCAATGTGCCTAGGTCATTGCCACCACAGTGTACAATCATGAGGTCAGGGGGTTGGACATGCAAAAAGGTTTTAACCAAAGGCATCAATTGGTGCCACTTTAATCCTCTCTGTGCAATCCATTTACTATCCACATTTTGCAAAGCTAGGTCTTTGTCAATACCTCTGCGTTCAGCATACCTTTTGCACCAGAAAACATAGCTGTGCCCAACAATCCATACTGTAAGCATCTTGAAGGAATGTCTGGAAGTAATGAAAAGATGTCTGTAGCTGAGGTAGTCAGTTGGTAGAATGAGAGGTATCTAACATTTTGGACAAGATGCTGTTTTTAAAAAGCAGATAATTGATTGGCTGTTCATGAACATTGTACACTCAAAATAGGGTGCATGTTACTTTCTTTAAAAAGCATGTTTCTTATTGGTTAGTAAAAAATATTTGAAAGGTACAGTAGATAGGATAAGGTCATATTTTGCAAATGTCAACCACACCTGCTGTTTGCATTTGTAAGCTTGTGTGCTGACCTTGAAGATATGGTGAACTTGTGACCTGTCAGTTCACTTCAATGTTCCATGAACTGTTGCTATGGAAACTGGCATTAGGCACAAGGGGGGAAGGGTTGAATGTTATCTGAGGTTTTAAAATATGGAATTGTAATTCATATATAAGTGATATGTTATTAAAGTAAGATTTCCCAAGTCAGTACTATCTTTAGAAGTGGTGTGTTATTAAAAAATAGTGGTATTTTTATTTGTAATATATTTTTGAACTCCCGTTTGGATTCGCGGCTCCATCGCATTGGTTCATGGTGGAATCGCGACTCCCAAAAATTTCAGAGTCAATTTGGGCAGTTTTAAAAGTCAGTTGGTAAGGGTTAATATGTCCAACCAATAGAAATGTGTTTTACAATTTGAAAATATGTAGGAAGCAATGTGATTTATTTGTGTGGAGAAAGAGAGGGAAAGTTTGCCATTACTGGTTTTACCTTATTGAGAGAGGTGCATTACATTGATTGTGTGCATAAGAAAATCTTTTATGAGTTTCTGATATTTCATATTCTACAAATCAATTTGGAAGGTGAGTTATATATTTCTGAGGTGTATTATGTATTAGCTTTATTTTTAAACTTTAAAAATTATTCAAGAACTGTGATGTTTGAAATGTATTATTAAATGTAGAGATGTGTATTGTTTGGTTTATTGTAGTTAACCCCTTCCATGCTCATGACGAGCTCAGCTCGTCATGCTGCGCAGTGCTCGTGTGCGCATGACGAGCTGAGCTCGTCATGAACCCGTCCGCTCAATGCAATGCCTCGCACAGGGCGAAAATCGGCCGCGCATGGAAGGGGTTAAATGTTGTTTGAAATAGATTTTGTATAGTAATATGTGTATATTGGAAGATGGATTAGTGATTATGGTAGTTTGTTTTAGTGTGTGGATATGTACATTTGTAGTATACCGCATAATTTTAGGTGTTTGTTTAAAATTTGAAGTGGAGTCTGTTATGTTTTAAGGTGTACATGGACTTCTGTCACAAGTATGTCTCTACTTGTATATGTATTTTCATATGTCTTATACATTTGAAGGTGCATGATGTATAACAAAGAGGTGTTGTTGCTTTTTATGTGGTAGGCTCAACACTGTGAGCAGTAGTAGAATGGTGAAGATGCAGCATAATAGTGTGGTTTAAAAGATGTTGAGATCAGGTATTAGTGACTACGCTACTTTTTAAAAGTCTCTAGAGAGGTACAGTTGAAATATGCCACATCATTTTTGGTGTTTGCTTTAAATTTGAAGTTTGTTCTTTGAATTTTTGAGGTGTGCATTGTGTTGTGGCAGAGACATATGCATGCATGCTTTCAGGATGTTGCACTTTTTTCACTCATTCAGGCACTACCACAGTACTACTCCAATGTCCCAGGCAGTACCCATGCACTTATAAAATCACCCAGGCAGTTCCTGTGTACTCTTGTAATCCCCAGATATTATCCCTCAACTTATGCAAACACCCAGGCATTATGTATGTACTCCTGTAATCTCCCAGATATTACCCCTGCAATCATGGAATCACCAGGTATTACCTATGTACTCCTATAATCTCCCAGACATAACTTCTGCAATCATGCAATCACCAATGCATTAGCTATACACTGGTTCAATCACCCAGACAATACCCTTGCACTCCTCCAATCACCCTCTCAGGCTCTATGCACTCTTCCAATCACTTAGCCACTGCCAATGCACTTATAAAATCACCCAGGCACTACCTCTACACTCTTCCAATCACTGAGGCACTACCACAGTATTACTCCTATGACCCAGGCAGTACCAATGCACTTATAAAATCACCCAGGCACTTTCTATGTACTTCTGTAGTCCCCAGATATTACCTCTGAACTCATGCAATCACCAATGCATTAGCTACACATTGGTTCAATCACCCAGGCAATACCCTTGCAGTCCTCCAATTACCTTTTCACAATCTATGCACTCATCCTATCACTTAGCCAGTGCCCATGCACTTATACAATCACCCAGACACTACTTTTACACTCCTCCAATCACTGAGGCACTACCACAATAGTACTCTAATCACCTAGGCAGTATCGATGCACTTATAAAATCACCCAGGTACTTCCTATGTACTCTTATAATGCCCAGATATTATCCCTTAACCGATGAATCACCCAGACATTACCTATGTACTCCTGCAATCCCTTAGACATTACCTCTGCACTCATGCAATCACCAGTGCATTAGCTATACAGTGGTTCAATCACCCAGGCACTACCCTTACACTCCTCCAATCAGCCTCTCAGAATCCATGCACTCGTCCAAACATTTAGCCAGTGCCCATGCACTTATAAAATCACCCAGCCACTACCCATGGACATATGAAATCACCTAGGCACTACCCTTGCACTCCTCCAATCACCCAGGAACTACCACAATAGTACTCTAATCACCTAGGCTGTATCGATGCACTTATAAAATCACCCAGGTACTTCCTATGTTCCCCTCTAATGCCCAGATATTATCCCTTAACTCATGAATCACCCAGACACTACCTATGTTCTCCTGCAATCCCTTAGACATTACCTCTGCACTCATGCAATCACCAGTGCATTAGCTATACAATGGTTCAATCACCCAGGCACTACCCTTACACTCCTCCAATCAGCCTCTCAGAATCTATGCACTCGTCCAAACATTTAGCCAGTGCCCATGCACTTATAAAATCACCCAGCCACTACCCATGCACATATAAAATCACCTAGACACTACCCCTGCACTCCTCCAATCACCTAGGCACTACCTGTGCACTGAAGTGCTTGAAATATACCATATGTTTTTAGATCTCTACTTGAAATGAAAAATGCAGCTTTTTAAGTGTTAAGGTGTGCATTATCTTGTGACTGAGGTATGTTTGTATTTGCAGATGTATTTTTATATGTATTATGTATGTAAAGATGGTTGATGTATAAAATACAGGTATATATCTATTTCTATGTTTCTTTTATATATGATGGTACTATGGAAAGGTAGAGACTCATGCATCCATGCTTTTTTAAATATGGGTTGACTTACAATAGAGATATGTGAAGGGATGTTGCTTTGTATTTTGGTAGGCTGTACATCTGAGTAGTAGTAGTAGGATGGTTATGTAGCAGGAGCAGTAAAGTGATGTTTAATATATGCTGGGTGAGGAATTACTGATTATGGTGGTTTAAAAGAGTCTATATAAAACTTTATTTGATGTATGCCACATAAATCTAGGTGTCTGTTCGAAATGTTAAGAGTAGTGTGTCAAGTTTTATGGTCTGCATGGTCATGTGATTGATGAATTTCCTAGTTGCATATGTATTCCCATATGTGTTATGCATCTCAAGATGCTACATGTATAAAAGAGAGATATATTCTTGTATGTATGTTTCTATTATAAATGGTAGTACTAGAAAAAGGTAGAGACACATGCATACATGCCTTTATGAATATGGTAAGATTTATAACAGAGCTATGCGTTGGTTTGATGTTTTCTATTTGGGTAGGCCCAATACCCTGAACAGTTAGAGAATGGTGAACCTGTACTAGAAAAGTGCACACCATGTTATAAACCACACTTTTGTGTTGCTATTTCAGTATTCTTCTACTACTTAGGATGTTGGGTGTAGTCAAATATAAAGCAGCAACATGAAGAGATGTCTCAGCTGTAAGTCTGCAATGACCCAGGCACTACCCATGCACTAATCCATGCACTAAGCCACTATATGTACAGTCCTTCAATCATTCAGGCACTACTCCGCCACTTTTGCAATCAGTCAGGCACTATCTTGCACTCCTCCAATCACCCAGGCAGTACAGATGCACTGATACATTCACTGAGCCACTACCAATGCATTGATAGATGCACTCAGCCACTTCCTCTGCACTCATGTAATCAACCAAGCACTACCCATGCAGTTTTCGAATCATCCAGGCACAACCTTTGCACTCATGCAATCAATTAGGTACTACCTATGCAATGTTGCAATTAGTCAGGCAGTACCCATGCATTCCTTGATGTACGAAGGCACCATCTGTGCATTGCTCTAATCACACAGGCATTATTTTAGCACTCATGCAATCACCCAGGTATTACGTATGCCGTTTTTCAATCACTCAGAGAGTACCTATGCGCTCTTGCAATCACCTAGGCACTATGCATGCATTCATGCAATCACCCAAGTATTACCTATGCACTTCTTCAATCACTCATGCAGTCCTCTGATTTCATAAGCACTACCCCTGTATTCTGCTACTACTCAGGATGTTGCACTTCTCCAATTACTCAGGCACTACTGCAGTACTACTCCAATCACCCAGGCAGTACACATGCACTTATAAAATCACCCATGCACTTCCTATGTACTCCTGTAATCTCTCAGATATTACCCTTGCAATCATAGAATCACCAGGCATTACCTATGTACTCCTCTAATCCCCCAGACATAACCCCTGCAATCATGCAATCACCAATGCATTAGCTATACACTGGTTCAATCACCCAGGCAATACCGTTGCACTCCTCCAATCACCCTCTCAGCATCTATGCACTCCTCCAATCACTTAGCCAGTGCCAATGCACTTATAAAATCACCCAGGCACTACCTCTACACTCTTCCAATCACTGAGGCACTGCCACAGTACTACTCCTATCACCCAGGCAGTACCAATGCACTTATAAAATCACCCAGGTACTTTCTATGTACTCCTGTAGTCCCCAGATATTACCTCTGAACTCATGCAATCACCAATGCATTACCTACACACTAGTTCAATCACCCAGGCAATACCCTTGCACTCATCCAATTACCTTTTCGCGATCTATGCACTCATCCAATCACTTAGCCAGTGCCCATGCACTTATAAAATCACCCAGGCACTACTTTTACACTCCTCCAATCACTGAGGCACTACCACAATCACCTAGGCAGTATCAATGCACTTATAAAATCACCCAGGTACTTCTTATGTACTCTTGTAATGTCCCAGATATTATCCCTTAACTCATGAATCTCCCAGACATTACCTATGTACTCCTGTAATCCCTTAGACATTACCTCTGCACTCGTGCAATCACCAGTGCATTAGCTATACAGTGGTTCAATCACCCAGGCACTACCCTTATACTCCTCCAATCAGCCTCTCAGGATCTATGCACTCGTCCAAACATTTAACCAGTGCCCATGCATTTATGAAATCACCCAGGCAGTACCTTTACAGTCCTCCAATCACTGAGGTAGTACCACAATAGTACTCTAATCACCTAGACAGTATTGATGCACTTATAAAATCACCCAGGCACTTTCTATGTACTCATGTAGTCAACCAGATATTACCCCTGAACTCATGCAATCACCAATGTATTAGCTATTCACTGGTTCTATCACTCAGGCACTACCCTTGCACTCTTCCAATCACCCAGTCAGTATCTATGCACTCCTTCAATCACTCAGCCAGTACCTATATACTTATAAAATCACTCAGGCACTACCTATGCACTTATGCAATCACCCAGGCACTACCTTACTACACCTGCATTACCAAGGCACTACTCTCATTCTCATAGAATCACACAGGCACTATCTCTGCAGTTATGCATTCACTTAGATACTACCTCTGCACTCATGCAATTACCCAGGCATTATCCCTACACTCATGCAATCACCTAGGCATTATCCCTGCACTCATGCAATCAGACAGGCATTACGAAAGCAGAGCTTCAATCATCCAGCCACTACACATGCACTTATGTAGTGACCCAGGCAGAACTCTTGCACTATGCAATCACTGAGGTACTATCTATGCATTGTTCCAATCAGTCAGGCACGATCCATGCATTCTTCGATGTACCAAGGCAGCATCTGTGTATTAGTCTAATCATGCTGGCATTGTCTTTGCACTCATATAATCACCCAGGTATTACCTATGCAGTTCTTCAATCACCCAGACAGTACCCATGCACTCCTCCAATCACCCAGGCACTACCCATGCAGTTATGGAATCACGCAAGCATTACCTATGCAGTTCTTTAATCACTCAGGTAGTACTCATGCAGTCCTCTAATTTCATAAACACTACCCCTACACTCATGTAATCACTCAGGCACTATGACTACATAGGGTGTTGGGCCTAGTGAAAGATATAGCAGCAACCTTTCATATATCTCTGGTGTAAGTCTCACAATGTCCTTAAAAACATGCATGCATATGTCTGTACTTTCTGTTAGTAGTATCATATATCAAAGAAACATACAAATAGATGTTTAGTTGTGTTTTATATGTGTACTATGTTCAGATGTATAAGACATATCACAATATATGTACAAGTTCAGACATATCTTAAACAGAAGACCATGAAGACGTTAAAGTTGAGAGAGTGCACTTCATATTTTAAAGAGACACTTAGATTTATTTAGTGCACTTCAAGTGAAGGTTTCCAGAGAGTCTTACAAAGTATCATAATCACTAATTTGTCACCTAACATATGTTAAACATTACTTTTCTGCTGCTGCTGCTTTACCATTTTACTAGTAGTTAAGTACTGAACATAGTCAAAATAAATAAGTAAGAAGCAAGAGAAGTGCAGACAGAAGCAACAGAGGTGCAGAAGGAGGCAAGAGAAGTGCACAAACAGGCAAAAGAAATGCAGAAAGATCCAAGAGCAGTGCAGAAGGAACCAACAGAAGTGTAGAAGAAGGGAAGGGGTACAGAAGGAGCCAAGAGAGGTGTAGAAATTTGCAAGAGAGGTGTAGAAAGAAGCAACAGAGGTGCAGAAGAAGACAAGACAACTGCAGAAAGAGGCAAGACAGTTGCAGAAATAGGCAAGAGAGGTGCAGAAAAAGGGAACAGGGGTGCAGTAAAAGGCAAGATAAGTACAGAAAGAGGGAAGAAGGATGTAGAAAGAGGTAAGAGGGGTGCAGAACGGGTAACAGAAGTGCAGAAAGAAGCAACAGTAGTGGAGAAAAAAGTAATAGAGGTGCAGAAAGAGGGAAGTGGGATAGAGAGAGAGCAAGAGCAAGAGAAGTGCAGAAAGAAGCAAGAGAGGTGTAGAAAGAGATAAGAGAGGTACAGAAAGAGGGGAGAGGGGTGCAGAAAGAGGCAACAGAGGTGCACAAAGAGAGAAGAAGGGTGCAGAAAGAGGTAACAGGGGTACAGAAAAAGGCAACAGTGATGCAGAAAGAAGCAAGAAAAGTAGAGAAAGAAGCAACAGAGGTGCACAAAGAGGCACAAGGGGTGCACAAAGAGGCAAGAGAGTTGTAGAAACATATAAAAGTAGTGCAGAAACATTCAAGAGGGGTGTAGAAAGAGTGAAGAAAAATGCAGAAAGAGAGAACAGGGGTGAAGAAAGAGAAAAGAGAGGTGTAGAAAGAAAAAAGAAGGATATAGAAAGGAGTAATAGTTAGGTATTGAGTATAGGTAAAAACAAAGCAGCAACCCTTCACATGTTTGTGCTGTAAGTTTCATTATCTTTTTGAAACCATGCATGTATGAGTCTGTGCTTTTTGCTAGTGTACTATATATAAAAAAGCATACAAATATATGTATACTTCTGTTTTATATGTAAAGCATCTTCAAATGTATGACACATATGAGAATACATGTGCTAGTAGAGACATACCCCAATCAGAACATTATGCAGGCCTTAAAAGTTGACAGACTGCACTTTAGATTTGATTTGGGTAGCAGTAGAGAAATCCTTTAGTTGTGCTCTGTGATTCTATTGTATAGCTTGTGATTTCTTCTAATTGTAGAAATTATGCAGTGCCTGATATAGGTTTGGAGTGCAATTAAAAATATTTATTTATTTATACATAAGAATATTTGTATATAATTATTTTAATAATAGTAAATTATTTAACAAAACTATTTAAACTTTTCTTTTTTTCGAGGTATTCTCCATAATTATTAAGAAAAATTCAGTATGACAAGAAAAGTGCAAAAGAAAAGACAACAAAAAAACAGTACTATTTAAAGGAGAGAGAAAAGCAGAAATTAGATGAAGTACAGCATGTGACATTGAAGAAAAACATGTCTGTAAGAGAACTAAAGAATTTGTTAAAAGACTTTCAAAGAATGCAATGAATTTTGAAAATGGGGAAAAGAGAAAGAAAAGTTGTACAACCAATCAGAAGGAAACGAAAAAAGGACAAATTAATGGAAAATCAGGTTATGGGAAAAAAAACTATATTGAAAGAAGGATGAAAGAATATAAAGACATTAGGAAGAGAATGTGTAAAAGTAGAGTACTACAAAATGTATTGAAAGATTGCAAAAAATATAAAAGATCAGCATTTTACAAGAAAAAACAACAGATTGAAACTGTAGTCGAAAAGGCTTTTGAATTGAAAAGAAGATTGTTTATATTAGTATTGAAGAGAATGAAGACATTGAATAAAACAATGCACTTTATGAAGGAGAAAAGTAAAAGAAAAAGACTGGTTAATTGAACTAACTTTTGCAAATAAATTTCAGGTGAATGGAAGCACACTTCTAGTACTGAACCTTTTTTTAATGAAGAAAGCTTTTTTCAATAAAATACATTAGTTCATGCAGTTTATACCAGTGGTCGTTCTTATGAGGTTAAAAACGGTTGTCCAATTGAAAAAGAAAAGATGGTTCCTAGAAATGTGGAACAAGTAATAGCTGAAGAAGTTCAAGGGAGATGTACACAAGCTCCAGTGTATAAGTGGGATTGTAGTAGTATTTGTAGCATACAACAGTAATCTATTGATATATTACGAAATTTCTTACAAGATTACGGTAAAAAAGTGTTAAACAAAAGATTAAGATGTTGCAAGGACTAGATCCTTGTAAAGTGAGAAAATATACTAACTTCCAGGGTCATTCTCTGGCTTGTCTTTCTAGAAAAGTGTGTCGAAGTACTTTTCATCATTTAAGAATGTTAGCAGTACATCACTCAGAAATGCGGACGTTAGTAAGAAGGTTGTACTATGTAAAAAGTCCTGCATTATCTTTAAGTGAAATAAACACAGCTCTTTTGCATGGTTCAGTATTGGATGTAAAAAAAGTTTCTGATGATATAGAGTTTTGTTTCTTTGGTCCTCAAGAGGAGTGTAGAGAAAGTGAGAGTTTGATAAGTGTAGGTGTTGAAGAAGAGGTGGAAGATAGTACTACTGAGAAGTTTGCAGAAGAAATTACAAAGATTAAGGTAGTTTCTTCTGAAAACCCAAACTATGTTTGTATTTGTTGTCGACGTACTCACTATAGAAGTCAAATTAGGAATGTTGATGTGTATTTAAAAAGTGAAAAGGAAAACAATGATAAGTGGGAGCAATTTGGTGCTTATTTGTTGGTGGAAGGTCGTTTTGAGTTGGGTAGTGATCGTATTTGTAAATATTGTTACAACAAATTAGAAGAGAACAAAATGCCAGCTAGAGCTGTACATAACAACATAGAGTTGGTAGCTATTCCTCCAGAGCTGGTAGATTTAAATACTTATGAGTCCATTCTTGTTCAATCTGTGCATCCGTTTCAGGCTATAGTTCGTATGGAGCCTAAAACAGGTAAGCTGCCTCCAACAGATTTACAAAGAGGTTTAAAAGGGAGAGTGGTGTATTTTTCCTTTAGATTTTAAGAAAAATATTGAAACTGTTGGTATAGAGAGAGAGGAAAGTGAACCTGTGGTTATTCTAGTTAATGGTGTACCAACAAAGAGTCGGAAAATATGGCAAGAGTTAGTAGATGTCACCAAACTTCAAAAGGCTACATTATATCTTGTACAAAACAATATTTATTATAAAAATGTATATGTGGAAGAACAAGAATTATCTATAGAAGATGAAAGAGAAATTTCAACAGGCCAAATAGAAAAAGTGGACAACTCGAGGAGAGAAGACATTTATGAACATTATAGTATACATCCTCTACATTCAAAAGAAGTGATAGGAAGCACTATTGAATTATTCCAAATGAAGAAAGTGAAGGGAACTCCCATGAGTGTATGGGGAAAAAGTTTAGAAGCTCGTTGTTTTCCACAGCTCTTCCCCACTGGAAAAGGTAGACGATATGATGAACGACCAGTACAGATTCCAGCTTCAGAATATCGTACAACAAGATTGTACTCAGAAGATCCAAGATTTCGACAGTGTATTCCATATTTATTTCATCTTCTGTTTGAAAGTGACTTGTCTGGACTTTCATATGCAGTGAACTACATATTAAAAACAGGAGTTCATCTTACACATCTTTCTGCAAAGTAATTTTTGGACAAAGTTCAACAAAGAGACGATCATTTAGAATCTCAGTTAATTAATTTGATGGCGTGTCAACGTAGTACTATTGAATATTGGTTTCGTCGTCATGGAGAACTTAAATGTATGTTAAGGAACTTAGGAACCCCTACGTGCTTTGTTACACTAAGCTATGCTGAATACGCATGGGCCAATTTACTTGAATTTCTATGAGAAGCAAATTCAAATGTAAAAAACATTGAATTGAAGACAGCTGGAGAACTCTGTTCTTTGGATCCTGTAAATGTGTGCAGATATTTTAATCATAGGTTTCAAGCTATGATGTCTTTTATCTGAAATAAAAATAATCCACCTCTTGGAGAAGTTATTGATTTCTTTTGGAGAAAGGAGTACCAAGCCAGAGGTGCTCCTCATATACGCATGCTATTATGGATCAAGAATGCACTTAAATTTGGAACCGATTCTGATGAAACTGTTTTGTCTTTCATTGAAGACTATGTTACCTGTGCCATTCCAAAAAAGGAGGAGAAAACAGCTTAAGACAACAAGTTTTACGGTTTCAAAGTCATCGATGTGGAAAATATTGATGACGAAAATACACGTCAAAGGGAACATTTTATACAAAATGTCGTTTTGGATTCCCACGTCCAGTAATTTCAAAAAGAAGAGTCAACAGTTTCATGTCAGCAGTAAGACATACTATAACTCGAAAATCTCCAAACAATACTTACAACATAAAAAGAAGTGAAGATTCAAAGTATAATAATGACTACAATCCAGTGATTTTGACAATGTGGAATGCAAACATGGATATCCAGTATGTTGCAGATAATTCGATTGCTGTTGCTCGTTATGTTACATCATATATAACCAAATCTGAAAAGACGGAGTTGAAAGAAATGTGGGAAGAAATTTCACAAGTGAAGACTCTTAGTAACAAATTGTACAGCTTTAGTTTGAAGATGCTTTCCCATCGAGTGATTCGATCCTACGAATGTTCGGATCGGTTGACCTCTGCAAGTTTATATTCAAAGTCAAGAGGAATCGTTTGGGTAAGTCTAGGTCTTGCTGCAACACGAAATCGAGTTTTGAAATCTGTACAAGAAATATAGGGGCATATAAGCAAGACCGGCGATAAAATTATCGCCGTTTTAGCAGCAGGAAACTGCCGCTAAAACGGCGATAATGGGCTTGCTAATATGCGTTATAGAATTCCAATAGAAGCCCAGGTTAGATGTCTTGCACATCTAACCTGGGCTTCTATTGGAATTCTATAACGCATATTAGCAAGCCCATTATTGCCGTTTTAGCGGCAGTTTCCTGCCGCTAAAACGGCGATAATTTTATCGCCGGTCTTGCTAATATGCCCCTGAATATTTAGCATTGAATGAACCAGAAAGTACAGATATTGTTAAAACAAATATGTTGGATACGTACTATCAGAAAAGAAGTCCACATCTGGAAAACATATGTCTCTATGAAGCACTACAACATTATAGTTTTAAGAGAAATGTTACAGAAAATATAAATGAAGAAAAATATGCAGTAATTGGATGTGATGGATGTTTGGTAAAACATGCCAAAGGAAATCCTATTAATCACAGAAAACTCACTTGTGATACTCCAGATAAAAGGTAATTTTTCTATTTAGCACCTTTGCAACTCTTCAAGCCTTGGCGTACTGAAATGGAATTACTTGGAGATTTTGACTGATATGAAGATTCTTTTAATGCATGTAAAGATAGTATTCAATGCACAACTTTTCCAAATTATCTACACAAAGGAAGAGATTGAACAAGAAACTACTATTGCAGCTGAAATAGCTTGAGACAGTTCTCAAGATAGTCAAAGTTTTGCTCCTCTAAGTCAAGATCCATTAGGACAACCAATTCTTGAAAATGAAGCAGCAATAGCCATGAATGAAGTAGAAACGGCAATGCAACAAGCACAACAGGATATAATTGAGTTGGGAAACTTGAAATACCAACTAAATTTTGAACAAAAAGAAATATATCAGCAAGTGACACAACAGATACAGCATGGTTTACTGCATGAAACAAAGAGTGCAACTGCACATCATTTAAACCTATTCAAATGTATATCAGTGGTCAAGCTGGAACAGGAAAAAGTTTCTTAATTAAAGTTTTGACCAGTTATCTACAGAAAACCACTGAATCACATTTATCTTGTGTTGTAACAGCTCCAACTGGGTTAGCGCCACACAAAGGGATTACATGACATCGTTTACTCATGCTACCAGTAGAACATGAAAATAAGTTGGAATATCATAAACTATCTGGAGAAGCTTGTTATGAAGTCTCAAGAGTACTAAAGAAAATGAAACTTCTAATCATTGATGAGGTGAGCATGGTCTCAAACTTAATGCTTGCCTTTGTATATTTAAGAATGCAACAGATTTTAAAAACAGATTATGATGTTTTATTTGGAGGAAAACATGTAATTGTATTTGGCGATCTACTACAACTAACTCCTGTGAAAAGACAACCAGTTTTTAAAAATCTTGTCCATGAAGATACTAGGAAATCTTTGGGAAGTATTGGAAATGTAAACATCTGGTCTCATTTTGAATATAAAGAACTTATTAAGAATATGCGACAAGCAAGTGATGAACACTATGGAAACATTCTTCAAGATATAAGAATTGGAGTTTTGACACAACATGGTAAAGAAGTTTTACAAAGTCGGCTACTAACAAATTTGTTTCCAAATAAAAACATTGCACCTGAAATAATGTACAAAAAAATTGGAAAATAGAAGTCTATAGTTTGCCTAATGCCAACACTACAAGAGTGTTCTTCATTCAATCATAAACTTTTGAAACTGGAAAAACAACCAATAGTGAAAATGGAAGCCATTGATAAAAATGGAACACAAAGGAGTTACTATTCTTCTCTCAGAGAAATTACAGTCAAAATTGGATTCTTTGGAAAAGTCGGTGTCTAAGACTGCTGGTTTAGAAAAGACTTTATATGTATGTGAAAACTGTCGGGTAATTTTACGAAGTCATTTGGATATAGAAAAAGGTTTAGTAAACGGAGCAATGGGAAAAGTTGTTGATTCTGTTAATTGTCAGAACAGAGGTGGATTTTAATTTTTGAAGATTACATTTGATCAGATTGCAGAGGTAAAACAAATTGGACGGTGTACTGTTTGTTTATTGCTTGTAAAAGACTTGTATGTTCGTAGAAAACAGTTTCCTCTTTCTTTAGCATATGCAGTGACCATTCATAAATCTCAAGGTTTAAGTGTAGACAGTGCTTTGGTAAATATTGGAAGTACAGTGTTTAAAGAGGGCATGGCATACGTTGCATTGTCTCGAGTAAGAACATTGTCTGGTTTGTATTTGATTGATTTTGATGAGAAAAAGATTAGTGCTGATGCAAATTGTGTAAGAGAGTACAATCGCTTAAGAGGACTTTATGGTCCTAACTTAGGTGAATATCCTGTATATGGGAAACGTGTAGTGTGTCCAGAATGGAAATATGACAAACATTCTACTGAGATTCAAAAAAGAAAACAATTCAAGAGAATCATGAAGGTGCAAAGAAAATGAAAATGGACACTGTTGATGATATTGTAGGATACCAGTTAGAAAATAGTTCAGGTATCAACTGCTATGCTAATGTAATTGTGAATGTTGTGTTTTATCTGGAAGATCTTCATCTTGAAATTATGGAAAATCGAGAAAAAGATTCTGTTCTTTACTACATAATGTTTTTCAAAAGTTGGTAACTGATAGAAGTAAAATCCATACTGCTTCTGGCATTCAGCATCTTTTGGACATATGTACTGGTTCTTCACAATTTACACTCAATATACAACAAGATGTAAATATTTTCAACGCAGATTTGTTTTTGTTTTTTACAATCTCATTGATTGTATTTTTTTCCCCACTGTTATATGATGATCTACATTGAAATCACTGTGAATGGTGAAATTCAGTAGAATCTGAGAACAGCAAAAAGGGAAACTGAATATGTTATTTAATTCTAAAATTATGTTGTGTTCTTAAAACTATAATATTATAAGCAATAACAGTTTTTCTTCTTCTTTTTTACAGAAAGTAATACTAAAGCTTGAAAAGATTTTAAATTCAGTTTACAATAAAACTACTGTAAAATAGTTTCACTGAGCTTGGTATCTACTTCAATAAAGAATGTAAGATGAAATAATGTAATAAGCATAATAATATGAAGTAAGGTTTACAGTCACTTTTATTGAAGTCATTCATTTTTTCAAGCACTACCCATGCACTCCTCCAATCACCCAGGCACTACCCATGCACTCATGCAATCACTCAGGCACTAGCCATGCACTCATACATGCACTCACGCACTTCTGCTGCACTTATGCAATCACTCAAGCACTACCCATACAGTCTTCCAATCATCCAGACACTACCCGTACACTCATGCAATCACCCAGGTACTTCTTATGCACTCCTCTAATCACCCAGAAACTACCCATGCACTCGATCAATTACCCAGACATTAGCCATGCACTCCTCCAATCGCCCAGACATTACCTCTGCACTCATACAATCACCCAGGCATTACCAATGCACTCCTGCAATCACCCAGGCACTACTCATGCACTCATGCAATAACCCAGGCACTACCCATGCACTCATGAAATAACCCATCCACTACCCATGCACTCCTCCAATCACTTAGGCAATACCCATGCACTCCTCCAATCACCGAGACATTACTCCAACTTCTGACTGTTCCAACTTTCAAGTTTTCAACTTTCAAGTCGAAGAGCAAAGGCGGCAGCAGGTTTGCTACGCAGGTTTGCTACGCTGGCCCCCAGATTGTGGAATTCGCTCCCCCTGGAAATCAGATTAAGTCCCAGTCTGCTGATTTTCAGGAAGTCCCTTAAAACTTGGCTATTCACCCAAGCATACTGCTAAAACTGCACCCGGGCTAGCGATCCTTTGCAACTCAGCGCCAAGAAACCAATCGGTGTTAGTGCGCTCTACAAATCTTTTTTAACATAACATAACATAACACTCATGCAATAACCCAGGAATTACTCATGCACTCCTCCAATCACCCAGACATTACCTCTGCACTCATGCAATCACCCAGGCATTACCCATGCACTTACAAAATCACCCAGGCATTACCCATGCTCTTACAAATTCACCCAGGCATTACCAATGCACACTTTTAATCACTCAGGCAGTACCCATGCACTCCTGCAAACACCCAGACATTACTCCTACACTCTTGCAATGACCCAGGTATTACCCATGCACTCCTTCAATCATCCAGACATTACTCCTCCACTTATGGGATCACCCAGGCATTAGCAATGCACTTTTCCAATCACCCAGGCACTACCCATGCACTCATGCAATCACTCAAGCATTACCCATGCGTTTCTTCAATCACTCGGGCAGTACCCATACACTCCTCCAATCACCCAGGCACTACCCATACACTCATGCAATAACCCAGGCACTACCCATGCAGTCCTTCAATCATCCAAATATTACTCCTACACTTATGGAATCACCCAGGCATTAGCCATGCACTACTTCAATCACTCAGGCAGTACCCATGCATTCCTCCAATCATCCAGGCACTACCCATGCACTGCTCCAATCACCCAGGCATTACCCATGCACTCCTTCAATCACTCAAGCATTACCCATGCACTTACAAAATCACCCAGGCATTACCAATCCACACCTTTAATCACTCAGGCAGTACCCAGTCACTCCTGCAATCACCCAGACATTACTCCTACACTCTTGCAATCACCCAAGTATTACCCATGCACTCCTTCAATCATCCAGACATTACTCCTACACTTATGGAATCACCCAGGCATTAGCCATGCACTTCTCCAATCACCCAGGCACTACCCATGCACTCATGCAATCACTCAGGCATTACCCATGCGTTTCTTCAATCACTCAGGCATTACCCATGCACTCCTCCAATCACCCAGACATTACCTCTGCACTCATGCAATCACCCAGGCATTACCCATGCACTTACAAAATCACCCAGGCATTACCCATGCTCTTACAAAATCACCCAGGCATTACCAATGCACACCTTTAATCACTGAGGCAGTACCCATGCACTCCTGCAAACACCCACACATTACTCCTACACTCTTGCAATCACCCAGGTATTACCCATTACTCTTCAATCTTCCAGACATTACTCCTACACTTATGGGATCACCCAGGGATTAGCAATGCACTTCTCCAATCACCCAGGCACTACCCATGCACTCATGCAATCACTCAGGCATTACCCATGCTTTTCTTCAATCTCTCAGGCAGTACCCCTACACTCCTCCAATTACCCAGGCACTACGCATACACTCATGCAATAACCCAGGCACTACCCATGCAGTACTTCAATCATCCAGATATTACTCCTACACTTATGGAATCACCCAGGTATTACTCATACAGTTCTCCAACCACCCAGGCACTACCCATGCACTCATGCAATCACCCAGACATTACTTATGCACTACTTCAATCACTTAGGCAGTACCCATGCACTCTTCCAGTCACCCAGACATTACCCTTGCCCTCATCCAATCACACAGGCACTACACATGCACTTACAAAATTACCCAGGCATTACCAAAGCCCTCCTTTAATCACTCAGGCAGTACCCATGCACTCCTTCAATCACCCAGACATTACTCATGCACTCTTGCAATCATCCAGGCATTACTCCTACAGTCTTGCAATCACCCAGGCATTACCCATGCACTCCTTCAATCATCCAGACATTACTCCTACACTTATGGAATCACCCAGGGATTAGCCATGCACTTCTCCAATCACCCAGGCACTACCCTTGTACTCATGTAATCACTCAGGCATTACCAATGCACTCCTCCAATCACCCACACATTACCTCTGCACTCATGCAATCGCCAAGGCATAACCCATGAACTTACAAAATCACCACGCACTACCCTTGCACTCCTCCAATCACCCAGGCACTACCCTTGCACTCATGCAATCACTGAAACATTACCCATACACTCCTCCAATCACCCACACATTACCTCTTCACTCATGCAATCACTCAGGCACTACCCATGCACTCCTGCAATCACCCAGACATTACTCCTGCACTCTTGCAATCACCCAGGCACTACCCTTGCACTCATTCAATCATATATACACTACCTGTACACTTCTCCATATATTCCACTTACCACAATTCATACAACACTTACAAAGTTTTCTTTTTAAACCAAATAGGCGGTTCTGAAAAGAACCATTTCTTTCTTCTTTTTTTGTTTTATATTTTTTTTGTATTTTTGAACTCTTTTAAAAAAAATTGGGTGTTTTGTTTTAAAAGAAAATGAAATACTAAACAGAACCAACAGCGAAAATGATCAAAAAATTATGCAATTAGGAACTCTTTGCTTAGAATTTCTTTTTAACAATAGTGGTTCCTAATAGCAACCAGGATGGCATCCAGTGATTGCTCACCAAAACATAGAATTTTGTGACATTTCACACAACGCTGCTCAACTCTAGCAAACTCAGGGATGATGTTTGGAGTTCTAGTCATGGTAGAACTAGATGATGTGCTTGGTCCAGCAGTGTTGTCCTCGGTTCTCCGCTTTTCTTCTTCCCGTCGATGCTGTTCTCTTGCGAGATGCCGAGAATGGATAGTCTGCAAATGTTTCAACATCGACGATGTCCCGCAGGAATATTTTTTATCTGAACCTCATGA
This sequence comes from Calotriton arnoldi, assembly GCA_963921515.1. Lineage (NCBI taxonomy): Eukaryota > Metazoa > Chordata > Amphibia > Caudata > Salamandridae > Calotriton > Calotriton arnoldi. The sequence goes on along the minus strand of CAWUFW010006131.1, from coordinate 167,060 downwards.
GAGAACATTCCCACAAATGGTGCAGGTTACTTTCCGGGCATTGATCTTCTTTTCCCCTGGTGGTATCGAGAAAAATGCCCACACGATACTTTCAAATCTTTTCTTCACAGGTTCCTCCAGGTCTTCTTCCTCTTCAGGTGGAATCTGCTGAGGATCATTTCCAGCTGCCATTTTTAAATCAGTGAAAAAAAACACCAAAAAAAGGCAAAGAAGAGGATCAGAAAACAATAGGTGTGTCTTCTGAGATGCTCTTGAAGGAATTAAAAAAATGGGTGGGGTCCTTCAAGTTCTATAATCAAAAGGTTCTTAACCAATGAAATTGTTTCTTTTGAAGTCACATGGGATTCGTGCACCCGGTGCACAAACAGCGCGCACCCGACGCGATTCCCGAAACAATTATTTAACAATGATATATCTTTATTACAATTACAAATATATGATATTTATATTTACATTAAATAATCTCTTGCTACAATATACATAATAAACCTATATACATATAGTTTTAAAACAAAAAAATTTACGGTGGATTCGCGCACCCGGCGCGACCCCCGGAAATACGTACGTGACGTTACGCGGGGCCGAGATTTGCGCACCCGTGGTTTACCAAACGCGCATCGTACAGGACTTAACCAATATGGCGGCAAAATTTGGGGATTCGCGCAACCACCGTGATTGGTACACGATAGGTACGCGAATCCATTTTAAAAAAAATAATAATTAAATTTATATTTTAGAAAAGAGAAAACATCACATTATTTTTACAAAATATTAAAAAATAAGAAAAAGTATTTTTGGGACATTATACTTAGATATTAGCATTTAAAAAACCTTTCAAATTCACTGAAAAAACCACAGGTTTTAGGGACGTTATAGTTATAAATTAGCATTTAAAAAACCTTAGAAATTCACTGAAAAAACCATAGGTTTCAGGGACGTTATAGTTAGAGATTAGCATTTAAAAAACCTTAGAAATTCACTGAAAAAACGACAGGTTTCAGGGACATTATAGGTAGTTGGACATTTCACTCGTACAAAACCAGAGAAATTTGGCCGTCATAGTTAGTTGAGCTAACTATAACTCGTGCCCCCGCAATGCACTGCTGATGACGTCACATATTACATCACTCATGACATGGTCAGTGACATCACTGATGACATCTCAAATGACATCACTGATGACATCACTGATGACATCAGCCGCTTAATATCTAACGCAACTCCTCACACCCTAATATACCCTTTCATACACCCACTCTGAAATAAAGGCTACCATTCTTGAAACCATAGACACACCAATACCAGTTGGTACATACCCACTCACTGATTCATAGGTCTACACACATCTACTCATTCACTGATACAGTCACTCATACATGCAGTCACTCATCAATACAGCCTCTGATATATGCACTCATACACCCATACAGACACTCACATACTGACACTTACCCATAGAGTTACTCACACACCAAGTCAGTCATCCAAAGACTCAATCACACTGCCATTTACTCACCAATACAGTTATACACATACCACCTCACTTATTCATACAGATACTAACACATAGTTACTCTCTTATACAATAACTGACACAAGCACACACTCATCCATACAGCCACTCTCACAATCACTCTCTCTCACATATAGTCAGTTATATACTCCGACACTCACATATACTGCCTTTCACATATGTAGTTACTCACCCATATACCACTGAGACATCTTTACACTCACTGACACAGCCATATGCACACTCACTCACCCATACAGCCCCTCGCAGACACACTCATTAACCCATACACCCACTGAATCACCCACTCACACATCCATGTGGGGAGTTATACTTCCCCACCCACTCACACACACACTCAGGGACCCATATAGGTACTCAGACAACCAATCATTAACCCATATAGACACTGATGTAGCTATTCACCAACTCATTAATCCATATAGACACTGATATAGCTACTCACCAACTCATGTAGCGACTTACACAGCAACTGACAGACTGATAGTCATTCACCCATGCATTTACTAAGACACGTTTAATCACTCACTTATACAGTCAGTCACGCACCCACTAAATCATCCATTCAGACACTCATACACCCACTCATTCTTCAATACACCTTGGCATATATATATATATATATATAAAACATACATAAGCATTTCAGAAACACTCACTCACTGGATTATGTCATCAGTGATGTCATTTGAGATGTCATCAGTGATATCATCAGTGATGTCACTGACCATGTCATGAGTGATGTAATATGTGACGTCATCAGCATTGCGGGGCGCGAGTTATAGTTAGCTCAACTAACTATAATGGCCGAATTTCTCTGGTTTTGTACGAGTGAAATGTCCAACTAACTATAACGTCCCTGAAACCTGTGGTTTTTTCAGTGAATTTCTAAGGTTTTTTAAATGCTAATTTCTAACTATAGCGTCCCTGAAACCTATGGTTTTTTCAGTGAATTTCAAAAGTTTTTTAAATGCTAATTTCTAACTATAACATCCCTGAAACCTATGGTTTTTTCAGTGAATTTCTAAGGTTTTTTTAAATGCTAATTTCTAACTATAACGTACCTAAAACCTGTGTTTTTTTCAGTGAATATATATATATATAAATATAATATTATATATATATAATATTATATATATATGTGTATATATATATATATATAAGCAATACCGCCAATGCTGAATTGTCTGTTATATTATATTTAGTACATATATTTATGAAATGCGTGCAATATTTTATGATTATAATTATTTTATGATTATAATTATTTATTCATCTATTTGTCGATTTTATAGTGTATGTATACACTTTTACATATATATATATAGTGCCTTTAATACATGAATGTAGACTGTCCTTGCTTTAAAACCGGGTCAATGCATAGATTGTCAGTCTGTTCTCTTTAAATAACTGCATTTAGAATTGCATAGTCTGTTGTCAGCTACCATTGTTACCATTTGATCACATGGGCACTACAAAAAGAGGTGTTGGGATTGCAGCACGTATGTGACCAGCCTGGCCTAAACGTGTTATGGTGAACAGGTTGCAATAAAATAATTTGAACAAATATCTTGGAGTCTGTGCCAATGTTTGATTTGGAGTCGACTTAACCAGACTTCTGCATATATATATATATATATATATATACATATATATATATATTTTTTTTTTTATCCAACAAATGACCGTGAGCTCTAGGGAAGCACTCAACAGTTTGCCATTTCAATGTCAGCTTGCCACGATATCCCCAATGTATTTTCTTGATGCCTGACGTGTTTCACAGCTCACGCCGCTTCCTCAGAGGCATTTAGGAGACAGATGGCGCGGTGGATGCTCCATTACATTTCAATTGTGAGGCATGATTTTATTGGTTAATTACCCCTCGTGGGAATCGCTAAGTGAGTATTGTTATTACACAGCCTGTTGGGACATGTAGTCCTTAGAGCAGTCAATTCATTCCCCTTGTGGGTTCCTTGCGTCAAACTGTACATATTAGGTGCTATATTCAAATCCTTTGTAGGTTATAGGAACACCCTGGCAAGACTCTTTTCCCGTTTGGCTCACTGTACTGAATGGCGTGGACTCAGTTCCCACCTCAGTCTCTCTTCAGTTGGAGATGGTGCTTACCCTCACGGCAGGGCCGCCGTGTCCATAATTTTATCCAACAAATGCCCGTGAGCTCTAGGGAAGCACTCGACATTTCGCCATTTCAATGTCAGCTTGCCACGATATCCCCAATGTATTTTCTTGATGCCTGACGCGTTTCACGGCTCACGCCGCTTCCTCAGAGGCATTTAGCAGACAGATGGCGCGGTAGATCCTCCATTTCATTTCAATTGTGAGGCATGTTTTTATTGGTAAATTACCCCTCGTGGGACTCGCTAAATGTATATATATATATATATATATATATATATATATATATTAACTGAAAAAACCATAGGTTTTAGGGACAGATATAGTTAGTTGGACATTTCACTCGTACAAAACCATAGAAATTCCCCGTTATAGTTAGTTCAGCTAACTATAACTCGCGCCCCGCAATGCACTGCTGATGACGTCACATATTACATCACTCATGACATGGTCAGTGACATCACTGATGACATCACTGATAACATCTCAAATGACATCACTGATGACATCACTGATGACATCATCCAGTGACTGTGTGTTTCTGTAAAGTTTAAATATGTTTAATATATATAGGGAAAGGTGAATTGAAGAATGAGTGGGTGTATAAGTGTCTGAATGGATGATTTAGTACGTGAGTGACTGACTCTACAAGTGAGTGATTAAACGTATCTTACTGAATGCATGGGTTAGTGACTAAACTGTGTGAATGTCTGTATCCGTCTGTTTGTTGGTGTATAAGTGGATGCATGGATTTGCGAATAGCTATATGAGTGTCTATATGGGTTATTGATTGGTTCTCTGAGTATCTGTATGGCTGCCTGAGTGTTTGTGTGGGTGGGGTGTGTGTGACTCTGTACATAGATGTGTGAGTGGGTGATTCACTGGGTGCATGATTTCAAGAGTGCATCTGTGATGGACTGCTTGGGTGGGTGAGTGTGTGTATGGGTGTGTTAGTGAGTGAATGTATATCTCAGTGGTACATGTGCGAGTAACTACATATGTAAAAGGCAGTATATATGTGTGTTAGAGTATTTAAATGGCTATAAGTGAGAGTATGTGATAGTGAGAGTGGCTGTATGGATGCGGGTGCTTGTATCAGTTATTGTATAAGAGCGTAAGAATGTGCTAGTATTTGTATGAGTAAGTGAGCTGGTGTGTGTATAACTGTATAGGTGAGTAAATGGGTGTGTGATTAATTTTTTGCATGACTGACTAGGAGTGTGAGTACCTCTATGGATGAGTGGCGGTGTGTGAGTGTTTATATAGGTGTATGAGTGCATATGATAGTCCTGTACTGAGTGACTGTAAGTATGAGTGACTGTACGGGTGAGTGAGTGGATGTGTGTGTAGACCTAAGAATCAGTGAGTGGGTATGTAGTTTTTGGTGTTGGAGTGTCTATGGTTTTGAGAATGGCAGTCTGTAATTTAGAGTGGGTGTATCAAAAGTTATATTAGGGTGTGAGAAGATGCATGAAATTATCACATGGATGATGTCATCAGTGATGTCATTTGAGATGTCATCAGTGATGTCATCAGTGATGTCACTGACCATGTCATGAGTGATGTAATATGTGACGTCATCAGCAGTGCATTGCGGGGACGCGAGTTATAGTTAGCTGAACTAACTATAACGGGGGAATTTCTATGGTTTTGTACGCGTGAAATGTCCAACTAACTATAACTGTCCCTAAAACCTATGGTTTTTTCAGTGAATTTCAAAGGTTTTTTAAATGCTAATTTCTAACTGTAACGTGTCTGAAACCTATGGTTTTTTCAGTGAATTTCAGAGGTTTTTTAAATGCTAATTTCTAATTATAACGTGCCTGAAACCTATGATTTTTTAAGTGAATTTCAAAGGTTTTTAAATGCTAGTTTCTAACTATGCCTACAGAGGTAGGACATGTGAAGAAAGAAGAAAAAACGCACAGAAAGAAGCAAAAGATATGCAGAAAGAACCAACAGAGGAGCAGAAAGAGGCCTTGTTGCAAAATCATCCTGTGCCCACAACTTTTTCAGACGGGTACTGGTGGTAACTGACTCTGACTAACCAGAGCCAGTGCTATGCTAAAAGACACTTAGAATACAGTGAAAACACCTACATACACTAGGGAACACTATGCGTTGGGGTACCCCTGTGATTAGCATGACCTCCTCTGCAAGTCCCTAGTACATAATAGGGCAGGGGGATTAAAACTACCTCTTAAAACGCGCTACAGGGCGCGTTTGCACAGTGGTGAAGGGAGGGGGGCCTGAAGTGACATGTGTGCAAACGCACCCCGTGGCACGTTTTAAGTTGTGGAATTAAGTCCCCTTGAATCCTGAGGGTCCCTGGGGCCCAACTAGCCCCCCAGGTACCTACAGTTAGGACCACAGAGCTGAGTTGCAGAGAGGCGTTCCGAGGCCACGCACCTTTTTTCACCTCTCTGCAACGCAACTCTGTTGTGCTTACTGAAGGTACCTGGTGGGCTAGTTGGCCCCCAGGGTCCCTCAGGATTCAAAGGGAATTAATTCCCCAAATTAAAACGCACCACAGGGCGTGTTTGCGCACATGTCACCTGAGGCCCCGACCCCTCCCTTCACCACTGTGCAAACGCGCCCCGTGGAGCGTTTTAAGTTGGGGGATTAGGTCACCTTGAATCCTGAGGGTCCCTGGGGCCCAACTAGCCCACCAGGTACTTCCAGTAAGCACCACAGGCCTGCGTTGCAACGCCTGTAACAAATTGTGCAGTTGTGTTTAGGTAGTGAAGAGGGTCGTGCTGGGGGTAGTGTTTTAGGGTTTAGGGTAGTACAGTGGTGTTTGTGTAGTATAGGGGGTCATGCTGGGGGTAGATTTAGGGTTTAGGGTATTGCAGTGGTGTTTGGGTAGTGTAGGGGGTCCTGCTGGGGTAGTGTTTTAGGGTTTAGGGTAGTGCAGTGGTGTTTGGGTAGTGTAGGGGGTCGTGCTGGGGGTAGTGTTTTAGGGTTTAGGGTAGTGCAGTGGTGTTTGGGTAGTGTAGGGGGTCGTGATGGGGTAGTGATTTAGGGTAGTGCAATGGTGTTTGGGTAGTGTAGGGGGTACTGCTGGGGGTAGTGTTTTAGGGTTTAGGGTAGTGCAGTGGTGTTTGGGTAGTGTAGGGGTACTGCTGGGGGTAGTGTTTTAGGGTTTAGGGTAGTGCAGTGGTGTTTGGGTAGTGTAGGGGTTCGTGCTGGGGGTAGTTTTTTAGGGTTTATGGTAGTGCAGTGGTGTTTGTGTAGTGTAGGGGGTAGTGTTTTAGGGTTTAGGGTAGTGCAGTGGTGATTGTGTAGTGTAGGAGGTCGTGTTTTAGGGTTTAGGGTAGTGCAGTGGTCTTTGGGTAGTGTAGGGAGTTGTGCGGGGGGTAGTGTTTTAGGGTTTAGGGTAGTGCAGTGGTCTTTGGGTAGTGTAGGGGGTTGTGCGGGGGTAGTGTTTTAGGGATTAGGGTAGTGCATTGGTGTTTGGGTAGTGTAGGGGGTCATGCGGGGTACTGTTTTAGGGTTTAGGGCAGTGCAGTGGTGTTTGGGTAGTGTAGGGGGTCGTGCTGGGGGAGTGTTTTAGGGTTTAGGGCAGTGCAGTGGTGTTCGGGTAGTGTAGGGGGTCGTGCTGGGGGAGTGTTTTAGAGTTTAGGGCAGTGCAGTGGTGTTCGGGTAGTGTAGGGGGACGTGCTGGGGGCAGTGTTTGAGGGTTTAGGGCAGTGCAGTCATGTTCGGGTAGTGTAGGGGGTCGTGCTGGGGGTGGTGTTTCAGGATTTAGGGCAGTGCAGTGGTGTTCGGGCAGTGTAGGGGGTCGTGCAGGGGGTGGTGTTTCAGGGTTTAGGGTAGTGCTGTGGTGTTCGGGCAGTGTAGGGGGTCGTGCAGGGGGTGGTGTTTCAGGGTTTAGGGCAGTGGTGTTCGGGCAGTGTAGGGGGTCATGCTGGGGGTGGTGTTTCAGGGTTTGGGGCAGTGCAGTGGTGTTCGGGCAGTGTAGGGGGTGGTGCAGGGGGTGGTGTTTCAGGGTTTAGGGCAGTGCAGTGGTGTTCGGGCAGTGTAGGGGGCGGTGCAGGGGGTGGTTGTAGGAGAGTAGGATCTGCTTCACAGGGGTACCCCCACTTTTTGCTGTTACTTCACTGGTTTTCGACATTAGTCTGGCTGGGGCCCTGCTATTCAGAACCCCAGCCTAGCTGTTTCCTCTTTAAAAGGGTCTCCATGTGCCTTAGGCACATCTCTGATTGGGATCTGGAGTGCCCTTGTAAGTCCCTAGTATATGGTATACTATGTACCAAGGGCATAGGTACCTCAGAGGCCTGCCAGGGGCTGCAGCATATATTATGCCACCCCTGGTAGGCCATCCAAACTGACACCACAGGTCTGCTACTGCAGCCTGGGTAAGGTGGTGCATGCTGTGGTATAGGTTACCTATATCACTAAATGCATACACACATATAAACCTATAAGTCACTCCTAAGGCAGGCCTTATCAATCCTAAAGGCAGAGTGCATGGTTCCTATGTGAGAGGGTGCCCCTGCATGAGCGGGGCCCCTCTGCAGCGTTCGGAGGCCATCTCTGATGCTGTTTGTAGTGCAGCCTGACCATATACTCTTAAACGCATTATATCCTCGCGGTAAAATGCTAACTATGGAATGGCTGCACCGAAACATGTCGTGTTTGGTGTCAAACATCTTGGAATACTACCCCCCGCCAATTCTGGCGGCGGGGGTAGCATTCCACCCTTCTAGAGGGAAAGGCATGTTAGCTCTGACGAGTCCGGTAACTTCTTTCCAGAGCCTGGCATCACAAAATGGATGCTACTGCCACAGACACGAGTCTGGCCTCCTGCTGCTGGACGAAACTCCGGCAGGGAGGCCTGGACAATAGGTTTCCTGTCCCAGGGAGGTGTGACCACCTCCCCAGACAGGACAATGTGTATTGGGGCTGGGCGGGAGCACTTTCGGGTGCTTTGAAGTCCTGCACTGGGGGCACATTTGGTGTCCCTGTGCATACCCCAGTTCAAACCGGATCAGGGGCTTGCAGCCCCTGCTTTGGCGCGAACTGGACAAAGGGAAAGGGGTGTAGCCACCCCTCTGCCCTGACCCACCCATAGGTGGGGCCACAGAGTAGTCCATCCCCTATTTTTGGAATAAAGGTAGGAACCCAGTCCTTAGGACTTTAGATTATACCTGGACGAAACTCTGAAACAGAATCCTGGACCTTCGACGCTCTACTCACGATTAGAGGACTGAAGAATCTCCCTTGGGGTCAAGGAGTGACTCCCTGCTTAGCAGGCACCAAAGAAGCATCTGTCCGGTTCGCATCACTGAAGCTCCCGTCGGACGCCGAAGTCATCGCATCACCAGAGGTGGATTCTCAGACTTCCCCGAGGCTACCCTGAGTCCCCAGCAAAGCTGAGGCCCGTGGCTATCGTGGGTAACGTGAGACCGTGACCCCTGGACACCGAGCACACTTGCAAGTGCACCATCTTCTGGGTCTCCCAAGAAGTCGTGCTTTGGGCTCCGAGTAGCCCTAGCCTCCAGCACCACCTGCACCGAAGATCACTGGCCCCCACTCCACGAGTGTCCTGTAAGCCAGCTCCACGTGCGGCGTCACGAGGCTCCTTCGCGGTCGCTAGTCCGTTGGCTAGTAGCCCTTACCGAAGGCCAATCTTTTCTTTACTTGGCAGTCTGGTTGCTCCAGGCCTGCCCTCACTTACCCTTGCTGGGTGAGTTCCCCAGACCTTGCTGGTCTGCACCATCGACGATCTTCAGCTACATCGAGACTTGCCGTTGCCAAGGCTTGTTGGGTCCAATCTGGTCGCCGACACTGCAGCACTCGACAGACATCGTGTACCAGCCCGAATCCTGCTCCTGGTCGCCGACAACGCCTCCTGGACCTCGTGGCTGCAGAAACAAGACGACCGTCAACGCACCTGAAGCACTCGACATCGGTGGGCATCCGTCCATCGCCTCCCTGGTCACTGGCTAGTGACCCAGACTCTGTCCCCTCTGCTTTCAGGTTCTTCAGAACTCCGATCCACTCTTGGATCCACCCGGACACTTTTCTCCTGGTCGCCAGCAGCACTTTGCAGCAGATCGCCATAAGAACCGACGACGAAACCCGACCCCGAAAGGCACCTATGCACCCGGCTTCCCTGGGTGAGGTAACACGAGTACTCCGGTGCTCCCGTGGGTAGAGACTCTTCAAAGTCCTAGATCTCAAAGGGTTTTGTCCTAGTCCTCTTTAAAGTGTCCCTTTCCTCTATTTTCCCGATCCCGACTTTCTCCATAGAAGTTAACGGCGTATCGCGGTTGTGTATTTACACTGCACGCGTCTCCCGTGGGTCCCCTGTGTCACTACCTTGGGTGGTTCCTTGTGGTCCAAGCACTTCTAGAGGCTCTAGGCCTAGTGTCTAGTTCAGTCGTGGTTCGCATACCACTTTATTGGTATATGGTTTGGTACGCCCCTAGGGCCCAAACGTGTATTTGTGCTATTACTGTGATTTAAGATCTTATAACCTATGTACTTCGAACTCTAGCCTCATAAAGAGACTAGAGGGGTGTGTTTAGTAATAAATACATATATTTTGAATATATACCTGGTGTGGTGCTCTTTCATTTGGTCACTCAAGAGATTATAGACTGGTAAAACAAGCTGCTTTACATTCCTTCAAGACTTAGCCTGAAGGCTGCTCTCCACAGCTACCACTAGGATAGCTTTCAATAAGGTTGTCTTTAACCTACCTACCATAAGAGTCGATTTGGACTGGTGCAAGGTGCCCACTATAATTAGTGGACAGCATATGCCAGGCCAACTTCTCACATTGGTGTGCAGCGTGTGGGATTCCAGCTTGCTATTGTTTTACCAGATAATCTCAATTGAATTGATCAACTGAAAACCACTAAAGGTACCTAAGGTACATATAATTTAAGCTTAGAATATCAGTAAGTTCTACTGAACTTAGAGTTGTGTGTTAAGGGATAGCACAACCCTTTCTACAACTCAAGAGAGTTTAGTAGGCCACACTAGAGTAGGTAGTGCATACACCACACCACACTAGTAATGTCTTTAAAAGCAGGATCCAAAGATGCCCTGCAGGAAGCCCTTGAGCTTCCCCCTCCAAGTATGACACACTCCCATTCTTGGAACTGAGAGCTTTGTGTAACGTGAGGAAATTAAGGACAGGCCAAAGTCCCACCACCCAACACCTCCAGGAGTTGTTGGTGGCTTATGATCTTAGTAAGTCCTCAGAGACTGAAGGGGTAGGAGCAGAGGGTGGGCCAGCAGATGAGGAAGGGACCAGGGGTACTACTACCCCCAGCCCCCCTCTGAAACTGACCAGGAGGGGGACAATGACCCTGACCTGGAAAACCCAATCCCTTCTGGGGAAGATGAAGATGAGGATCTGGAGAACCACACCTTTGTCCCCCCAGGAAGGATTATGAGTGTGCTCAGAAAGTCTAGGTCTCCTTCTCAGGAGTCTAACCACTCTGGCACCTCAATAGGGAGCTCTGTTTCTTCTCACAGGAGGGAATCCTCTCATGAGAGAAGAAAGAGACTGGTCCAGTATGAGGAAACTCAACTGGAGATCAGGAAGAAGCAATTGGCTTTAGATAGAGAATCCCTAGATCTCCTTAAAGAGAGAAGAAAGTTGGGACTAGAGTCCCATGGTGGCAGCCATATCCCTAGAGATAGGGAAAGGTCCTATGACCATAGGAACCTGAGCAAGATTGTCCCTCCCTACCAGAGTGGGGATGATATCCACAAATGGATAACTGCTTTAGAGAGGGCCTGTAAGGTACAGAAGGTCCCTCAGGAGCAGTGGGCAGCAATCTTGTGGCTCTCCTTTGCTGACAAAGGTAGAGACAAGCTCCTCACTGTTAGAGAGGAGGATGCTGACAATTACAAGGTCTTGAAGAGTGCTCTTATTGATGGGTTTGGCCTAACCACTGAACAGTACAGGTTGAAGTTCAGAGACACCCAAAAGCACAGACTCAAGACTGGGTAGACTATGTGGATTGTTCTGCCAAGGCTCTGGAAGGCTGGTTGATGGGCAGTAAGGTGTGTGACTTCTCAGGATTGTATAATCTGATAATGAGGGAGCAGATTCTTAATAACTGTCAAAACCAGCTGTTGCATCAGTACCTGGTTGACTCTGATCTGACCTCTCCCCAAGAATTGGGAAAGAAGGCAGACAAATGGGTCAGAACCAGGGTGAAGCAGAAGGTACAGAACCAAGGTGGGGAAACCAAGAAGCAAGATGCTAAGAACTCTGACAAGGGTGGGGAGAAGGGTAAAGATCAAAAGTCTTCATCAGGCCCCCAAAAATCTTCTTCTGGTGGGAATTCCCAGTCTACCAAGGGTAAAGGCCAAAGAAAACCATGGTGCAAGGTCTGTAAGCAAAAGACCCACTGGACCAGTGATTGCACCAAGTCCAAAGACTCCAGTCCAGCCTCCACCAATGCCCCTAAGGCACCTGTTCCCCCTAGTACAGTTGGTGGAAGTGCTCCAGCAAAGGGTTTAGTAGGGTTCACCCTGGGAACTGAGTTGGGCTCTGACTTAGTCAGGGAGCTGACTCAGGCTGTGTTAGTCTGTGATGGGGGCATGGATGTGACCTCCACTGTGAGTCCCAGTAATCTGGGCAAGTACAGACAACAGCCTTTAATCAATGGACGAGAGGCTTTGGCATTTAGGGACACAGGGGCAAGTGTCACAATGGTGACACAAGACCTTGTGCTACCTGGGCAAGTTATACTTGGTGAAATGTACCAAGTGACCAATGCTAGCAATGTCAGAACAGACCATACTCTGGCAGTTGTTAACTTCTCCTGGGGAGGGGTAACTGGCCTTAAGAAGGTTGTGGTAAGTGCAAACCTACCAGTCGAATGCTTGCTTGGCAATGACTTAGAGACTTCTGCTTGGGCAGAAGTGGAGCTCAGGACCCATGCAGAAATGCTGGGGATCCCTGCAGATGTGTTTGCTGTGACCAGGTCACAAGCTAAACTGTCTAAAACTGAACAGGCCTTGGATTCTGGAAGAATGGACCAAGTGCCTTCCAAGAGGAGGAGTAGTAGGGTTAAGGCAGTGCCTTCCCCCTTGGCTCAGGAGGAAGATCAGTCCCTTGAGGGGGATGATCTCAGCCCTGAAGAAGGAACTGTCCCAGAGGAACTTGAGCCTGACCAGGTTGAGTTCTTGGGGACAGGGGGACCTTCTAGGGCAGATCTGAGCCAGGAGCAGCAGAGCTGCCCCTCCCTTGAACCCCTCAGACAGCAAGCTGCTGCTGAGGCTGCTGGGAAAGCTAGTGGTCCCCATACAGTGTATTGGGATGATGGACTCCTGTACTCAGAGAGTAGAGACCCCAAGCCTGGTGCTACCAGGAGGTTGGTAATACCTTTGAAGTTCAGGGGCTTCCTATTGACCCTAGCCCATGATATTCCCTTAGCAGGACACCTGGGCCAGAACAAGACTTGGGACAGAATTGTCCCTCACTTTCACTGGCCCCACATGTCTGAAGACAGTAAGGAGTTTTGTCGCTCCTGTGTAACCTGCCAAGCCAGTGGCAAAGCAGGTGGCACTACAAAGGCCCCCTGATACCACTACCTGTGGTGGGGGTGCCCTTTGAGAGGGTAGGGATTGACATTGTTGGTCCCATGGATCCCCAAACAGCATCTGGGCACAGATTTATACTGGTGGTAGTGGATCATGCCACCAGGTATCCAGAGGCTATACCCCTTAGGACCACTACAGCACCTGTGGTGGCAAGGGCCCTCCTGGGAATTTTCTCAAGAGTGGGCTTTCCTAAGGAGGTGGTATCAGACAGGGGTGCAAACTTCATGTCTGGGTACTTAAAGGCAATGTGGAAGGAGTGTGAGTTACTTATAAGTTCACCACACCCTATCACCCACAATGCAATGGTTTAGTTGAGAGATTCAACAAAACCTTGAAGGGCATGATTAAAGGGCTCCCAGAAAAGCTTAGGCATAGATGGGACATACTCTTGCCCTGCCTTTTATTCGCATATAGGGAGGTGCCTCAGAAGGGGGTTGGTTACAGCCCTTTTGAACTTCTGTTTGGCCACCCTGTGAGGGGTCCACTGTGCTTGGTGAAGGAAGGATGGGAGTTACCTCTCAAGCCCCCAAAGCAAGATATAGTGGACTATGTACTTGGTCTCCGCTCCAGGATGGCTGAGTACATGAAAAAGGCAACCAAAAACCTTGAGGCTAGCCAGGAACTTCAAAAGGCCTGGCATGACCAAAAGGCTGTCCTAACTGTTTACCAGCCAGGACAGAAGGTGTGGGTGTTGGAGCCAGTGGCCCCAGCAGCTCTCCAAGACAAATGGAGTGGACCCCACACTATTGTTGAGCAGAAGGGTGAGGTAACTTACTTAGTAGACCTGGGAACACCCAGGAGTCCCCACAGGGTTCTCCATGTCAACAGACTTAAGCCATATGTGGACAGGGCAGACATGGGCTTGCTCATGGCTACTGATGAAGGGCAGGAGGAAGAGAGTGACCCACTCCCTGACCTGCTCTCACAGAACCCTGATGATGGGTCAGTTGATGGTGTAGCCTTGGCAGGCAGCCTCACTACCCAGCAACAAACTGATTGCAGGCAAGTCCTCAATCAGTTTAGACATATGTTTTCTCTGACACCCAGTCAGACCACCTGGTGCACTCATGAAGTGGACACTGGGGACAGTCTGCCTATTAAAAACAAGATTTATAGGCAACCTGACCATGTCAGGGACTGTATCAGGACTGAAGTCCAGAAGATGTTGGAATTGGGAGTGATTGAGCCCTCAGATAGCCCTTGGGCTAGTCCAGTAGTCCTAGTACCTAAACCTCACACCAGTGGTGGAAAAAGAGAGATGAGGTTTTGTGTAGACTACAGGGGCCTCAATGCAGTCACTAGGACTGATGCCCATCCAATACCCAGGGCAGATGAGCTCATAGATACTTTGGCCTCTGCCAAATATCTCAGCACATTTGACCTAACAGCTGGCTACTGGCAGATCAGACTAGCTGATGCTGCAAAGCCCAAAACAGCATTTTCAACCCCTAGTGGGCATTATCAATTTGTGGTGATGCCCTTTGGTCTGAAAAATGCACCTGCCACTTTCCAGAGGTTGGTGAACACAGTTCTCACAGGACTGGAGGCCTATAGTGCAGCTTATCTAGATGATATTGCTGTCTTTAGCTCCACCTGGGAGGATCACCTGGTCCACCTCAGGAATGTTTTACAGGCCCTGCAAAAGGCAGGCCTGACTATCAAGGCCACTAAGTGCCAGATAGGGCAGAGTCAGGTTGTGTACCTGGGCCACCTTGTGGGTGGAGGCCAGGTTCAACCTTTGCAGAGCAAGATCCAGACCATCATGGACTGGACTGCTCCCACTACCCAGACTCAGGTGAGAGCCTTCTTAGGCCTGACTGGGTACTATAGGAGATTTGTCAAGGGGTATGGATCAATAGTGACACCCTTGAATGACTTAACTTCTAAGAAAATGCCCAAAAGGTTCAGTGGACAGTTAGCTGTCAAAAGGCATTTGATGACCTCAAGCAGGCCATGTGCACTGCTCCAATTCTGCAGAGTCCTGATTACTCCAAGAAGTTCATTGTTCAAACTGATGCATCTGAATTGGGGGTAGGGGCTGTACTGTCACAATTGAATGAAGAAGGTCAGGATCAGCCAGTAGCTTTTATTAGCAGAAGGCTGACCCCTAGAGAGAAACGTTGGTCAGCCATAGAGAGGGAGGCCTTTGCTGTGGTCTGGGCTCTGAAGAAGTTGAGGCCATACTTGTTTGGTACACACTTCCTGGTTCAGACAGACCATAAGCCCCTCTTATGGCTAAAACAAATGAAGGGTGAAAACCCCAAACTGCTTAGGTGGTCCATTTCCCTACAGGGGATGGACTTTACAGTGGAACATAGGCCTGGGAGTAACCATGCGAATGCAGATGGACTCTCTAGGTATTTCCACTTAGAACATGAAGACTTAACTGGGCAAGGTTAGTTTAATGTCCCTACGTTTGGGGGGGGTTGTGTAGGAGAGTAGGATCTGCTTCACAGGGGTACCCCCACTTTTTGCTGTTACTTCACTGGTTTTCGACATTAGTCTGGCTGGGGCCCTGCTATTCAGAACCCCAGCCTAGCTGTTTCCTCTTTAAAAGGGTCTCCATGTGCCTTAGGCACATCTCTGATTGGGATCTGGAGTGCCCTTGTAAGTCCCTAGTATATGGTATACTATGTACCAAGGGCATAGGTACCTCAGAGGCCTGCCAGGGGCTGCAGCATATATTATGCCACCCCTGGTAGGCCATCCAAACTGACACCACAGGTCTGCTACTGCAGCCTGGGTAAGGTGGTGCATGCACCCCTTGCTGTGGTATAGGTTACCTATATCACTAAATGCATACACACATATAAACCTATAAGTCACTCCTAAGGCAGGCCTTATCAATCCTAAAGGTAGAGTGCATGGTTCCTATGTGAGAGGGTGCCCCTGCATGAGCGGGGCCCCTCTGCAGCGTTCGGAGGCCATCTCTGATGCTGTTTGTAGTGCAGCCTGACCATATACTCTTAAACGCATTATATCCTCGCGGTAAAATGCTAACTATGGAATGGCTGCACCGAAACATGTCGTGTTTGGTGTCAAACATCTTGGAATACTACCCCCCCGCCAATTCTGGCGGCAGGGGTAGCATTCCACCCTTCTAGAGGGAAAGGCATGTTAACTCTGACGAGTCCGGTAACTTCTTTCCAGAGCCTGGCATCACAAAATGGATGCTACTGCCACAGACACGAGTCTGGCCTCCTGCTGCTGGACGAAACTCCGGCAGGGGAGGCCTGGACAATAGGTTTCCTGTCCCAGGGAGGTGTGACCACCTCCCCAGACAGGACAATGTGTATTGGGGCTGGGCGGGAGCACTTTCGGGTGCTTTGAAGTCCTGCACTGGGGGCACATTTGGTGTCCCTGTGCATACCCCAGTTCAAACCGGATCAGGGGCTTGCAGCCCCTGCTTTGGCGCGAACTGGACAAAGGGAAAGGGGTGTAGCCACCCCTCTGCCCTGACCCACCCATAGGTGGGGCCACAGAGTAGTCCATCCCCTATTTTTGGAATAAAGGTAGGAACCCAGTCCTTAGGACTTTAGATTATACCTGGACGAAACTCTGAAACAGAATCCTGGACCTTCGACGCTCTACTCACGATTAGAGGACTGAAGAATCTCCCTTGGGGTCAAGGAGTGACTCCCCTGCTTGGCAGGCACCAAAGAAGCATCTGTCCGGTTCGCATCACTGAAGCTCCCGTCGGACGCCGAAGTCATCGCATCACCAGAGGTGGATTCTCAGACTTCCCCGAGGCTACCCTGAGTCCCCAGCAAAGCTGAGGCCCGTGGCTATCGTGGGTAACGTGAGACCGTGACCCCTGGACACCGAGCACACTTGCAAGTGCACCATCTTCTGGGTCTCCCAAGAAGTCGTGCTTTGGGCTTCGAGTAGCCCTAGCCTCCAGCACCACCTGCACCGAAGATCACTGGCCCCCACTCCACGAGTGTCCTGTAAGCCAGCTCCACGTGCGGCGTCACGAGGCTCCTTCGCGGTTGCTAGTCCGTTGGCTAGTAGCCCTTACCGAAGGCCAATCTTTTCTTTACTTGGCAGTCTGGTTGCTCCAGGCCTGCCCTCACTTACCCTTGCTGGGTGAGTTCCCCAGACCTTGCTGGTCTGCACCATCGACGATCTTCAGCTACATCGAGACTTGCCGTTGCCAAGGCTTGTTGGGTCCAATCTGGTCGCCGACACCGCAGCACTCGACAGACATCGTGTACCAGCCCGAATCCTGCTCCTGGTCGCCGACAACGCCTCCTGGACCTCGTGGCTGCAGAAACAAGACGACCGTCAACGCACCTGAAGCACTCGACATCGGTGGGCATCCGTCCATCGCCTCCCTGGTCACTGGCTAGTGACCCAGACTCTGTCCCCTCTGCTTTCAGGTTCTTCAGAACTCCGATCCACTCTTGGATCCACCCGGACACTTTTCTCCTGGTCGCCAGCAGCACTTTGCAGCAGATCGCCATAAGAACCGACGACGAAACCCGACCCCGAAAGGCACCTATGCACCCGGCTTCCCTGGGTGAGGTAACACGAGTACTCCGGTGCTCCCATGGGTAGAGACTCTTCAAAGTCCTAGATCTCAAAGGGTTTTGTCCTAGTCCTCTTTAAAGTGTCCCTTTCCTCTATTTTCCCGATCCCGACTTTCTCCATAGAAGTTAACGGCGTATCGCGGTTGTGTATTTACACTGCACGCGTCTCCCGTGGGTCCCCTGTGTCACTACCTTGGGTGGTTCCTTGTGGTCCAAGCACTTCTAGAGGCTCTAGGCCTAGTGTCTAGTTCAGTCGTGGTTCGCATACCACTTTATTGGTATATGGTTTGGTACGCCCCTAGGGCCCAAACGTGTATTTGTGCTATTACTGTGATTTAAGATCTTATAACCTATGTACTTCGAACTCTAGCCTCATAAAGAGACTAGAGGGGTGTGTTTAGTAATAAATACATATATTTTGAATATATACCTGGTGTGGTGCTCTTTCATTTGGTCACTCAAGAGATTATAGACTGGTAAAACAAGCTGCTTTACATTCCTTCAAGACTTAGCCTGAAGGCTGCTCTCCACAGCTACCACTAGGATAGCTTTCAATAAGGTTGTCTTTAACCTACCTACCATAAGAGTCGATTTGGACTGGTGCAAGGTGCCCACTATAATTAGTGGACAGCATATGCCAGGCCAACTTCTCACAGTGGTGTTTCAGGGTTATGGGCAGTGCAGTGGTGTTCGGGCAGTGTAGGGGGTGGTGTTTCAGGGTTTAGGGCAGTGCAGTGGTGTTCGGGCAGTGTAGGGGGTCCTGCTGGGGCTGGTGTTTCAGGGTTTAGGGCAGTACAGTGGTGTTCGGGCAGTGTAGGGGGTCGTGCTGAGGCTGGTGTTTCAGGGTTTAGGGCAGTGCAGTGGTGTTCGGACAGTATAGGGGGTTGTGCTGGGGCTGGTGTTTCAGGGTTTAGGGCAGTGCAGTGGTATTCGGGCAGTGTAGGTGGTGGTGCTGGGGCTGGTGTTTCAGGGTTTAGGGCAGTGCAGTGGTGTTCGGGCAGTGTAGGGGGTCTTGCTGGGGCTGGTGTTTCAGAGTCTAGGGCAGTGCAGTGGTGTTCGGGCAGTGTAGGGGGTCTTGCTGGGGGTGGTGTTTCAGGGTTTAGGGCAGTGCAGTGGTGTTCGGGCAGTGTAGGGGGTCGTGCTGGGGCTAGTGTTTCAGGGTTTAGGGCAGAGAAATGGTGTTCAGGCAGTGTAGGGGGTTGTGCTGGGGCTGGTGTTTCAGGGTTTAGGGCAGTGCAGTGGTGTTCGGGCAGTGTAGGTGGTGGTGCTGGGGCTGGTGTTTCAGGGTTTAGGGCAGTGCAGTGGTGTTCGGGCAGTGTAGGGGGTCATGCTGGGGCTGGTGTTTCAGGGTTTAGGGCAGTGCAGTGGTGTTCGGGCAGTGTAGGGGGTG
The DNA here is from genome assembly GCA_963921515.1 of Calotriton arnoldi. Taxonomy (NCBI): domain Eukaryota; kingdom Metazoa; phylum Chordata; class Amphibia; order Caudata; family Salamandridae; genus Calotriton; species Calotriton arnoldi. The sequence continues at coordinate 147,898 of CAWUFW010006131.1, read as the reverse complement.
TTGCTGGGGCTGGTGTTTCAGAGTCTAGGGCAGTGCAGTGGTGTTCGGGCAGTGTAGGGGGTCTTGCTGGGAGTGGTGTTTCAGGGTTTAGGGCAGTGCAGTGGTGTTCGGGCAGTGTAGGGGGTCGTGCTGGGGCTAGTGTTTCAGTGTTTAGGGCAGAGCAATGGTGTTCAGGCAGTGTAGGGGGTTGTGCTGGAGGTGGTGTTTCAGGGTTTAGGGCAGTGCAGTGGTGTTTGGGCAGTGTAGGGAGTGGTGCAGGGGGTTGTGTTTCAGGGTTTAGGGCAGTGCAGTGGTGTTTGGGCAGTGTAGGGGGTCGTGCTGGGGGTGGTGTTTCAGGGTTTAGGGCAGTGCAGTGGGGTTCGGGCAGTGTAGGGTGTCGTGCTGAGGGGTGGTGTTTCAGGGTTTAGGGCAGCGCAGTGGTGTTTGGCCAGTGTAGGGGGTCGTGCAGGGGGTGGTGTTTCAGGGTTTAGGGCAGTGCAGTGGTGTTCGGCCAGTGTAGGTGGTCTTGCTGGGGGTGGTGTTTCAGGGTTTAGTGAAGTGTTGTTCGGGCAGTGTAGGGGGTCGTGCTGGGGGTGGTGTTTCAGGGTTTAGGGCAGTGCAGTGGTGTTCCGGCAGCGTAGGGGGTCGTGCAGGGGGTGGTGTTTCAGGGCTTAGGGCAGTGCAGTGGTGTTTGGGCAGTGTAGGGGGTCGTGCTGGGGGTGGTGTTTCAGGGTTTCGGGCAGTGCAGTGGTGTTCGGGCAGTGTAGGGTGTCGTGCTGAGGGGTGGTGTTTCAGGGTTTAGGGCAGTGCAGTGGTGTTTGGGCAGTGTAGGGGGTTGTGCAGGGGGTGGTGTTTCAGGGTTTAGGGCAGTGCAGTGGTGTTCGGCCAGTATAGGTGGACTTGCTGGGGGTGGTGTTTCAGGGTTTAGTGCAGTGGTGTTCGGGCAGTGTAGGGGGTCTTGCTGGGGGTGGTGTTTCAGGGTTTAGGGCAGTGCAGTGGTGTTCAGGCAGTGTAGGGGGTCTTGCTGGGGCTGGTGTTTGAGGGTTTAGGGCAGTGCAGTGGTGTTCGGGCAGTGTAGGGGGGTCGTGCTGGGGCTGGTGTTTCAGGGTTTAGGGCAGTGCAGTGGTTTTCGGGCAGTGTAGGCGGTTGTGCTGGGGCTGGTGTTTCAGGGTTTAGGGCAGTGCAGTGGTGTTCGGGCAGTGTACGGGGTTGTGCTGGGGCTGGTGTTTCAGGGTTTAGGGCAGTGCAGTGGTGTTCGGGCAGTGTAGGGGGTCGTGCTGGGGGTGGTGTTTCAGGGTTTAGGGCAGTGCAGTGGTGTTCGGGCAGTGTAGGGGGTCGTGCTGGGGATGGTGTTTCAGGGTTTAGGGCAGTGCAGTGGTGTTCGGGCAGTGTAGGGGGTCGTGCTGGGGCTGGTGTTTCAGGGTTTTGGCCAGAGCAGTGGTGTTCGGGCAGTGTAGGGGGTCGTGCTGGGGGTGGTGTTTCAGGGTTTAGGGCAGTGCAGTGGTGTTCGGGCAGTGTAGGGGGTCTTGCTGGGGGTGGTGTTTCAGGGTTTAGGGCAGTTGTGTTCGGGCAGTGTAGGGGGTCTTGCTGGGGGTGATGTTTCAGGGTTTAGGGCAGTGCAGTGGTGTTCGGGCAGTGTAGGGGGTCTTGTTGGGGGTAGTGTTTCAGGGTTTAGGGCAGCGCAGTGGTGTTCGTGCAGTGTAGGGGGTCATGCTGGGGGTGGTGTTTCAGGGTTTAGGGCAGTGCAGTAGTGTTCGGGCAGTGTAGGGGGTCATGCTGGGGGTGGTGTTTCAGGGTTTAGGGCAGTGCAGTGGTGTTCGGGCAGTGTAGGGGGTCGTGCTGGGGGTGGTGTTTCAGGGTTTTGGGCAGTGCAGTGGTGTTCGGGCAGTATAGGGGGTCGTGCAGGGGGTGGTGTTTCAGGGTTTAGGGCAGTGCAGTGGTGTTCGGGCAGTGTAGGGGGTCTTGCTGGGGGTGGTGTTTCAGGGTTTAGGGCAGTGCAGTGGTGTTTGGGCAGTGTAGGGGGTCTTGCTGGGGGTAGTGTTTCAGGGTTTAGGGCAGTGCAGTGGTGTTCGTGCAGTGTAGGGGGTCGTGCTGGGGATGGTGTTTCAGGGTTTAGGGCAGTGCAGTAGTGTTTGGGCAGTGTAGGGGGTCGTGCAGGGGGTGGTGTTTCAGGGTTTAGGGCAGTGCAGTGGTGTTCTGGCAGTGTAGGGGGTCGTGCTGGGGGTGGTGTTTCAGGGTTTAGGGCAGTGCAGTGGTGTTCAGGCAGTGTAGGGGGTCGTGCTGGGGGTGGTGTTTCAGGGTTTAGGGCAGTGTAGTGGTGTTCAGGCAGTGTAGGAGGTCGTGCTGAGGCTGGTGTTTCACGGTTTAGGGCAGTGCAGTGGTGTTCGGGCAGTGTAGGCGGTCGTGCTGGGGCTGGTGTTTCAGGGCTTAGGGCAGTGCAGTGGTGTTCGGGCAGTGTAGGGTGTCGTGCTGGGGCTGGTGTTTCAGGGTTTAGGGCAGTGCAGTGGTGCTCGGGCAGTGTAGGGGGTCGTGCTGGGGGTGGTGTTTCAGGGTTTAGGGAAGTGCAGTGGTGTTCGGGCAGTGTAGGGGGTCGTGCTGGGGCTTGTGTTTCAAGGTTTAGGGCAGTGCAGTGGTGTTCGGGCAGTGTAGGGGGTCGGGCTGGGGCTGGTGTTTCAGGGTTTTGGACAGAGCAGTGGTGTTCGGTCAGTGTAGGGGGTCGTGCTGGGGGTGATGTTTCAGGGTTTAGGGCAGTGCAGTGGTGTTCGGGCAGTGTAGGGGGTCGTGCTTGGGGTGGTGTTTCAGGGTTTAGGGCAGTGGTGTTCGGGCAGTGTAGGGGGTCTTGCTGCGGGTGATGTTTCAGGGTTTAGGGCAGTGCAGTGGTGTTCGGGCAGTGTAGTCGGTCGTGCTGGGGGTGGTGCTTCAGGGTTTAGGGTAGTGCAGTGGTGTTCGGGCAGTGTAGGGGGTCGTGCTGGGGGTGGTGTTTCAGGGTTTAGGGCAGTGCAGTGGTGTTCAGGCAGTGTAGGGGGTCGTGCTGGGGGTGGTGTTTCAGGGTTTAGGGCAGTGCAGTGGTGTTCAGGCAGTGTAGGGGGTCGTGCTGAGGCTGGTGTTTCACGGTTTAGGGCAGTGCAGTGGTGTTCGGGCAGTGTAGGGGGTCGTGCTGGGGCTGGTGTTTCAGGGTTTAGGGCAGTGCATTGGTGTTCGGGCAGTGTAGGGGGTCGTGCTGGGGGTGGTGTTTCAGGGTTTAGGGCAGTGCAGTGGTGTTCGGGCAGTGTAGGGGGTCTTGCTGGGGGTGGTGTTTCAGGGTTTAGGGCAGTTGTGTTCGGGCAGTGTAGGGGGTCTTGCTGGGGGTGATGTTTCAGGGTTTAGGGCAGTGCAGTGGTGTTCGGGCAGTGTAGGGGGTCTTGTTGGGGGTAGTGTTTCAGGGTTTAGGGCAGTGCAGTGGTGTTCGTGCAGTGTAGGGGGTCATGCTGTGGGTGGTGTTTCAGGGTTTAGGGCAGTGCAGTAGTGTTCGGGCAGTGTAGGGGGTCATGCTGGGGGTGGTGTTTCAGGGTTTAGGGCAGTGCAGTGGTGTTCGGGCAGTGTAGGGGGTCGTGCTGGGGGTGGTGTTTCAGGGTTTAGGGCAGTGCAGTGGTGTTCGGGCAGTATAGGGGGTCGTGCAGGGGGTGGTGTTTCAGGGTTTAGGGCAGTGCAGTGGTGTTCGGGCAGTGTAGGGGGTCGTGCTGGGGCTGGTGTTTCAGGGTTTAGGGCAGTGCAGTTGTGTTCGGGCAGTGTAGGGGGTCTTGCTGGGGGTGGTGTTTCAGGGTTTAGGGCAGTGGTGTTCGGGCAGTGTAGGGGGTCTTGCTGGGGGTGATGTTTCAGGGTTTAGGGCAGTGCAGTGGTGTTTGGGCAGTGTAGGGGGTCTTGCTGGGGGTAGTGTTTCAGGGTTTAGGGCAGTGCAGTGGTGTTCGTGCAGTGTAGGGGGTCGTGCTGGGGATTGTGTTTCAGGGTTTAGGGCAGTGCAGTGGTGTTCGGACAGTATAGGGGGTTGTGCTGGGGCTGGTGTTTCAGGGTTTAGGGCAGTGCAGTGGTATTCGGGCAGTGTAGGTGGTGGTGCTGGGGCTGGTGTTTCAGGGTTTAGGGCAGTGCAGTGGTGTTCGGGCAGTGTAGGGGGTCTTGCTGGGGCTGGTGTTTCAGAGTCTAGGGCAGTGCAGTGGTGTTCGGGCAGTGTAGGGGGTCTTGCTGGGGGTGGTGTTTCAGGGTTTAGGGCAGTGCAGTGGTGTTCGGGCAGTGTAGGGGGTCGTGCTGGGGCTAGTGTTTCAGGGTTTAGGGCAGAGAAATGGTGTTCAGGCAGTGTAGGGGGTTGTGCTGGGGCTGGTGTTTCAGGGTTTAGGGCAGTGCAGTGGTGTTCGGGCAGTGTAGGTGGTGGTGCTGGGGCTGGTGTTTCAGGGTTTAGGGCAGTGCAGTGGTGTTCGGGCAGTGTAGGGGGTCATGCTGGGGCTGGTGTTTCAGGGTTTAGGGCAGTGCAGTGGTGTTCGGGCAGTGTAGGGGGTGTTGCTGGGGCTGGTGTTTCAGAGTCTAGGGCAGTGCAGTGGTGTTCGGGCAGTGTAGGGGGTCTTGCTGGGAGTGGTGTTTCAGGGTTTAGGGCAGTGCAGTGGTGTTCGGGCAGTGTAGGGGGTCGTGCTGGGGCTAGTGTTTCAGTGTTTAGGGCAGAGCAATGGTGTTCAGGCAGTGTAGGGGGTTGTGCTGGAGGTGGTGTTTCAGGGTTTAGGGCAGTGCAGTGGTGTTTGGGCAGTGTAGGGAGTGGTGCAGGGGGTTGTGTTTCAGGGTTTAGGGCAGTGCAGTGGTGTTTGGGCAGTGTAGGGGGTCGTGCTGGGGGTGGTGTTTCAGGGTTTAGGGCAGTGCAGTGGGGTTCGGGCAGTGTAGGGTGTCGTGCTGAGGGGTGGTGTTTCAGGGTTTAGGGCAGCGCAGTGGTGTTTGGCCAGTGTAGGGGGTCGTGCAGGGGGTGGTGTTTCAGGGTTTAGGGCAGTGCAGTGGTGTTCGGCCAGTGTAGGTGGTCTTGCTGGGGGTGGTGTTTCAGGGTTTAGTGAAGTGTTGTTCGGGCAGTGTAGGGGGTCGTGCTGGGGGTGGTGTTTCAGGGTTTAGGGCAGTGCAGTGGTGTTCCGGCAGCGTAGGGGGTCGTGCAGGGGGTGGTGTTTCAGGGCTTAGGGCAGTGCAGTGGTGTTTGGGCAGTGTAGGGGGTCGTGCTGGGGGTGGTGTTTCAGGGTTTCGGGCAGTGCAGTGGTGTTCGGGCAGTGTAGGGTGTCGTGCTGAGGGGTGGTGTTTCAGGGTTTAGGGCAGTGCAGTGGTGTTTGGGCAGTGTAGGGGGTTGTGCAGGGGGTGGTGTTTCAGGGTTTAGGGCAGTGCAGTGGTGTTCGGCCAGTATAGGTGGACTTGCTGGGGGTGGTGTTTCAGGGTTTAGTGCAGTGGTGTTCGGGCAGTGTAGGGGGTCTTGCTGGGGGTGGTGTTTCAGGGTTTAGGGCAGTGCAGTGGTGTTCAGGCAGTGTAGGGGTCTTGCTGGGGCTGGTGTTTGAGGGTTTAGGGCAGTGCAGTGGTGTTCGGGCAGTGTAGGGGGTCGTGCTGGGGCTGGTGTTTCAGGGTTTAGGGCAGTGCAGTGGTTTTCGGGCAGTGTAGGCGGTTGTGCTGGGGCTGGTGTTTCAGGGTTTAGGGCAGTGCAGTGGTGTTCGGGCAGTGTACGGGGTTGTGCTGGGGCTGGTGTTTCAGGGTTTAGGGCAGTGCAGTGGTGTTCGGGCAGTGTAGGGGGTCGTGCTGGGGGTGGTGTTTCAGGGTTTAGGGCAGTGCAGTGGTGTTCGGGCAGTGTAGGGGGTCGTGCTGGGGATGGTGTTTCAGGGTTTAGGGCAGTGCAGTGGTGTTCGGGCAGTGTAGGGGGTCGTGCTGGGGCTGGTGTTTCAGGGTTTTGGCCAGAGCAGTGGTGTTCGGGCAGTGTAGGGGGTCGTGCTGGGGGTGGTGTTTCAGGGTTTAGGGCAGTGCAGTGGTGTTCGGGCAGTGTAGGGGTCTTGCTGGGGGTGGTGTTTCAGGGTTTAGGGCAGTTGTGTTCGGGCAGTGTAGGGGTCTTGCTGGGGGTGATGTTTCAGGGTTTAGGGCAGTGCAGTGGTGTTCGGGCAGTGTAGGGGGTCTTGTTGGGGGTAGTGTTTCAGGGTTTAGGGCAGCGCAGTGGTGTTCGTGCAGTGTAGGGGGTCATGCTGGGGGTGGTGTTTCAGGGTTTAGGGCAGTGCAGTAGTGTTCGGGCAGTGTAGGGGGTCATGCTGGGGGTGGTGTTTCAGGGTTTAGGGCAGTGCAGTGGTGTTCGGGCAGTGTAGGGGTCGTGCTGGGGGTGGTGTTTCAGGGTTTTGGGCAGTGCAGTGGTGTTCGGGCAGTATAGGGGGTCGTGCAGGGGGTGGTGTTTCAGGGTTTAGGGCAGTGCAGTGGTGTTCGGGCAGTGTAGGGGGTCTTGCTGGGGGTGGTGTTTCAGGGTTTAGGGCAGTGCAGTGGTGTTTGGGCAGTGTAGGGGGTCTTGCTGGGGGTAGTGTTTCAGGGTTTAGGGCAGTGCAGTGGTGTTCGTGCAGTGTAGGGGGTCGTGCTGGGGATGGTGTTTCAGGGTTTAGGGCAGTGCAGTAGTGTTTGGGCAGTGTAGGGGGTCGTGCAGGGGGTGGTGTTTCAGGGTTTAGGGCAGTGCAGTGGTGTTCTGGCAGTGTAGGGGGTCGTGCTGGGGGTGGTGTTTCAGGGTTTAGGGCAGTGCAGTGGTGTTCAGGCAGTGTAGGGGGTCGTGCTGGGGGTGGTGTTTCAGGGTTTAGGGCAGTGTAGTGGTGTTCAGGCAGTGTAGGAGGTCGTGCTGAGGCTGGTGTTTCACGGTTTAGGGCAGTGCAGTGGTGTTCGGGCAGTGTAGGCGGTCGTGCTGGGGCTGGTGTTTCAGGGCTTAGGGCAGTGCAGTGGTGTTCGGGCAGTGTAGGGTGTCGTGCTGGGGCTGGTGTTTCAGGGTTTAGGGCAGTGCAGTGGTGCTCGGGCAGTGTAGGGGGTCGTGCTGGGGGTGGTGTTTCAGGGTTTAGGGAAGTGCAGTGGTGTTCGGGCAGTGTAGGGGGTCGTGCTGGGGCTTGTGTTTCAAGGTTTAGGGCAGTGCAGTGGTGTTCGGGCAGTGTAGGGGGTCGGGCTGGGGCTGGTGTTTCAGGGTTTTGGACAGAGCAGTGGTGTTCGGTCAGTGTAGGGGGTCGTGCTGGGGGTGATGTTTCAGGGTTTAGGGCAGTGCAGTGGTGTTCGGGCAGTGTAGGGGGTCGTGCTTGGGGTGGTGTTTCAGGGTTTAGGGCAGTGGTGTTCGGGCAGTGTAGGGGGTCTTGCTGCGGGTGATGTTTCAGGGTTTAGGGCAGTGCAGTGGTGTTCGGGCAGTGTAGTCGGTCGTGCTGGGGGTGGTGCTTCAGGGTTTAGGGTAGTGCAGTGGTGTTCGGGCAGTGTAGGGGGTCGTGCTGGGGGTGGTGTTTCAGGGTTTAGGGCAGTGCAGTGGTGTTCAGGCAGTGTAGGGGGTCGTGCTGGGGGTGGTGTTTCAGGGTTTAGGGCAGTGCAGTGGTGTTCAGGCAGTGTAGGGGGTCGTGCTGAGGCTGGTGTTTCACGGTTTAGGGCAGTGCAGTGGTGTTCGGGCAGTGTAGGGGGTCGTGCTGGGGCTGGTGTTTCAGGGTTTAGGGCAGTGCATTGGTGTTCGGGCAGTGTAGGGGGTCGTGCTGGGGGTGGTGTTTCAGGGTTTAGGGCAGTGCAGTGGTGTTCGGGCAGTGTAGGGGGTCTTGCTGGGGGTGGTGTTTCAGGGTTTAGGGCAGTTGTGTTCGGGCAGTGTAGGGGGTCTTGCTGGGGGTGATGTTTCAGGGTTTAGGGCAGTGCAGTGGTGTTCGGGCAGTGTAGGGGGTCTTGTTGGGGGTAGTGTTTCAGGGTTTAGGGCAGTGCAGTGGTGTTCGTGCAGTGTAGGGGTCATGCTGTGGGTGGTGTTTCAGGGTTTAGGGCAGTGCAGTAGTGTTCGGGCAGTGTAGGGGGTCATGCTGGGGGTGGTGTTTCAGGGTTTAGGGCAGTGCAGTGGTGTTCGGGCAGTGTAGGGGGTCGTGCTGGGGGTGGTGTTTCAGGGTTTAGGGCAGTGCAGTGGTGTTCGGGCAGTATAGGGGGTCGTGCAGGGGGTGGTGTTTCAGGGTTTAGGGCAGTGCAGTGGTGTTCGGGCAGTGTAGGGGGTCGTGCTGGGGCTGGTGTTTCAGGGTTTAGGGCAGTGCAGTTGTGTTCGGGCAGTGTAGGGGGTCTTGCTGGGGGTGGTGTTTCAGGGTTTAGGGCAGTGGTGTTCGGGCAGTGTAGGGGGTCTTGCTGGGGGTGATGTTTCAGGGTTTAGGGCAGTGCAGTGGTGTTTGGGCAGTGTAGGGGGTCTTGCTGGGGGTAGTGTTTCAGGGTTTAGGGCAGTGCAGTGGTGTTCGTGCAGTGTAGGGGGTCGTGCTGGGGATTGTGTTTCAGGGTTTAGGGCAGTGCAGTAGTGTTTGGGCAGTGTAGGGGGTCGTGCAGGGGGTGGTGTTTCAGGGTTTAGGGCAGTGCAGTGGTGTTCTGGCAGTGTAGGAGGTCATGCTGGGGGTGGTGTTTCAGGGTTTAGGGCAGTGCAGTGGTGTTCAGGCAGTGTAGGGGCTCGTGCTGGGGGTGGTGTTTCAGGGTTTAGGGCAGTGCAGTGGTGTTCAGGCAGTGTAGGAGGTCGTGCTGAGGCTGGTGTTTCACGGTTTAGGGCAGTGCAGTGGTGTTCGGGCAGTGTAGGCGGTCGTGCTGGGGCTGGTGTTTCAGGGTTTAGGGCAGTGCAGTGGTGTTCGGGCAGTGTAGGGTGTCGTGCTGGGGCTGGTGTTTCAGGGTTTAGGGCAGTGCAGTGGTGCTCGGGCAGTGTAGGGGGTCGTGCTGGGGGTGGTGTTTCAGGGTTTAGGGTAGTGCAGTGGTGTTCGGGCAGTGTAGGGGGTCGTGCTGGGGCTTGTGTTTCAAGGTTTAGGGCAGTGCAGTGGTGTTCGGGCAGTGTAGGGGGTCGGGCTGGGGCTGGTGTTTCAGGGTTTTGGACAGAGCAGTGGTGTTCGGGCAGTGTAGGGGGTCGTGCTGGGGGTGGTGTTTCAGGGTTTAGGGCAGTGCAGTGGTGTTCGGGCAGTGTAGGGGGTCGTGCTTGGGGTGGTGTTTCAGGGTTTAGGGCAGTGGTGTTCGGGCAGTGTAGGGGGTCTTGCTGGGGGTGATGTTTCAGGGTTTAGGGCAGTGCAGTGGTGTTCGGGCAGTGTAGTCGGTCGTGCTGGGGGTGGTGTTTCAGGGTTTAGGGTAGTACAGTGGTGTTCGGGCAGTGTAGGGGGTCGTGCTGGGGGTGGTGTTTCAGGGTTTAGGGCAGTGCAGTGGTGTTCAGGCAGTGTAGGGGGTCGTGCTGGGGGTGGTGTTTCAGGGTTTAGGGCAGTGCAGTGGTGTTCAGGCAGTGTAGGGGGTTGTGCTGAGGCTGGTGTTTCACGGTTTAGGGCAGTGCAGTGGTGTTCGGGCAGTGTAGGCGGTCGTGCTGGGGCTGGTGTTTCAGGGTTTAGGGCAGTGCAGTGGTGTTCGGGCAGTGTAGGGTGTCGTGCTGGGGCTGGTGTTTCAGGGTTTAGGGCAGTGCAGTGGTGTTCGGGCAGTGTAGGGTGTCGTGCTGGGGCTGGTGTTTCAGGGTTTAGGGCAGTGCAGTGGTGTTCGGGCAGTGTAGGGGGTCGTGCTGGGGCTTGTGTTTCAAGGTTTAGGGCAGTGCAGTGGTGTTCGGGCAGTGTAGGGGGTTGTGCTGGGGCTGGGGCTGGTGTTTCAGAGTTTTGGACAGAGCAGTGGTGTTCGGGCAGTGTAGGGGGTCGTGCTGGGGGTGGTGTTTCAGGGTTTAGGGCAGTGCAGTGGTGTTCTGGCAGTGTAGGGGGTCGTGCTTGGGGTGGTGTTTCAGGGTTTAGGGCAGTGGTTTTCGGGCAGTGTAGGAGGTCTTGCTGGGGGTGATGTTTCAGGGTTTAGGGCAGTGCAGTGGTGTTCGGGCAGTGTAGGGGGTCGTGCTGGGGGTGGTGTTTCAGGGTTTAGGGCAGTGCAGTGGTGTTCGGGCAGTGTAGGGGGTGGTGAAGGGGGTGGTGTTTCAGGGTTTAGGGCAGTGCAGTGGTGTTCGGGCAGTGTAGGGGGTCGTGCTAGGGGTGGTGTTTCAGGGTTTAGGGCAGTGCAGTGGTGTTCGGGCAGTGTAGGGGGTCGTGCAGGGGCTGGTGCTTCAGGGTTTAGGGTAGTGCAGTGGTGTTCGGGCAGTGTAGGGGTTCGTGCTGGGGGTAGTGTTTTAGGGTTTAGGGTAGTGCAGTGGTGCTTGTGTAGTGTAGGGGTCGTGCTGGGGGTAGTGTTTTAGGGTTTAGGGTAGTGCAGTGGTGTTTGTGTAGTGTAGGGGGTCATGTTTTAGGGTAGTGCAGTGGTGTTTGGGTAGTGTAGGGGGTCGTGCTGGGGGTAGTGCTTTAGGATTTAGGTTAGTGCAGTGGTGTTTGGGTAGTGTAGGGGGTCTTGCTGGGGGTAGTGTTTTAGGGTTTAGGGTAGTGCAGTGGTGTTTGTGTAGTGTAGGGGGTCGTGCTGGGGGTAGTGTTTTAGGGTTTAGGGCAGTGCAGTGGTGTTCAGGCCGTGTAGGGGGTCATGCTGGGGGTAGTGTTTTAGGGTTTAGGGTAGTGCAGTGGTGCTTGTGTAGTGTAGGGGTCGTGCTGGGGGTAGTGTTTTAGGGTTTAGGGTAGTGCAGTGGTGTTTGTGTAGTGTACTGGGTCATGTTTTAGGGTAGTGCAGTGGTGTTTGGGTAGTGTAGGGGTCGTGCTGGGGGTAGTGTTTTAGGATTTAGGTTAGTGCAGTGGTGTTTGGGTAGTGTAGGGGGTCGTGCTGGGGGTAGTGTTTTAGGGTTTAGGGTAGTGCAGTGGTGTTTGTGTAGTGTAGGGGGTCGTGCTGGGGGTAGTGGTTTAGGGTAGTGCAGTGGTGCTTGTGTAGTGTAGGGGGTCGTGCTGGGGGTAGTGTTTTAGGGTTTAGGGTAGTGCAGTGGTGTTTGTGTAGTGTAGGGGGTCATGTTTTAGGGTAGTGCAGTGGTGTTTGGGTAGTGTAGGGGGTCATGCTGGGGGAAGTGTTTTAGGATTTAGGTTTGTGCAGTGGTGTTTGGGTAGTGTAGGGGGTCGTGCTGGGGGTAGTGTTTTAGGGTTTGGGGTAGTGCAGTGGTGTTTGTGTAGTGTAGGGGGTCATGCTGGAGGTAGTGTTTTAGGGTTTAGGATAGTGCAGTGGTGCTTGTGTAGTGTAGGGGGTCGTGCTGGGGGTAGTGTTTTAGTGTTTAGGGTAGTGCAGTGGTGTTTTTGTAGTGTAGGGGGTCATGTTTTAAGATGCAACACTCCAATACCTGACCAGTCTGCACTACATAAAACTGCAAAAAACTAAAAATAAAAAGTGTTTTGCACACTTTTGTCATTGGGTTATATGTGGGCTACATCTGGGTAATATTTGTGCTACATTTGGGCTCTTTTTTTACTGGTGGCCATCTTGGAAGACTTCTTTGTTATGAAGTTTCCTAATTTCCTCATTTACTGCAGTCTCCTCAGTAGGAAATGCTTTCAGTTTTTACTTTGATTCCATCAAGAAGGCATTCAGATGTGTCTCGCATTTGCCATAAATTCAGAATGTTAGCACTCTAGTTGCTCATTAGATCACTGTAGTAAAGCTACTGCTCACCAGGGAGTTAACTGGAAGTCTGCTGCTGGTATTGAAAGTGATTGTTTCAGTCTGCATGTCAGAATTTTCTAATGAAATAGAAGAGGATTTGAGATCTCACTTAAAACATGCCCTCATTTTGTTCCTTTTTAAATTAAATGTTTTAAGTGTTACCGGTTTATTCCAATCAAGATGGCTTCAGGTGTGCCATACTTTTGTCATAAGTAAGGCTGTTAGCGCTCTAGTTGTTCTTTAGAACACTCTGGGAAGCTGCAGTAGAACACAAAGGCATCAACTGGCAGGCTGCTCCTGTTGAAATATAACAGGAAGATATTTGAGATCACACTTGAAACATGTCCTAATTTTTCTTTCTACAGCACTAACCATAATTTCTATGACAAAATGAACCCCATCATTTTGTTCCTTTTTAAATTAAATGTTTTAAGTGTTACCAGTTTATTCCAATCAAGATAGCTTCAGGTGTGCCATACTTTTGTCATAAGTAAGGCTGTTAGCACTCTAGTTGTTCTTTAGAACACTCTGGGAAGCTGCAGTAGAACACAAAGGAATCAACTGACAGTCTCTGCCCTTGTTGGATGTACATGTTTTACTGAGAATGTCAGACTTCATTCTCACATGACTGAGAAAGGTAATGTGAATTTACAGAAAATATGCTCTCATTTTAGCTTCTGGAGCACCTTCCAAAACTGTATGGGACAAGCATGTGAAAATAGTTTTCTCTCAAACATGATTCATGATATCCCAGCAGAAAGTTTTTCACAGGGTAAAATCACCTTAGAACACACCACAATTCCTGAAATTAGTATGGTACCATCAACAAATGAATTCTAATGTAACTAAAGTCTGTTATCACCCTTTATAGTTCTCCTTTTGGTAACCCTCAAAATCTTTGATTCACTACAATGCATTTCAATGGGGTACTATCATTTATATTGGTCCCAAGATGGCTGCCAGCAATTCCAGGATGAAGTGCTGACAACCAATCAGATCTCACGATGACATGTGTGGATAGGCTCCACCTAGATACATGTGATTTTACTTTTGATTTTCTCAGGAACTACTGAACGGATTTACACCATTTAAGCAAAAGGCACGACACTGAACCAAGGGCTACCTCTTTGCCAAAGAGGACCCCCTGGGCAGAAAAAAGGACCCACAAGGACCCCCTGGGCAGAAAAAAGCATTTTTTTGTTTTTTAAATCGGCGGGATGCGCTTAGGGTGCGCGGATCCCGCCGATAAAAAAAAAAAAATGAAGCGCGGTCTCCCGCGCTTCGTTTTTAATTGGCCCCCGGGTGGGCCAAGTCCCGGGGGCATGCGGGGGTTAATAAAAATGATTGGGGGGCCTCTAAGGCCCCCCAAGCCCTGGGGACCGCCACCCCCCGGGGCTTTTATTTCAAAATGGTGCTGGAGGGCACTCGGCCCTCCCGCAGCCCCGGGGACCGCCACCCCCGGGGCTTCTTTTTATTTAATTAAATGAACCTGTGTGGGGGGGCTCGAGCCCCCCCACACGCCCCGGGGACCGCCACCTCCCCGGGGCACTAATAATGTAAATGCGGGGGTCCGTTACGGACCCACGAGCCCCGGGGACCACCACCTCCCCGGGGCTTTAAAGACATGGGAGGGGGGCCGCGCGGCCCCCCTCCTGGAGCCTGTGGTGGCCCTGGGGACCGCCACCCCCCAGGGCCGGCTCCTGCAGTGTCCCGGGGTGCCTACCCCCGGGACACTGCTGTTCGCAATGGCAGGACGGGAGCCTCGCGGCTCCCGTCCTGCCATTGCAAACTTGCTGCTTCATTGAAGCGAGAGCAGGAAACCTGCTCTCGCTTCAATGAAGCAAAGCAGATTGCTTTTCCATAGGGGAGCTGCATGTCAGCAGCTCCCCTTAGGAAAAGCAATGCCGGCTCCCGCAGGACGCGGGGAGCCGGCGGGACCCTGCGGGGATTGGGGACCCCCCCACGGTCCCCAACGAGTGGCCAGGCCCCGGGGGATGGGGTCCCCGGGGCCATTAGTGGCCCGGGAGGGGGGCCACGCAGCCCCCCTCCCCAAAAATCAATTAAAAAAAATAAAATAAAAAAAGGACAGAAAGGCCGGCCCCGGGGGATGGGGTCCCCGGGGCCTTAAATGGCCTGAGGAGGGGGGCCACGCAGCCCCCCTCCAAATATATATTTTTTTTTAAAAAAGAGGGCATGCCCCGGGGGATGGGGTCCCTGGGGCAAATACAGGCCCAGGGAAGGGGGGCCACGCGGCCCCCTTCCCGTTTAAACATAAAAATAAAAGAACAGCCTCAGGCCCCGGGGGATGGGGTCCCCGGGGACAAAAGTGGACGAGGGAAGGGGGCCACGCAGCCCCCTCCCATAAAAAAAGCAAAAAAAAAAAAAACGGCATCGTGCCGGAGGCCCCGCCCCCTCCCTGCAGCACTCTGCAAACGCGCCCCCTGGCGCGTTGTAAGAAGGGAAAGTAATTCCCCTTGAATACTGGGGGTCCCTGGGGGCCAACTAGCCCACCAGGAACCTCGTATGCGCCAGGGAGCTGCGTTGCAGAGAGGTGTTCAGAGGCCACGCCCCTTTTTACACCTCTCTGCAACGCAGCTCTGTGGCGCTTTTTGGAGGTACATGGTGGGCTAGTTGGCCCCTAGGGACCCTCAGGATTGAGGAGGAATTAATTCTCCAACTTAAAACGCGCCTCAGGGCGTGTTTGCAGACATGTCACCTCAGGCCCCACCCCCTTCCTTCACCATTGTGCAAATATTCCTCTAAAATCCGCCTTCCATAGGCTAACATTGACTGGTTTCACTTGGAAATTCTTCTAAGTGTGGAGTTTTGGAACTTTATAATATTCCTCTAAAATCAGCCGAACTGCGAATTCCGATTTACTCACCTGTTATCAGGAGAGAACCCAGTGCTGCATCTTTTAACCCAGCACTGACCCTGAAAAGTAATTCTAACCGTACTTACCAGTAACTTGTATTTCCTTCCATAGGAATCCATTGTCTGGTTTTCATCAGAAAAGTTTCAAAGTGTCGATTTTCACAAACTACAAATATTCCTTAAAAATCGCCTGTATGACTTAAACGCATTCTTTCAACTGTTTACAGGAGATGCACCAGTGCTGGATCCAGGATCCACCACTGAGTAAGAAAAAGTAACGATAACACTACTTACCTGCTAAGTGAATTTCCTCCCATAGGATAACATTGGTGATTCTATGTGAAAAAGTTTCTAAGTGTCAACTTTTAAAATACAATAATATTCCTTAAAAATCACTACTGTAACCAAAACGCTTTTACTCAACTGTTTACAGGAGATGTCCCAGGACTGAATCTAGGATCCAGTCCTGTGGTTAGAAAAGTAATCCATAAAGTAACTAATTGCATTTAACTAGAAATTCACATTGAGCTCAATGTTGCATTGTGTTTGAAATTGTGTTGCCCATTGCAACAACTGTAACTACTGTACTTAAAAGTCTATTGCCTATTTGCAAAGTATTTAAACTAAAGTAATTCATTCTGAGAAAGTATATTTTGTAATGTAATGTATAATGTAATTACAATGTATTTAAAAAAATAAAATATCTAAAAATAAATAGTTTAAAAAAATGTAGTAAATCAGTATCAAAAAAATAAATATAACAATTAATACATTTAAAAATCGTCATTTACAAAACCTTTGAAATTCACTGAAAAAAACCATAGGTTTCAGACATGTTATAGTTAGGAATTAGCATTTAAAAAACCTTTGAAATTCACTGAAAAAACCATAGGTTTCAGGCACGTTATAGTTAGAAATTAGCATTTAAAAAACCTTTGAAATTCCCTGAAAAAACCATAGGTTTCAGGCACGTTATACTTAGAAATTAGCATTTAAAAAACCTTAGAAATTCACTGAAAAAACCATAGGTTTTAGGGACAGTTATAGTTAGTTGGACATTGCACTCGTACAAAACCCGTGAAATTCCCCCGTTATAGTTAGTTCAGCTAACTATAACTCGCGCCCCACAATGCACTGCTGATGACGTCACATATTACATCACTCATGACATGGTCAGTGACATCACTGATGACATCACTGATGACATCTAAAATGACATCACTGATGACATCACTGATGACATCATCCATGTGATAATTTCATGCATCTTCTCACACCCTAATATAACTTTTGATACACCCACTCTAAATTACATACTGCCATTCTCAAAACCATAGACACTCCAATACCAATAACTACATACCCACTCACTGATTCTTAGGTCTACACACACATCCACTCACTCACCTGTACAGTCACTCATACTTATGGTCACTCAGTACAGGACTATCATATGCACTCATACACCTACATAGACACTCACACACCGCCACTCATCCATAGAGGTACTCACACACCTAGTCAGTCATGCAAATAATTAATCACACTGCCATTTACTCACCTATACAGTTATACACACACCAGCTCACTTACTCATACAAATACTAGCACATTCTTATGCTCTTATACAATCACTAATACAAGTACACACTCATCCATACAGCCACTCTCACAATCACACACTCTCACTTATACCCATTTATATACTCCAACACACATATATACTGCCTTTCACATATGTAGTTACTCACACATGTACCACTGAGATATACATTCACTCACTAACACACCCATACACACACTCACCCACCCATACAGTCCATCACAGATGCACTCTTGAAACCATGCACCCAGTGAATCACCTACTCACACACCTATGCACAGAGTCACACACACCCCACCCACACAAACACTCAGGCACCCATACAGATACTCAGACAACCAATCAATAACTCATATAGACACTCATGTAGCTATTCACAAACCCATGCAGCCGTTTACACAGCAACAGACAAAACCCGTGAAACGTACAAAACCCGTGAAATTCCCACGTTATAGTTAGTTCAGCTAACTATAACTTGCGCCCCCGCAATGCACTGCTGATGACGTCACATATTACATCACTCATGACATGGTCAGTGACATCACTGATGACATCACTGATGACATCTCAAATGACATCACTGATGACATCATCCAGTGACTGTTTGTTTCTGTAAAGTTTAAATAGTTTTAATATATATAGGGAAAGGCGTATTGAAGAATGAGTGGGTGTATAAGTGTCTGTATGGATGATTTAGTAGGTGCGAGACTAACTCTATAAGTGAGTGATTAAACGTATCTTACTGAATGCATGGGTTAGTGACTAAACTGGGTGAATGTCTGTATCCGTCTGTCTGTTGCTGTGTAAGTGGCTGCATGGGTTTGTGAATAGCTACATGAGTGTCTATATGAGTTATTGATTGGTTGTCTGAGTATCTGTATGGGTGCCTGAGTGTTTGTGTGGGTGGGGTGTGTGCGACTCTATGCATAGATGTGTGAGTGGGTGATTCACTGGGTGGATGGTTTCAAGAGTGCATCTGTGATAGACTGTATGGGTGGGTAGGTGTGTGTAAGAGTGTGTTAGTGAGTGAATGTATGTCCCAGTGGTACATGTGTGAGTAACTACATATGTGAAAGGCAGTATATATGTGTGTTGGAGTATATAAATAGCTATAAGCGAGAGTGTGTGATTGTGAGAGTGACTTATGGATGAGTGTGTGCT
Organism: Calotriton arnoldi; assembly: GCA_963921515.1. Taxonomy (NCBI): domain Eukaryota; kingdom Metazoa; phylum Chordata; class Amphibia; order Caudata; family Salamandridae; genus Calotriton; species Calotriton arnoldi. The sequence goes on along the minus strand of CAWUFW010006131.1, from coordinate 130,578 downwards.
TGTATCAGTGATTGTATAAGAGCGTAAGAATGTGCTAGTATTTGTATGAGTAAGTGAGCTGGTGTGTGTATAACTGTATAGGTGAGTAAATGGCAGTGTGTTTAATTATTTGCATGACTGACTCGGTGTGTAAGTACCTCTATGGATGAGTGGCGGTGTTTGAGTGTCTATATAGGAGTATGAGTGCATATGATAGTCCTGTACTGAGTGACCGTAAGTATGAGTGACTGTATGGGTGAGTGAGTGGATGTGTGTAGACCTAAGAATCAGTGAGTGGGTATGTAGTTATTGGTGTTGGAGTGTCTATGGTTTTGCGAATGGCAGTCTGTAATTTAGAGTGGGTGTATCAAAGGTTATATTAGGGTGTGAGGAGCTGCATGAAATTATCATGTGGATGATGTCATCAGTGATGTCATTTGAGATGTCATCAGTGATGTCATCAGTGATGTCACTGACCATGTCATGAGTGATGTAATATGTGACGTCATCAGCAGTGCATTGCGGGCGCGAGTTATAGTTAGCTGAACTAACTATAACGGGGGAATTTCTATGGTTTTGTACGAGTGAAATGTCCAACTAACTATAACTGTCCCTAAAACCTATGGTTTTTTCAGTGAATTTCAAAGGTTTTTAAATGCTAATTTCTAACTATAACGTGCCTGAAACCTATGGTTTTTCAGTGAATTTCAAAGGTTTTTTAAATGCTAATTCCTAACTATAACATGTCTGAAACCTATGGTATTTTTCAGTGAATTTCAAAGGTTTTGTAAATGACAATTTTTAAATGTATTAATTGTTATATTTATTTTTTGATACTGATTTACTACATTTTTTTAAACTATTTTTTTTTACATATTTTATTTTTTAAATTACATTGTAATTACATTATACATTACATTACAAAATATACTTTCTCAGAATGAATTACTTTAGTTTAAATACTTTGCAAATAGGCAATAGACTTTTAAGTACAGTAGTTACAGTTGTTGCAATGGGCAACACAATTTCAAACACAATGCAACATTGAGCTCAATGTGAATTTCTAGTTAAATGCAATTAGTTACTTTATGGATTACTTTTCTAACCACAGGACTGGATCCTAGATTCAGTCCTGGGACATCTCCTGTAAACAGTTGAGTAAAAGCGTTTTGGTTACAGTAGTGATTTTTAAGGAATATTATTGTATTTTAAAAGTTGACACAGAAACTTTTCACATAGAATCACCAATGTTATCCTATGGGAGGAAATTCACTTAGCAGGTAAGTAGTGTTATCGTTACTTTTTCTTACTCAGTGGTGGATCCTGGATCCAGCACTGGTGCATCTCCTGTAAACAGTTGAAAGAATGCGTTTAAGTCATACAGGCGATTTTTAAGGAATATTTGTATTTTGTGAAAATCGACACTGAAACTTTTCTGCTGAAAACCAGACAATGGATTCCTATGGAAGGAAATACAAGTTACTGGTAAGTACGGTTAGAATTACTTTTCAGGGTCAGTGCTGGGCTAAAGATGCAGCACTGGGTTCTCTCCTGATAACAGGTGAGTAAATCGGAATTCGTAGTTCGGCTGATTTTAGAGGAATATTATAAAGTTCCAAAACTCCACACTTAGAAGAATTTCCAAGTGAAACCAGTCAATGTTAGCCTATGGAAGGAAATTCAAGTTACTGGTAAGTACGGTTAGAATTACTTTTCAGGATCTGTACTGGGCTCAAAGATGCAGCACTGAGGTCTCTCCTGATAACAGGTGAGTAAATCGGAATTCGTAGTTCTGCTGATTTTAGAGGAATATTTATATGTTTCATAAATCGCCTCAAACTTTTTCAGCAAAAAGCAGGCAATGATATCCCATGGAAGGAAAAGCAAGTTACTGGTAAGTACGGTTAAAATTACTTTTCAGGATTAGTACTGGGCTCAAAGATGCAGCACTGTGGTCTCTCCTGATAACAGGTGAGTAAATCGGAATTCGTAGTTCGGCTGATTTTAGAGGAATATTATAAAGTTCCAAAACTCCACACTTAGAAGAATTTCCAAGTGAAACCAGTCAATGTTAGCCTATGGAAGGAAATTCAAGTTACTATTAAGTACGGTTAAAATTACTTTTCAGGATCAGTACTGGGCTCAAAGATGCAGCACTGAGGTCTCTCCTGATAACAGGTGAGTAAATCGGAATTCGTAGTTCTGCTGATTTTAGAGGAATATTTGTATGTTTCAAAAATCGACACTTAGAAACTTTTTCAGCAAAAAGCAGGCAATGATATCCTATGGAAGGAAATTCAAGTTACTGGTAAGTACGGTTAAAATTACTTTTCAGGATTAGTACTGGGCTCAAAGATGCAGCACTGTGGTCTCTCCTGATAACAGGTGAGTAAATCGGAATTCGTAGTTCGGCTGATTTTAGAGGAATATTATAAAGTTCCAAAACTCCACACTTAGAAGAATTTCCAAGTGAAACCAGTCAATGTTAGCCTATGGAAGGAAATTCAAGTTACTATTAAGTACGGTTAAAATTTATTTTCAGGATCAGTACTGGGCTCAAAGATGCAGCACTGAGGTCTCTCCTGATAACAGGTGAGTAAATCGGAATTCGTAGTTCGGCTGATTTTAGAGGAATATTTGCACAATGGTGAAGGAAGGGGGTGGGGCCTGAGGTGACATGTCTGCAAACACGCCCTGTGGCGCGTTTTAAGTTGGAGAATTAATTCCTCCTCAATCCCGAGGGTCCCTAGGGGCCAACTAGCCCACCAGATACCTCCAGTATGCGCCAGAGAGCTGCGTTGCAGAGAGGTGTTCAGAGGCCACGCCCCTTTTACAACACTCTGCAACGCAGCTCCGTGGCGCTTACTGGAGGTACCTGGTGGGCTAGTTGGCCCCCAGGGACCCTCAGGATTGAAGGGATTTAATTTCCTATCTTAAAACGCGCCACGGGGCCTGTTTGCACACATGTCACCTCAGGCCCCGCCCTCCCTTCACCACTGTGCAAACGCGCCACGTGGCGCATTTTAAGTCGGGGATTAACTCCCCTTGAATCCTGAGGGTCCCTGGGGTGCAACTAGCCCACCAGCTACCTCCATTAAGCGCCACAGAGCTGCGTTGCAGAGAGGTGTAAAGGGGCATGGCCTCAGAACACCTCTCTGCAACGCAGCCCCTGGCGCATACTGGAGGTTCCTGGTGGGTTAGTTGGCCCCCAGGGAGCCCCAGTATTCAAGGGGAATTCGTTCCCCTCTGCAAACGCGCCAGGGGCGCGTTTGCAGAGTGCTGACAAGGAGGGCGTGGCCTCCGGCGCGATGCCGGATTTTTTTTTTTTTTTAAAGGGGGCTGTGTGGCCCCCTTCTTTTTAATTATTTTGGGCCCTGGGGACCCCATCCCCCAGGGCCTGACCCCCTTTATTTATTTATTTTTAAAAATGGGAACGGGAAGGGGACCACGTGGGCCCCCCTCCCATGGCCAATTTCGGCCCGGGGACCCCATCCCCCGGGTCATTGCCACATTTAAAAAAAATTATTTTTATGGAGGGGGGCTGCGTTGCACCCCTCCTCGAGCCTCCTTAGGCCCCGGGGACCCCATCCCCCGGGCCGGCCTTTTTAAAAAATGTTTTTCTTTTTTTAATAATTTGGGGGAGGGGGGCCACGTGGCCCCCCTCCCAGGCCACTACTTGCCCCGGGGACCCCATCCCCCGGGGCTGGCCCTATCCTTTGGGGTCCGTGGGGGGACCCCAACTCCCCCATGGACCCTGCCGGCTCCCCGCCTCCTGCGGGAGCCGGCTTGCTGTTCCACATGGGGAGCTGCTAACATGCAGCTCCCCGTGTGGAAAGCAATGTGCTTTGGATATTGGAAGCGAGAGCAGGTTTCCTGCTCTCGCTAATATCCAAAGCAGCTTACAATGACAGGACGGGAGCCGCGAGGCTCCCGTCCTGTCATTGCAAACTACAGTGTCCCGGGGGTGGGCACCCCGGGACACTGCAGGAGCCGGCCCTGGGGGGTATTAACCTGCAGGGCATTTTTCCATGCGGCCATTGCAAAGCGTGCAGCAACAGCCGTTTTAGAAAGGAGTTCTGGAATACTAGCACCAATAGCATGATGAGTATTAAACAATTCTTGACATGCAGCACCACTTTTATGATATACGTACTGGAATGTCCCTGTGGGTTGAGATACGTAGGCAGCACCACACATATGGCTAAAAAAAGAATCCTAGAGCATATGAGGGCAATCACCAATAGAGACAAACAGTATCCAATTGCACGACATTTTGAGTCACATCACTTCTCAGACAGTGCCAAATTATCGTACTACGCAATAGAACAGGTATTGGGCAACAAGAGAGGCGGCAATCGCACTCTCAGGCTCAGACAACGAGAATCAAGGCACATTATAGGGATGGCCACACGTTACCCTAAAGGGCATAACCTTGATGAAGAAATGGCTATACATTTACAAGACAATTAGACAGCAGCATTGCCCAGGTTAATCAATATAGATGAGACATGGTGTGACTGCTTTAACCTTTGCATTACAATACTGTCTCATGGTTAACTGCATTATGTCTATATTACAGTTTGTATTATTGTAAATGTGCATGACTCTTTTCTCTCGCCTTTTAATCTTTTACAGGAGGAAAGGAAGGGACCATGTCTCGTGCCTGTGACAGAGGGATCCCTAACCTTTTCTTCGTGACACCATTCTGCAGCAACTATGTCCACAGATAAGACCCTTTTGCATTGTTAATTTTTAACATTTTATTTCACCACACATGTTATTTCACTATTTTTCAGTTCATGTACACAGAACGGGTGGCAGATGGGGCACAATAACACCACAGGCAAGCAGCAGCGGTTTCTGGATCACACTTCTCGCCTCCCCCACCCCTCGTTTTTTTTTTTCCATATGGAATAAGGAGGAATTAACACACTCCCAGTAGATTTAGATACACACATTAGATTGTCTCTAATCTTTCCCACATTGGCAAAAACAGTACAACACAGAGACGCTTGTATTTGCCGGGCTGTGCATCTTACCGGAATCGAGACACAAGAGCCCTGAGGCAACGCAGGTATACTTCCCACTAACCAGGGGATAATAGATCAGCACAGAGACGTTTGTATCGTTCAGGTTGTGCATATCAACTAGTACTGTGACACAAGAACCAAGCAGTCATGCCGGTATTTTTCTCACTAATCTGGGAACAACTATTATGAGCATTATCCACATGCACTATGCTTATCCCCTACTGGCACATTTCCTGACCATAACCTTGATCCAGTAACACTGCCAGTAATTTATAGGCTCCCAGACAACTCACATTCCCTACTGGACTATATATACCGGCATGCTCCATTACCATTCTCGGGACTGACAACATGCGCTACATATACTAATCAGTGGGCTTGCTATGCGTTGATCCTATGGTTCGTACACATTGTGTTTGATCATGTTTTGTACTTTGCCATCATTACTTAGGACCTAGCTAAAATACGGCTTTACCACTTACAAATGGCGATCATGTAATTCACGCACACTGCCATGAACGCAAAATTGTCAGTTTTCTGTGTTTACTGTATACAGGAAGTGTATGAAAGTTACTGCTTTTTGGTTGCCTCACTGTGTGATCAAGACTCTGTGGAGTCGAAACGCGTAACGGAGGGTTTATGACATTAATAAACCCCCATTTCTAACTTTGGAGTTCTGCTTGGTTTTTGCGATAACCCGAGAGCGCGATTGGCAACCCCGCATTGGATGAATATATATATATATATATATATATATATATATATATATATATATATATATATATATATATATATATATATATATATATATATATTTTCACAGTTCTCTCACCAGAACAGAGAAGAATATATCCCCAGGCAAGAATCACGGCACTACTGCAGGATAAAGTAAGTTCGTTTTATTTCTTTTTACATGCACACCCTGTGCAAGAATAGCAAAAATGGACGGTCTACGCGTTTCGGCTACCACTAGCCTTCTACTGGACCATAGAGTCCCTTGTGTCTAGACAACATTATATAAAGTGCAACGTGCTTAACCCCTTGTTTGTGTCAGTCATTTTGAACAACTAGACTAGCAACCTCAATCACTTTTGGTGGAGTAATTTTGCCACCATTTTTTTCTTTTCTTTTTCTTTTTCCGTCAGTCACTGTAAAGTACATTCTGTCACTTAAAGTAAAGTGCAAATAGTGCATATATCCTATAATTACAATAAATAGACCTTCAAATCATAATGATATTACAGAATTAATGTTATCCCATAAAGGCGTGCTCAAAAATTATACATTCAGCTTTCTTGTATTTGTGTGTGCCTTCATGAAATAAAGTGAGAACTGCACAATTTAAAAGATAGTTTTCAAATAATCCACTATTTCCATCATAGTTCCTGATGAATCATTAATATAAGGTGAAATTCATTTTCGATGGTTCATTAAAAGAATTTAAAATATTTTCTTAAAAATATTTCCAAAAAAGTGTAATATTACTAATAGAAATGCTAAAAACCTACTGCCAGATGCTAAGAAATGCTAATAAACTTTTTGTGTGAAGTACACAAACATAACATTTTTTACCATTTCATATATTTACAATATAGCAGCATTTATACATTTTTTATACATCTCACCACATCAGGTTATTCTAACCAAGGATTTAATCATTCTTTTATCTTATCTGGAAGGATCTCTAAGATATGTTCTCAAGATCTTTCCACGTCATTCCCTTCCTTCCATTCTAATCAGACAATCTATATAATTTGTGCAGTCTATATATATATATGAAAGAATCCACACTCCTGTATCGCCACCGTCACGGCAAACATCAGGTACGGACCACAGCGTGCTTTTAGGTTTCATAAAGTGCGTTTATTGCAAGAATATCAGCTACCTTACATTGTGGCAAGTGCCCAGCATAACGCGTTTCGACAGTGAAACACTGTCTTGATCACATGACGTACTATGGGCCAATGAGCAATAAATAGTGAATACAATAGTGAAAAAAAACTTGTAAAAGGAAGCCCGCCCTTTTCTTTAAGCATAAAACTAAAAGACATACTACAACAATCCAAATACAGCCGCAATGGTCTATTTGTTGAAGTATCCTGAAATGCCCAATGATTGCTTAAGCGGGCAACATTACGTGCATATATATGTACTTTTAAAACTAAATAACTTGCGCTGGATTCGCGTACCTGACGCGAACCCCGAAATACGTACGTGAGGTTACGCGGGACCGTCGGGGCTACCGTAACTCCATTATAAGAAGTTTAATCTTCACATTATTTATGTTAAAGTCAGTTTTATAACTCTTTCAATAAAGTATATACGATAGATTTAATAAATATATAGTATATATCAAATATTTAAATTTCGTAAACATAAAAAATGAGAACCGTGCACCCATCGCACATCGTACGTGCATCGTGCACGACTTAACAAATATGGCGGCAGGCTGCTTGGATTCGCGCACCCACCGTGACTGGCACACGATGAAATGAAATTAAAGATTTCTAAAGCGCGACATAACCCAGAGGTATCTAGGCGCTAAAATGAGTACGCGAATCTCAATTTAAAAAAATATGTAAATACATATTTTAAAAAGGATAAAAAATCACATTACTTTATAAAATCTTAAAAATTTAGAACAACCATTTTTAATCCGTAATGTAAATTGTACACACTGTAATTTTACAGAAATTGTTGAACATATACTGCCATTGCTGTTCCACTCTAAAAATTTCAAAACAAGTTAGAAAACCTTAGAAATTCACAGAAAAAAGCATAGGTTTCATGGGCGTTATAGTTAGTAATTAGCATTTAAAAAACCTTAGAAATTCACTGAAAAAACTGAGTTTTCAGGGGCGTTATAGTTAGAAATTAGCATTTAAAAAAACCTGTAAAATTCACTGAAAAAACAATAGGTTTCAGGGGCATTATAGTTAGTAATTAGCATGTAAAAAACCTTTGAAATTCACTGAAAAAACCATAGGTTTCAGGGACGTTATAATTAGGAATTAGCATTTAAAAAACCTTTGAAATTCACTGAAAAAAACAGGTTTCAGGGGCGCTATAGTTAGGTTGACATTTCACTTGTACAAAACGAGAGAAATTCGGCCGTTATAGTTAGCTGAGCTAACTATAACTTGCGCCCCCGCAATGCACTGCTGATGACATCACATATTACATCACTCATGACATGCTTAGTGACATCCCTGATGACATCACTGATGGCATCACTGATGACATCATCCACGGGATCATCTGATGCACCTCCTCACACTCTAATATAAACTTTGATACACCCACTCTAAAATACAGACTACCAATCTCGAAACCATAGACACACCAATACCAGTTAGTACATACCCACTCACTGATTCATAGGTCTACACACACATCCACTCACTAACCCATACAGTGACTCACACACGCAGTCACTCATCAATACAGCCACTGATATATGCACTCATACACCCATACAGACACTCACACACTGCCACTCATCCATAGAGTTACTCAAACACCTAATCAGTCACCCAAAGAATCAATCACACTGCCATTTACTCACCTATACAGTTATACACACACACCACCTCACTTATTCATACAGATAGTACCATATACTTACTCTCTTGTACAATCACTGACACAAGCACACACTCATCCATGCAGCCACTCTCACAATCACGCACTCTCACATTTAGTCAGTTATATACTCCAACACTCACATATACTGCCTTTCACATATGTAGTTACTTACACATATACCACTGAGACATCTATTCACTCACCAACACAGCCATACGCACAGTCACTCACCCATACAGCCCCTCGCAGACACACTCATGAACCCATACACCCACTGAATCACCCACTCACACATCCATGCAGGGAGTCACACACTCCCCCCACACACCCCCACAGACACTCAGGCACCCATAGAGGTAATCAGACAACCAATCATTAACCCATATAGACACTCATGTAGATACTCAGCAACCCATGCAGTCACTTACACACCAACTGACAGACTGATAAAGACATTTACACAGATTAGTCATTCTCCCATGCATTCACTAAGACACGTTCAATCACTAACTTATACAGTCAGTCACGCACCCACTAAATCATCCATTCAGACACTCATACACCCACTCATTCTTCAATACAACTTGGCAAGTATATATATAACATTCTTAAACTTTTTAGAAACACTCAGTCACTGGATGATGTAATCAGTGATGTCATCAGTGATGTCATTTGAGATGTCATCAGTGATGTCATAAGTGATGTCATTGACCATGTCATGAGTGATGTAATATGCGACGTCATCAGCAGTGCATTGTGGGGGCGCGAGTTATAGTTAGCTCAACTAACTATAACAGCCGAATTTCTCTGGTTTTGTACGAGTGAAATGTCCAACTAACTATAACGTCCCTGAAACCTGTGGTTTTTTCAGTGAATTTCTAAGGTTTTTTAAATGCTAATTTCTAACTAAAACGTCCCTGAAACCTCTGGTTTTTTCAGTGAATTTCAAAGCTTTTTTAACTGCTAATTACTAACTATAACGTCCATAAAACCTCTGTTTTTTTCTGTGAATTTGTAAGGTTTTTTAAATGCTAATTTCTAAATATGCCTACATAGGTAGGACATGTGCAGAAAGATGAAGGAAGGTGCAGAAAGAAGCAAGAGAAGTTCAGAAAGAGGCCACAGAAGTCCAGAAAGAGGAAGAAAGGTGCAGAAAGAAGCTAGAGAAGTGCAGAAAGAACCAACAGAGGTGCAGAAAGAGGCCAACTTTGACTGTACCTTACAACAGACTTATACAAAGTAGCCTAATCACTAATCCTTCTCCCAAGATGTCTTAAACCTCACTTTTCTCTTGAAGGTTCACTAATAATCGACTGCTCAGAATGTTAGGCCTACCTACCAAATATAAAACATCAATCCTAATCATATCACTGTTGTAAGTCTGACCAAGTTTGTGAAGGTATGCATGCCTGTCTCTGCTTTTACCGAGTGACATGTTACATAAAAATAAACATAGAAATACTTGAATACCTGTGTTTCAAACAGCATACTCTGTAAATATGTGACAAAAAGGTGTATGTATTTCTTTCCGCTCATAATACAGGGCACCTGGGTATTCAATAGTATATTTGAGGGGCTCTATAACACCTATATACATAAGACATGTCTGCCTGTGCAACTGAATGACAGAGTAGAACTGGGAACATTTAACCACCTATAGAAGAAGCTACCCACTTTTTAAGCTACCATCTTCAGATGCATAACACATGTGAGAACACATATACAAGTAGACATATACCTCAGTCACAAGAGCACGCAGACCTTTAAACTTGACAGCTTGAACTTCCCATTTGAGTACCGAAAGAGGCAAGAGAAGTACAGAAAGAAGCAAAAGATGTGCAGAAAGAAACAAAAGAAGTACAGAAAGAAGTAACAGAGGTGCAGAAAGAGGCAACAGGGGTGCAGAAAGAGGGAAGAGGGGTGGAGAAAGTGGCAAGGGGCTGCGGAAAGAAGCAAGAGAGCTGCAGAAAGAAACAAAAGAAGTGCAGAAAGAAGGAACAGAGGTGCAGAAAGAGGCAAGAGGGGTGCAAAAAGAGGGAAGAGGGGTGCAGAAAGAGGTAAAAGGGGTGCAGAAAGAAGCAGGAGAGGTACAGAAAGAAACAAAAGAAGAGCAGAAAGAAGGAACAGAGGTGCAGAAAGAGGCAAAAGGGGTGCAGAAAGAGGGAAGAGGGGTGTGAAAGAGGCACAAGAGGTGCAGAAAGAAGCAAGAGGGGTGCAGAAAGAAGCAAGAGAGTTGCAGAAAGGAACAAAAGAAGTGCAGAAAGAAGGAACAGACGTGCAGAAAGAGGCAAGAGGGGTGCAGAAAGATGGGAAGAGGGGTGCAGAAAGAAGCACGAGTGGTGCAGAAAGAAGTAAAGAGGTGCAGAAAGAAGCAAGAGTAGTGCAGAAAGAAGCAACAGAGTTGCAGAAAGAGGCAAGAGGGGTGCATAAAGAGGGAAGAGGGGTGCAGAAAGAGGCACAAGGGGTGCAGAAAGAAGCGAGAGGTACAGAAAGAAACAAAAGAAGTGCAGAAAGAGGCAACAGAAGTCCAGAAAGAGGAAGAAAGGTGCAGAAAGAAGCTAGAGAAGTGCAGAAAGAACCAACAGAGGTGCAGAAAGAGGCCAACTTTGACTGTACCTTACAACAGACTTATACAAAGTAGCCTAATCACTAATCCTTCTCCCAAGATGTCTTAAACCTCACTTTTCTCTTGAAGGTTCACTAATAATCGACTGCTCAGAATGTTAGGCCTACCTACCAAATATAAAACATCAATCCTAATCATATCACTGTTGTAAGTCTGACCAAGTTTGTGAAGGTATGCATGCCTGTCTCTGCTTTTACCGAGTGACATGTTACATAAAAATAAACATAGAAATACTTGAATACCTGTGTTTCAAACAGCATACTCTGTAAATATGTGACAAAAAGGTGTATGTATTTCTTTCCGCTCATAATACAGGGCACCTGGGTATTCAATAGTATATTTGAGGGGCTCTATAACACCTATATACATAAGACATGTCTGCCTGTGCAACTGAATGACAGAGTAGAACTGGGAACATTTAACCACCTATTGAAGAAGCTACCCACTTTTTAAGCTACCATCTTCAGATGCATAACACATGTGAGAACACATATACAAGTAGACATATACCTCAGTCACAAGAGCACGCAGACCTTTAAACTTGACAGCTTGCACTTCCCATTTGAGTACAGAAAGAGGCAAGAGAAGTACAGAAAGAAGCAAAAGATGTGCAGAAAGAAACAAACGAAGTACAGAAAGAAGTAACAGAGGTGCAGAAAGAGGCAACAGGGGTGCAGAAAGAGGGAAGAGGGGTGGAGAAAGTGGCAAGGGGCTGCGGAAAGAAGCAAGAGAGCTGCAGAAAGAAACAAAAGAAGTGCAGAAAGAAGGAACAGAGGTGCAGAAAGAGGCAAGAGGGGTGCAAAAAGAGGGAAGAGGGGTGCAGAAAGAGGTAAAAGGGGTGCAGAAAGAAGCAGGAGAGGTACAGAAAGAAACAAAAGAAGAGCAGAAAGAAGGAACAGAGGTGCAGAAAGAGGCAAAAGGGGTGCAGAAAGAGGGAAGAGGGGTGTGAAAGAGGCACGAAAGGTACAGAAAGAAGCAAGAGGGGTGCAGAAAGAAGCAAGAGAGTTGCAGAAAGGAACAAAAGAAGTGCAGAAAGAAGGAACAGACGTGCAGAAAGAGGCAAGAGGGGTGCAGAAAGAGGGAAGAGGGGTGCAGAAAGAAGCACGAGTGGTGCAGAAAGAAGTAAAGAGGTGCAGAAAGAAGCAAGAGTAGTGCAGAAAGAAGCAACAGAGTTGCAGAAAGAGGCAAGAGGGGTGTACAAAGAGGGAAGAGGGGTGCAGAAAGAGGCACAAGGGGTGCAGAAAGAAGCGAGAGGTACAGAAAGAAACAAAAGAAGTGCAGAAAGAGGCAACAGAAGTCCAGAAAGAGGAAGAAAGGTGCAGAAAGAAGCTAGAGAAGTGCAGAAAGAACCAACAGAGGTGCAGAAAGAGGCCAACTTTGACTGTACCTTACAACAGACTTATACAAAGTAGCCTAATCACTAATCCTTCTCCCAAGATGTCTTAAACCTCACTTTTCTCTTGAAGGTTCACAAATAATCGACTGCTCAGAATGTTAGGCCTACCTACTAAATATAAAACATCAATCCTAATCATATCACTGTTGTAAGTCTGACCAAGTTTGTGAAGGTATGCATGCCTGTCTCTGCTTTTACCGAGTGACATGTTACATAAAAATAAACATAGAAATACTTGAATACCTGTGTTTCAAACAGCATACTCTGTAAATATGTGACAAAAAGGTGTATGTATTTCTTTCCGCTCATAATACAGGGCACCTGGGTATTCAATAGTATATTTGAGGGGCTCTATAACACCTATATACATAAGACATGTCTGCCTGTGCAACTGAATGACAGAGTAGAACTGGGAAGATTTAACCACCTATAGAAGAAGCTACCCACTTTTTAAGCTACCATCTTCAGATGCATAACACATGTGAGAACACATATACAAGTAGACATATACCTCAGTCACAAGAGCATGCAGACCTTTAAACTTGACAGCTTGCACTTCCCATTTGAGTACCGAAAGAGGCAAGAGAAGTACAGAAAGAAGCAAAAGATGTGCAGAAAGAAACAAAAGAAGTACAGAAAGAAGTAACAGAGGTGCAGAAAGAGGCAACAGGGGTGCAGAAAGAGGGAAGAGGGGTGGAGAAAGTGGCAAGGGGCTGCGGAAAGAAGCAAGAGAGCTGCAGAAAGAAACAAAAGAAGTGCAGAAAGAAGGAACAGAGGTGCAGAAAGAGGCAAGAGGGGTGCAAAAAGAGGGAAGAGGGGTGCAGAAAGAGGTAAAAGGGGTGCAGAAAGAAGCAGGAGATGTACAGAAAGAAACCAAAGAAGAGCAGAAAGAAGGAACAGAGGTGCAGAAAGAGGCAAAAAGGGTGCAGAAAGAGGGAAGTGGGGTGTGAAAGAAGCACGAGAGGTGCAGAAAGAAGCAAGAGGGGTGCAGAAAGAAGCAAGAGAGTTGCAGAAAGGAACGAAAGAAGTGCAGAAAGAAGGAACAGACGTGCAGAAAGAGGCAAGAGGGGTGCAGAAAGAGGGAAGAGGGGTGCAGAAAGAAGCACGAGTGGTGCAGAAAGAAGTAAAGAGGTGCAGAAAGAAGCAAGAGTAGTGCAGAAAGAAGCAACAGAGTTGCAGAAAGAGGCAAGAGGGGTGCATAAAGAGGGAAGAGGGGTGCAGAAAGAGGCACAAGGGGTGCAGAAAGAAGCGAGAGGTACAGAAAGAAACAAAAGAAGTGCAGAAAGAGGCAACAGAAGTCCAGAAAGAGGAAGAAAGGTGCAGAAAGAAGCTAGAGAAGTGCAGAAAGAACCAACAGAGGTGCAGAAAGAGGCCAACTTTGACTGTACCTTACAACAGACTTATACAAAGTAGCCTAATCACTAATCCTTCTCCCAAGATGTCTTAAACCTCACTTTTCTCTTGAAGGTTCACTAATAATCGACTGCTCAGAATGTTAGGCCTACCTACCAAATATAAAACATCAATCCTAATCATATCACTGTTGTAAGTCTGACCAAGTTTGTGAAGGTATGCATGCCTGTCTCTGCTTTTACCGAGTGACATGTTACATAAAAATAAACATAGAAATACTTGAATACCTGTGTTTCAAACAGCATACTCTGTAAATATGTGACAAAAAGGTGTATGTATTTCTTTCCGCTCATAATACAGGGCACCTGGGTATTCAATAGTATATTTGAGGGGCTCTATAACACCTATATACATAAGACATGTCTGCCTGTGCAACTGAATGACAGAGTAGAACTGGGAACATTTAACCACCTATAGAAGAAGCTACCCACTTTTAAGCTACCATCTTCAGATGCATAACACATGTGAGAACACATATACAAGTAGACATATACCTCAGTCACAAGAGCACGCAGACCTTTAAACTTGACAGCTTGCACTTCCCATTTGAGTACAGAAAGAGGCAAGAGAAGTACAGAAAGAAACAAAAGATGTGCAGAAAGAAACAAAAGAAGTACAGAAAGAAGTAACAGAGGTGCAGAAAGAGGCAACAGGGGTGTAGAAAGAGGGAAGAGGGGTGGAGAAAGTGGCAAGGGGCTGCAGAAAGAAGCAAGAGAGCTGCAGAAAGAAACAAAAGAATTGCAGAAAGAAGGAACAGAGGTGCAGAAAGAGGCAAGAGGGGTGCACAAAGAGGGAAGAGGGGTGCAGAAAGAGGTAAAAGGGGTGCAGAAAGAACAGGAGAGGTACAGAAAGAAACAAAAGAAGAGCAGAAAGAAGGAACAGAGGTGCAGAAAGAGGCAAGAGGGGTGCAGAAAGAGGGAAGAGGGGTGTGAAAGAGGCATGAGAGGTGCAGAAAGAAGCAAGAGGGGTGCAGAAAGAAGCAAGAGAGTTGCAGAAAGAATCAAAAGAAGTGCAGAAAGAAGGAACAGAGGTGCAGAAAGAGGCAAGAGGGGTGCAGAAAGAGGGAAGAGGGGTGCAGAAAGAAGGGACAGAGGTGCAGAAAGAAGCAACATAGATGCAAAACGGGGGAACAGGGGCAGAGAAAGTGGCAAGAGGGGTGCAGAAAGAAGCAAGAGAGGTACAGAAAGAAACAAAAGAAGAGCAGAAAGAAGGAACAGAGGTGCAGAAAGAGGCAAGAGGGGTGCAGAAAGAGGGAAGAGGGGTGCAGAAAGAAGCACGAGTGGTGCAGAAAGAAGTAAAGAGGTGCAGAAAGAAGCAAGAGTAGTGCAGAAAGAAGCAACAGAGTTGCAGAAAGAGGCAAGAGGGGTGCACAAAGAGGGAAGAGGAGTGCAGAAAGAGGCACAAGGGGTGCAGAAAGAAGCGAGAGGTACAGAAAGAAGCAAAAGAAGTGCAGAAAGAAGGAACAGAAGTGCAGAAAGAGGAAAGAGGGGTGCAGCAAGAAACAGAATAAGTGCAGAAAGAAGGAACAGAGGTGCAGAAAGAGGCAACAGGGGTGAAAAAAGGGGAAAGAGGGGTGGAGAAAGAGGCTAGGGGGTGCAGAAAGAAGCAAGAGAGCTGCAGAAAGAAACAAAAGAAGAGCAGAAAGAAGGAACAGAGGTGCAGAAAGAGGCAAGAGGGGTGAAAAAAGAGGAAAGAGGGGGGGAGAAAGAGGATAGGGGGTGCAGAAAGAAGCAAGAGAGCTGCAGAAAGAAACAAATGAAGAGCAGAAAGAAGGAACAGAGGTGCAGAAAGAGGCAAGAGGGTTGCAGAAAGAGGCAAAAGGGGTGCAGAAAGAAGCGAGAGGTGCAGAAAGAAACAAAAGAAGTGCAGAAAGAAGGAACAGAGGTGCAGAAAGAGGAAAGAGGGGTGAAGAAAGAAACAAAAGAAGTGCAGAAAGAAGCAAGAGAGGTGCAGAAAGAGGCAAGAGGAATGCAGAAAAAGGGAAGAGGGGTGCAGAAAGAGGTACGAGGGGTGCAGAAAGAAGCAAGAGAGGTGCAGAAAGAAGCAAGAGAAGTGCATAAAGAAGCAACAGAGATGCAGAAAGGGGGAAGTGGGGTGCAAAAAGAGGGAAGAGGGGTGCAGAAAGAGGTACGAGGGGTGCAGAAAGAAGCTAGAGCTGTGCAGTAAGAAACAAAAGTAGTACAGAAAGAAGCAACAGAGGTGCAGAAAGAGGCAACAGGGGTGCAGAAAGAAACAAAAGAAGTGCAGAAAGAAGCAACAGAGGTGCAGAAAGAGGCAAGAGGAGTGCAGAAAGAAGGAAGAGGGGTGGAGAAAGAGGCAAGGGGGTGCAGAAAGAAGCATAAGAGAGCTGCAGAATGAAACAAAAGAAGAGCAGAAAGAAGGAACAGAGGTGCAGGAAGAGGCAAGACGGGTGCAGAAAGAGGCAAAAGGGGTGCAGAAAGACGCGAGAGGTGCATAAAGAAACAAAAGTGCAGAAAGAAGGAACAGAGGTGCAGAAAGAGGCAAGAGGGGTGCAGAAAGAAACAAAAGAAGTGCAGAAAGAAGCAACAGAGGTGCAGAAAGAGGCAAGAGGGGTGCAGAAAGAGGCAAAAGGGGTGCAGAAAGAAGCGAGAGGTACAGAAAGAAACAAAAGTGCAGAAAGGGGGAAGTGTGGTGGAGAAAGAGGCAAGAGGGATACAGAAAGAAACAAGAGAGGTGCAGAAAGAAACAAAAGAAGTGCAGAAAGAAGGAACAGCGGTGCAGAAAGAGGCAAGAGGGGTGCAGAAAGAGGGAAGAGGGGTGTGAAAGAGGCACCGGGGGTGCAGAAAGAAGCAAGAGGTGTGCAGAAAGAAGCAAGAGAGTTGCAGAAAGAAACAAAAGAAGTGCAGAAAGAAGGAACAGAGGTGCAGAAAGAGGCAAGAGGGGTGCAGAAAAAAGGAAGGGGGGTGCAGAAAGAGGCACAAGGGTTGCAGAAAGAAAGGACAGAGGTGCAGAAAGAAGCAAGAGAAGTGCAGAAATAAGAAACAGAGGTGCAGGAAGAGGGATGAGGGGTGGAGAAAGAGGCAAGGAAGTGCAGAAAGAAGCAACAGAGATGCAAAAAGGGGGAATAGGAGTGGAGAAAGTGGCAAGAGGGGTGCAGAAAGAAGCAAGAGAGGTGCAGAAAGAAACAAAAGAAGTGTAGAAAGAAGGAGCAGAGTTGCAGAAAGTGGCAAGAGGGGTCCAGAAACAGGGAAGAGGGATGCAGAAAGAAGCACAAGTGGTGCAGAAAGAAGCAAGAGAGGTGTAGAAAGCAGCAAGAGGAGTGCAGAAAGAAGCAACAGAGGTGCAGAAAGAGGCAAGAGGGGTGCAAAAAGAGGGAAGAGGGTGCAGAAAGAGGCATGAGGGGTACAGAAAGAAGCAAGAGATGTGCAGAAATAAACAAAAGAAGTGCAGAAAGAACAGAGGTGCAGAAAGGGGCAGCAGGGGTGCAGGAAGAGGGAAGAGGGGTGGAGAAAGAGGCAAGAAGGTACAGAAAGAAGCATGAGAGCTGCAGAAAGAAACAAAAGAAGTGCAGAAAGAAGGAACAGAGGCACAGAAAGAGGCACGAGGAGTGCAGAAAGAAGCAAGAGGAGTGCAGAAAGAAGCAACAGAGGTGCAGAAACAGGCAAGAGGGGTGCAAAAAGAGGGAAGAGGGGGTGCAGAAAGAGGTAAAAGGGGTGCAGAAAGAAGCAGGAGAGGTACAGAAAGCAACAAAAGAAGAGCAGAAAGAAGGAACAGAGATGCAGAAAGAGGCAAAAGGGGTGCAGAAAGAGGGAAGAGGGGTGTGAAAGAGGAATGAGAGGTGCAGAAAGAAGCAAGAGGGGTGCAGAAAGAAGCAAGAGAGTTGCAGAAAGAAACAAAAGAAGTGCAGAAAGAAGGAACAGACGTGCAGAAAGAGGCAAGAGGGGTGCAGAAAGAGGGAAGAGGGGTGCAGAAAGAAGGGACAGAGGTGCAGAAAGAAGCAACATTGATGCAAAACGGGGGAACAGGGGCAGAGAAAGTGGCAAGAGGGGTGCAGAAAGAAGCAAGAGAGTACAGAAAGAAACAAAAGAAGAGCAGAAAGAAGGAACAGAGGTGCAGAAAGAGGCAAGAGGGGTGCAGAAAGAGGGAAGAGGGGTGCAGAAAGAAGCACGAGTGGTGCAGAAAGAAGTAAAGAGGTGCAGAAAGAAGCAAGAGTAGTGCAGAAAGAGGCAAGAGGGGTGCACAAAGAGGGAAGAGGAGTGCAGAACGAGGCACAAGGGGTGCAGAAAGAAGCGAGAGGTACAGAAAGAAGCAAAAGAAGTGCAGAAAGAAGGAACAGAAGTGCAGAAAGAGGAAAGAGGGGTGCAGCAAGAAACAGAATAAGTGCAGAAAGAAGGAACAGAGGTGCAGAAAGAGGCAACAGGGGTGAAAAAAGGGGAAAGAGGGGTGGAGAAAGAGGCTAGGGGGTGCAGAAAGAAGCAAGAGAGCTGCAGAAAGAAACAAAAGAAGAGCAGAAAGAAGGAACAGAGGTGCAGAAAGAGGCAAGAGGGGTGAAAAAAGAGGAAAGAGGGGTGGAGAAAGAGGCTAGGGGGTGCAGAAAGAAGCAAGAGAGCTGCAGAAAGAAACAAACAAAGAGCAGAAAGAAGGAACAGAGGTGCAGAAAGAGGCAAGAGGGTTGCAGAAAGAGGCAAAAGGTGTGCAGAAAGAAGCGAGAGGTGCAGAAAGAAACAAAAGAAGTGCAGAAAGAAGGAACAGAGGTGCAGAAAGAGGAAAGAGGGGTGAAGAAAGAAACAAAAGAAGTGCAGAAAGAAGCAAGAGAGGTGCAGAAAGAGGCAAGAGGAATGCAGAAAAAGGGAAGAGGGGTGCAGAAAGAGGTACGAGGGGTGCAGAAAGCAAGAGAGGTGCAGAAAGAAGCAAGAGAAGTGCATAAAGAAGCAACAGAGATGCAGAAAGGGGGAAGTGGGATGCAAAAAGAGGGAAGAGGGGTGCAGAAAGAGGTACGAGGGGTGCAGAAAGAAGCTAGAGCTGTGCAGCAAGAAACAAAAGTAGTACAGAAAGAAGGAACAGAGGTGCAGAAAGAGGCAACAGGGGTGCAGAAAGAAACAAAAGAAGTGCAGAAAGAAGCAACAGAGGTGCAGAAAGAGGCAAGAGGAGTGCAGAAAGAAGGAAGAGGGGTGGCGAAAGAGGCAAGGGGGTGCAGAAAGAAGCATAAGAGAGCTGCAGAATGAAACAAAAGAAGAGCAGAAAGAAGGAACAGAGGTGCAGGAAGAGGCAAGAGAGGTGCAGAAAGAGGCAAAAGGGGTGCAGAAAGACACAAGAGGTGCATAAAGAAACAAAAGTGCAGAAAGAAGGAACAGAGGTGCAGAAAGAGGCAAGAGGGGTGCAGAAAGAAACAAAAGAAGTACAGAAAGAAGCAACAGAGGTGCAGAAAGAGGCAAGAGGGGTGCAGAAAGAGGCAAAAGGGGTGCAGAAAGAAGCAAGAGGTGCAGAAAGAAACAAAAGTGCAGAAAGGGGGAAGTGTGGTGGAGAAAGAGGCAAGAGGGATACAGAAACAAACAAGAGAGGTGGAGAAAGAAACAAAAGTGCAGAAAGAAGGAACAGTGGTGCAGAAAGAGGCAAGTGGGGTGCAGAAAGAGGGAAGAGGGGTGTGAAAGAGGCACGAGGGGTGCAGAAAGAAGCAAGAGGTGTGCAGAAAGAAGCAAGAGAGTTGCAGAAAGAAACAAAAGAAGTGCAGAAAGAAGGAACAGGGGTGCAGAAAGAGGCAAGAGGGGTGCAGAAAGAAGGAAGGGGGGTGCAGAAAGAGGCACAAGGGTTGCAGAAAGAAAGGACAGAGGTGCAGAAAGAAGCAAGAGAAGTGCAGAAATAAGAAACAGAGGTGCAGGAAGAGGGATGAGGGGTGGAGAAAGAGGCAAGAGAAGTGCAGAAAGAAGCAACAGAGATGCAAAAAGGGGGAACAGGAGTGGAGAAAGTGGCAAGAGGGGTGCAGAAAGAAGCAAGAGAGGTGCAGAAAGAAACAAAAGAAGTGGAGAAAGCAGGAACAGAGTTGCAGAAAGTGGCAAGAGGGGTCCAGAAACAGGGAAGAGGGATGCAGAAAGAAGCACAAGTGGTGCAGAAAGAAGCAAGAGAGGTGTAGAAAGCAGCAAGAGGAGTGCAGAAAGAAGCAACAGAGGTGCAGAAAGAGGCAAGAGGGGTGCAAAAAGAGGGAAGAGGGTGCAGAAAGAGGCATGAGGGGTACAGAAAGAAGCAAGAGATGTGCAGAAATAAACAAAAGAAGTGCAGAAAGAACAGAGGTGCAGAAAGGGGCAACAGGGGTGCAGAAAGAGGTAAGAGGGGTGGAGAAAGAGGCAAGGGGGTGCAGAAAGAAGCATGAGAGCTGCAGAAAGAAACAAAAGAAGTGCAGAAAGAAGGAACAGAGGCACAGAAAGAGGCACGAGGAGTGCAGAAAGAAGCAAGAGGAGTGCAGAAACAGGCAAGAGGGGTGCAAAAAGAGGGAAGAGGGGTACAGAAAGAGGCACATGGGGTGCAGAAAGAAGCAATAGATGTGCAGAAAGAAACAAAAGAAGTGCAGAAAGGAAGAACAGAGGTGCAGAAAGAGGCAACGGGGATGCAGAAAGAGGTTGGATGGGTGGAGAAAGAGGCAAGGGGTTGCAGAAAGAAGCAAGAGAGCTGCAGAAAGAGACAGCAAAAGTGCAGAAAGAAGGAACAGAGGTGCAGAAAGGGGCAAGAGGGGTGCAGAAAGAGGGAATATGGGTGCAGAAAGAGGCAAAAGGGGTGCAGAAAGAAGTGAGAGGTGCAGAAAGAAACAAAAAAGTGCATAAAGAAGGAACAGAGATGCAGAAAGAGGCAAGAGGGGTGCGGGAAGAGGGGTGTGAAAGAGGGATGAGGAGTGCAGAAAGAAGCAAGAGAGGAGCAGAAAGAGGGAAGATGGGTGGAGAAAGAGACAAAAGAAGTGCAGAAAGAAGCAACAAAGATACAGAAAGGGGGAAGAGGGGTGGAGAAAAAGGCAAGAGAAGTGGAGAAAGAAGCAAGAGAGGTGCAGAAAGAAACAAAAGAAGTGCAGAAAGAAGGAACAGAGGTGCAGAAAGAGGCAGGAGGGGTGCAGAAAGAGGGAAGAGGGGTACAGAAAGAGGCAAGAGAGGTGCAGAAAGAGGCAAGAGGGGTGCACAAAGAAGCAAGTGAGGTGCAGAAAGAGGCAACAGAGGTGCAGAAAGAGGCAAAAGAGGTGCATAAAGTAGAAGAGATTTGCAGAAAGAGGCAAGAGAAGTGCAGAAAAAGAAAGAAAGGTGCAGAAAGAAGCAACAGAAATGCAGAAAGAGGCAAGAGAGGCGCAGAAAGAAGCAAGAGTGGCTTGCACACCATTAGTACCAATTTAACACCCACATTTAGCAATAAGTAACAGGTGACCATTCTAGGTTTGCAAAGGACCTTCCACCACGCTGTAACACTTGTCGCTGCATTTTTGGTAAAGTTTGAGCCGTTTGAGCTAGAAACAAGGCGTTTTTTGTTCAAATCTGCAGATTAGGTAGCAGATGATGGATTATGTGGCTAATGCAGAAAATGTATACTTGTGCGAAAGTCGGTGTAGCCAAACAGTCACATAATTCCAGTGGCCCTGCTCATACCTCTGACTAGGTCCAGAAAGGCTCCTCAGTGATTCCTTCTTTTTTTGTCTCATTCAGTTCATAGTTTAGCTTCTATGGAAACGAGGAAGACTAAACCTGAGGTTACCACTCCACAACACAGAGTACCATTCCACATAATTACTCTCCATAACACATAATCCCACTCTACATAATTCCTATACACTGAATACCACATACTTTCTATCCACATAATTTCACTGCACAACATACCACATAATTCCACTACACACAATTTACATCCACTCCACTCCAAAAAACATTCATAAAAAACCTTTACATTCACAACGCCAATAGCTCTAACTCTTGCAAATGCGAGGCCTATTACATTACAAATCCTTCTTTAACTGGTAGTCGCGTTTGTAGAGTAGTGGAGAAAGGGGGATGGGCCTCCACCCAGCGCTCAGGAATTGAGCTGCGTAGGACTTACAGGATGTACCAGGAGGGCTTCCTGGCCCCCAAAGTCCCCCAGGAGTAAAGTGGACTTCATCCCCCAACCAGTACTGTGCCAGGAGGCGCGTTTGCAGAGTGGTGGAGAAAGGGGGGCTTGGCCTCCGAAGACATCTTAGCAATCCCACTGTGTGGGACTTAGTGGAGGTAACAGGAGGGGTAGTTGGTCCCCAAGGACAACCTTGGGGGCCAACTACTCCTCCTATTACCTCCAGTAAGTCCCACACAGCAGCATTGCTAAGTTCTCATTGCAGGCCATGCCCCCTTTCCCCACCACTCTGCAAACGCGCTCCCTGGCGCGCTCTTGGATGTGGATTAAAGTCCACTTCGCTGCTGGGGGTCCTTAGGGACCAACTAGCCTACCTGGTACCTCCAGTATGCCCCAGATAGTGGGATTGCTGATAGGTGGACACAGGCCACGCCCCCTTTGTCCACTCCTCTGCAAACACACCTCCTGGCGTGCTCTTGGTTGGGGGATGAAGTCCCCTTGCCTCCTGAGGATCCCTGGGGGCCAACTAGCCCACCAGGTACCTCCAGCAACCCCCACACAGCTGGATTGCTGAGAGTGCTCCGAGGCCACGCCCCCTTTTTACACCACCCTGCGAACCCGCCTCCTGGCGCACTGCTGCTCGGGGGATGAAGTCCACTTCAGTCCTGAGGTCCTCAGGACACAAGCAATTCAAAAGCAATTCTGCTTTGCTTCATGGAAGCGAGAGCAGGTTTCCTGCTCTCGCTTCCACGAAGCAAAGCAGAGTTTGCAATGACAGGGCGGGAGCCATGCTCCCGCCCTGTCAGTGCAAACTGCAATGTCCCAGGGTGGGCACCCCGCGGCATTGCTGGAGCCGGCCGTGGGGGGTGGCGGTCCACAGGGCCAAGGAGGGCTCCAGCAGGGGGGCCACGCGGCCCCCCTCCCATCAGTATTAAAGCCCCATGGAGGTGGTGGTCCCCGGGGGTCCGCAACAGACCCCGTATTAACATAATTAGTGCCCGGGAGGTGGTGCTCCCGGGGCAGTGTGGGGAGGGGCAGGAGCCCCCCACACTTCTCTAATTCATTTGGAGCACCAGGGAGGTGGTGGTCCCTGGGGCTTGGGGGCCCTTGAGGCCCCCCACCCTTAATTACTGAATGCCCCGGGGAGGTGGAGGTCCCTGGGGCACTGTGGAGAGGGGCAGGAGCCCCCTCACACTTTCTTTAAATATATTTAAGCCCCAGGGAGGTGGTGGTCCCCGGGGCTTGGGGGGCCTGCGAGGCCCCCCGCACATAATTACAGATTTCCCAGGGAGGTGGCAGTCCCCGGGCAGTGTGGGGCAGAAGCCCCCCATGCATTTTTCCTGATAAGCCCCAGGGAGGTGGCAGTCACCGGGGCTGCGGGGGGGCCAAGTGCCCCCGCACATTCATAACAAAGCCCGGGGATGTGGCGGGCCCCCGCATACCAATAATAAATTCCCCCAGGACCTGGCCCACTCGGGGGGCTTAAAGAAAACGAAGCGCGGGAGCCTGCGCTTCGGTTTTTTTCCTTCAATTTTCTACCGGATTCGTGCACCCAGCACGACTCAGGACGAATTTGTTTTTAAAAATGCATTTTTTGGGCCTGGGGCCTGTCCCTGTGGGACCCCCTGAGCAGGCCTAGGGGGTCAGGGTGTTTCTACCCTGCCCCCTTATCTTGTTTTTTAAGCGTTTTTTGACCCTTTTCCTTGTGACTTGGTTTTACCGAGTCACAAGATGGCTGCCAGCACTTCTTGGTTTGGAGTGTTGGCAGCCAATCAAAATGAAGCTCGTGATCGGGAGGGTTTGCGAATCCTCCTCGGCCACCAGATATCGATATTTTTTATTTTTGAATTTCTCAGGAACTACTGAACGGATTTACACCATTTAAAAAGGTTGCTTTCTGAACCAAGGACTACCTTTTGCCAAATTTGGTGTAATTCTGTTCAGCAGTTCGGGCTGTAGCTTTGTCTAAAGTTTCCTATGGAAATTAACATGGAGAAAACGCGTTTTGGGACCCCCTTTTTTCTCAGTCTCCGCTTGACGATTCACCCCGAAACTTTCAAGACAGGAGCTGACCCGAGCGAACCATTAGTTTTGAAAATTTCCCGAAGATTCGTCGAACGGCGCCAAAGATATTGGCAAAAGAATAAACGCTTTTTGAATAGAAACGAGGTCCTAACTATAACTACCTACTGGCGACCGCCAGTAGGTAATATATATATATATATATATATATATATATATATATATATATATACTAGCGTGTATATATATATATATATCGACAGCATACGTTCATCCCGAACACTCCCAGACAAACTCCGACACTCCACAGTTGTATGGAAATTTCATATATGTAATTTATTTCTGGCGTGGCTGTTCTTGATGCGTTTCGGCTGGATCCCCAGCCTTTTTCAAAATGGCTCAAACAGCTTTACATCAGACAAAATATACCCGCAACATGATGATGACATCATTAGCATAAACAGAAATAGAAGAAATACTTTCAAGGTACATTTTCAATCACTTAAAAAGTTGAGTCAAATCGGATGTGCAAAATAGCAAGTGAAAAGAGGCAGGTAGGAAGCAATTATGCAGATATGTGCAAAAAGGTGCAAATTGGCAGAGAAGGTGCGCAAAGAAGCAAAATAATTAAGCTCAATATACCCTTACATCAAATAAATTAATTAATGATGGGTTAAAAGAAGGGATGTTTCAACATGTACTAAAACATTTAAGTACACAGTATAAGCATATAAACATACATATAAATATACATATATATATACACACACTATATTCAGATAGTTGCAGAGATTAGAATTACTAAAATATTTTTTTTAAATAATTCACAAAATTCATATTGTTTTAATATATCTCCGCATAGTGATTAAATCGATGGTTTTTGGTGCAAGTGCCCTAACCCTCATTGAATTACTCATCCTCAGAGCATGTTGCTATTCTTTGCCTTACCCCATGCCTTAATAGAGGTTGTGTGCAAAATTGTGCCCAAGTGGGCTAATTCGATATAAACACAAATCCTCATACCCCGTAGTTTAAACTAATATTAACACCTCCCAAGACACGACAGTTTTAAAAATCAAATACAGTACCAGTATGTCTTCTGATTGATAAATTCATTGTTGCATCTTTGATAAAAAACATAGTATCTTACTTGACCACAAGTGAACTGGAGGAGGTCAAAATGTATAAATGAACATAGAGTTTTTCCTCCGTGTTTAGTCCTACAGGCATTTTACTGTCTAGATTCAAAATGTATCTAGACTCAAGTCTTCTCATTTCTTGTTCTCTGTCCCCCCCCTCTGGGGTTGAGAGGGACCGAATCAATAACAAAGTATGTGAATTTGGATAAATCACCATCGTGAAATTCTTTAAAATGGTGAGCCACTGGGTAACTCTGGTCATTGTTTTTGATGGCCCTGATATGTTGTAGGATTCTCAAATGCACTTTCAAAATGGTACTTCCCACATACATCTTGGAACAAGTGCATTGGAGAACATAGACTGCAAACTCACTCTTGCAGTGCAGGGCTGACTTAATCTGAGAACTCCTGTTGGATAATGGAGATTTTACCTCTTTTACATTAACACCAAATTTGCAAGCCTTGCATCTGAGACAACTTTTGAAACCTGGACTGCCTCTCAGCCAGGTATCTGAGATCTGAACTTCTGGACTGTTACATACTAGTGTTTGTCTCATAGACTTGGCTCGTTTAAAGGTTACAAGTGGCTTTGCCATGGATATACTGTCTATTGTTGGATCACTTCTGATAAGGTGCCAATGTTTGGAAAGTATTCTACATATAGTAGGATGTTCCTTACACTAAGCTGTAATCATCCTCAGATCATTACCCTCCTTTTTCAGGTTATTTTTTCTCTTAGATGATGTATCTCTCTGGAATAGGATTTCATCTTGTTTCTTGTTATTGACCTTACTGATGGCACCATTCAAGATCTTGCTACTATACCCACGACTTAGAAATCTTACTTTCAGGTCGCCCTGTACTTCTTTAAGTACCCTTTGTTCACTGCAATTTCGTAACATCCTAAGATTTTCCGCATATGGGATGCTGAATTTGAGACTATTTGGATGAAAACTGTGGGCATGTAGCATGGAATTGCCTGCAGTGGGTTTTCTATATGTGCGTGTTTGAATCTTGCCATTCTAAACATACACAGTTAGATCCAAAAAGTGTACCTCTGTTTTACTCATAGTCGTGGTAAAGCGTAAGTTAAGGTCATTATTATTGAGACTTTCAGTAAACTTTTTTGCTGTTTCCTCACTCCCCTTCCAGATGACAAAGAGATCGTCGATGAAACAGGTCCATAGGACCACATTCTCCGACCACTTAGTTGCGTACTTTTGTCTGAGCACCTGCTCCTCCCACCAGCCCATATGCAAATTAGCAAAGCTGGGGGCGAAGCAGGTGCCCATTGCTGTACCTCTCTTTTGCCTGTACACCAACCTGTCAAAGAGGAAAAAATTGTTATAGAAACACCACTTGGTCATAGATAGAATCATTTTGGTGTGTTGAAGAACAGTGAGTGGTCTATGGCCTAAAATGTATTCCAGTGCCCTCAAGCCATCAGAGTGGGCAATACTTGTGTAGAGTAAAGATACATCCATAATGATCAGGATAAACTAATCTTCCCAATCGATATCGTAAATTCTTTTAAGGAAATCCCCAGTGTCTTTGATATAGGATGTTAGATTTTGTACGTACTCCTGAAGAAAGAAATCAATGAATTTAGATGTGTTCTCAAACAGACCTCCATTGGCCGATATGATTGGCCTCCCAGGTAGATTAAAAATGTCCTTATGGATTTTAGGTGTGAGGTATAGGACAGGTGTTCTTGGATGTTCTACCTTGAGGAATAAATATTCTTCCTTAGAAATCAAGCCTGTGCCTCTCCATTTCGCCAAATCCAGATTGTAATTTTCTCTAACTTCTTCCATCTCCAATTTGGAGGATAGACAATAACAACCAAAGCCAAAGGTTAAAGTAATGTTATAGTTAGTTGAATATGTCAGTTGAACTCAAAAACACACAGAAATTCACCAGTTATAGTAATTAGCAGAGCTAAATATAAATTGTGATTCTGCCAATGCACTGTTTATGACCTCACATATTACATCACTCATGACATGTTCTATGACATCATTTATGACATCAATGATGACATCTCAAATGACATCATAGCTTACAGCCAGGTTCTGAGTCCACCTCTCTGCAGGCAGCCACCTGAAGGCAACCAACCCTATGCCACTTATGGCTTTTGGTCATGTGTGGCGTGGTGGTCTGCTGCAAGGCCTGTCTTGCAGACAGGTCCTGCTTCCAACTCCCCGCAGGTAGGTAAGCCCATGCTGTGCACAGCCTTTGGCTGGGCACAGCTAGGGGTTGGCCACAGGGCTTGGCCTGCTGTCAGACAGGGCAGGCAAACCCCAGCAGGCTGGCAACCTCGCACCTTGCACTTTGGCATGCACAGCGCGGGGTTCGGGTTCGGGCTTGGGGACCCTATCCCCTGGGGCCAAAATATATATATTAAGAGAAGAAGAGCATGCATCCCCACTCCCTGATCCTTAATTGGCACCAGGGACCCCATCCCATGGGGCCAGTTCCAATAAAAGGGGAAGGGGACCATGTGGGCCCCCTCCCGAGCTTAATATTCCCTGGGGACCACACCTCCCAGGGCAACATTACAATAAAAAAGGGGAGGGGGCCACCAGCCCCCCTCCCCAAGCCTTCCTGGTCCCCGGGGATCCCATCCTCTGGGGCCAAACCAAATAAAAAAAGGGGCATGGGCTGTCTGACTTTCCTCCCTGAGCCTTCATAGGGCCCAGGGAACCCAACACCAGGGGCTTTTTTTTGTTCAAAAGGGCAGGGGGTGCAAGACCCCCTCCCTGAGCCCCAGGAATCCCATCTCCCAGGGCCAAACCAATTAAAAAACGGGGCGGGCCATGTGGCTTCCTTCCCAGAGCTTTCATAGATCCTGGGGACCCCATCTCCCAGGGCTGAGTAATTAATAAAGGGAGGGGGTCACAGACTCCCTTCCTGAGCTTTTATAGGTCCCAGGGACCCCATCCCCCAGGGCTGTTCTATATTTTAAAGGGGAGGGGGCCACATGGCCCCCCTCCCCGAGCCTATTTTGGCCACAGGGATCCCATCTCCAAGGGCCTGCATTAATTAAAGGTGGGTGCCCCAGTTCCCACTCTGAGAACCCAGAGACCAACAAGTTGGGGGCTGTAGTGGGAGCCCCAGGGCCCCTGCAGCCCAAGCCGGCTCCCGGCAGAGTGTGGGAGTCAGCATTGCTCCTGCCAGGAGGGAGCAGCTATTTATGCTGCTCAATCTGTGCGGGAGCAATATGTTTTTCTGTTTCCTTGCCCGCATCAGTGCAGACAGGGATGCAGAACACAAGTCTGCTCCCAGATGAGGGAAGCATTTTTGAATCTCCCACCCACTGTAAGCAGACTTAGGGCTCAATTCCGATCCTGGTCGGAAGGGTTCCGAATCGGAATCGGAATTGCCTAAACCGATTCGGAGCCTATGTTTCCGACCGAATCGTACCCCGTTCCGAACGATGAAGTACAATGCGAGGTTCTCATCAGCATCGACCGAATCGTTTCCGAACCCGAACCTGTCAGTCCGACTCGTTCGGAGCCGAATCGTACTGGTCAACGGACCTGGCTTCTGAACGAACTAGTACGATGCACGATTCGGACAGCCGTATCGACTCGGTCTCAGCGAGACAAAACGGCTGTCGGAATCGGACTTCGGGGGGCTGTAGTAGGCCCCCCTTCACCCGGAGCCCTCCGAATAGGTCACGGGGGGCCATGGGTCCCCCATGATCCAAGCATGCACAGTGTGGCGGTCACCATGGGGTGCCCGCCACAGGGTGTACACTTTTCCCCAACCACCCCTTTTTGCTATAGGAGCCTGTGTGCCCGATCGGTATACAGGCTCCCATAGAGTTCAATGGGAGTCCGAGCGCACGGAGTCCGTCAGCATACAGATGCATCGTACTCGTTTGGTCGGACTCTCATGGCACGATTCGCTAGGAAAGTCCTCCAGATCCGAGTCGTACGGAGGGCTTTCCTAGCGAGATCTGAATCGGCCCATTAGTGTTTTCTACCGTTTGGCATGAGATTTGAAAATACTTCCACCAGATGGGAGCAAACACATTTCACTGCCCTTGAAGATGCAGTCAGAGAAACTGCTGTGTTCCTGGGGGTGGGCTCCCAGGGACACAATAAGTGAGGCAGCCCTGGGGGATGGGGTTTCCAGGGCCATTGAAGGCTCATGGAGGGCGGCCCCCTCCCTTTTCATTTAAGTCATGGTCCTGGGGGATGGGGTCACCCAGCGCATTTTTAAGGCTTGGGGAGGGAGGCCGCACAGCCCTCCCCTTAATAAATATATTGGGCCCGAGGGATGGGGTCCCTGGGGTCAAAAATGGCTGAGCCTCCCTCACACAAATAATTACATTGGTCCCTGGGGGATCGGGTGCCCGGGCCTAAAATGGCTCATGGAGGGGGGCCACGCACCACCCCTTTAATATACCAGACCCTGGGAGATGGGGTCCCCAGATCTCTAAATAGGCTTGGGAGGGGGCACTACTGATGCCCTCATCCCTTTTAGTTTTTGCAGCAGTATCCTGTGGGACTCCTATGGGTTTGCGACAACATTTGCTGATTGTTTTCATTTTGGCCCCTGGTGGGTCCCCCTCCATGGGGCCTAGTGGGGTAGGGTGTCCCTAGCATGACCTTTATATTTTTATTTTACCTCAGGAAAGGGAATAATAACTCCTGTAATGGCTGCCAGCAACATTTTTTTCATGTTGCTGGCAGTCAATCAGAACACTCGCTCCCATGGGAGCGTGTCTCCTGTGAGAATGAAGTGGCTCAAGGAAAAAAAAGCTCCCTGGGCCAATCAGAACACTTATAATTGGGTTTGAGGGACTCTCACACGAGTACCTTGAACTCAAATGTTCAAATATACAAATATTTTTTAACCTTATTTTCTCAAAATGTACTGATCGTAAATACACCAAATCAGTAAAAGCACACTTTCTGGCTTCTTGCCAAATTCGGTATAATTCTGTTCAGCAGTTTTTGTGGTAGTGCTGTCTAAAAAAGTCTATGGAAAATGAATGATTGATTTTGTGTTTTTTTCTCGGCCTCTGTTTGACGGATCAACCCAAAACTTTCCCTGCACACACTGGGCAAAAAGAGCACTTTTTTGGAAAGTTTTGTGACTATTCGTCAAACTGTCCCAAAGTTATAAGCTAACTATAACTATCCAGTGGCGACCACCATACCACAAGCTATGAACAAAGGCAAAGCACTCTTTAAGTCTGCCAACCATTACATCAATCCACTCCCAACCTTCCAGTTCCAAAATCATTTGAAAAGTATAAGACTATCAACCCCTAAGGAGATCAACAAGAGTGATCTCATATAAATACCTCAAAAACTTACCTCCAAGCTTCCTTTAAGTCCCTATTTACTCTCCCCAAAGTTTAGAGCCTTAGATCTCCTCTCACATACTGAACTCACCAGCATCCTGTAATCTCTCATGGTCTCCTTCTACAAAGATGACACTCCTTCTTTATCCATCATGAACTCCCTTCATAGCGATGTCCTTATACCCCTTCCTTCACAACATCGCTAACACCACCTCCAGTAAAGGAACCTTGTCAGATGTTATCAAAACTGGAGAGATCTTCCTCTGCTGCAGAAGCCTACCCTGGACGCAGACAGTCTTGGTAATTACCACCTCATCACCCAGCATTCATTGAAAAATTACTGAGAAAGCAATCTCCACCCAACTACAGGAGCAGACCAACAAGAATTAAATTCTACAGGACTACCAATCTGGCTTCAGACCATCGTGCAGCATGAAGACATCTACTCTTCGAATGATCAATGACAATAATTACACAAAAGACTCTTAATTCACTGACATCAACTTTGGGATCCATCAATATGCCGACACTAGAAAACTCTACCTCAAAATCTCCTCATCTAAGGACATTCAACAACTCCAAAATCACTTCAATTCACCTCTGACCGACCCTTCAAAGAACACATCATCAAGAATAGCAAGACAGCATGGCACTAGCTCTTGCTGTTGAAAAAGTGAGTCTTTTTATACCTGACACCAACTTCAGAGCAACAGTGCCAGACTTTGTCTTCTTCAAGCTAAAAGGAAGCAATGTGCTGCTCAAGGTCTTCCCCCCTCTGGAACCCATGAAATGCACCCTGCATGCAGCTGCACATCTCATCAAGGGATGAAAGGGTGAGTGGACCCACTGTGATACCTGGACATCAAACACAGGCTCTTGCAGTAGGTGCCTTAATCCATTGAGTCATGAAACACAGCTGAATGCAAGAAGAGAAGCACGAAAAGGAAGGACTGCTTCATTTACGTACTTTGGATCTGGTACAAGATCTCCATCAGCTTCAGGCCTGCTACGACCGCCCAGCGGTTCATAAAGTATTAGAAGATGTATCTCTTAAAACACAACTACAAATCTATGTAATGGGAACTCACTTCTTTCCTTCCTTGTTTTAAATAATCCTTCCTCTGGTCCCTCACTCGCTGTTCAGAGTTCTGTTGCTCCTTCACTAGGTATGAACTATACAGGTGCAACTTTGTACATTACAGTTGTTCATATTTGTTTTTGATCTTTTCTATCTTCAGGTCGTGATCTATGTACATGCAGGGCCACAGGAATTAGATGGTGGGGGAGGACCAAATTCGGAAGCAGAGTTAACTAAGTTATGGGGCAGGAAAAGGAAAATTAGGCAACGTAATTCAGCACATTTTGTGATAGTATTGCTTCCTTATTTTGTCATTTGTACACAAATTAACGCCGTCTGTGCAACGGTTTCACCCCATGAGTACCAGGTTAACATCCTAGTACCGCAATAACCAACAGAAAGGGAACTAGTCAATCTTTGCAATGGGCCTACCACTGCGCCGAAACTCGCCTCAGCACATTTTTAGTAACTTTTGCTCTGCTTGCGCTAGAAGCACATTGTTTTATTGTTAAAATATGCAGATTACGCAGTTGATGATGGATTATGGTCCAAATCTGGCGAATCCGTAGTTATGTGGAAAACACCACAGCCACGCCATTGCATAATGCCAGTGGCCCGAGTAAATGTCATATTAAAAGGTTTTTGTATTGCTCACTTTTACGAGAGTTAGCAGTGTTTTAGCGCTAAGTGGGTTTCACCAGATCACACCAAGGAGGATGAGGAATAGAACAACCAAAGAGCATCGAAAAAGCAGATTTTAAACTTACAGGCAAACAGAGGAAAGTCTTCTAATTCTTGAATGGCTAGTGGAAGGGCATTCCTCAGTCTTACTGCACCAACTTTGAAGCATCACCACAATGTTTTGCTGGTCTGAGCTGGGGAACGCAGAGTAATAGTTGATGTTTTGGACAAAGATAACTAAAGGCTTCTTTCTCTTGAAACACATCTGATGATCGGCTTCAAAGCCCGAAAGGCGCAATGCTACAAATAAAGTACCTTGAACTAAATCCACTATCTGACTGTGAAGCAGTGTACAATATCCTCTGCTGGGGTAACTTGATGGCACAATTTCAGACCACAAAAGTCAGATACACCTGTGTTTGAGAATGCGCATCTTTTGTAATACATAATTGGGCTCTCTTATAGGAGCTATTTGCATAGTCTTTACGAGAAATGACCACTGCCATAACTACCTTAAATTTTTAAGGATAGTTCAAACATTTAAATATCTTTTTGAGAACTGAAGTTAACAGAAGCCTGACTCACGACTGCAGAAATGTGGTCTTTCGTAGACAGATTTTCATCCATTGTAATGCCCAGGCTATGGGCCTTGAGAAAGTGGGGAGATGGGGGCTGGGAAGACCAGATTGCCGAAGGCCAGGTGGAGGGCTGAGACCAACCAACAAAATATACATTTTTCTGGGATTCAGCTTTGAATGGTTAATGTATACCCAAATGCCGATTTCCAATATTCCGAGATTTGAAAAACGTCCAGAGGGCACATGTAAATTCTAAGTTTGACTCCTTACATATGTCCAGAAAGTAAGGATTCAATCCAGGAGCACAATATTCTTGATATCTCAATAAGCCAGCCTTTGATTTAAGATTCTGTGGTTGACGGTGCTGAAGATTGGAACAAAATACAAATGGATCAAGGTACCAACAATGCCACCATCAGACAGAAGGTGAAGATGATTAAGGGTGGTCAAGGTGGCAGACTCAGTAATATAGAGATCCTGACCCCTGGTTGAGGGTCGTTAATGGTTGTACTGTCTGCAATGAAGGTCTGAAATTGTGTTCCCATAGTTAGTTTCTACAATTTTACTCATATGAGACAAATTCAAAATAGGCCTAAAAGTTGAGAGAATAGATGGATTAGCTCCTAAATTCTTTAGCAAGGGGGCAATTACAGCCCGCTTCAAATCTGATGAGGCAGTTCCAGCATTCAAATAAATATTGATAGTTGGCAGAAGAATGAGAGCTGGAACAATCTAAAGGTTTTTGATGGACCACAATCAAGAAGGAAGCCTGACACTTTCCCTTTCTAATTATCTTAATCATATCTGTGACAGTGATACAGGAAAATTGAAAAGCAAGAGAACTTCTGCTCACATATCTAAAGAGCACTCTCAATTCTCCTTTTTCTGGAAGCCGACTTCCCTATACTGTTGTCAACGGCATTGATCCAGTCAAGACTGTGCTATGATAATTTAGTCATAAGATATTTGCACTCTTAGCAAAATAATCTCTTACAAGAAATTATGTATACATAATTGCATTGAAGATCGTTCTCTGACAAATTACAATTCACAAATATAACTTGTTGCTGGTCACCTGTGAAAATTACAAATCTGGCTTTTTCTAACAAACGGACTCAACTTTTGCAAGATGCAGCAGCTTGCCATCTTAAGATTGCTTCACTTGCTCCCTGTACATCACAGAATTATTTTAAAATCTATGACGATTCTGTCCAAGGCCATTTACATTTATAAAAATTCGTCAGCGATTCTTGTCTACAAATGTATATGATGCAATCCCATTAGAAACCTGCGTGCCAGCAAATACCCTCTGACATAAAAACAAATACCTCCTAACAGAGACCATGTACCTCTGAAGCCATGGACGAACATTTTAAATCAAGTAAAAGGAAAGTAAAGGCAGTTTATTCACACAAACCGTACGAGGCTGGAATAGACAGTGTTTTGGCGTTACAAGTCCGAATCTCCAATTGCTGTTGCCAAAGGATTATCATAAAAAATCTGTCTTCTAGGGAGCCTGGGGAGTCTGCGTGCCCTAAAAATGTTGTCTACGTCAAGCAGAACAAGCATACTATTGGAGGAGAATGAACATGGAAAAAGTGGAAGTATGCAAAACTTTCAGGATGTACATGCCGCTAAATTTGATTTGAAACACCAAAGCACAGAAATTGCATAAAAGCACAAGCAAGCAGCAACTGATCAAAAGGGATAAAGCAATAACACCAGGACAGAAAATATTCTATCCAAAGCTGGTCTTAGCTATCAAAATCAATGGAGAATCTGCGTTAGCATTAGCGGAAAATTGTATTATAAAAACTGACACTAATCAGTTCCATGCATCTTTGGTGACAAGTCTCCGAAGAGGACGTTCCGTATTCGTAACCATGTGGCCAAGGTGGGCGCAACTAATCCATTGCATATAGGTGCACATTGATGTATCTGTAGTTCTAAATGTCAGCCCTAGCTATAGAGTCAAGACCCATAATAGTGAAAGGGAATGACTCAAGACCCTATGTAATAAGGAGAGAGAAGCTCTAGATCCTCCACTCGTGAATTACTGTAACCAGTATGAGTTTCTTATGAACTGGGGTTGTAAAGTACTAAACTGGGCTGCCTTCACTACCCAATCAGAGGGAAGGAAGAGCATTTTCCAATGCCTGACTGGTCATTCTGCCACTGTGGCATTTCCCCACAGGCTGCAGCTAGGGCCTGCTTTCAGAGCATTATGCGATACAATGACCCGACCATGCTCCCCTGGCTGCAGCCTTCTTGAGGCCTCTTGAAGCGTGAACCCAGTTTGAACATTCATCATCTTTGGTTTTAATGTTACAGCATGCAAAATGCTGGTGGCCAGAAAACCAAGGACTTGCTGAAAATGCCATAAGACATGAGGGCATATTGACATATTCTGACTCTGGTGCATCACTAACTGCACTTATTGTGTAACATCCTGTGCCACATAATCCTACCAGCCCTGTTCCCTTGAATAATATATGACTCAGTAGCCCCCTGGTGCACAACCCCCAGTGCTAACCTCATGTAGAGAACATTATCCTGTGCTCCAACGAGGCCTATTAATCAATTTTCACCTGATGCACACCACCTAGACCCAAATTTAGTAAGATTTTGTGTCAGGTTACACCATTTTTGCAACACAGTCCGACGCAAAATTCATTTTGGGATTTTTGCATGGGATTTTACCTCAAATGTAACACAAGGTAGAACGCAGTTCTGCTTTGCATTGCCTCACGTCGGGGTGGTGTTACTTGGGTGGAGCATGAACATTCCTGTGCACCCACCCATGTATTTTGACGCAAATCCATATTTACTTAAGTTAGTAAACATGGGATTGTAGCAAAAAAGGTGCAAATTCCTGAGGCTGGAGCATTTTGCAGCACACATACAAAGAGGAATAGGCCTCTAAGAATAGTTTTTGTGAAGGCATGTGTTCCTGCAGAAACACTATTCTGACCACAAGGAAGGCACCCTAGTGTGGTGGCGCATGGGGCCTGCATTGGCGCTAGGCATCCAGAGGTGCACCTGCACTACGAGACAGCAGAACTGCACCATATCTTAGAAGATATGGCACATTTCTGCTCTCTCCCTTTGACACGGCGCAGCACAGCACCTTCCCTTGCAGTGTTGCGTTGCGTCAAGGTTTAGCAAATCTGTGCGCTAGTGTGCTCCTGAGGCTTTCCAACCATTGCTCCCCTAAGGTACATCACCAGTGCTGTCCCTGAGGCACATCACTCTGATAGATTGATGCCTATATTTTTGTTTTCTGGTGTTGATGGGTGCCGGCATGTTTGATGGGTTTGCATCAAAAAATGGAAAAAAGCAAGAAGAAAAGTGGCATATATGTTTTCATGTTAAATATAAATGCTTCATATTTTTTGTATTTATTCTTTTTAATGCATGTCTATCTGCATGTCTATCTGGTTTGGTGTCTTGTTGATTTTACTATTCTGTAGTGAAATGTAGTGAACAGGAGTGTTGACGCTTAAATTGAGTGCCTAAGCCCTAAAGTTTTATAATCTTTTAAAAGCAATCGTATTTCTTGTTGCAACAGGCACAGAGGTATGTGAAGGCAGAGTAGACACACTGCATCCGGGATCCAGCGTCTCCAGCGTCAACCACTCACAGAAAATAGGAGCGAATCACAGGTACCCTATTGGGAAACATTTCCGTCAAATGCAAGTACAAGCATGCTTTTGTTCTTTCAACTTCATTTTGTGTTCAGCAGGAAGGCCTGGCGGTTTGCTATTTTCACCTTCTAAAAGACACTCGTTTAATTCTTGTAGAAAACTACATTTTGTTTGTTTGTTATTTATGTTTCTTTCCACAAATGGTCTGTATGCTTATTTAAATGATTTTAGAACCTTTAAAGGGAAAGCATCAATGCGATTCTATTTCATTGAACAATGCACAAGGCAGTCAGGAGTTTCTGAGCTCCAGTTGCATCAACTGGAGTTGTTCACCGCTGCTGTCCTGTGGCCACAGTACTGCTGAACATAAAACTAGATAACCAAGTACTCCTCTTCAGCACTTGACTCTCTCAAGGTAGTGAGGCAGTGTATCCCAAGGCTTACTAAAAGAGGTGAGGTGGGTTAGACATTCAGAAAATAGCTAACATCATAATACCAGATTTACAACTATGCTGACGATATGCAGCTAATCTTTACCATTGAAGAGTCAACAAAATCCGAGGAGTTTTTTAGAAACTCAGGGGCATATTAGCAAGACCCACGTTAAAAT
The DNA here is from genome assembly GCA_963921515.1 of Calotriton arnoldi. Classification (NCBI taxonomy): domain Eukaryota; kingdom Metazoa; phylum Chordata; class Amphibia; order Caudata; family Salamandridae; genus Calotriton; species Calotriton arnoldi. The sequence continues at coordinate 93,443 of CAWUFW010006131.1, read as the reverse complement.
TATCGCCGTTTAGCGGCAGGAAACTGCCGCTAAAACGGCGATAATGGGCTTGCTAATATGCGTTATGGAATTCCAATAGAAGCCCAGGTTAGATGTGCAGGACATCTAACCTGGGCTTCTATTGAATTCCATAACGCATATTAGCAAGCCCATTATCGCCGTTTTAGCGGCAGTTTCCTGCCGCTAAAACGGCGATAATTTTAACGTGGGTCTTGCTAATATGCCCCTCAATGTTATTCATCAAGAACTGGATGAATAGCAATCAGCTAACATTGAATTCAGAAAAAACTGAAATCATTATCCCCCAAAACAAACTCTTGCATTGGACTCCTGCACACTGGCCCCTGGAGTTAGGCTCTGCACCCACCCCTAAGTCCATGATTAAGAGCCTGGGCAGACAAATAGACTCGGATCTCTCTATGAGTACGCAGATTGGTTCAGTTACCTCTGCATGCTTCTTCCAACTCCGGAAACTGCGAAAGATCAGAAGATTTTTCAGCAGAGAGGCCAGCATTCAAATCACTATTGCACTGATTCTTTCCAAAATAGATTACAATAACGCAATGTTCCTTGGCCTCCCGCAAAATCAGAAACATCGTCTGCAGACCTTAAGATCCATGCACATGAATCTATTGGCAGTTCCAAGATTCAGACGCAAACGGACAAGTGGGTCACGGTTCTCTATACTGGGCCCTCAACTGTGGAACTCTCTGCCTACAACCCTGAGACTCGAAATGGACTATCTGCGTTTCAGAAAGATGCTGAAGACTGAGTCATCGGGGGAACATGGCGGCCGGAAGCTAACGGTCGCGGTTGAAGCTCCTGGGCGTGCTGCTAATGATCTTCTCTAGACCTCTCCCGCTGTCCCCATGAAGCGTTTTCTTGGTTGATTTAGTGGACCCCCCCCCCCAGTTTTTTCAGTTTAGCTTAAGCCCTGGAAGTTTGATTTCTTCCTTTTTACCTGTTCGGCTCTTTTCCCAACGTGAATGGTGCCTGATCCCTGGATAAGATCGACGGCGCCGCGGGAACCCGCTTTACTGCGGTCTGCTGGTGCGGCGAGAGAGTGGAGGCGATGGTGTATTCCCGGTTTGCAGGTCCGGGTCTGCGCAGGCAGAGTCAGCACCTGCGACTACGTTCTACGGAAGAGCAGGGATCGGAGTCCACTAAACGCGGTGAGAAGTCTGAAAGAGGTGGGATGTTTTCCTTTCTTCTTGGACGGTGCCTTTGTGACTTACAAAGGTGAAGGTAAGGAATCCGCCTACTATCCCTTTGGAACCCTACCGAATCCTCCGCTGATATCGAGAGCGTTAAGTGGGGTGCATAGCGTACAGGAGAGACCAGTTGTGACTACGCAGCAGGCTGGGGTTTTTTATCGTATGGAGAGCAGGGACGCTTTTTCCCCTAGCAGTGTTCATAAAATTCCAAACGCCTGCAGATACACCTTACGCACCAGGGCCATTAAGCTCGATTCAGGCACTGATTTGATTTGTGTTCCACCCCTGACTGTGGAGGCTAGGGATACTCTCAGGGCTCCTGCCAGGAAGGGTAAAGGGAAAGTTAACACTACGGAGACCACCCTCTTAGTAAGTGGAAAAAAGAGAGGAAAAGTGAAGAAAGCACCCATCTCCAAAGTAAAAATTACACGTCTCTTAAGACTTACTATAAGGTGCTATCCTCCCCTACAACAAGGGGGTCTAATAAAGGAGATTTGGCTACAATCAGTATGCAGTCCTCTGTTAAATCTGATCTAGCGAGTAAAAATGCAGGAATGGCGGCTGATATAACAGAGTTAGCTGAGTCAATTGAAATAATTGATATGAATAAAACTGCAAATCTTGCAAAATCAACGGAAGCCACTGTAGAGCAATGTTCGGTTATTCATCCATCTGTTGGTACTTCGAATAGATTTGCAATCTTGGAGGTACAGGAGGTTCAAGAGGGCGTGTTGGGCGTTTCCTCTACGTCTACGTCCGAGAAAGCAGATGCTATACCGGTAATATTTCCTGCGGCAGTTCCCCAAGGCCAAGGCCCAGGGATTGGGCCACTTGCAGAAATCTTATTGGCCCTAAAAGAAGATATGGGGAAAAGATTTTCCGTTTCGGAATCCAACCAAGCCGCAATTCAAGCCTCTTGCGAGGTACTGGCCCAGAAGCTAGAAGAAGTATCTCAGAGAACAGAGGTTCTTGAATCCGAAATGCCCAAAATCAAGGAAACATTGCATCTATCTACAATAAAATTGGATGAATTAGCTCTTCAAAATAGGGACTTGAGAGATGATGTTGAGCGTCTTGAAAACAACGCGAGGAAAAACAACCTGAGATTGTTAAATGTCCCAGAAGATGTGGAAGGAACAGATATCAAAGTTTTGTGATATCGCACTTAAATGATACAATATTGAAAGGCTCCTCGGAGTTAAATTTGATTCAGGATATCCAACGGGTACATCGTGACCCATTTAGGAGGAACACTGCAAAACAGAAACCGAGGAAAATTTTAATAAATTTTCTTACATACACCATAAAAGAAAAGATTTTATCCATGGCCCTGAAAGAGGGTGCGATTAAAAGCAATTCCTCCATTAATCCTTTCACATTCATCATTAGATCTGACATTTCCCATATAACGGCAACAAGACAGTGGGAGCTTGGTAAAAGAATGGTAGTTCTTAATTCATTGGGGGCTAAGACACAACTGAAATTTCCAGCATCCCTCCGTATTATGTGGAATAACTATATGCATAATTTACGTAAAATTGAGGAGGTAGACGCCCTTATTGATAAAATATGAAGCGGGAGTGGGGTGTAGGTCGTGGGGGGGACAGTGATGGTAAAGATGGGAACTTGGGAGGGGTTTAATATATAAATACATTTTCTGGTTCCACGCCCAGGGGTCTGAGACCATAAGGGCTATGCCCAGAGTAAGGGGGGTTCCCCAGGAGGGTTTTGGGGCTTTGGGGTCATGAGAGCAGGATGGGAGGAGGGTGGGGTGGGGGAGCACGGGTGGGGTGCAGTGGGTGAAAAACAAAAAAATTTCAACTTTAATTATTTTTTTAAAATTAACTCACAATTAAAGCGTTTGTGTAATGTCTCGCCAGCAGGAGGTTGTAGTAGCCCCAATGAGTAGTGAAATAAAATTTCTCTCATGGAATGTCAATGGACTGAGATGCCCACGCAGACAAAGATTGGTCATGAAATATCTTGAACAATCATCGGCACAAGTCTGTCTTTTACAAGAAACCCATTTGGGCCATCTGGAAAGTCGAGTCATTTTTGCTAAATACCATTGGGTAGAATACTTTTGTTCTTCCGATCAGGCAGCACATAATAAAGGGGTGGCTATTTTAATTAAATTAGGCGCCGGAGGGACCCTCAAATCAACATCAACTGATCAGACAGGGAGATGGATCATTGCACAGTTAGAGATTAGAGGGGTTGAGCTAACTGTGGTGTCATTCTATGGTCCCAATATTGACGACCCGACACATATCTGTAAGATGCAGTCCAAACTGATGGAAGCTACTTCTCCTATAATAATTGGTGGTGATTTTAATGTCCTCTTTGACCCTATATGGGACAGATCAAATCAGAGTCACTATGTCGGAGCCCCACGTACTCGTCGGGCAATGACTAATATGATTCACGACTTAGGACTTGTTGATGTTTGGAGGGCTAAGAAGGGTGATAATCCAGGTTTTACGTATGTTAGTAAAAAGCATGGTCATTCATCAAGAATTGACTATGTTCTGGTTGATAGGGTGAATTTAGATAATTTTTCTGATATATCTATCTTATCTAGTATTATATCAGATCATGCCCCCATGTCTTTTATTTATCTTGGGAATGGACATAGTCTCAGACCTAGATGGACACTGAAAAGGGCTATGTTGTCTAAGGAGGAAATAGTTAGTGCAATTAAATCTTCTACCCTGGATTATTTTTCTATTAATATAGGATCAACATCTTTAGATTATGTCTGGGACGCCTTCAAAGCCCATATGCGAGGTCAGTTACATAGTCTGATCTGCTCTAAAAATAGGGAGGAGGCTCAAGAATTCCAGGACTTGGAAAGAGAAAGAGCCAAGCTAGAAGATGAAAGGTTAAGATACTCCCAGGACTATCCCGAAAGACTAACTCAAGTTCATAGTGACTTAGATCGTCTTCGTCAGGAATATAGGGGCAAATTAGATCTTAAGGTGAAGGCTCAGTGGGAATCACATAACATGAAAAATTTCGAATATGGTGAAAAAGCGGGTGCTCTTTTAGCCTGGAAGGCAAGAACCGACCGAGCTAAAAATAATATTAGTGAATTAATAATAGACGAGAGTGGGGCAACCTCCTGTAATTTGGAGGATATGCAAACTTGCCTCCTCTCCCTGTTCTCAAAACTGTATAAAGAGGAGATTTCACCTAGCTCGGAAAATATCCAAAAGTGGTTAAGGCACAAAGATCTATCTGTATTAACTGAAGGTAGCCGAGATTGTCTTGATGCTCCTATAACAGAGAGCGAGATAAGAACGCATATCAATAAGATTAAGAAGAACAAAGCAGCTGGAACGGATGCTCTTCCCGGTGAGGTGTATAAACTCCTTCAGGACGAGCTTGTCCCGAGGTTATGTGAAATGTTTAATTTCATCTACAGCCCGGAAGGCAGGGTCCCTAAGACGTGGATGGAGGCCATAATTGTACTTATTTTAAAGCCAGGGAAGGACCCACTTAAAGCAGATTCGTATAGACCGGTCTCCCTGCTGAATGCTGACTATAAGATCTTTATGAGCGTGTTGGCGGGGAGACTGGTCAAGGTAGTACCATATTTGATTAATTTAGATCAGAAGGGCTTCGTCCCGGGGAGGTACATTCAAGAGCAGACGCTCCAATTGATTGGTACTATAGATCTGGCGGTGGCTCGGTCGAGACCCTTGGCCGTCGCAGCTTTTGATGCGGCCAAGGCTTTCGACCAAGTCTGTTGGGTCTTTCTCTGGGAAGTACTGAGGGTAATGGGCTTCGGACCCACGTTTATTCAGACCCTGATCAGATGTTACCAGGGAGCTTCTGCGGTAATACTGTTAAACGGAATGTTAACGGCTGGTTTTACTATATCCAGGGGAACAAGGCAGGGCTGTCCCATCTCGCCTTTGCTGTTCGATCTGTATATAGAGCCCCTGGCTCAAGCATTAAGACTGGACGATCTAATTACTCCTTTTAGTTTTCATCGATATAGCAGCAAACTAGCTTTATACGCTGACGGTCTGCTATTATAACCAATAATCCGGCGGAGGTACTACCAAGGGCAGAAACCCTTATGGAGGAATTTGGCTCGTACTCTGGGTATCTTGTTAATTCCTCCAAAACAGATGTGATGTGCTGGAACATCAATAATTGGGAAGGCAGATTGAGTAAACAATTTAGGTATCTGGGAATAATTATTGTTAACCACTTAGACGATATACCTTTGATTAATCTTAAAAAGGTGGCTAAAGAGGTTGACCACCTCTTTACTAGATGGAAAAATCTCCCATTGACTATTTACGGTAGGGTTAATTTGGTTAAAATGGTTATTTTACCGAAGTTAACATACCTTTTAATGCCATTCCTCTAGATTTCCCTTGTAAAGAGATTAGTAAGATTCAAAGTAAAATAGGATGTTTCATCTGGTCTAATAAGAGTGCAAGACTTTCTTGGAAGAAACTGAGACGCAAGCTTTTGAAAGGGGGTCTCGCTCTTCCGGACATTGCCTGGTACTCTTTAGCGTTTCAATTTAAAAACATACGTATGCTGTTGACAACACCCGAGGAAACTAATTGGGGGAAGATATTGAGAGAAATGGCTATAGTCGAGGGCGGGGGCGAAGGGTTTTTATACAAATACGGGGCACCTAGGTTTTTCAAAAAAGTTCACCTGAAAGTTTTAAGGGCAGCCCTCCATGTGTGGTACAGGGTTAGACACAGATGGGGAGTTGGGTATTATTCTGATTTTGCTCCTATTTGGGACTCCCCTGGGACGCCAGCCTGCTTAGATGATAGTCTTGCGCTGCCAATCAAGAGGGCTGGCCTCTTGATCTGGTCAGACCTTGTATCCTCGGACGGAGTTCTTCCGTGGGATCTATTGAGAATTAAAATAGGCAATTCCTTTTCTAAATTTAAATATATACAATTGGTTTCTTGGTATGCAGTTGAAAAGGAGTCAATCTGTGATGATTGGGAAATTGAGCGCTTACTTCAAAATCCAAAGCCTAAAATGAAGGAGGTTGCACTTTGGTACAGGAAACTCCTCGATGCAGATATTGCAGAACTCCCCCCACAGTTTGCTATTTGGAATCAGTCACGCTTGGACTCTAAGGCGGAAGATTTATTTGACTTATCATTGCAAACTTTATATAAATTTGTTAAGCCGGCATCTTTAAAAAAGAATCATTTTTTTGTAGTCAATAGACTATATTATACCCCCGTGAAAATTGCTAGATTTGCTTCCTTAGCTTCTCCTAAATGTCCGAGATGTGACTTTTCTAAAGCAGATGATATACACATATTTTATGAATGTTGCAAACTAAGCGGGTTTTGGCAGAATGTGGAGCATGCCCTGGGTGCCATTTTCAAAGTCAAGATTAATGTGAACCTAACTATAGTAATTTTATGGTATGTATTTTGAAGTGATGAATCTTCTGCAGCCAATGCAAAGAGGTTTGCTACTATATTTAGTTCTTATTGCCCGAAGGGAGATATGTAAACTATGGAAAGATCCACTGCCCCCACGTCACGAAGATTGGGTGAAAGCCGCACTCGTTATGGCACGCCTGGATCAGGGGTATTTAAACAATGACATTTCTAACATCTGGTCTCAGTTTGTTGCATGGAGTAGAGAGATGAGGTTGGTCAGATAACCCAGGTCCTATGATTACACCAAGTTTCGTACGAAGAAGCTGGCCTGGTTAGGCCTATGGCCAATGCAGTTGTAGAAGCCTGGGGTGCCTGGGACTGGTAAATGGCTTCTAGTTAAAGTTGCAGACGCTGAATGGTGAGATGAGGACTAAAAAAAAAAAAAAAAAAAGAAAGATGCTGAAGACTTGGCTCTTCACTCAAGCACACAATTAGATCGGAATTTCTGTTATCGATCACTCCAAAACTAATTTCAGCGCCAAGAGACCTGCAGGTGAACGCGCTTTAGAAATTCAGAATAACATAAAATAACATAACAGATAATAACATCAATGTCCAGTCAGTGCTTTACTTTATTTTTAAAAAGTACTTTAATACACACAAAACAATTATACTGCACATACAATTAACATTCACCATAAAAACTACAAGTCTCTACGAACCTCTGAGTCAGAGTTCTGACCCCAAACAGTATTATACACTAGACGTGAAACACTATAAAAACAGTTAAAATTGAATTATACAGACCATGCTGCACAGGGTTACTCTTCTAACATAGAGCAATGATACCAATATTTGTACTACAGTGATGTGTCTTCAGCAGATGATATGAGGTCAGATGTTCCTCATGCCAACACTGTCCCACCATCCACAGCAACAGAAGTGCCCACAATTCCTTGACTTGGACACTGTTCTGGTAGTGTCTGGGGTCTGGTTAGAGGTGCCTGGTGTCTTGGCAGAGCTACTGGAGTCCCATTAGTAAACACTAGTCTAGCTGTAGGAGGTAGTGGCTGACTAGGTTGCCAGTCCACCCTGATACCCTCAGATGATACATAAAGGGGTGGGGGCTTGTGCCACAGAGACCACTGGGCTCAATGTAGAGTGTCTAATAGCAGGGCACCCACAGCAACTGTGCTACTTGCTACTTATGCAGGACAAGCAAGGATAAAGCTTGAGACTATCCAAGTCCTGGGGCCAGGACCAAGGGGTCATATAGTAAGTCCTTCAACAGGGCTGTCTTCTCCAAGCTACAGATGGTAACTGGAAGAACCCACAGGCTCCCACAGGGCAAGGGTCAGGGGTGAAACAGCACTATCTTCAATAACAGCACAGAGCTTCCGTTGTATCTCTCGATGTTGATGTGCAGCAAGTTTACTTATCTTGAGCAGCTATCTGCAGTTTCCTTGTGCTTCAAATTGCCAACTGCCTCCACAATCCTCACAGATATCTTGTTCTCTACTCGTATGCCACCTGATGAACTAAGGTTCAGCTCTTTTTGTCAGAGTGTCAAATTCCATACACAGGCAATCCATCAGAGGGACACCTTCTCAAGTCCAAACCCTGTTCCCAGGTCAGAGAAGCAGAATGGCAATCCAACTGTCCTGGATTCCACTCCTGGATCTCAGCTTGGTGGGTGCCTAGTCAGAAAAGGAGAGCAGCCTTAATCAAACAACTGGTTGATGAGGGCAAACGTTTATCATTTCCTGATGGATAGGTTGTCACAAATAGTAGGCCTGCTACTTTTGAATCATAGTGCCCCTCCAATCCTAGGGCATATTTCCTGCATGTTCACTGCTTGATCAGTGAGGAAGGAGGGCTTTGTGCACTCCTTCCAAGTCTCTTGGTACCTGTCCGGCCTATGCCACAGAGAGGAATTTTAATTAACTCCTTACATCACCAGCAGAAAGGGAGGGGGTTGTCACAGCAGAGGAATTCTGAGCTAAACACAGACAAGAGCTAATGCCTGTTCCAACACACCAAGCTTCTACAAGGAATTGAGATGGGCACAGGAGAGCTGGAGTGCCCAGTAGAACAGGTACAAGCTTGGCTCACAATAAACACAATGGCTCACCATTCTCACCTAGTGAACCCACTGGCTCTCAAGGCACACATTCCAGGTATGAAAGAGGCAAAAACAACCCGCGCTAGGGACACTGCACAGACATTACCAGGAGTGAGTTGGTAGGGAACCCCTCCTAAGGGGTACAGGGTAAAGGTACCCCTGAGCATAGAATAATAATGCCACCACTGTCAGTCTACCTCAGCTTGAGTAGAGAGGGTCGTAGCTACTCTCTGTGAAAAAAGAAGGGCACACTATTCATGCTCCCTCAACCTCAGAGCCAAGCTATAGGGTCTCAGTCCACATAAAAAGGGAGACTCTCAGTGCATATGTGTGATTGTCATGTTCACTGAGGTAGAGATCACAAAAACCTACAGCAACTTTCCAGTGGCTCACCAGGAGATCAACACAGGGAATAGAAGCACATTGTAGTATCTGTGCTGAATTTCCCTTCTGCATTTTGGTACTCTGTGATCCAAGCAGTGAGAGTATGATGGAAGACTGTTTTGGCAGTTGCTTTTTGTGGTTGAAGTGATTAAACCTATACTTACAAGTTCCTGCATGTGCCTTCCTATTACACCCACTTTTCACTCCGTTTGGACCAAATCATTGTTAAAACTTTCTTTCCATTCCTTTTAATTGACTGCTCCCTGCATAACACACACAGTCTCACTATTCTAAACCTCACTATCATCTTCATTTGATAAACTTTCCTGACTTTGAATCTTGACGTTTCTTGACAAACTGGTTGCAACACAATTAATTGCCTGTGGATGTACTCAACATTGAATGTATATTTTTGAAGCTGCACGGCCCACTTGCAAATATGTGCAGAGATATAATAAAGCTCATTTTTTTGTATTTCTTTTTGGGGTTTATGATCTGACCTTATAAATATGTTTCCTCACAGAAAGCACCTACATGTTTTGATAGCCCAACTCGCAGTCAGAGTCTCCTTCTTGATAGTGGAGTAGTTAATCTCCGCTCCTCTCAATATTCTGGAGGCGCAAGTAATAATACTTTCTTTCCCTTTATCCACCTGGCATAGCATAGCAATCAAGCCTTTGCAACTTGCATCAGTGATCACAATAGTCTTCAACAGTGATCACAATAGTCTCCCTTCCAGGGACAAACGCTTGAAGGCTAGCAGAACCAGCTAATTCCTCTTAAAGTTTCTCAAACTCTGAATTACATTCCTCATTCCACATAAACTCTGAACCTTTGTTAGTCAAACTCCTTAGAGCAAAAGACTTGCTAGAAATGTTGGATATAAATCTACTGTAAATCTTGGTTATTCCATAGAAAGACACCACTTCATCTTTACCAGTAGGTTCTACTATATCACAGATGGTGTCAAGCAATTCTCTCTTAGGTCTGTCCCCCATCTCAGGGATTGTATAACAAATAAGAAATGTCCACTTTCCCAAATTTACATTTCTCACTCTTAAGAGTCAGACCTCATTCATCAACTGTACTTAAGATCTTGTGGGCTCTCTTATTGTGTTCTTCCCAGGTACTCCCTTTCTAAGTCACCCGGCATATTCTACATCACTCTTTGATTTACAGACATATCAGACAGCAGCCCAAAAGGCATCCTGACAAATTTGTATGAAATCATTGGCGTAATAAATGCAGTTAGTTCTTGGGAGCTTTCATGAAACTTCATCTGATGGTAAACTGAAGCGAGGTTGAGTGTGTGGTAAGAGCTCCTTTTGAGGCAGAAAGTCTAGGTTCAGTACTCTTTAAAAGCGATAAAGATATTCAGTAATGCTGTCCAGAAGAGTGATGGTCCTATATGGAATCTTAGCTGCGTTTTCATAGAGTAAGTTGGTTTAGCGCCCATTCTGATACAGGTATTGACTCTGATGCTGACACTTCTGTGCATGGCCAGACAAATGGTGTAGGCAAAGCTTGCAATGATTGTATTACTATTGCAGAGTGTAGAGCAATAACGATCACACAATCACCATCTTATCTGAAAGATTGTTCTGTTTGATTTGTTTGAATATTTTGTTTGATTTCGTATGTACTTTAGTATTTTTTATCCTCAGATTTGTTCACATTTAGTTTGTTGTAAAAGAGAAAAATGTGTATGCTGAATTTCCCTCCTGCATTCTGGAACTCTGTGACCCAAGCAGTGGGAGTTCTGAGGAAAGACTATTTTGCCTATTGCTGTTTGTGGCTGAGGTGATTAAACCTATACTTACCAGTTCCTGTGTGTGCTTTCTTATTACACCCACTTTTCACCATCCCAACAAAAACTATGTGTTATTTTAATCAGGTTATTCAAGTGTTAATGTTATTCTGATTGTGTTGCATCCTGTATGTCACCCTCTCATCTCTGATCCTTCCCCAGAGCCTTAAAGCATATTTATTGAACTGTTTGAGTAACAGCTTTTTGTGTACTGGATAACATCACTCGCATTGCAAGGGAAGGTATTTGCCACAGTTTGACATTGCGCAGATTAGTCATGCACCACACCAGTATTTACATTCCTCTCTGTTACTGTGCCATTGTGTGTCTGATGGTTATTGAATGGACAAACACAGAAGATAGATATTCAATTTCCTGACCATAGCAGATATGTTTTGCACAAAATGTAAAGATTTACAGTGGGATAGATCCGTCGGTCCCGGCAGCCGCTGTGCTGCTCGACGCGGAGAAGGCCTTCGACTCGCTCGAGTGGCCCTTCCTTTATGCTACAATGCGTAGACTTGGGGTGCCAGACCGGTTTTTGGCAGTTGTGCAGCTGTTATACACACAGCCTAAGACGCGCATAAGACTCAATGGAACACTGTCATCCGAGTTTCCACTTACACGGGGAACCCGGCAGGGCTGTCCGCTTTCCCCCTTATTGTTTGTACTGGCCCTAGATCCGTTGGTGTGCCATTTGCAGGAGCGACACAGTCATAGGGGCCTACAGTTTAATACTGGCCCCCTGTTGCTCACGATATATGCGGATGACATTATACTAGACGTGCGACAACCTGGTTCCGCTGCTGAGTGAGGTTATCAGATATGGCAACCTATCTGGTCTGTGCATTAACTGGGGAAGTCGAAGGTGTTCCAATTGACAGAGGCACCATGTGGCAAACCGACGGATTATCCATTGACATGGGTTGAGGATTCGGTTAAATATCTTGGGATTCATATACATAGAGAGAAAGATCGTATCCTACAGTTGAACTATGGTCCAGTACTTGAAAACTGGGGCAAAACATTGAGAGATGGCTATCACTGTCTTTGTCAATGGCGGGTAGAATAGCTATTGTTAAAATGGTGGTCCTCCCACAATTCCTGTATTTATTTCATAATATCCCAATCCCACTGTACAACGGCTTCTTTTCTAACCTTCGTACTATGTTGATACGTTTGGTGTGGGGTGGTAACAGCCTCGCATTAGCTGGGATGCACTCATGCTGCCATATGAGAGGGGAGGGTTTGGGGTACCAAATTTTCACATCTATTACCTGGTGGTGCAGGCGAGCTTTGCGCGACACTGGTACCATGCGGACATTAGGATCCCCTATTACAGGCCGGAAGCAGATTTGGCTCTTCCTACATCCCTCGGGACCCTGTTGCCAGTTGGTTACCCGCGGGATCCGCGTGATATTCAAACGCTTTCCACGACCAGTTGGGCATGGCACAAAATACTAAAGATCACAGGCTCACGTATATTGTACTCACCTGAAATGCCAGTAGCGGGTAACGGCTGGATGCCCATCCTGCAGGAAACGCTTGTGAAGCGCACACTCGTCAAATTCCACCTGGCAACATTCTGGGACCTATTCCCTAAAGGACATATATTTTCACGCACGGAAGATCCTCGCTTCCGTGAGGCCACTATCATGGATCACTTTGTGCTCCAGAGGCTACAGGGTGCCCTGAAAGCCAACATGTACAGCTAACTGCTTGAGCCCCCCGAGTTCTCACTTCTGGCGGGCATTATCAAAGATAGAGATGGCACGCACCTCATGGCTAGAATGTACAAGGCTACATTGGCCCTGTTGCCTTCCCGCGACGCAGGGGTACGGGCGGCCTGGGAGTGGGATCTTGGTAACCCCATCACAGACACACAATGGAGCAGATGCTGCACACAAATCCGCCGGGTTTCCCCTAATCACCGGCATAAACTGTTACACTTCAAATTCCTTTGGAGGGCATATAAGTCACCAAGTGCGTTACATCGCATAGACCCGTCTCGGTCACATTTATGTCCTAAATGTCGCTCCCCAGATGCGGACTTCGCACACATTACATGGACATGCGCAAAGGTAGGTAAATATTGGTCAGCAATATTTCTGGAAATTTCCAAAATGATAGACATGGAGATCACACCCACGCCATTAATGGCGTTGCTTGGGTACACACATGGCCTCCCTAGATCCAAACGACAGTTTGTCGCCATTGTGTTGCTTGTTGCCAAGCGAGAAGTAGCCATCAACTGGGGCAGCAAGCGCACACCAACAGTAAAGTCATGGCTGTGTAGTATGACATATTGCAATACCAACAGTGACACCTATGCACACTTACAACCGCCCACGGCGAGGCCTATGGACATATGGCAACCATTTCACTCCTATTTGCGGGATACACTGGACACGGTGAATACGTCCACACCATTACAGCCTCACAATATAGCTCCTAGGACCGGGAGGGATACACTAGAGGTAGATGGGGCATTGCATCCTTTGTAATTTTGATAAATGTGGCTTCATTTCACTGCAAGCTGTGTAAACAGTGTACTGTGTTGGCCTTGTATATAAATATACCTGTACAATGTATAGCATCATTATAAATGTGGATTACCTTATACTGCACTGTAACTACGGTTATATTTGTGAAAATCAATAAAAAGAGTTAAAAAAAAAAAGATTTACAGTGGGAGATGTTATGTTATGTTATTTCTACTTGTTTTAGGGTGACAAATCATACTCAAAGGTATAGCTCAGCGCTGGGCCAGCACCAAAAACACCACAACAGCTAGAACAGCAATGTTTTCAAAGGTTTTTTAAACTTGGTAAAGTCCGAACAGCAGCCCAGATAGTATGGAAGTTGGTTCCAGGCCTAAGGTGCAAAAAAAGAAAAAGCTCAACTGCCCTATCTGGTGGTGCGGATGCAAGGAACAGTCAAGAACACCTTGTCACTTGATCTAAGCATTCTTGCAGGACAGTAGTAATTTAATTTGTCCTTTAGATATAAAGGGGCTCCACCCATCAAAGACCTTGTGGGTAAGGCTGCAGGTCTTGAAACTAATACGCTTTCTGACCGGAAGCCTGTGCAAGGATCTCAAAGTAGACCCCAACGGGGAACCTCCTGGCAGATTGCAGACCAGGCGAGCGGCCCTGTTCTGCCCTACCTGGAGTTTGGTCAGTAAGGTGTCATTAGTAGCCATAAGGAAGGCTTTGCCATAATTGAGTCGGCTTATAGCCAAGGCCTTGACCAAGGCATTCCTAACAGCAGATGGTAACCAAGGGAAGACTGTCCGCAGTAGCCACATGGTAGAGAAACAAGTGCCACAGATTGCAGAAACATGATCCTTCATGGACAGTACCAAATCTAGTTTGACTTCCAGATTTTTCACAGGCAGCCCGGTGTAAAGGGCTGCCCAAAGTTCAGAATACACCCACTCAGGACACCAAAGATCCTGGGCTGTGCCAAACAGTAATATTTTTGTCTTGTCATTATTTAGTTGCTGACAATTCGCCGACATCTAGATTGCAAACCTTCTCATAGAGTCCATAAAATGGATGTTAACTCCATCATAGTCTTGTCCGAATGAGATCATCAGCTGCGTGTCATCTGTGTATGAGATTACATCAAAGCCACAGGATTTGACAATCTGGGTGAGGGGGGCTACATAGATATTAAGCAATGTTGGGCTCAAGGATTAGCCTGAGGCACCCCTTTATTGATGGAAATAGGGCGGGACTGAAACGGGCCGAGCATAATAGCCTCAGGCAGTCTATGCCGTAAAGTTGCATGTGAGATGGTGTCAAAGGCTGATGACATATCTACCAGCACAAGCATGGCAGGTGAGCCTGCATCTAAATAGAGGCGGATAGTGTCAGTAACTGCCACCATCGCTGTCTCGTACTGTGGCTGGCTGTAAATCCCGACTGGGAGGAATCGAGAATTTTTTAGTCCTCGAGGAAATCCATAAGCTCTATGTTAACTAGACTTTCCAAAAATTTTCCCAGCAGTGGGAGCAAAGAAATGGGGTGATTGTTAGCCTGGATTTTAGGGTAGGCATTTGTTTTTTTTAATAGTGTGGAGACCAATGCAGCTTTCCAGGCTAGTGGAATTTTGGCCATATGTAAGGAAAGGTTGAAGAGGGAGAGAATGATAGGCGTGGTGAGAAGTGCGAGATTGGTGGTAACTCTAGGAAGACACATATCGGCAGGGGAACCGGATTTCGCTATGGCCGAAAGCCCTATTACTTCATCTAACGTACAAGGTTGAAATGGTTTTTGCAGCCAGTTTTTTTCTCACTTATACTGCTAATAAATAGATTTATCTGCACAATTTTCTCCAAGTAGCATCTGTATGTTTGACTTAGAGCTTGTCTCAAAATGAAGCTGTCAATGTGAAAGTCCTTGCCCAATACCGAAACCCATGAATTTCGGGGTATCCTTTATCCCTTGTTGCACCAGAATGATATAGAATTGTATTGTTACATATATATAGCACATACTAACCCTAAATGGGAAGTGGAGGTGCTGGTCTACACGGGCAGCATGCTTAGCCTGTAGGGTGTGTGGTTGGAAGGGTGTTGTCTTTGTTTTGATCGTATGTGGTAAGTGTTTCCATGTTGTATGTGATGACCACCAAGATGCTGGTATTATGTTATGCACTTAGCAGTGTGATGGTTGAAGTGTGAGAGGTAGGCAAGAAAGCTTATGGTTTTTAGCTGGTTACTGCACTGGGTTGTCCTTTCTGAACTTTGTTACTATCATCCCATATATGATTGTCATTGTCAGGTGTCAAGAAGCGGTCATAGTATATATCTGGTCCGGACCTGCAAAGTAGGACTGAATTTAAGTCCTCCCTTGGCCAGCGTATATGGCAAATCTCTCCAGTTATTTTATGCCTGATCAGTTGGTGATGGGTAGTTTATTGCTGTGGACTGGCACAGTACTAGGTGATGAAATGACTTGTAGGAGTTCTGTCTTCTGTGAGTGTAAGAGGATCAAGCAGTATACAAGAACAATTATGCAGTCGGTTTGAACTGTAATCAGTTGCCTGGCCATGCAATGTTATGGTATTAGTATTAATGTAGGACGGGATAGTTATATATAGACTTACATTACTATATAGTACCCAAGCTGGACATAAGTCAGCCCTTTATAGCGTACCTGTGGACTGTAGAATGCATCCGAGGGAGTAATTAACTTAACAAATGTGCTTTGCTTAGGTAAGATTTTTGTAGGATTTGGTACCAATGGATTCACAAATTCGTATTTGTGAATGAGATGCTTTCTTTATGGAAGAGTTGGAAATCCCATGAGCAATAGCCTTGTGTTGTACTGTTCCACATTTCAAGACTTCTGACTGACCAAGAATATTTTCCTGCTCAGGGGACTTATATAACATGTCTCCTGCCAGGTGCTCTACATATTTTTGATATAGATTGCTCTCCAGTAGAGTACCTGACTCTCCTGATGATGGGATTCTCCAAAGTGAACCACTTTTATGAGCAACTACTATTCCCATGTCTAGGTGATAATGGTTTGTGTCAGAAAACGATAATCAATCGGTACTGTGCTTTTTACCTACACCCTAGGTTGCAGACACTACCTACTCTCCCTACCATGTACATCTGTGTAGTCTCTCATTACAAGTATGAGGCTGGAATATTGCATGTACGTGAAAAGTGGTGGTACCCAAGGCTATTGATTCCCATGTATGTGTGTGCCCCAGAGATATGAGTAGATAGTATATGCCATTATAGCCAGATTCTTGTGCCACTGGTTCAGATCAACCAATTTGTATATTCAATAGGGAGATTTATGTGTGATTACCTCACTGGGTCGAACAAGTTCATACTGGCCAGTCTGTGGCTCGATGGAAGCAATAGGTTAACAGAGACTGTTACCAATGGCATTCCACCGCTCTCACCTGAAGAAATAGGATGTTTTGCTTGTTTATTATCTACTTACTGTGGTCTGCTCTGGCAAGCAGGGCAGAGATTAAGCAACAACTCTTGATGAGTTGAAGGACTGTCTGCGACAAATTTACATCTCTGGGTAGCATTATGGGATGCTTGTCATCATCATGAAATCATGGACACTGTAAGAATTAAGTGATGTTTGTTCTCATGGACCTAAACTGTATCTGAAGAAAGATGTGCATAGGCTTCAATGGTGGTCACCAAAATTCAAATGTTGCACCAGCACTCAGAGGGTAGGTGGCCTTGCACCAAGTACTGTTGTTTTAGAATTTAATCAGATGCTGTGAGCACAGAGATTAATTCACGCTTTGTATTCAATGAGCTCTCTGCAGCAGAACAGAGGAAACATTTGACCAGGTGCAGGAATCTTGATCTCTGAAAAGAGTCAGGGCTAGAACTGATGACCGAGGAGAAAGATCTGCAGTTATTGTGACCAGAAGAAAAAGAAGGTAGACTGAAATATGTGATGAAAACCCTCCTTATTTAGTTTAAGAAGGAAAGGCTCAGTTGCTTCACATGATATGCAGTGAGGATTGCTTTCTGAATGAGGAGTGGGCCATGAATGGAGCATTGCTGCCTCTTCAAAGCTCAAACGAAGAATCATTGCGGATAAGGGGATAGCCCCATATTTCTTTGAGAGAGATGGAATTCATGTTGTCCTCACTGACCAGGCATGTAAGGAAGACTCTTGCAGGGAATTCCACAGTAGAAATGCTGTGTACAGAAGTGCACTTTTTACCTAGTAACCTACACGAATAGGGTGGTCTGCAAGGATGTGAACCTTTCCTTACTCCCTGGAGCACAGCATTGCCAACCTGATTGACTAAACCATTCTCTCATTTGTCACTTGGACCTGCAGTGTGCCCCCTATTACCACAGACAGCAGCAACATTCACAGTGATGAGAACACTCATATGTGCTGGATCCCTGCTGCATATTGTCATGCTACTGCAGTCAGTCAAAGTCCTTCTGATTGTGAGTGTCAGGAGAACTGCTTGACAGCTAAAAGAAACTTTTCTGGGCTCTTACACACTTCTGAACCAAAACCTTAGTGCCCTCACATATTATTTTGGTAGAGAAGTAATTTACTTTAACACTACATTTAATTTCACTTCACAATTAAACTTTAAAGTGAATCAAACTCTTTTACTTTTTGTCAAAGTCATATCACCACATAAACATTGAAATTATTATGCCATTTTCACATGTTAGCTGTAATATCCTGAGTTACTAATAGTACATCATCCAGCAAGAGCAGTTTTAAATATTTAACCACACTTCTCACTGAAAGACAAAGACTAAAATAGAAGTGCTTGGCTTCAAAGCGCTCTCTGTTGTACCTTATTTTTCGGTGTCTAGGTAGAAAGGTAGTAGATTTTACAAGGAGTACACAGCTGTTCCTGCATTGCATAGGCTGGAATACCGACCTGACACCTTTAGGGGGAAGCAGACAAGCTGTGATATTGTAACTTGGGATCAGCATGATTTTTACATTGACATATGAATCAATGTGTTTGAGAGATATTATACAGAAAGTCTCTAGAATTAATATGCCTCTGCATATATCGCTGATCTCGTAAAAGCATAGAACCCAGCCTGCTGAATCTGCGTCTCCTCATTGTATGGGGCTCTCCCTACAGAGCGAGTAGGTGACTGCTGTGACTTGGTCACTGGCATGCATGCCAAAACTAGGAGTGTTAATGTGAGGTGGATATTCACTCTTATGGCAGTTTTGTGCATGGTCTACTCAGAACCCCTGAATTTTGTGGCTTTGTTGGCAAATTAAAGCACAATAAAACATTTGAGGCAGGCTGTAGTCTAATTATATAGGAGAGGGCATTTTGTATTTATATGGCAGGTGACAGAGTACATTAACACCTCTGCAGCCTGCTGCCATATTTCTCACCCTTGTTTTATTGGCATAGTGACAGAACAGAGCCAATAAGAACAGACCAGTCATATTTTTTTAATCCAATTTTTGCAGCCACTTTTGTAAACATTTTAGGATTTTTTACAAAAGTGTCAATGTAGAGATTTTTTTAAAAACACATCATAGCAAAGTTCTGGGGGATCTGCGTAAGGGTGGTGAACTGCCCCTTTGCCTTCAGTAAGAGAGATTTTCCAGATGGACGGATATGCAGGTCTTACAGATCCCTGAGATTGAATGCCATCATAGAATGAGTTTCATTAAGGGGGTTGCAAGCATGGTGCACTGTGACCTGTGGGATAGTCCCCTGGTGAAGATGACCTTGGAATGTATAGATCACAGAGAAAAGGCCTGAGCAGGATATGAGAAGCTGCATGGGTGGGCACTCATCCACTGATCCACTAGCAGGTGGTCTCTTGGGATGGCATGATGCCATCCATTCCTTAGGACAAAATGGCCAAGAACATGGCAAGTTACACCGCGATGACAAAGAGATCAGTAATTGGGCCATGCATGCAGGTCAGCATTGTCATGGTTGGTGCATTCCTGACATCCTGGAAGTGTACCAAGACCCAGGGCCTGATTACGAGTTTGGCGGTCTCGCAGGGGGCCGCCACACCAGCACCCCACTGCAAGACCACCAAACCCATAATCAGACCCCCTGCCGGATTACGAGTTGAATCCTGGTGGCCGGTCCTGCAGAGGCAGTCCCACGGTGGTACCTTTCTAAGGCTCAAAGGAGAGCCATAGAAAGGCAGCGCTGTGGGAGCGCTGCAGCATATTCCTGCAAAGAAAGAAATGTAGCATGTCGTGCATTTCTCCTTGTGCAGGAACTGGGGGTGCAAACATGCAGGGGGCACAACATGTGCCCCCACTCGCATGCACCCCCCTGCACAGAGGTGACAGGGGGCCCTGTAAGAGCGCCCAAGCTGCCTCACCACCACCCTTGCCATGGTGGGCTCACGGCCGTGGATAGAGTCGCAGTGAGGCAACTTGTAATATGCTCGGCTGTGCCACATCTGCACCACCAGCATATTGCAGCTTCTGACCGCTGCAACATCGCCGCGGGGTCCATGATCCCTGACGTTGAAGCGGACCTGTGGCAGTCTGACCGCCAAACTCGGAATACAGCGGTCAGACCACGGGTCTATCGGACCACCGAACTCATAATTAGGCCCTTAGCCTAGATGTTCCAGGGAAATGCATCACAGATAGCCCATTCGTAATAGGGATACCAGTGCTCCCTCATCATGACTCCTAAGGTTTTATTGTCTCTCTTGTTTTATTGTTCCTGTTTCAGCTAGTTTGTGGGTGTAGCCAGAGTTAGGCAAGCTACAGAGAATAAGCGATGGATGGCTTATAGATCCAAGTGAGAGTAATATCTCCAGAAACACAGGTGATATCTTTACTCCTGGAAATGTGCCCTTTCTACAGTGTCTCCCCGAATCGTTCGCCCTTTTTGCTAAACCCTATTTTTCCTAGCTATAGAAATCTGTTCGCTGTACACCTATTAAACAGTGGTAAAGTGCATGTGCTCCTCCTTTAAACATAATGAAATTGGTAATCACTTGATAGGCTCATTTACCTGCATTATAAATCCCTAGTATATGGTACAAAGTGTACCCAATGCCTGTAAATTAAATATCACTAGTAGGCTGCAGGAAGCATTGTGCCAACCACTCCAGTACTATTGAGAAGAGTGAAGCATTTCTCCAGACCTACCACTGTACCCTGGCTTTGAAGTTTTAAACTGCCACTTCGACCTTTCAAAATAAATCCTTTTGACAGGCCTAAACCTTCCTTTTAAATATGAATAAGTCACCCAATGGGGTGGCCCTATTGCCTATAGGTTAAGGGGCATGGTATATAAAAGTAGGACATAAAGAAGTTTAATAGCCCACATGTGCCTACATTGAAAAAGCATAAAAGATATTTTCACTGTAGCTGGGCTGGCTGCTTCCATAAGGAAACAATGGATTACATTATAACACCTTATAATGCAAATTTTGATTGGTAACACCCTAGAGACATTTTTCAAAGACTCTTATTAATAGTTAAATAAAATCCAATTTAATGGTAAAGTCTATTTTGCCTAACTATTACTGAAAAGATACTTTAGAAAAGTTGCCTTTTGCATGGCTAAAGCCTCTTGTGGCCAACTGTCACCTGGTAGCTTGATGGCTACCTATGTGGTGAGGTGGGAACTGCTCTCAAGACATAGACAATGGGCCTTGGATGTGGGGAGGTAGTATCCTTATTGAATGGCCTGCAGCTGTCCCCATAACCTTGTTACTCTTCAAAGGGGCCTCCCCTGACACAGGCAGATATAGCTCATACCTGGGCCTCCCTCCATTTTTGTCCTTCTAATCATCCAGGCACCAACCCCAGTGGGAGGGAGAGTTGCCCCGTAATTGGTTTAGAGTGACCATCAGGGTGGGGCTGTGAGCATTCTCTTTGATGTTAGAGTGTCAAATCTTGCTTGATGTCACATTCTGCTTGACAGGTTTGCTGGGGTTTACATAAAGCCTTTGGTGTGCACTTCAAAGAAGGGAAACAGAATGCCAAAACACTTTGGGCCCTATTATGATGTTGGTCGGAAAGCCTCCGACCTGTGGTCAAAGGCTTTCCTTCCGACATCTCCGGTTTCCCTTTCGGCCGCCATATTACAATGACGGCGGTCAGAAGTGAAAGCCAGTCGGAACTGGCACGTAATCCCTTATGGACGGAGTTTCTGCCATTGGGATTGCGATGTCGGTTTACCACAGGCTTTCCATGTCGGGATTTCTGACATGGAAAGCCTGTCCGAAAGCAACTTTGGTGCCCCCTCTGTTAACCCCTTCGATGCTCGTGATGAGCTCAGCTCGTCATGCTGCGCGGTCGCGCTGTGCGCATGACGAGCTGAGCTCGTCACGACCACACCCGCGATCGGAATGTCCAGCACCTGGGCGGAATTCTGATCGCGGCGAAGCGGTTAATCCCTGCAACGCATGGCAGGCACCATGAGGTGCCTGGCACGCAGTACAGGGATTAACTGAAACTCCCATTTCTATATGGGAGCTTGTGCCGGTGCTGATTTACGGCCGTAGCACAAGTTCCCAAAGAGAAATGGGCGTATGCGACTGCACCATCTGCGGTCGCATTGTAATTGCGGTGTCGGGAGGTCGGTCCTGAGACCGCAAAGGTGTTGGGCAGACGTGAGTTTGCCTGACATTGTAATGAGGTCCTAAGTGTGTAACAACTATCTGGTTGCTGACAGCTCATATTCGATTTTACCAGACGTCTGTCTCTAAGTTTGTTGGGAGTACAGAGACTGCATAAAACTGGAATTTAGTGTTAGATGTGGATGAACACTAGGATTACCATAGCATACTCTCCATACACTCAACCAGAACCTCAGAGCCCAAGTTTAGTGTGACCGAAGACTTTGGCCATTTTGAAAACGTTCAAAGTAGGTAGGGTTAGCTCTGGGAACCTTTACCCTGTTGGTGAGGGTGTTCTCAGGGGTCATTCTCACCCACTAGAATATACCAGGCATAAATATGGCACCTCCAGTCATCCACTTCAGAACACTCCTGAACCTGCGGAAGATCAGAAGAGGACTAAACCTGCTATCTGGGACCTGAGGTGAGATGAGCTTAGAAGACTAGACCTGCTTTCCCTCTTGTACTGAGGACAAAAGTAGACTCCAGGGGCCGTAAGGCTGACCTCCTGCTAAAGCTACTAGTATACAACAAACTACAAGAGGCCTTTCCTGCAACTGCCTAGCTGACCAGTGGCAATTGGACTTGAATTTGTCTCTGCCAGTGGTGTAACGCAAAAGGATGGGGCCCACAACACAAAATGATGGGGCCGCCCTGCAGAATATGATGAGTGTCCCATGAGTGTCCCATGTCTCAAAGATATTCATTGACCTTCACCTAAATGGGGGCCTTCTGGAGGGCTAGGGGGCCCTTGAAGGCGTGGAGACCACATGCAGTTCAGGGGCTGCAGAGGCTTGTGTTGCACCCCTGGACCCTGCTGTCTGCCGCACTGTGAGTCTCTAAGTGCCTTTCCAGGAGTCCTGGGAAGCTTTAGAAGTGTACTCCTTTGGTGGATTTGGAATTAAAGGGCTTAAGTCAAAAGGTAAAATGTTCAGCCAGGAGAAACCATGGTTAGTGTATCCAGCCTGCACTCCACCACAGTCAGCATCAAATTCTGCCTAGGTCCTTTTTTACAGAGAGCATTGACTATCATTGGCACTTTGTGCTTCTCAGAGTTATTTCTACCTAAAACTTTAAAAAGTCCTATCTCTGGTAGGCATTATTGGAGTTTAGTAATGCTGGTGCCATTTTGTTTATTACATTTTACTCTATTTCTCTAATTTGTTTAGAGACTTTTATTTGTTTTCCATTTTCAACTTCACTACTGTTTTAGTACATCATAAATACTTTACATACTACCTCTAAGTTAATCTTCTCTTCTCTATGACATAGCTACCAGGCGGTTGAGCTTCGGTTTATTTAATGACTTAAGTGGGTCACCCTGAGAAGGACTTTGATTATTACTTGCGATGGGGACTTACCTTCTTCAACTAATAACAAAATGTCTTACACTGTCCCCATATCCAATACTTTGTCTTAGGGTGAGGTGTATTCATTAGGGTTGTTGTGTGTCTGACTGTCATTCAAAATAGTGTGGCCAGTGTCTGGTAGTTTTTGGTGGCCCTTATTCTTCTAGTGAGAATATTTTTGTGTTAGGTTGCATTGCAGCTCACACCCACAGATTGTGATCTCCTGAATAAAGGATTAAATGTCACACTTTGCCTGTCTATGTCGTCCTTTGGAGAGAGAAGACACTTTGTCCGCACATTCCTAGATTGGAAACACCAGGTGCTGCATTACAGACTGGGTCCCAGGGGCTCAATATACTTGTGCACCTGTTTTCTGCATCCCAGGGGGAAAGGTTGTATTACAGAAGGGCTGAAGATGCCCCTTCTGTACCACTGATACAGCAACAGTGCTATCTTAAGATGGATCATTATGGATGAGGGTGTAAAGGCAAAGTGGCCATCAGGTGGTATTCTGATCATGCACCACAAAGAGGTGGTGCACAGTCAGTGTGCTCCCTGAGGGCACCCCTTTGGATGAGTAAAATCGAGGCCCATGGGCCCCCAGACATTCCTGTGTAGGTGGAGAAAGTCACTCTCTCCTCCCACCTGCAGGGTGATTTCTTTACCCCTTGAAAGTGCAGGCTGGGTACCGTCTGCACTGTGAAAGATAGACCAGCTATTTCAATTAGCTACTCCATCTTTCACTAATGTGCTGCCCAGGGCGACGTCAGTTCATGGCTGCCCTGAGGCAGCAAATTATCAGTAACAGGGCACTCTGTCCCTTTGTATTCCCAGTGAACCTAGTTAATGGGAACAATGTGGCCTTACTGGAAAATGGCAGCACATGATAGAGATACTTAAATCTATTGATTGGACATGGTGTACAGTATATCAAGGGGGCTGTAACTTACTCTCTTGTTCCACATCCCTCAATCTACATGGGGTTGATAACAACACAGGAGCATTTCTTGCACCATGTACAGCAATCTAGGGCTGCAGGCAAGTACCAGGTGTAACAACCATTAAGGCAACATCTCTTTGCATGACTGAAATTCCAGTACTTCACAATGTTCAGGCTGTAGTGTATAGATGCAAGTAATTAGTGTCCATGAAAAGTTAGTAGCTGAACATCAAAACATTATAAACACAACATGATGATGGACGGAGTGCTGAAACGTTTCAATTACTCACCCTAAGTCAAGATATCTGGGTTGAATCCATTGTTCTTTTGCTCACTTTGCCACCCCAGTTTGGACCCAGCCATATACAAATCAGTCTTGACCCTGATCCTCATGAGAACAGTCCAGCCTGAACAGCCAGGCCAGGTCCTCCCTGGACCGGAAACGAGCATCCTGGGACCAGTTTCGGTGTATCACCCTTCATCAGCCAGGCTAGCTTGAATCCAGTGACACAGCGAGCAAGGGACCCATCTCTGGCCCTACCCTTGGCCACTTAGGGTGAACATAACAAACACAAGAAGATGATGGACTGAGTGCTGAAACCTTTCAACCACTCACCCCCAGTCAAGAGATCTGGGTTAAATCCATTGTTCTTTTGCTTACCATGCCACCCCAGTTTGGACCCAGCAATATGCAAATCCGACTTGACCCTGCTTCTCATGGGAACAGTCCAGCCCGAACTGCCAGACCAGGTCCTCCCTGTACCAGAAACAAGCATCCTGGGACCGGTTTCGGGGTATCACACCTCATCAGCCAGGCTAGCTTGAATCCAGTGGCACAGCGAGCATCATCGTGTTGTGTTTGCTATGTTCGCCCTAAGTGAACACGGGTATTGCCAGACATGGGTCCCTTGATCACTGTGCCACTGGATTCAAGCTAGCCTGGCTGATGAGGGGTGATACCCCAATACCGGTCCCAGGATGTTTGTTTCTGTATAAGTATAATTATAAGTATAACTATAGCTGCTGAATTTCTGTGGTTTTGTGTGAGTAAAACTGGAACCTACCTGTAACATCCCTACAAACTTTGTTTCTTTCAGTGAATTTTATATATATAGCCATCCGCCCAAGAATTCAATCCCATGAACAGTGAATACATTTTTTTGAAAATATAAAAAAATAAGAAAAACATAAAAATGTACTGTAAAATGTTAAATTTGACATCATATGATGGTAATGATTTTACGTTTTATGAATATCTCTTCTATAAAAAAGGAAAAAGAGAGAGGGTGAAGAGAAAGAAAAAGAGACAAAAAGTGCTTTTGAAAGTATGTTTTTTATATCTATGATGATGAAGCTTAAAACTCTCACTGGTTTGTGAGTTTTTTACATTTTGAGAAAGGCTGGGATCAGCCGAAACGTGTCAGTGATGGACGTGCTGCAATAAAGAATTGAAAATTGGATACCTGGTCTGGAGTGCCCACGTTTGTCCCGCTCTTGCGGGAAGAAAATGTGAATATATATATATTACCTACTGGTGGTCAACAGTAGGTAGTTATAGTTAGGACCATTTTTCCAAAGGAAAAGTGTTTTGACTTGCCTATATCTTTAGTGCCGGTTGACGAATCTTTCCGAAATGTTCCCATGTTGTGAATGGTATGTTTTGGGGCAATCCGCCAAGTGAGAATAAAGAAAAAGGCTGAGACCAAAAAAAGCATTTTTCCAATGTTAATTCCCATCAAGATTTTTATCGTGACTACAGCCCAAACCGCTGGAAGGAATTACACCAAATTTCGCCGAAAGGTAGCTCTTGGTCCAGAAAGAACACTTTTTGTTATTTGGTGTAAATCCATTCAGTAGTTTTAGTGATAATAAAAAAAAGAAAAATTGTACATATAGGGAAGTGGATCCTCTGAGGGTCCGACAGTCCCCGTGCTGAAATCTGATTGGCTGCCAAAACCTCAACTAGAAAGTGTTGGCAGCCATCTCAGGACTCGACTTCAGCAGAGTCCCACAAAAAACATTTAAAAAAAGAAAAGGGGGCAGGGTAGGAATACCCTGACCTCTAAGCTCTGGTCAGGACCCCAACAGGGCAAAAAAGCACTTTAAAAAAATAAGTTGCAGCAAAAACGCAACTGAGATGCAAATCAGTGACAAACTTTTTTTAAAAAAAACAAACATGGGCTCCCATGTTTGTTTTGAATACAGCCCCGGTGTGGGCCAGGTCCAGGGGGCATTTTCTAAAAAAAGGCGGTGGGTGCACAGGACCCCCCTCCTGAGGCTCACTGAGCCCCGATGACCACCACCTCCCTGGGGTTTTACTGGTAGAAAAGGAGGAGGGTGCATGGGGCCCCCCTCCATGGGCACTTTAAGCCCCGGGGACCACCACCTCTCCAGGGCTAATGAAACAATGATGGGGCACATGGAACCCCAAACCTCAGGGAGCACCATCTCCCAGGCCTGAAAATCACCTATTGGGGGGCCCGGGGACCACCACCTCGCCGGGCCAGATATTTATTTAAAAGAATTGGCCCCCTCACGGACCACATATGGCCCCTGGAACCACCACCTCTCCGGGGATGGCCCTGAAAAGTAAAGGAGGGGGCCACACTGCCTCCCTCCTGGAGCCATACATGACCCTGGGGACCGCCACCCCCCAGGGCCAGCTCCTGCTATGCCCTGGGGTGCCCTCCCCAGGACATGGCTGTTTGCATTTACTTGGTGGGAATTGACAACTCCCGCCAAGAGAGAACAAACACTCCGGTTTCAGCAGGCAGGAACTGTCAAAGTGCTTTCACCCGATAGAAGCAGAGGTTTCATCTCTTTCCCTGCCTGCAGACATGTGGGCAGGGAAAGAGATTAAATAGATTGCTCCTGCATGGAGGGAGCTGCCTTTCCAGCAGCTTGCTCCATGCAGTGGTAATGCCGGCTCATGCAGGAGGCGGGGAGCCAGCTGGGACCACAAGGTACTTGAAGCTCCCCCTGCGGTCCTGAGGGAAAAGAGAATAAAGAGGCAAAATAATGGTCAGTAAAGAGCAGAAAGAGGCAGAATAAAGGTCAGAAATGAGCAGAAAGAGGCACAATAAAGGTCAGCATAAAGAGGCAAGATAAAGGTGAGAAACGAGCAGAAAGAGGCAGAATAAAGGTCAGAAATAAGCAGAAAGAGGCAGAATAAAAGTCAGCAACAAGCAGAAACAGGCAAAATAAAGGTCAGCAATGAGCAGAAAAAGGCAAAAAAAAGGTGAGCAATGAGGAGAAAGAGCAAATTAAAGGTGAGAAATGAGCAGAAAGAGGCAGAATAAAGGTCAGCAATGAGAAGAAAAAGACAAAATAGAGGTGAGAAATGAGCAGAAAGACAAAATAATGAGCAGCAAAGAGCAAAGTGAGGCAAAATAAAGGTGAGAAACGAACAGAAAGAGGCAGAGTAAAAGTTCAGAAGGGAGCAGAAAGAAGGAGAATAAAGGTCAGAAACGAGCAGTAAGAGGCAGAATAAAGGTCAGCACCGAGCAGAAAGAGGAAAAATAAAGGTAAGAAACGAGCAGAAAGAGGCTAAATAAAGGTCAGAAACGAGCAGCAAGTTGCAAAATAAAGGTAAGAAACGAGCAGAAAGAGGCAAAATAGGTCAGAAGCCAGCAGCAAGAGGCAAAATAAAGGTGAGAAACAAGCAGAAAGAGGAAAAATAAAGGTCAGCAACTACCAGAAAGAGGAACAAGCATTGGCATAGCCAATAGGTCTCGCTTTTGGGACCTTATAAGTATTTAGTTATACAGCACAATGGCTAAACACTTATAAGGTCCCAAAGGCGAGACCTATTGGCTATGCCAATGCTTGTTTACGTTAGTGAGGATGAAATTGTAAGACGGCGACATGAATCTAGAATAACCTCAAGCTGCAAAACTCATGTTACATGTAAGTAACTTGAAACATAACAAAATATGGTTCTAGGGCTGAGAGGAGAGATGCTGAACTAAAGTGTACTGATGACTTTTCCAGTTTTATTTAGTGCAAAGTTGATCCAGAGGTATTTACATGAGCACCGGTTACATTACACAAGCACAAAAAAAATGTGGGGGCTTTTTGTTTTTTTTAAAGGCAGGGAGATTAAGTAATTTTTTTATAGTTTACATCCGTTACGGTACATGTTAAAATGGCAGAAACAAAGCAGAATTGTTCTATCAGATTCTACGTAAATGTATTGTAATTGCATTTATATAGCGCTCACTACCCCATACGAGGCTTTGAAGCGTTCTAACTCAATACGCGTACCGTACGACACACCCCACACTGACTGGTGTCTTGCCAGTGGTTTGTAGATTACGGAGAATCCAACGCACACTGCAAAGTCTTTGAAGTTGATGGGGTTGCCTGGAGAATGTTGTTGGGTGGGGGCGGGGTGGAGTGTAAGGAACACTGGAGGGTCTGTGCAAGTTGACTACCCACAGCAGGACACCGCCTGCCAGTTGTCTTTGAAGCCTGTGTCGAGTCCCAACTGCGAGACAGGCATTCCACACACTCCTGGTAATTTGTGTTTCTAATGCAATTAGGCGTTCATTAGGTTCTTTGCGGTGTTTGCAACTAATGTGCAACAATTGGGGGTGGGGGAGGGGCGCTTCCGTCCCTGCCCACCCTCGGAAAGAAAATACTACACAGTATGAAAGGCGAATTGTTTACTTTCTGCAGTGGGTACAGTAAGCTTTTTTACCACTGTAGGGATTCCTTCTGCTGAAACTGTTTTGTTTAATGATTATCATGCAGGAAAGCATGCATACAACAACATGCAGAGAGAGGGGTTTCCTTCATGCAGGCCCTGCAGCTATATGCAGTTTTGTCACGGCTAGTCCGTAGCATAAATAAACATCGCAATTCTATTTCAGTGATCTCCAGGTGTCCAGACCAGAACGTCATTTAGTCTTGGCTTTTAATTTAGAGCACGGCGTAAGCGGGGACCAACACTAAAAAAGAAAAACAAACACACAAAAAACAAGTAACAGAACGCACAAAAACATATATGACCACACCAGACACAAGGTGGGGTTGTCTGGTGTTCACTTAGTTCGAGAATTAAAAAACAGTCAGTCTAAACATAATCATTTTGTATAATTCGTAAAAACATAACTCTTAAAAGCAACATTCAGGTAAAGACTTGGTGACAGCAGAGTGGGGCACGAACCCGAAGACTGATTCGGCGTTAGCGAGCCTGGACCATCGGATAGTATGGGGGTGGTGGTGATGGGGGGGTCGCTGCTTATATTTGGTTAGACTGAGAAAGAAAGAGGGTGATGGAAAACCAGAGACGAAAGCAGGGATGAAAAAGAGCCTGCAAGAGTTAAGGGGACAATGAGTGCCCAGAGGAAAAGGACGCGAGGTGACATCAAGACTAGACTCTTTCGGTTCCACCTCAAGCATTTAGCAGCTTCAACCGCATCATTCTGAGAAAAATGTGGGCACCGACATTAACACTTATTAGTTTTCAGACGAATCACTGCTTCCTGGTGACGTCACCACAGTGTGCACCAAATGGGGGGCTCAAAGGACACGATCCTCAGGGTGTGTAGGCAGGGCCCAACGCTGAATTCCCCTTAAGTGGGGTTAGGTACAGTTCAACCCCCTGTTATTGTTTCGACTAAAACGGCTCACGACACGAACCCCACTGCCCTGTGCCCTATCGAACATTACACTTCCTTCATGTGTTCCCACAAATGCGCGGGAACAGAGGGAGAGGCTACGGCAGAGTACAAAGTGCAAACAAGGGGGCAGAGCCCATTTATAGCGGGGGGATCTAGACGAGGGTCCAAGTGTAGAGATGAGATGGGCCACGTGGAAGAGCCCTGTTGCCCCTGAAGATGAGACTGAAGAGCAAAAGTGGGCAGGGTCATTGCAGAGATGAAAGAGGAGCGAGAGAGGAGCGCTCCTGCGTACGGGAGAGGGGCGAATGGGGGATGGGTAATAACCACGCAGAGATGAAGGCTGCTCGGCGGCCGGGACAATAAACTGCCTGGAAAGTAATTGTTTACAGAGGCTGAGATTTTGCTCTTCTTACGGAAGGCTTATGAGCTAAAACGCCTGATTAATATGGCATGCAATGTCCAAGCAGAGGCATGAGGAGGATTCAGGGTTAAATACATGCTCCCGCTTGCTGGCAGATATTATCCTCCCAGAAGCACTTAGCAAGCATGCCGCGAGGGCCATGTGCACAGCTGATTATGCGGCGCGAGGAACCCCGTCTTATTTATAATTGCGTGGAATGGAGTGGAGAGCAGCGGAATGTTCAGCTGCTCGGCGGCCGGGACAATAAACTGCCATCTGCTAAAACGCATCAGCTGAGCCCACCAGCTTCCTATTTAACCTCTTTTCCCAGAACACAGAGAGAAGAAGTAAGAAAAAAATAAAATAAAGCTATGATGACGAGGGACGCGCCGTCAGAGGCTGAGAAAATCCAGACAAAATATTTACTCGGCTGTTCGCGCGGAGAAGAGGAAAGTCATGAAACGACAGGAGCGGAGACCGGACATTTGCACGAAGAGTAAAAAAACAAAACAAGACGCGCGGCCAAGAAACGCGCTCTCTGGTGAGGGAGGGGGAGGAGTGGTGAGGGAGGGGGAGGAAAGGCAGATGGCGCCTCGCCAGCGATGCGAGGAATGCATGGCAGCTGCGCGCGTGCACGCTCTCGCGAACGCAAGCTGGTCGCCAGCAAAAGCCACCGTTTGCATTTCCAAAACCCGCTTACTAAAACTCTCGCCAGAGCAGCGCATGCGCTGGCTCAGGCGAGACCTAAAAACAGAGGGCAGAAAAATGAGCAGGAATGGCAAAACAGAGGCTAAAAAAGGAGCAGGAAGAGCAAACAGAGGGCAGAAAAACAAGCAGAAAAGGCAAAACGGCAGAAGAGGACAAAACAGAGAGCACTCAGACACTCACACACTCACTCACAGACCCACACAGACTCTCACACTGACTCACAGACCCACTCAGAGACTCACATACCCACTCACAGACTTACTGAGACACTCATGCACTCACTCACACACTCACTGGCAAAGGTTAGTGGTTACATTTAGGAAATAAAATGTAAAAAACTTTAGAAATTCACTTAAAAAACCAAATGCTACAGGGATGTTATAGTTAGGAAATAACATTTTTTTAAAACCTTAGAAATTTACTGAAAAAACAGAGGTTACAGGGTCATTATAGTTAGGTTCTGATTTCACTCGTACAAAACCAGTGAAATTTAGCAGTTATAATTAGCAGAGCGAACTATAATTTACACCCCTCAATGCACTGCTTATGACCTCACATATTACATCACTCATGACATGGTCAGTGACATAACTGATGACATCTCAAATGACATCACTGATGACCTCATCCACACAACCACTCACATACCCATTCAGAGACCATACAAGTACTCACACAACCACTCACTCATCCAAAGAGCTACTCATACAGCCAGTCATTTACCCATACAGCCACTCAACAGCTACACACTTACCTATACAGCTACTCACAACCCACATATTCACCTATACAGCCACTCACACACCCACTCACTAACCCATACAGCCTCTCGCTCACCCATACAAGCACTCACATACTCACTCACACACCTACACAACCACTGACATACCCATTCACACATCCATACAAGCACTCACACATCCGCTCACTCACCCATATATCCAATCACACAGACACTTACTCTACAGTATAGACACTCGCTTAACCAAACAGCCACTCAGCCACTCACTCACCCATACAGCCAATTACACAGCCAGTCACTCACTCATACAGCCATTCAGACACCCACTTACTCATATACCATATAGTTACCTACACACCCACTAACTGACCCATACAGCCACTCACACACCCACTCACTCACCGATACAGTCACTAACACAGCCACTCACTCACCCACACAGCTACTCACACACCTACTTATACACCCATACAGCCACTCACACACCCATACAGGCACTCAGACACCCACTCACACACAATCACACAGCCACTCACATAATATATGTTAGAATAGTATCACACATTAGTAGTACAGAAAGTATACTATTTGAACTTTTGTAGTGCCTTGGTATATTCATTTAACACTAATAATATTTTAGAAAACTGTTGTGATCATTGATGGGCGCCCATTTTGTTTAACCTTGTTACTGTTGGTGGGCATCCATTTTGTCCTCTGGTCACGGGTATCGTAGAGGGGTGCCCCCCCATTATCTCTATGCTCGGCCGGTCATTGAAAGAGAAATGGGCCTGCTCCTCCCTCTGCATTGGGTGGCCATCTTGGAGTGGGCATGTTGCCATTTTCCCACACACCTGGTTCAAGAGCTCCCCTGTTAATCAGCATCCATGCTCTTCGGATAAGACATTCTCGTCGGCCAATTGGATAATTTCATCCTAACCTCACCATCGCATGGATGGTTCGATCCGGAGTACTGGAACTACCGAGGGAGGCTTGACACGCGATGCTGCACGATACCCCCACATTACCGAGATGACCTAACCTAAACCTATTCCTTAAATGGCGATACTCCGCTAATCCCAAAACGGCGCCTATACACACCTCTCCCCATGATGTCTAACCTCGCGGCCGTATAATTAAGCCGGAGCGAGTCACTCCTCTCTACCCCCGCGTCCTCTCCATTAACCAGACTGACCACGCCCTCCCTGGCGCTCAGACTGCCTCAGCCTGGGCGTAATCACTGAACCTTATTTAATGTTGATTTTACCAATCTGGTTATAACTGCCGATAATTATCTTATTTAACTCGGTAGCTTTTGTGAACCTAAAATGGTTCTAAGTGAATCCTCCGAACCGCTTCTAATCGCTGCTGGAGTTTTCCTGTCCTGAACCAATGCCCCACTACTTAATCGCCATGTCTCCGTATAACCCTCAGCCCCTCTGCTCTATTTACAGACAATTCCGATTTCTATTTCACCATTGATTACCTACTAGGCCCTCTAATGTTATTTATATTCTATCGTTGCCTGTAACTTCTACTACTATCTATGCCTGTAAATGCTTTTGTAATTTGTAGTGACCTACTACTCCCTCTAATGTTATTTATATTTATATTTTATCTATGCCTGTAACTTCTACTACCATATATGCCTGTGAATGCTTTTGTAATTTACTGCCCTATATTCACACATATTGCTCCCTTTCTTAATATGCTCCCGCCCCTCTTCCCCCTTTACCACTGCCCCCCTTTCTCCTCTCCTAGCACCGAACCCACTCTCCTCCCCTCTCCCTCCACCGACCCCCCTCCTTTTATAAGGCCCATGACGATTGTTAAATTTTTCTCCGTCTCCTAACGAACTCACCGACCTGTCCCCTCTCTCCCCTCTAGCACTGACCCCCCTCTCTTCCTGTGCCCACTGTCACTGTGAACTCCTGCCCCGTTCCCTACCTGACTCTCCCACCTGTCGCCCCTCTAGCTCCGACCTCGCTCTCGTCCTCCTAGCACTGACCCCACTCGCTTGCTGTGCCCACTGTCACTGCGAACTCCTGCCCCGTCCCCTACCTGACTCTCCCACCTGTCGCCCCTCTAGCACCGACCTCGCTCTCGTCCTCCTACCCCCTAACTACCTGCATTGCTCTCTTTCCATCACATCACTGACCCAGCATGCCCCCCTCAACCACGCCCACATCCCTCATGACTCTACTCTCTCCAAACATGGCCCCAACTCATGGTCCATTCTCTACCCCCCCCCCAATCTCTCAAAAAAACGCAAAGAAAAATTTTAAGCACAAACTTCTCATCCGAAACCCTGAAACACTTATTGTTGATAACTACATCAGCCTCACTTCCCCCATTAAAACCAACTACATCTTCTATTCCAAACGCCCCTCCAAATGGAAAAGCATCCTCCTACAATATCTCCCAATCACTAACTCAATTAAAATTCCCTATGGCTTTAAACTATCCACCACTCCCTCCCCAGCTTTTCCAGGCAAAATTGTCATCTCCATTTTCAAATCGGGTAACATCCTCATACAAGCCGCTGAATCCCACCTCACCATCTTTGAACACCACTTCAGCACCTTGACCTTCCAACTATATAAATCATCTACTAACCTTCCGTCTTCCCAACCACACAAAGCCCTTCCGTTCTCTCCCTTACATCCAACCCCATTCTCCCCCTCCCCTGTCATCCCTACAGACAATACCATCCCCCAATCAACTACATAATTCTCCCCCTCCCCTGACATCTCTACAGCTAATGCCATCCCCCAATCACCGACATCCAAATATTCACTCCCCCAACGACCCTCCCTCTTCCTAACATCCCTACTACACACCCCCTCTCCCAATCACACACGCACTGTAACGACCTGTCCCCTCCAATCCCTAATACTTCTATTTCTATCCCCTATCCTTCCTACCTTCCCCCCCAACCTGAATCCCTACCTCTCCACCCTGAATCCCCTTTCGTGCCCCCTCCGGCCCCATCATCTTCCTCTCCGAAAGCTTTCTCTCACTCCCAGAATTACATACCACCCACTAACCCTGATGCTGTCTTTCTCCACACTCTTCACGCCCTTCTAACATCTCATACCTCATCCCCTGAGGTCTCAAATCTCCTGTCCCCCGTCAAGCATCCCCTCACGCCCAACAGCCTTAGCACTCTTCTTACCCCCCCCACTGGCCTCTCACTCCCTCCACATAACAGACCTCCTTACGCAGCAAACACAGATCACTCCCTATCCCCCTCCCCCTCCCCAACAATGTCCCCCCTCACTCAAATAACCCAGACTCTACGCAACATAGAACGCGATCTCTCCACATTGACGAGAGATCTCACTCGACTTAGAGAAGATTTTAATTCCCACAGCTCCAGAACCCTCCTCAACCTGGCAAATTCCCCCTACGCCGGCCAAAAAAACCCCACTCACTACAATCTTTGGAGAACTACTCCTCTCCGCTGCCGTATGCAAAGACCTCTCCGCACCTCTTGCCATCTCTCCCCGTCCGACCTTACTGACCTATGCAACTCTTACCATCCTAGTTCATCAATCAATAATCCTCCACTCCCCTATTCTAACATCCCCGTCATTCTGGGGACTAACAGAATCCCCTCCTCTCCTGTCTCCCCCAGATCCCCTCCTCAACTCACCACCATCCACTCCTGCCCACCCCCCAAAATCAACCCCAAACCACTCGCCTGCATGCTTGTGAACTGTCGATCTGCTGTCCGACATGCCACTGAAATTTCCAAAACTATCCTTAGCGAATCCATTGACATCGTGTTCCTCACGGAAACCTGGCTCAATGACCACATTAAGAGCATACTTGACTTGCTCTCCCCCCCAGGATATTCTATCCTTAGAAAAGACAGACCCGACAGAATAGGTGGTGGTTTAGCCATAATCTTCAAAAACAAACTTCAGCTCTCCCTTGTTAACAATTCCGACCACTCTACCTTCGAATTCCTTGAAGCTGAACCAAAAGTACAAGGTTCCCACCCAATTCGTCTACATAATATCTACCACCCTCCTGGAGATCCTCATCCCTTCGTTGATTAATTATCCGACCTTCTGACACAATCCTCAATATCCAACTCTAAAAATCTCTTCCTTGGTGATCTCAACCTCAATTGGAACGATACTGATGATCCCACAATCACCCGCCTCACCAATCTTCTTGAGATTAATGACCTCAAACAACTATGTCAGTCCCCAACTCACACCAAAGGAGCCATCCTGGACGCTATTATTACCAATAAGGATCTGGCCTTCCTGTCCAATATCGTCCCCATCGACTGGTCCGACCACCACCTCATACTGTTCACCATTGCTACACAGCACCACCCCCCCCACTAAAATCATTAAACCTAGGAAATGGACCAGAAATCTAAATCTTATCCCCCCTGCTGAACTCGAGTCTAAACTTCATGCTCAACTTCTCCTCATCCCTCCCTCGCAAAACACAAA
Source organism: Calotriton arnoldi (assembly GCA_963921515.1). NCBI lineage: Eukaryota > Metazoa > Chordata > Amphibia > Caudata > Salamandridae > Calotriton > Calotriton arnoldi. Next base: position 57,202 of record CAWUFW010006131.1, on the reverse strand, counting down.
TGAGCTTACTGAACACTTTAATAAACCTGTCACCGATACCTTAGACCAAATGGCCCTGCCTAAACTAAAAAATCCAAGAAATATCCCTTCCAAATCATGGTTTAACTCAGAGCTCAATAAAGAAAGACGCACACTCAGACTGATCAAAAGAACATGGAGACAGCATCCCTCCCCCTCACATCTGGCACTCCTCAGATTAACTAGATCGACATACAAGAAACACATTTTTAACGAAAAGGCATCCTTCTTCCGTACACAACCCGATCGGGCCAAAAATAGACCCAAAGAACTGTTCAACATCGTTCGTAACCAAACATCCTCTGCACCTCCAATTCCGTTGGCCTCGACTGCTAGATGTGAAGAAATTGCTCACTTCTTCTCGGAAAAAATCACAAAGATAGAGCAATCCTTCCTTTCAACTCTGATCCCAACCACCTCCCAACACTCTCCTGACATCACCTCTAAGACTCATACCGCATTCCCCACACCCACTGACCCCACCTCAAACTTGCCTACTACTTCACCTCACCATAACTACTCCTCACACACACCCACTTCGATACCTCCCCTAAACCACTCCCTACACTTACCCACAACCACACCTCTTGAAACCAATCTCCCTAACTCACAAGTAAAAAACAATGCCTCCTGGCATAATTTCCACACTGTTACTGATCGCGAAGTTTTCAACATCATTGCTAAACTAAAACCGTCCTCCCATACTAAAGACCCCCTCCCTTCTAACCTTGTCCAAGACCTAAAGCACATTATTGCCCCATCTTGGACCTCTATCATCAACACCTCCCTTGCCACGGGTTGTGTCCCTATTTCCCTTCAACTTGGACAAATCACTCCCATTCTTAAAAACCCTATGGCCGACTCCAATGACCTAAACAATCTCCACCTCATCTCTAACCTCCCCCTTCTTTCCAAAGCCCTCGAAAAATGTGTCCTGCTCCAATTAGATAAACACATTGAAAATTTCAACTTACTGGACCCCCTACAGTCAGGCTTTAGGAAAGGTTGCAGCACCGAAACTGCCATGCTTAACATTGTCGATGACATCCACCACTCCCTCGACAATGGCGAGACCTGCCTACTTATCCTCCTCGATCTCTCCGCAGAGTTCGATACAGTTAACCACTCAACCCTACTTAATGTTCTCAGAGATCGCTTCGGCCTCAATGGTACTGCCCATAAATGGTTTGTCTCCTATCTCCAACATCAAACACAGCAAATCAAAATTCACGACTGCTTATCAAACTCCACTCAGGTCTCCCTAGGAGTCCCCCAGGGATCTATTCTCTCTCCCTCTCTCTTTAACCTCTTTATGGAACCCCTCTCCCTCATTCCTAAACAAGCTGGAATCAACTACCACCTCTATGCCGATGATACCCAACTCTACTATAAGATCAAAACCCATGCGAACTTCCTACACCTTAACAACACCCTCACTAAGATTCAATCCTGGTTCCAATTAAATCATCTCAAACTCAACCCCAAAAAAACAGAAATCATTCTCTTCTCCCCTAAAAACAACCCTCTCCCCATTCAAACCTGGATCTTCGACCTTAATGCCCTCAACTGCTCACTCTCCTTATCCAACTCAGTAAAATCTCTTGGTATCTCCATCGATAATAGCCTAACTCTCAATGTGCACATCAAAAACTAGGCTAAAGGAGCCCTCTTCACTCTCCATCATCTCAAGAAAATTAAGCCCTTTATTCCTATTGATGACTTTAAATTAGTAGTCCAATGTCTGGTCCTTTCGCGTATTGATTACGGCAACGCCATCCTCACCGGAATCCCCAAGGTCCACCTAGCTCCACTCAAATCGGTGCTCAACCTTGCAGCCAGGCTCATCACCGACTGCAAATGCTTCGACCACATCTCCCCAGCCCTCAAAACCCTTCAATGGCTCCCCATCGAAGGTAGATCCGCCTACAAAACTGCTTGCATTACACACAAAGCTCTCCATCAAAATACACCGCAATACCTCGCCAATAAACTCTGCAAAGCGGGCAGCACATGGCCTATGAGAAGCACCAACGCTCTCCTCCTAGTCCCACCCCTGCTAAAAAGAAATCCACACAATCCTGCTCCTTCTCCGGTAATGCCCCAAACATCTGGAATGCCCTCCCCAAAAGACCTGCGATGCAACCCTTCCTACATGAGCTTTAAAAAAGACCTCAAAATACACCTCCTCAATAAATATTGGGGGTCTTAACCAGTGCCCTGAATTTGCCCTCACCCCTTCCACTTTTCTAGTCCCCCTTTCTTTCCTACTATCTCCCTCCCCTCCCCCTCCCCTCCCTCTACATCCTACTGGCTCACCTTTCTCCATTCCCCACCGCTCTCATCCGCTCCCTCTCATAGTCCTTCCCATCCCCTCCCACTCCCCCTCCTACCAAATTTCCCCCTCTTCCCACCCCCTTTTCACGTCTAACTTCCTACTACCTGCTGCCCTTCATGCCTTCCTCCATCCCTTACCATTATACAAAATCTGATCTCCCATTTCCATGTTATACATGTATATAGCCCTCGCTCTATCTATCTGTTTATTTGATATGTGTAAATTCAAGCTGTTTCTATTTTGTTCACTTGTTGGTGTCCCATGCTGTTGAATTATTGTTTTATACCGTTACCATCTTCTTACTCATGTAAAGCGCTCTGATACCTCTGGGTCTAGCCAGCGCTATATAAAACCTCTAAAATAAATAAATAAATAAATAAGAAAACACTCACACTCACTGAATGATGTCATCAGTGATGTCATTTAAGATGTCATTAGTGATATCACTGACCATGTCATGAGTGATGTATATCCCTTGGCTTTGGGCTATAAGGCTATAATAAAGATTTGTATATTTGTTGTACATGTTATTTTTTTGCATAATTTGTATTTAAGGCAGTTATTGTTTTGCCTAGCCAAGTCTTTTAGGCTTCCTGCAACTGTGGAGGCCCAGCGCTCCTTTCTGATAAGCCTTCGACAAACTGAACAGCTGCAGACTTGAACACATGACTGGGACAACTGGCTCGCACTCAGCCCCAGAAGCACCAGAGTATTGAAGTCCGCATGAAGAAAGCACGGTGGTGGCCAAGACTTGGCCCGATCAGCATCCTTGCATCTGTTTTTTGATGTGGAACTGTACAGAAACTGTGTGTTTCTAACAGTGAGGAGGGTAACACTGTACCTGAGCTAATTGTTTGTACATTGTACTCAATGTGCAGATCGACCTGAGTCACAAGGAGCTCTGGGTCTATGGTGGGGAAAGGCACCAATGGACTCTAGTGCCAGGTCACTAATCATTATTAGTGGTATTTGGTCCTAGTGTGCAATAAATGTGCTTTTCTTTTTGAAAGTCAGGAAATTGGTTGGACAATCCTTTACTATTATATGGATGCATGTATGTTGAGTGCTAAGCTTGAGCAAGCCCACTCTATCTTCCTGAGAAGCCTGTGACTGCTCACCATCATTGCCACTGAGAGTCAAGTGCTCAAGGGTTTGTACTTGGCTCGGTTTGCAGGTTCATAGTAGGGTGGACCCTGGGACATCAGAGGCAAATAACCTCAACTCCCCTGCTTGCCCAAGGGTACCCTGAATGGAGTCTCTTTATGAGTGCAGAGCCTCTGCACATAAAAACATAGTTTTTTAATGTGCAGACCCTCCACACTTGTAGAGATACTTCTCGTAAATCCCTTTGTGAATAGCAAACAATCATAAACTTACTCAAAAGTGTAAGTTTACCTTTGTGATTCAGTCCCTTGGATTGTAGTATGTGTTTGATGCTAAATTTTATGGTCAAATGTAGGCATATTTGTTGTAAGTTGGAAGAGGGTCTCTCTTTGGGTTATATTTATTTTCGTACACCATTGGTTAGATAAGTCTGACATCTTTGGTATTTGCTGCAGTGTATGTTTTTGTTTGTTATTCATTATATTCTATGTGTTTTTTTACCTTAAAAGTATTCTTACAGCTGCAAGTCTCCCTATTTGAGGAAGTATAGTTCATTTGTTGAGAGTGCAAAATGGACTGAAATACAAAATAATCACATACAGGTCTGGAGTTGAATTTTTATTTAGACAAATATGTCTGCTTCAAGTAGCAGGTCAATTTACTGTCTGTGGTAGGTTTCATTTTCCTAAACTCCTAAACTCTTAAGGTGTATTTTTGTGTTTTCATTGGTTGTATCGTATTTTTCAACACATTTTGATTGCCTTTGCGGATGGTATATATACATTTTATGGATTTTAAGTGCCTGTTAATGCTGCCTAGTATACCCTTCTTGCTGTTGGTGCCTATTCTTCTTAATGTTGTTTTTATGGCACATATGAGGTTTGATATATTGTTCATCTAGGTCATTTAAAAATTTGTCGCAAATATTCGTGCTTTGTTTTCTGGCAACATTGTAAAGTATGTCTCCACCAATTTCATGTCTAGTTTTTTTTTTACTGTGAACCTAAATTAGATTTGTGGTTAGCCGAGACCTTTTGAATTTGCTAAAATTATATGTATAATATACTTACAGGACTTTCAGCTAGCCCTGTAACCATGAATCTACTGTTTTGTTTTTAACATTTTTTTCCACCCACTACAACATCAAGCTGCAACAGTGGGTCAGCTCACTTCAGGCACTGGCAAACTTCACTGTGAGTGACATCATTTTGTCCATTCACATGAAGCACATCACACAAAGTAGCTCACTTCAGTGCCAGAGATTACGGTGACAATTTGCGCTTTTCGACCCTACAAAAAATCTTTCCTTTTAGCAATTTCTTGAGGAGGGCATAGCAGCTTCCTCAGCAATAAATATTTTTAACAAACAACACAAAAGGAAGCAAGCATTAATAAAGCCAAAGGGCTGGCAGCCAACACCGGACCTATTGACTTTACCATTGCTTGTTTTTCCTGTTCTTTTATCAGCTGTATAATATGTGTTGTTAGTTTTTGAAGATATTGTTTCCTTTTGTGTTAAAGTAAAGTAATTTTATGGCTGAATTTTGCCTTTTTCACGGGTGTTTTGGATAAAAACATTTAAGATATTATTAGTAATAATTCCTTGAGTACCTAATTTTCTTTTAGAGTGTACCTGCTTTTTTTTTCACAGCTGAGCCGGTGATGAGCCACATGAGCAAAGCAAGACAAGCCATCAGAAAATTCGACATGAAAATATTACGGAAAATACAATAAAAACTCAAAAATTCCGGAAAAGCTTATTTTTTAACATTTGAAAGTGTATGACTATACTATGTCAGATTCTATCAGTCCATTGCGTGACATTTATTGAAAATAATTGTTTCTAATTATAAAATGAGAAACAGTCAAGAATAAATGTATGCCCTGATATGAGACAGTCAAGAAAGACAACAGTTTGCCATGTGTGGACTGTATTTACAACATATGTTATTAGCTCCCCCACCAGATAGTGCAAGTTGGCTGCAAAAGACCTATTGTGAACCTACAGTGAGCTTACAGCCTGCCCATTGCTGTCCATTGGTTGGCTTTTTTGTCACTTTTATGTGCTTCCTTCCGCTTCAATAGCTTGCCTTCCTCTTCTTGTGCTTGTCCATTCTCTGGGGCATAGTCTCCTTATGGTCATTTTGATTGGCTGACTTGTATCCTTTCACTGCTCACATCTTGGGAACTATCTTTTTCCTTTTCATTTAGTACTCCATGGGAGTGCTTGTGTTTTCTAGCTCTCACCTCACCATAACTACTCCTCACACACACCCACTTCGATACCTCCCCTAAACCACTCCCTACACTTACCCACAACCACACCTCTTGAAACCAATCTCCCTAACTCACAAGTAAAAAACAATGCCTCCTGGCATAATTTCCACACTGTTACTGATCGCGAAGTTTTCAACATCATTGCTAAACTAAAACCGTCCTCCCATACTAAAGACCCCCTCCCTTCTAACCTTGTCCAAGACCTAAAGCACATTATTGCCCCATCTTGGACCTCTATCATCAACACCTCCCTTGCCACGGGTTGTGTCCCTATTTCCCTTCAACTTGGACAAATCACTCCCATTCTTAAAAACCCTATGGCCGACTCCAATGACCTAAACAATCTCCACCTCATCTCTAACCTCCCCCTTCTTTCCAAAGCCCTCGAAAAATGTGTCCTGCTCCAATTAGATAAACACATTGAAAATTTCAACTTACTGGACCCCCTACAGTCAGGCTTTAGGAAAGGTTGCAGCACCGAAACTGCCATGCTTAACATTGTCGATGACATCCAGCACTCCCTCGACAATGGCGAGACCTGCCTACTTATCCTCCTCGATCTCTCCACAGCGTTCGATACAGTTAACCACTCAACCCTACTTAATGTTCTCAGAGATCGCTTCGGCCTCAATGGTACTGCCCATAAATGGTTTGTCTCCTATCTCCAACATCAAACACAGCAAATCAAAATTCACGACTGCTTATCAAACTCCACTCAGATCTCCCTAGGAGTCCCCCAGGGATCTATTCTCTCTCCCTCTCTCTTTAACCTCTTTATGGAACCCCTCTCCCTCATTCTTAAACAAGCTGGAATCAACTACCACCTCTATGCCGATGATACCCAACTCTACTATAAGATCAAAACCCATGCGAACTTCCTACACCTTAACAACACCCTCACTAAGATTCAATCCTGGTTCCAATTAAATCATCTCAAACTCAACCCCAAAAAAACTGAAATCATTCTCTTCTCCCCTAAAAACAACCCTCTCCCCATTCAAACCTGGATCTTCGACCTTAATGCCCTCAACTGCTCACTCTCCTTATCCAACTCAGTAAAATCTCTTGGTATCTCCATCGATAATAGCCTAACTCTCAATGTGCACATCAAAAACTAGGCTAAAGGAGCCCTCTTCACTCTCCATCATCTCAAGAAAATTAAGCCCTTTATTCCTATTGATGACTTTAAATTAGTAGTCCAATCTCAGGTCCTTTCGCGTATTGATTACGGCAACGCCATCCTCACCGGAATCCCCAAGGTCCACCTAGCTCCACTCAAATCGGTGCTCAACCTTGCAGCCAGGCTCATCACCGACTGCAAATGCTTCGACCACATCTCCCCAGCCCTCAAAACCCTTCAATGGCTCCCCATCGAAGGTAGATCCGCCTACAAAACTGCTTGCATTACACACAAAGCTCTCCATCAAAATACACCGCAATACCTCGCCAATAAACTCTGCAAAGCGGGCAGCACACGGCCTATGAGAAGCACCAACGCTCTCCTCCTAGTCCCACCCCTGCTAAAAAAGAAATCCACACAATCCTGCTCCTTCTCCGGTAATGCCCCAAACATCTGGAATGCCCTCCCCAAAAGACCTGCGATGCAACCCTTCCTACATCAGCTTTAAAAAGGACCTCAAAATACACCTCCTCAATAAATATTGGGGGTCTTAACCAGTGCCCTGAATTTGCCCTCACCCCTTCCACTTTTCTAGTCCCCCTTTCTTTCCTACTATCTCCCTCCCCTCCCCCCCTCCCCTCCCTCTACATCCTACTGGCTCACCTTTCTCCATTCCCCACCGCTCTCATCCGCTCCCTCTCATAGTCCTTCCCATCCCCTCCCACTCCCCCCCTCCTACCAAATTTCCCCCTCTTCCCACCCCCTTTTTCACGTCTAACTTCCTACTACCTGCTGCCCTTCATGCCTTCCTCCATCCCTTACCATTATACAAAATCTGATCTCCCATTTCCATGTTATACATGTATATAGCCCTCGCTCTATCTATCTGTTTATTTTATATGTGTAAATTCAAGCTGTTTCTATTTTGTTCACTTGTTGGTGTCCCATGCTGTTGAATTATTGTTTTATACCGTTACCATCTTCTTACTCATGTAAAGCGCTCTGATACCTCTGGGTCTAGCCAGCGCTATATAAAACCTCTCAAATAAATAAATAAATAAATAAGAAAACACTCACACTCACTGAATGATGTCATCAGTGATGTCATTTAAGATGTCATTAGTGATATCACTGACCATGTCATGAGTGATGTATATCCCTTGGCTTTGGGCTATAAGGCTATAATAAAGATTTGTATATTTGTTGTACATGTTATTTTTTTGCATAATTTGTATTTAAGGCAGTTATTGTTTTGCCTAGCCAAGTCTTTTAGGTTTCCTGCAACTGTGGAGACCCAGCGCTCCTTTCTGATAAGCCTTCGACAAACTGAACAGCTGCAGACTTGAACACATGACTGGGACAACTGGCTCGCACTCAGCCCCAGAAGCACCAGAGTATTGAAGTCTGCATGAAGAAAGCACGGTGGTGGCCAAGACTTGGCCCGATCAGCATCCTTGCATCTGTTTTTTGATGTGGAACTGTACAGAAACTGTGTGTTTGTAACAGTGAGGAGGGTAAAACTGTACCTGAGCTAATTGTTTGTACATCGTACTCAATGTGCAGATCCACCTGAGTCACAAGGAGCTCTGGGTCTATGGTGGGGAAAGGCACCAATGGACTCTAGTGCCAGGTCACTAATCATTATTAGTGGTATTTGGTCCTAGTGTGCAATAAATGTGCTTTTCTTTTTGAAAGTCAGGAAATTGGTTGGACAATCCTTTACTATTATATGGATGCATGTATGTTGAGTGCTAAGCTTGAGCAAGCCCACTCTATCTTCCTGAGAAGCCTGTGACTGCTCACCATCATTGCCACTGAGAGTCAAGTGCTCAAGGGTTTGTACTTGGCTCGGTTTGCAGGTTCATAGTAGGGTGGACCCTGGGACATCAGAGGCAAATAACCTCAACTCCCCTGCTTGCCCAAGGGTACCCTGAATGGAGTCTCTTTATGAGTGCAGAGCCTCTGCACATAAAAACATAGTTTTTTTAATGTGCAGACCCTCCACACTTGTAGAGATACTTCTCGTAAATCCCTTTGTGAATAGCAAACAATCATAAACTTACTCAAAAGTGTAAGTTTACCTTTGTGATTCAGTCCCTTGGATTGTAGTATGTGTTTGATGCTAAATTTTATGGTCAAATGTAGGCATATTTGTTGTAAGTTGGAAGAGGGTCTCTCTTTGGGTTATATTTATTTTCGTACACCATTGGTTAGATAAGTCTGACATCTTTGGTATTTGCTGCAGTGTATGTTTTTGTTTGTTATTCATTATATTCTATGTGTTTTTTTACCTTAAAAGTATTCTTACAGCTGCAAGTCTCCCTATTTGAGGAAGTATAGTTCATTTGTTGAGAGTGCAAAATGGACTGAAATACAAAATAATCACATACAGGTCTGGAGTTGAATTTTTATTTAGACAAATATGTCTGCTTCAAGTAGCAGGTCAATTTACTGTCTGTGGTAGGTTTCATTTTCCTAAACTCCTAAACTCTTAAGGTGTATTTTTGTGTTTTCATTGGTTGTATCGTATTTTTCAACACATTTTGATTGCCTTTGCGGATGGTATATATACATTTTATGGATTTTAAGTGTCTGTTAATGCTGCCTAGTATACCCTTCTTGCTGTTGGTGCCTATTCTTCTTAATGTTGTTTTTATGTCACATATGAGGTTTGATATATTGTTCATCTAGGTCATTTAAAAATTTGTCGCAAATATTCGTGCTTTGTTTTCTGGCAACATTGTAAAGTATGTCTCCACCAATTTCATGTCTAGTTTTTTTTTACTGTGAACCTAAATTAGATTTGTGGTTAGCCGAGACCTTTTGAATTTGCTAAAATTATATGTATAATATACTTACAGGACTTTCAGCTAGCCCTGTAACCATTAATCTACTGTTTTGTTTTTAACATTTTTTTCCACCCACTACAACATCAAGCTGCAACAGTGGGTCAGCTCACTTCAGGCACTGGCAAACTTCACTGTGAGTGACATCATTTTGTCCATTCACATGAAGCACATCACACAAAGTAGCTCACTTCAGTGCCAGAGATTACAGTGACAATTTGCGCTTTTCGACACTACAAAAAATCTTTCCTTTTAGCAATTTCTTGAGGAGGGCATAGCAGCTTCCTCAGCAATAAATATTTTTAACAAACAACACAAAAGGAAGCAAGCATTAATAAAGCCAAAGGGCTGGCTGCAAACACCGGACCTATTGACTTTACCATTGCTTGTTTTTCCTGTTCTTTTATCAGCTGTATAATATGTGTTGTTAGTTTTTGAAGATATTGTTTCCTTTTGTGTTAAAGTAAAGTAATTTTATGGCTGAATTTTGCCTTTTTCACGGGTGTTTTGGATAAAAACATTTAAGATATTATTAGTAATAATTCCTTGAGTACCTAATTTTCTTTTAGAGTGTACCTGCTTTTTTTTTCACAGCTGAGCCGGTGATGAGCCACATGAGCAAAGCAAGACAAGCCATCAGAAAATTCGACATGAAAATATTACGGAAAATACAATAAAAACTCTAAAATTCCGGAAAAGCTTATTTTTTAACATTTGAAAGTGTATGACTATACTATGTCAGATTCTATCTGTCCATTGCGTGACATTTATTGAAAATAATTGTTTCTAATTATAAAATGAGAAACAGTCAAGAATAAATGTATGCCCTGACATGAGACAGTCAAGAAAGACAACAGTTTGCCATGTGTGGACTGTATTTACAACATATGTTATTAGCTCCCCCCACCAGATAGTGCAAGTTGGCTGCAAAAGACCTATTGTGAACCTACAGTGAGCTTACAGCCTGCCCATTGCTGTCCATTGGTTGGCTTTTTTGTCACTTTTATGTGCTTCCTTCCGCTTCAATAGCTTGCCTTCCTCTTCTTGTGCTTGTCCATTCTCTGGGGCATAGTCTCCTTATGGTCATTTTGATTGGCTGACTTGTATCCTTTCACTGCTCACATCTTGGGAACTATTTTTTTTCCTTTTCATTTAGTACTCCATGGGAGTGCTTGTGTTTTCTAGCTCTCTCCTCCATGTGCTGCTCCTCTCTCAAGTGTCCCCCATCTACACTGTGCTGCTCCCCACCCTTCTCAGCTTGTCTGTGAAAGCACAGAAACATATTTTGTCTAGGGTATGGCTGAAGAGCAGCCTATAAGGGCTGTTTTTGCTCTATCTCCTGCATACCACATATTGCATGAAAGCACAAGCTTTGGCACACAAAGACTTTTATTGCACTGGGGGGAGGGCCATCTGCTGCACTAACTCAGCAAGGGTCTGATGCAGCAGGTACACTTAGCAAGACACACTCTTGGAGGCCCATAAATCTGCTCCCTCGGCTCCTGCAGTGGCCCAAATGACTGATTCGTGTGTAAAGTAAATTAGGCCTTGGCAAACATTTCCCTTTTACATTCTGACACTTCTGCATTCTGAATTCTGTTCAGTTTCCTGAGTGAAAAGTATTTGAAAAATAAACCTTGCCATTTAAAAAGATTGAAAACATTGAATTTAATGTAAAGTTTTGTGATATCATGAGATCATGAGTTTGCTTTTCCTTTAGTATTTTGAAATTTGTCTTGCTTTACTTTTTTCAAACAATACTTTGCCGACAAACATTGGCAAAGCTGACAGATCTGCACCCTCATCATAAAGACAAGACCTATTGACTTTGTCAAAGCATGTTTTTATATGTGAAGCAGCATTATTGCATAGTATGCTGTATTGGAGTGATGTTTTTGTATAGTACATATCTTGAACTGAGATATTCACGTTGCTCTCCAACTGGTAGCTCAAGCATAGTTTGGCACTGTAAAGTTAAATTATTTGCTTAGAATCAAATAATTTAATCTAGTGAGAAAGCTAGGATTTGAACCCAGATTCCAAGGTTAGGCACTGTGCAATTCAGCCTCTAGTTTGAAAGCTCATTCAATCTTCCATCTAACAACAAATTGTTTAGTACTGCCATGAGCTACATTAGTATACGTTAATTAATATAAACAAATATCACCTTAAGTCTGTCTGGCAACCTATTTATAAAAAAGCCTTTCTGAAAAAAATGGATGACAGGCCTGGTTAATGTGGCTGGCTTTCCCTTGTTGAACATAAATAGACCAATTTTAGGTGTAGCTCAACACCTCCATCACAGCAATTAAATAGCCCAGCAAAACAATTGACTTCTCACACCCCACAGAGGGTTCATTGGGTTACAGACCTTCATGAGAAATACACGAAGTACGAAAGGCTGTCAAGAGACATCCATATACATGTTCCTCTTTGATCTTCAAACAGAAAAGGAGACTTTATCTCTCCTCTCAGCTGTCTTGCATTTAACATTGTTTTGTGTTACAAAACTGATAAGAAAGATAACAGGCAGTCCCTGGAATGGTTGCCCTGGCTCTAATTTGGGACCCATTTTTCACCGGGCACTGCTTAAACCGAGCCAAACATTTGTCTCAAGCCTTGTTTGGCATGCCCACCTCAATTAATTTGGCTAGGCTGATGAGGCATGCACTGAAGGATCTGAGGTTCTGTTTGTAAGCATAATGTGGCGTCTAAATTCTTATGCACTTGTGTTATTCTCCAAGAAAGAACTAGAAACCAATACACAGAACTTAGGATTTTTATCTTTTGCCCCACTAGAAGCTACTCTGGGGCATATTTACTAGTAACGTGGCGAAGCATGTCGTTAAGCCAAGAAGGCTAACAACACGCTTCGTCACTTTAGAAACGCAGGGCTGTACTATATTTACTAGAATATGGTGTAGCCCTGCGTTTCCCCCTGCGCTGGTGCTAAATTTAGCTGTCTGGCACCAACGCAGACATCCTTGAACCATTGTGCAAGGGTGCCGGTGTTGAGGGGAAGATTGTTTATGTGCAGGAAGGCGTCCCTTCCAGCACATAAACAATCTTTAAATTGCGTTTTGTAACCTCTATGTGTGGTGCTTAAGCAGCACACATAGAAGTTGCAAAACGTCATTTTTTTAAAATGATTGTTTATGTGCAAGAAGGGATACCTTCCTGCACATAAAAAATCATTGGCATTTTGCTGTTTTCATGTGTGCTGCACAACGCAGCACACATGGATATTTCTTCTCGTTTTGCCAGGGCAAGACCAGGTTTTCCCTGGTCTTAATTTTGGCGCTGCCCCATATTTACGCCATCCTTGTAAATAAGGGGCAGCGTCAAAATCAATGGGTGTTGCGGTGGAACACCCACCACAAGACCCATTGCCCTCCCCTTTCACGCTAAGTCTAGCGTGAAAGGGGGCCTTATTTATAAGGCAGCGTTAAGCCACGTAAAGTGGCTCAACGCTGCCTTGTAAATAAGGCGAAGCCCCTATCGCCACCACAATGTCCTGAAAAGTGACATTGTGGTGGTGACAGGGGCTTGTAAATATGCCCCTGAGTGTCTTTCAAGACTTAAGTAATATGTTCAGGCTTCTCATTCAATGAATTGTTATTAATTTATATTGGTTTCATTTGTAAGTTCTGAGTGCCAAAAATCACCAATTTTGATTTTGAAGTATTAACTTTCAAATCAAGTTGGTCCTTGAAGCTAACACAGGTGGAAATTAGGCGGTTCTATGTTATTTGGTAATGCTATTATAATATGTATGTAATACGAAATTCTTAACATTCCTGTAGACTTCACATTCAATTTATTCTCTAGTCGCATAGCAAATTAAACTACTGTAGCCTTAGCAAAACCAAACATATCTCTTCAGAGTACTGTTAAGTCTTATCTTATCTTATGATTTATAAAGCGCAACAGCTACTCCGTAGAATATCCCAGCGCTATAAAGTAAATCTGATCCCTAAATAACAGTAAGACTAGAAAGACGAATTAAAAAGACAAGTCTTAAGGAGTCTCTTGAAAGTTGCAATGTCTCTAGAGGTGCGAAGCTGAGCTAGTAGGGCATTCCACTCCCTGGCGGCCAGATAAGAAAACGAACCTCCACCCCACTATTTCCGTCTGAAATAAGGAGTGACTACCAACAAGGCATTAGATGAATGCAAAGTGCACACTGGTTGGAAGGGAATTACTCTAATGGACATGGGACATTGTGTGTTCTTGTGCCTTCCAGTGTTTTGGGACCAGAATATTGCTTTCATATTATCATCTGACTTAAATATTGTGTCTTAAATATCATTTAAAAATATTCTTCCATTGAAGGTAACAGTAGAAAATCTCCACCAAATGGGAAAATATTTTTGTAAATGTTATAATGCTATCTTGACATAAATCAACCTTTTCTGCATGGTCACCCCAGATTTATGCTGGACCCTTTATATTTGCTGGCTGTCGAACTGTGCACTTTATCCCCTCCAACCAGCAGTAAAGGGCCTGTGCTGGCCCTTTAACCATGGTTGAATTGGCTTATACCTATTTGATACATTTAGCTTGTCAGCTAGTGTTGTAGAAAGTGCATTCTGAGGTGCGACCTATTAAAATAACCCATTTGACAGGTAAAAACAAAAAACCTCCCTTTTAAATATTATTTAGTCAGCTCTATGTAGGCCTTGCAGCCTACAAGGTAGGGTGCATTGTAATTAAAAATGAGACATGGAAAAAATGAATGCTACCAACTTACCATATCCCTACAGTGACCGGAGTATAGATGAAAATACTAGTACTGTATCTCGGGAAAGGGACCAGCTACCAAAATATTTATACAACAATTTTTAATTGTTATGGAAAATCTAATACAATAGTGAAGTTGGATTTGCAATAAATTTTAAGGAAGGGAAACCTTTTAAAGTTAACTTCCCCCATGAAGCTCCTGGATGCTAATTTGCATGAGCTCTCCCGCAGTAGCCAAGTGGTGATTAGGCTTGATAGGTGTGAATGTGGTGTGAAATGGCTCCCAGGGCCAAACAATAGGCTGCCCTTAATGGGCAGAGATGACTCCTCTCAACTCTACAGAATAGTCAGCATGGGGACTGTGGGCATCCTGTGATATCATACAGTCAACTCCTGCTTGACAGGTCTGTTGAGCCACATGTAACACTTAGGGCACACTTGAGGAGAGGATGCGTAGAGGATGCTAAAACAATCCTTGTGTATCCCCTATCTGGTTGCTGAATGGCCTGCTTTTGTCCTACTTGATGTCTGTCTCTGGGTTTGTTGTGGGTAGAGTGCCTGCTTCAAACTAGATTTTAGTGCGCAACATGAGAAGACACTAGGATCATTATGGTACACTCCCCACATATCCCCCAGTCCTCAGAGCCCAATGTTAGTGTGGCTGAAGACTTGTGCCATCTTGAACATTTTCTGACATGCCATTTTGGGCCTGCTTGCAGTAGGGCAAACAGTAACTACTGAATACGTGGGTAGGGTTGGTCACCGGGACATTTACTCAATTGGGAGTGCCCGGGAGTCACCCTCACCCACTAGATGGTGGCAAATATAAATGTGGCACCTCCTAGGTACCCACTTCAGAAGACTTTCTGGTCCTGCAGGTGATGAGAAGGGGACTGGACCTGTTGTCTGTTGTCTGTGACCAGAGAGGAGCCCTGAAGGACTGTTCTGGCTCCCTCTTGTACCCAGGACAAAGAGGTGAACTTCAATAGTTTATTTGCTAACCTCCTGCATGGCTACATGGAGACACCAAACTGCAAGAGATCTTTTTCCTGGTTGTTTCCAGCTGTACAGTGGCAACGGAACCTGGACTGGACCTTACTGTTGGCATCTGTCTGATGCCCTGTGAGTTTTTGCGTGCCTCCCCTGATGTCCAAGAGGGTCTTAGAATTCTACTCTTGTGATTATTTGACACCAGAATGTTTGGAAACTTTTGAATACTTTTGCTCCAGACCAGTGGACCAATCCACTTGATGTATCCTACCCATGCTCCTTCGCAGAAGGCTTAAAATTACACCTTGGGACCAGCCTCCCACAACCCTTGCCTATTGGTGCTTTACTTTTTGGTAATGCTCTTTCCACTTAAAACTTTTAAAAATCATATATCCTGTTCTCCTTATTGGATTTTAGTCATTGTAGTGTCATTTTGTTTATTAAATTGTACTCCATTTTTCGAATTTGTTTATTTATTGTTTGGCATTTTGACTTTATTACTATTTTGGTACTGCATAAATATTTCCACATTGCCATAAGTTAAAACTGTCTGCTCTGTGCTATAGCCAACAGGGGGTTGAGCTCAAGGTAATTTAGTGACTTTAAGAGTTCACCATTACATTGTGATTATTTTACGAGATGGGCAGTCACCCACCCCAAATAATGATTTAATTTCTAACAAAACCCTTCTGAAATTTGACTTTAATAGACTTCATGACATAGGTGTCACACACTTGCACATGAAGTAGAAACATTAACTTGTCGAGCAATACTGCAACGTTTGCAGTTTAGAACCCCAAAGGTTCTCCCATAAGACTAACTGTGAATGGGTTTGCCAACTCAACCTCCATTGTGCTGTGTGATGGTACTTCTCACTGCCCAAACAATGTCTGTGACCTACTAGAGGTGCTATAAAGCAGTGACTGGAGGTACAGTTGCTAAAAGGTTAAAGAAATGTGCAGGTGGTCTGGTTCTGGAAACACTATGACGCCTATTTATGAGGCCGTTTGCATCGCTCTTGCACCACTCCACATGGTCCAAGAGTTACACAAACCTTAAGACAGATTTTTGAAGCCAAACAAAGTCACTTTGCGTGGCTCTAAGTGGATCCAAAAATTTGTAGTAATGCAGCGCAAATCACTGATTTGAGTTACTCTGTCCTGGGAAGGTGTCTAACACCTTCCCAAGAGATGTGCAACAAGGAGAAATATCTCTAGTTCTCCTCTTTTCTTCCTCTTTCTAGGTGTGCTGCATACTGGGTTTAGGCAAAAGATCACAGTCTACAAGAAGGGGATGGTCTCCATGAAAGTAAGCCTTCTGGTGCCTGGTATGCTGTGACTGAGGCTGTGCTGGTAATGTTTTTAGATCTCCTTCTCAGTTACTTAGTTTACATAATAACGTTTTGCCCAAGAGCAAGTGTGAAAAAGGAGAAAAGGAAGTGAGAAGGGAGAAGTGCATGATAAGAAAGGTGTGACAAACATAGAAAACAGAGATTTAAAACAACCTGCAGGAGTGAGATAACAGGAAGTTTAGAGTGGTGGGAAATAGAGTCATGAGGTGGAATCAGAACAAGGCAGCCTTGTTATTCGGAAACACCAATGGTGTGCTCCTAAGAAAAAGCTTTGAGCCCTTGCACTTATATATACAAATTAAGCCCTGCTTTTGTGCCAGTTCATTGCGGTAGTAACCCACTTCAGAAATACAGTGGTAAAAAAAGGACATGTGTGAAATATATGCATGTTAGTTGAACAATGATAAACCTTTGTATGAAAATTGTGATTAGAGGTGTGTGAGCTACTAAAGGCTTGAGTCTGACTTGAACCATAAGCCTGGATCTGCCTCAGCCCAAGGTCCCTTAGGTGCTTCAGGCCTAAAATGAGCCAAACATTGTTCTGGCCTTTGCCTCCTCTTCCTCCTTCACATCTAGTAAGCTTTTATATTATTATTCATGCCCCCTGGGTGCAGCAGAGGTGGTCCTGGCCAGCAGTACAGGCCCTTTGCATTTCAACTATGGGGTCTTCAAAATGATAAAAGCCCACATCTATGGCCATCCCCTCCTCTGTTGCACCCCAGGATACCCCAGACGCTGTCAGCTTTTTGCAATACTTTAAAGGCATTCTCTAATACGTACATTTCTTCTCCTGTTTTAGATACAATCTTTCTACTGTTGCCATGCTAAAGGCTGTAGCCATAATGCAGTTTTTTCTTTTCCCATCTTATACCTCAGAAGTGCCACTGATTCACAGGCAGGGGAAAGAGAAAGAGAAGAGAGACACACAGAGTAGAAAAAGAAAGACAAAGAGATAACGAAAGGAGAGAGAAAGAGAAGGAAATAAAGAGAAAATGAGAGAGACACCTAAAGTGGCTGAGTCACAAAGCGCTAAATAGGAGACAAAATGAGTGAAAGCTTGAGTGAGAGAATGAAACAGTGAAAGTGAATGGGTGATTATGAACGAAAGAGTGAGTCAGAGATAAGTGAGTGAATGAGTGAGGGTATACCGGCTAATATTGTATAAAAAATATTGTGGTTCATAAATATTGTGTCAAAATATTATGGTGTTAAAATATCATGGGGCGGGGGCGTGGCCAGGACCTCGATGGAGTAGGTCGCACGATGCGGGAGCTCTGTCCTCCAGGGGCCGACCGGGGGGCCTTTCAGGCTGTTTAGAGGCACAGGGTGCGATCGAGAACCCCCCCAGCTGATGAGAGTTACCCCCTGAGTATCCTGGTGGGAGCACTGGGGACTTGGCTCCGGCAATCACCCTGGTGAGAGGCGGGCGGATCTCCACGATGCGCTGAGCCGCCAACTTGCCCGGAGCAGTTGGAGAGGCCTGTCCCCGGCGAGAGTCCCGGCCCCTGCAGTGAACATGGCGGTTGGGCTCCGGGGCATCCCTGGACTGTTTTCTCTCCCCCGCCTTCCCCGCGACTGGCTGGAGATCCCGTGGGGGCCCCGGAGGGCCCGATCGACCCTGGTGGCTGCTGCGTGTGGCGGGCCGCGTTCGGCCCCGGGCTGGGAGGCAGACTGAGGCCGGAGAACCCGGCAATTGATGACCCCAGCGGAAGGCCCGGAGGAGCGGTGATAGAGGCCCGAAGACGGCGCGCTGGACTGGCGTTTCGGGGGTGAGTGCAGACCCAGGGGCTGATCCGCTGCCCCAGAAGCAAGACAGAGCCTGGCCTCTGCCGTGCGTGGGCCTCCCCTGATCCCTGGGGCCCTGGCGCGTGCCGTCGCACGGGGCGGTACACCATCTCTCTCCCCCCCCTGGACCGAGTGTGACGCGTGAGGGGGGATCGAGTGTTGAGGACGCGGGACGGGGACCAACGCGGCCTGCACCTCCGTACGTGGACTCAACTTGGTGGGGCATCTGGCGGGAGCACGGACGGATAGCCGGGGCCCTACCTGGGAGAGACGGCGGAGGACTTCCTCCCCCCCACGCCAGACCCTGAGCCAACAACCGGGGGGGTGCGACCCCGATTTGGAGTCCAACATTGCCCCGGAGTGCCTCTGGGGGCCTGAGCCCTGTAATTGCCGGCGGACCTGGTCGGTGGGGCCCCGCCGGAGGGAGCGGAATCCCCTCCCGTAACTTTGCGCTGCAAGGCTCCTGGGCACAGGCTGCGGCCTCCCACACCCTCCCCTGAAGACGAAGTGTGCGTGCCGGGGGGGACGACCTCGCCCAAGACCAGATCACCTGGGGGCCGGATCCTGCCCGGAGACCTCCTCCCTGGCTGGGCGCTGGAGCCGGCTGAGCAGGCTGGGGCCTGCCCTTGCTACTTTGGGCTGATCGCTTTCTGACCTCCCCTGGGAGAATATCTTGGAGAGCCCGGTTCCGGACGGACGGGCCACCTGTAAGTAGGTTACACCATTGAACACACCCCCGGGGAGGGGCCCATGCCCTGGCCTGAAACTGGATCTCTGAGGGACCGGAGCCTGCACACGGGATATCCCATGGGATCTGAATGTGACCCCTGACGCTGAACGTTGATCCCAGCGACCTGGACTAATCATTCTTGACCTCCTTCTTGGGGCCTCCCCGGAGGGAACGCGCCTCGACAGGGGTAGTAGAGCTCCTGGGCCAGACACAAGTGGCGACTCCTGTATCCTGGGGGCCCCCCTACGCAAGTTATGACACGCGGCAGACAGGGGGAAACCGCGGTGCAGGCGACGCCCAGGGACACATCAGTGGTAGATCTGTGGGCCAAAACCACCCAGGCCCCTGGTTTGGAAGATCCCACGATGGCCGCCAAGCTGGAGACCGATGCAGCTGCCCCTATCACTCAGGCCTTCATGTCCACCTTCCTCCAGGAGATAAAGAGTGAAATAAGTTCTCTCAAATCGGAGGTCAAATCCTGTCTCGCGGACATCTGGTGAGAAGTCACCAAAATCGGCTCCAGAGTGGATGACCTGGAACGCACCCTAGATACCAGAACGGAGGACCAGGAGGAGCCATGGCGCCGAGTTACGGCACTAGAGGAACAACATATCGAACTCCAAATAAAGCAGGAGGATTTGGAAAATCGAAGCCGACGGAATAACCTCCGCATCAGGGGTGTGCCACGAGGGGCGGAGGGCCAAGATGTCATGACCTACGTTGCAGATCTCCTACAGGCGTTGAGGGGAGATGACGACGCCTCCCCTCCAACACTGGACAGAGCGCATCGAGTGGCACCCCCACGTGGAAGAGCCGATCTGATCCCAGACATTTTGACCCGGGTGCACTTCTTTACCGAGAAGGAAGCAATCCTTCGGGCAGCACGGACTTCAAGCCCGTCATAGACAAATTGAAGGAGTCCAACATCAAGTATCAATGGGGCCACCCTTTTGCCCTGATCTTCCAATGGAAGGGCAAACGCAGATCTCTGAGGTCCCTCAAGGAGGCATGTCAACTGCTTCGCATCATGCCTGATCCCCGGCCGTCCTCTCCCACCTCTGCAGACTCGGAGGCCCGGACTGCTCTACGTCCAGAGTGGTCCAGGGTTCAGCCTCCCCGCACACGCTCCTCCAAACCTACTGTGATGGCTCTCCAAGCCAAACAAGACATCATACATCACCTGAAGACCATAGAAGCCTCGCAAACCTCGGTTGGAAGGGGCTCGGGGTTGGGACCTCCCTCCCCCTCTGGCTCGGGAGCCGAGTCGGAGGCTGCTTGATGGTCTGTGACCCCCTTGAGGTGGATGGGATCTACCTCTGTCTCCTGCCAATGCAGCCTTGTCCCCATTTCGTGACCACGAGCTCCCGTTGAGGCCTCTATGCCGGAGGAGAAGCCCCCGAAGTTGTGTTCTTTGTCAGCCCTTCATGGCCCGGCTTCAACAATTCGGACCACATGCACAGCCACAACTGGTGGGCCCCCCATGGGGACATGAAGTCTATAACTTTCCAGACTGGTACTGTGTCTTAAGGAATGGCCCTGAACTACAACTGGGGGCTCTAGGTTTCGCCCGGAGGGAGCCCTGGTGCCCTACAGAAGTTCGAGTGGCAGGTCGGCCACTGGAGGACGGACAGCAGCAGCTCTTCCATTTCTACTGGCCTACCCTGCCATTCCCCAAGTCCCGATGGGGAGTGACTTCCTCAGAGCCGCCCTGGTTCACACCATTGGGCGGCTCTTGGACTGGAATGGTAGCCTTTGGCCCAGTTGGCCTTTATTTTGTCTGGTTTGTTCCTTTCTTCTCCCTTCTGCCTTTCTCGATTCTTCCCTCTTTCCTTCTATCTCCCCCACTGGATTTCTTGGGAGGGACAACAAGCACTCTGGGGGGTGGCTGGGGACGGGGCCCCGAGGGATGTGGGGATGAAGGTGCGCCACTTAGCGCTTACGCTCATTGAGCTATTCTCCCCTTACACCAACACTAGGAGTGATCACTTGGTGGGAGCTGGGATCGGTGAAACTGGGGTGTGAAGATTTATATGCCTGCCTGAGCTTTGCTTCACCTGTAGTAGACCATGGCCCACTTTAAATGCCTATCTCTTAATGTAAAAGGCCTCAATGCTCCTAATAAGAGGAGACAAATATGGAGGTACCTGCAGGACCCAAATATCATTTTTATACAGGAAACTCATCTTTTACACGCAGACATCAAGCGCATGCACCACCCTAGATTCCCCACTCAGATTTGGGCCACCGCACAAACCAAAACAGCAGGGGTAGCCATTTTCATTAAGGGGGGCACTCCCGCGCAAGTTACTCGAATGGTACGCGATAAGGAGGGACGCTTCTTCAAACTGACGCTTCTCATGCAGGGTAAACCTCTTACGCTCCTTAATGTATATGCACCTAACCACGCACAAGACTCATTTCTGCGGAACCTGCTCAGGGACACACTCTCTTGGGAGCTGGACCCTATTATACTCGGGGGTGATTTTAATTTAGTGTGGGACCCATTCTTGACCGCACTGCCCCGTCTTTCCAGGGGACGGCAGCGCTCAAGCAAGAACTCGAAGCCCTGGGTCTCACAGACGCTTGGTGCTACAAAGAGCTTGGCTCACAGGACTACACATTCTATTCCCATGTGCACCAATCTTATTCTCGTATCAATCACTTTTTCCTGTCCCACTCTCTCATTCGCAAGTTAGAATCTGCAGTGATCTCTGACATATCCATCTCTGATCATGCCCACCTAGAAATTACACTGACGGGTCTGGGTAGGAATCCCGCTTCAACTCCCAGGGGGCGCCTACCCCCTCAGGTACTCCGGGATCAAGTAGACGTGGCAGAACTACGCCAGGCGATACAAACGTATTTCGCCACCAATGATCTCCCGGAAACCCATGGGCACGTCCTGTGGGACGCCTTTAAGGCCACAATCCGGGGTGTCATCACTTCCATCTCTATCGCCCGCACGCGGGAGGCTCGCCTGGTGGAAAATAAGCTTGCCAGCGAAATTAAAACACTCGAAAGGCAGACCCACAGGGCATCCTCTAGGCAAGCACGGAAACAACTTGCCTCGCTACGGGGCCAACTTAAAATCTTACGAGTTAATAAGGCGGAACGCTCTCTCCTAGCCCTCAAACAAAAATTCTATGGAGGAGGCAATAAGGTGGGCTCCATGCTGGCGCGTCGTCTCCGCCTTCAGGTGTCCCGTAATCATATCTCTAAAATCGCCCTCCCGGGGGGGGGGTGGGCTACCTCGGAGCAAGCTAAGCAGCAGGAATTTGGCAATTTTTTCTCTACCCTTTATGACCGCGGGGATACCTGTTCGGACCAGATAGACCCATTTCTAACCTCTTGCCCCTGGCTGTCGCTCGGACCCTTGACTAGGCAACAATTGGAGGAGCCTATCACGGCGGAAGAGATCCAAAAAGCGTTAAAAAGCTTTCCCACTGGAAAATCTCCAGGCCCTGATGGCCTTACCCTAGCGTTCTACCGCCTTTTCTTCCCGGAGCTGCGAGGTCCATTGCTGAGACTCTTTAATTCTTTTCCAGACCTGAACGCTGTCACGCCGTCGATGACCGAAGCCAAGATAGTCCTCATCCCCAAGCCCGGGAAAGATCCGACTCTGTGCGCGTCATACCACCCGATTTCCCTGTTAAACGTGGACGTTAAATTGTACACACAAATCTTGGCCCAACGTCTCGCCCCGCATCTCCCTGGCTTAATCGAGCCAGACCAGGTGGGTTTTATCCAGGAGCGCCAGGGGGCGGATAATCTTCGAAGAGTGGCTCACCTAGTGGAGAAGGTCCAATGTCGAAACATCCCGGCCTTTCTTCTCTCCCTGGACCCTGAGAAGGCCTTCGACCGGGTCGACTGGTCCTTTCTCAGGGCAGTCCTGCAGAAAATAGGACTGGGCCCGGTCATGATTGCACGTATCATGGACCCCTATGCGGCGTTATCGGCACGGATTAGAGTTAATGGACTTCTCACCCCTCCCTTTTCTATTCGTCGGGGCACGCGCCAGGGGTGCCCGTTGTCACCCCTCCTTTTTGCCCTTGCGGTAGAGCCCCTGGCGATAGCCATTCATCAATCGGCAGCAATACAAGGCCTTTGACTTGGGGGGGGTGGACCATAAGATAGCCCTCTTCGCTGATGACCTCCTTTTGACACTTACCGACCCTGCGAGCTCGCTCCCCGCGCTCCTTGCTGTACTCCCAATTTGAATCGATCTCGGGGCTCAAAATCAATCTCACAAAATCGCAGGCGCTTAATCTTACCCTCTCTCCGCAACAGCTAGAAGCCTTGGGGGATACTGTTCCTTTCCATTGGGCCCCGCGATCTATTCGATATCTAGGCATTAACGTCATGGCTACTATAGACACATGGACTCAGGCAAACTGGTCGGCATGCCGAAAATCAGTACGAGAAGACCTCCGTTGTTGGCAATCATTACCCATTTCTTGGCTGGGTCGCCTCAACGCGGTTAAAATGTCCCTGCTCTCCAAGGTACTCTACCTTTTTCAGGCACTCCCGACACCTATACCGCAAAGGGATATCCAGAGCCTGCAGCGGGATGTCACTAATTTCATTTCGGGAGGGGGGAGACCGCGCTTCTCTACAAAGGTCTTAATGTTGCCTCGAGACCGGGGAGGACTGGCATGCCCCGACCTCTTAACATATTATTGGGCGTCTCACCTGCGCTATATCTCGGAATGGGCGGATCGGGAGAGTGAGAAACACTGGTTCCACATGGATAGGGCCGTGGCTTGTCGACCGCTCTGGGACCTAGCCTGGCTGCCGCGGGGGGCCAGACATCACAGTGCTTATATTGCTACCCCGACGAAAACGGTCCTGGAGATCTGGGACAGGATAGCAGTGTGTCGGGGCTTAACCACCTTCCCCTCCCCTAACACACCCCTGGCGCCTAACCAGGAGTTTCCACCGGCCCTGTCCCCCGCCTCCTTCCCAGCGTGGGCTGCTGGTGAATGCCGGGTCATACAGCAACTTTTCAAAGCAGGACAATTCAAATCCTTTGAGCAATGTAGGACGGATTTTCATCTACCTAGAACAACGCGCTTAGAATATTTTCAAATTCGTCACTGGCTCCACACCCCAACCTACACGGAGGGCGCGAAACGGCCACTCACTTCGTTTGAAAAGTTAGTCTGATCGTTTGATGGTTCCCGAGGGTTGATTTCTAGGACATATAAAGTTCTCCAACACGCACACGCAGGGCCTATTCACGCTTATCAACGCAGTTGGCAGACAGACCTCAAGAAAGACATCTCCCCCGACCAATGGGAACAGCTCTGGTGAGATATTCCATGCATTTTTAAGAGCATTACGCAGCAGGAATCGATATACAAAATTATGACCTGCTGGTACTATACTCCCCTTCGGCTCCAAAAGATGTTCCCGGGCTTCGCTCCCCTTTGCTGGCGCTGTCAGGAATCCCAAGGCTCCTTTTTGTACATATGGTGGTCTTGTCCCCTTATCACTATCTACTGGAAAGAGATCCTGAGCCACATTAGGGAGAAGGTGGGCTTTCCTATTCCGGATGACCCGGGGATAACGATCCTAGGGCTCCGTCCGAGGTCCCTTAAAGCTATGACACATTCGGACTGGCGCCTAATCTTCCACATGCTCACTGCAGCGAAACAGGTTATTGCGCTCCATTGGAAGAAGACCTTCACCCCACCCTACACGGTATGGCTTACTCGTCTGTGGCATGTCATGGCGATGGAACTTCTTTCTCATAGATTAGCCCATACTGATGCTAAATTTGAGCGTACATGGCAGCCCTTGGTCTCACACCTCTCTAAACTGGAACATGCCCGATCAGTTCCACCCCGCTTGCGGGCCCTCCAACTATTTGTCGACCCCATGCTTCCAAGGGGAGAAACATGCGATGATGAGGGTGGCTAGGGGAGGGGGGAACCCACACTTCCCCCTGCAGACTCTGAATATGATCCCACCCCAGGGGGACTTGAATTAGTTTCACCTAGGGCACTCCTACACCACGGAGCCAAGGAATAACCCTCCCCTCCCGTCTTCTCTTTCCTATTCTCTCCTTTTCTTACTTCTCTCTCTTTAAGTATTTGAATGTTGGGACTTTCCCCATCCCTATTGTTATTTCTCTACAGGCCAACCGCCTAGAGGGGACACACCCCTGACCTTTATGTGTTGGCAGTACTTGACACTCCTATTAGCTGCAGGCACCCGGTCAACTGCCTAAGGCAGCGTGAGGGCTAATTTGAACAGAACTTAATGAGGCGCTATGTTTAATTCACCTGCTCCTGTCCGTTGCAGCTCAAGGCTTTGATATATGCACCTGTTCCCATAGCCTCAATGTAGTGGACTAATACACTATAAACTTTGTATTTTGCTTGCCAAGCTCTGCCTTTATTACTCATGGCCTGGTGTTTGTCAATGTTACTTCTTTTGTTGGTGCATAAACTCAATAAGAAAGATTTAAAAAATATATATATATATATATCATGGGGCACAATATAGAAAGTAAGAAAATTCCATTTGTAGTTATTTAATATCATTTTTTAAATATAGCTAGAAACTGTGATCTGCAATTGAATTAAATAAATTGGTGAAGATTTGATCAAGGACCTGACAAAAGGTCCTATAGAATAGGGCGGAAAAACTGTTCCCGGGGGCCTTATACAGCTTCGGTTGCTTTCTCGCTGTGACAACTTCCCCGATCAGCCTGGACTTATCAAGAGAGTCCTCTTGCTGGGGTGTCAATCGGGCAGTGTTTTCCCCCTGTAAGTAGGCATGGATGACTGCATTCAGCTAGGTCCTGTGCCTCGTAGAGAGACTTAAAGAAATCCCTGAAGGCCGTGGCTATGTGCTCATCATTCGAGACCCCAGCATTATCTCACAAAAAAGGGTCTCAACCCTCTCAGCCTGCTGCTTAGCCCTAAGTCTATGTGCCAGGAGTCTCCTGCATCTTTCACCTCCCACATAGATTGTGTGCTTTAATCGTAAAAGAGCATTTTCTGCCCAATCCATGTCCAGGCCTCAAAGCGGGGCCCATGCAAAGTCAAGCTGTCGCAAATCTTGGGGGGCACCCAATCTCATATGGATAGCTTCTAGCTCATGCACCTGCAATTCTAACCCCTTCCACTTGTCTGCACGCAGTCTATTTTCGGCTGTTGAGAGGGTAATAAATTCTTCATGCACTACAGCTTTTCGTTTTTCCTAGAGGGTTGAAATGGGGACATCCCCTGTGTTGTTGGTTTGCCAAGAAATCCAAAACGGCATGCAGTATCCTATCAACCGTGTCTGGTCGGTGCATGAGGCTGTCCCGAAGTCTCCATGAGCCACGTGTTTGATGCAACAAATCTACTCGCAGTGTAAATCTCAGGAGTAAGTGGTCAGACAGACCTCGTGGCTCATATCGATGGCCTTCATTTTCAGTAGCAGAGTTTGTGTGCAGAAAAAGTAATCAATTCATGCGTATGTTTTGTGGGCTGGAAAATAGTAGGTGTAGTCCCTGAGGAAGTGGTGGGCTATCCTCCATAAGTCTCTAAAGCCCTGCTCCCTCATCCACTCCACACCTCCCCTAGAAAGAGCTCCAGCCTGACCAAACCATTGCCCCGACCTATCAAGGTCGTTGTCCATCACTAGGTTGAGGACCCCCTCCCCATCTTCACCGCTTGGTCTGGGGTGTCAATATTTTCCCACACTGCATGTTTAAAAAATTGCTTCTGGTTCTCATTAGGATCATAAACAGAGGTAACAGTAAATGAAAGCCCCCCTATCTGGTCTCGGTGCGCTAATAGTCTCCCCTTTATCTCGGCTACCTTACTCCCACCAGACCCTTGGAAGAAACTTGCAAAAAGAATGGTTCCCACCCCCAGTCTTAGAAGAAAAGCATTGCTTCAAATAGAGTCGTGTCTTCAGTATACCCCAGTCTCAGGATAACAGATGGGTCTCCTGTAGGAGACAAATGACTCCTTTGCTACTCTCCAGAAAGGACAGGACAGTCTTCCATTTAACTGGATTATTGAGGCCTTGCAAATGTGGCTAATGATCTTTAGGTCAGCATGAGTGGGGGCAGGTGAAAGTGCATTTCTTCCTCCACACCCAGCTGGGGCAGAACACCACCACTAGAGTCCGCAGTGGGTGTGAGCACACCTGCAGGGGAGTCCCAGGCCTCGCCAGAGCTGTCTATAGAGGATTGAGTACTAACACCCATAAAACTCCTCCCAACAAAGAAAACATATAAGAAACAAACCCTGGGGTGGCAATAAGTCCCCAAAGGTCCAGCAATCAAAACATAGACAATAGAAAAACCAAGTAGTCCAGCATACAGTGCCATACATCCAGGAGGTCCCGTGATTAAGTCCAGAACTGAGGGCTGGGCTCTCCGCATTCGATGGTTCTTTGCCTCCTCCCTGACCCCTCTGCAGCCAACCATGTCCAGTCCACACAGCAGTCCACCGCTGAATCCCAGGCCCTCAAACTGCACTGGTAGGTGTGGGACCAGTTTCAGGTTTAGTCGCATCCATCTGGGTCACTGGCGAGGCAGTTTATTACTGCTAGTCTCTTGTCTGCAATAGTTTCCGGGTCTGGTAAAGACCCTTTGGCGACTTTCTAGTTCATCACCACCGGCTTGGCCCCCCTCCTCGCCGCTCTTAAGAGAACCATGTGACGAGTTCCAGCCTTCCTCCTCTAGGATTTTTAACAGGTGCCGTGCCTAAGCCACCGTTTTTATCTGAAGTACGGGGGTCCTTTGAAGGGTCAAGGTTGAGAGGTTCTGGTATAGTCCTACCTTGTAAACTCTAAATTGAACAGGGTGGGCATCCATCGCCCTGCGCAAGATAGCCTCCTTCAGCTGAAAATCATGGGCACATGCGAGGATGTCTGGCGAGCAAGCCCCTCCCGTGCCAGCGCCATTCACTCTGTGGCTCCTATCCAGCTGTATGCAAATCTCAGTCTCAGAGCCAAAGATCTGAGCAAAGGGGGCAAGACATAAACCATTATGTCAGTGCCCTCTGCTCTCCTCGTAGACCCCCAGATATGAATGGTGGGGCAGATTTACAAGCCCCTTACGACACTTTTACGCCGCCGTTGCGTCACTTTTGTGACGCTGCCTCGTCGTAAACAATGCGCCACGTTGCGACACATTTACAGCGTGACGCATCTAGGGAGATGCGTCACGTTGTAAAGCCCTGCTCTACATTATACCTGCGTCAGGTATAATGTATGCAGGGTGGGCGTTCCGACGTAAGAAAGCCTCGTAAAAGTGACGCAGTGAAATCTACAAGATTTCACTGCGTCACTTCTACCACGCCACTGCATCAAAATCTTACGCCTGCTTGAAGCAGGCGTAAGGAGTGACGCAGCATAATAGGAATAGGCATTCATGAGCATTGCTGGAGTTGCGTTGTGCTTGCGACTCGACTCCAGCAATGCGTTGCCTTTCCGCCAACAGATGCGTCACGCATCTGTCAATCTTTGCGCCACAGTGTGCCACATTGTAAATGTGACGCATCCATGGTGGCGCAAGGGTTTTTTTGCGTGACGCAAATTAACTGGCACATCTCTGCTGATATGCAGAGATGAGTCAGTTCTTGTAAATCTGCCCCGTTGTTTCTCCTTGAGTGATTTTTAAGGTCGTCTGCCTGGGCCTGAAGAGCGGCATGTTGCTCATGTAAACAGAGGACCTCTTGCCGTAGATGCTCAAGTTATTCGCCCCCGTGCCGTTTCATTATCCTCAAGTTTTGAGACCCTCTCGACTACTTCCTCTAGATCATGCTTGACGTCCCTGATGTCTCTTGACAGTTCTTGCTTGACTAGATGGATGTCCTCCGGGAGGGAGGCGAAGAGCACTTCAGTGAAGTAACGCATTAGGCGGGCCATGAATTCCCCCCCCCCCCGCCAACGTCCACATTGTGGATCATTGAGACTGTAGGGCATCGTCAAAATGTTTAGTTTTAAAAGCCTATTTTTTTGTTAATAATTATTGAGTACATTTATTATTTTAAATATATTTTTAATGTTTTTGGTCTATATTTAAATGTTTTATTTAAAAAAGGTTAGTGGTAGAAATATTAAACTTGACCCCTTCAAGTCCAACACTTTCTCTACTGTTGCCCAGATTGGACTGAGAAAAGTGAATATGCCCCCCTCCGAAGTCCAACACTTTCCTTCCTGTTGCTTTGATTGGTGAGGGAATATTCAATCTAACCCATCCAAAGTCCAATACTTTCCCTGGTTTTGCTTACGTGGGAGTGGGACTAGTAAAAGAAAATGTTATTAAATGCCAGGAGTAAGTTCGGGGAAATCTTACCCCGAGAGCACATTTAGTGAGCTTGAGCAGCTGCTCACACCCGCTGTTTGTGTTCTGTTGCATTTAGCTCTATTTCTTAGCACAAAATGCATTCTCACGTTCATTTTGGATGTGAGGGGGCATTTTTTGCGCTAAGAAATAGCACAAAACACAGAATTACTCTTCTCCCGTAATTCTGCACATTCTAATAGAATTCCTGGATAATTCAGCGTGATTACAATACACGTATTTCTTGAGTTACGCCCACCCCTGGTAGTAATACATCCTGGAATTTTTGTTGTTGTTGTGAGGATCGATAGATGATTGGGTTTTTAGATGGAAGCAAGACCTGCAGCTGAGCTATGGCTTGGGTCTTCCCTTGAATTACTTAACTTGCACACCTTAAATTGTGACACACATAAAGTAGGTACTATTCAAGGAAGAAATCGCTTAGCCAGCAAAGCCAGAGAGGAACTGCTTAATTTGTAAAAAATATAAGTTCCTGAGTCCTTATCAGGAGGCCACTGCAGCTTGCATCACCCTTTGCCCTTGCCAGCACTGCCAATGACTGTACCAACGCAACTACTAACAGGGTTGCATTGGGATTAAAAATCGGCCCGGGCACGCTAAAAACAAAAGTGGCCACATTTGCATATTGCCTTTTCGCAAAACACTGCTTCTGCAAAATGTTATAAAAAAAGGGGGGGAGGGGTTTAAAAAAAATGCACGGATTAGTTTACACTGGTGAAACACACCTGAAAACAAGTGAGGCCACTTTTGCTCAAGCCCCCTGCCCCCACTCAATATGCATATATTAATGGGCCAGCCCAGCGAGAGAAAGGGTGTGACACCTCTGCTGTTGATAAAAGGGAGGTAATGGACAACCAACCGCCTCCAGAAAGGCCACTCGGGCACCCACTGGGCCACTGGCGGCATCAAACAACGCTAAAACCGCCCGAATCGGCCCTCTAGGCTGCCTAAAAAGCAGCCCTCAGCTGGAATTCGGATGCCGGCCCCTCGGGCATTGCCCGAGTGCCCGCCTTACCAATCCGACGCTGACTACTAACCATCACACTATTACAAATGTGACAATTCAGACTATTCCAGGCCACCGAAAGCTAAAAGAATGGTTGGGCTGCAGGTATTAGTCGTTTTAAAAGTATATTGTGCTACTAAGCAACTGTTGTGCTCCTGGCAGACTAATAAGTGCCGTTGTTGACAATTAAGTGCCGGCTGAGCACCCAAAATCACTGGCTCAAATTAAACACTGCACTCAGGAAGGCCAGAACCTTCCCCTGGAAGCTGAGCGGCTAACACTGTTGAGTGTCAGGATTCACAAAGGAGCATTCTTTTGATATGAAAAACAGAATAAACAAAGGTGGAAAAGAATATCTGCAAATATGTTGACTCTGGTAGGTGCCGATGCTATAATTTGACACACTGAACCAGCCGAGCTGGCACAGAGAAAGCGAGAACAATAATGTACTGTATCTCACAATGCCTCATGGAAAACATTTTATATATATCACATAGGTTCTGAGCGAATAAACATTGTGGAAGACAAACAGGTGCATTGCTGCTGCTAAGTGTTACACTTGAATGTGTTCAATAACAAGCACTATCTCAATCATGGCATGTAGAGGTGAACCACGATGTACTACCAGAGGACAGTTACATAACAATAAAAAGATGGGATGACCTAACTTACACAAGCAAACGGAGCATGCGCATAGCAGCAGAAAAACTCAAAATGCCTTTTATGTGTGGACACCATGGAAAAAACGGCTGCATCGATTTAGCGCATAGATTGTGCATATATAATTGGTGCTAGGAAGAACTGATGCATAGGTGCAGATCAGTGTCACCTTTGTATGTGTTCAACAAAAAGCATAATCACTATCATGACAAATGTGGGAAACCTATATTGCACAACACCAATTGCCAACATTTGGCATAAGACACTTATATATGTATAAAAAAACTTACACCCTCATGGGCTTAACCAAATACGCGAAGATACATGGAATGGAAAACAGCAGCAGAGACACATACAGACACCATGATGCAAACAACCACAAAAAAGGGTGCCAATGTCACCTCAGTGAGTGCATCAGTAGGTGAAGCACAGATGTCTTGAAATACAGACATATATTTATACCTTCCTGAGATATCAACAAGCTTATGCATTTTCTGCAATGACTTGCATGAAACATCAATAAAGAAAGACAAGCAAAACCAATGAACAGATACATGCACTACTTCATTGACCAATACATGCTATGTGGAAAACATCCTGCCTGCAGCCTTGGAAGACCTGCATGGATGGCAATGCATGATATGGAGTCGCATGCCTGCATATTAATGTAAACTTGTCAGGTTTATGACTCCTCTTGTATGCAAGTATCCCTATCTACCAGACGAAATACCTAGGACTCAGATGCTTCTATCCACCCCCTCAGTATGTACTAGAAATGTCCCCATTGTACTCATTAATCTAATCCTGATAGAGTTTGCCTTCCATCTTGCTGTCTCTCTGCTACTAAACTATACATTGACTACCTCCACTCTTCATTTTCTGTTTGCTCCCTCCTTTAGAAGAAGGTGTGTCTACTGTGCATTGGTCAGTCAGCTTTTGACAAGGTCTTGCTTCAATCCTCATGTTTCCAGAAACATGATAAACCTCTTACTTGAAGAAACAGGTGCTTCTGGCATCCTCATGCTCTCTCCCATATCTTACATAAGACGCTGGGCCTTTTAGACAATCTCCTTTGTAGCATTTTATCCCCACTCATCCC
The DNA here is from genome assembly GCA_963921515.1 of Calotriton arnoldi. Taxonomy (NCBI): domain Eukaryota; kingdom Metazoa; phylum Chordata; class Amphibia; order Caudata; family Salamandridae; genus Calotriton; species Calotriton arnoldi. The sequence goes on along the minus strand of CAWUFW010006131.1, from coordinate 24,829 downwards.
TTTGAGAGGCTTTACAGAAGTATGTGTCCTGCTGCTCCACCTTCTTGCAACTCCCAGAACCCGGACCCATGCTGGCTTCCATCAACAGTCCAGATTCGACCTGAAGAAAGAGTCATATACATCACCAAGTATGACCTGTGCCTGGTCCAGGCACTTTGCAACATTCCATTCAAAAACTTGACCACAGGCCTTCTCTTCCTTATGATGGGATCCACAAATGACTGCTTACCATACTTCCTGCTGCACTTCTTCCTCGTGCTCCCACCTCTCACCTGTGCAAGCTGCCATCAGCTGCTTCAATGACTGATCAAACCCACTACACATGGTGAGTCTACTCTACCTGCTGGGAACTCCATGTACCTAAAGTGCTCTTTGCCTAGATGTGGGGGGAAATAGCCAAAGGCATCAAAGTTGATGCGCTATGGTGTCTCCCCATTCTAAAACTGTTTGGGTTAGGATCCCTGTGACTACAATGCCACACCAGCCACATGAAAGGGCATTGCTAAGAACACACAAACTGATAACAATCTTTGTCCTAACACCCTCTACTCAAAAACAAGAAATGCATGAATGAATTATGCTTATTCATGAGTGAATGGTAGCTGATATTTCTCTCTTAACAGGTGCCATCGATTATACTGTGCATGATCGTTTGGTCACTAAAAAGCTACCAGTCTACCAATGAATGCACTGTGCCTGACCATTTGTTCCTCTCAAAACTGCAAATGAGTGATTATTGTTTGATCAATTTTATCAAATAAATGTGGCATTAAATTAACTGTACTTATCATTTGCTCCTTGTATATGTACCTGTAGAGGTACCGCACCTGCCCATTTTCTCTGTGATAAAATGTAATTGAATGAATAGGGCTTGATTGCTTTCTGTCTGAAAATATAGAGTTAAATGTAGTGCACTAGAAATCTCCCCTTGTGGTGAATCTGTCATTGATTGAATGGTACTGGAATGTGAGTTACCTGGAAATGTGATATGCCCCTGAATAACTGCCTACTATAAAGTTTTAAATAATTACTATCGTTCCCATCAAACCTAAAAGAAAGAGAAATACCCCCCCAAGCTAGCTGTACCAGACAACATGTGATCACCCTGATAGAGAGCGATTTTGCTCTTTCAATTGTAGGGGTGCATTATAATCACAGATAGTTCACACCCACATATAATCTGTTGTCGTATTAACATTAGGTTACTAGATCGTGTATTGTACAGGACTGGGCATAGTTCGCGGAGTTTTGCTACGCGGAACTCCGCGAAGTTACCAAAAAGCTCAGCGAAGTTCAGCGAGTGGCGGAGTGCAGTGCGAACTGCAGTTTGTGCTGGTATTCCTGCCACTCGGGTACAAATTCTACCTGAGCGGCAGCTCGCGCTCGCGAACTTACTGTTCGCGATCGCGAACTTACCGTTCGTGATCGCGAGCGGGGAAAAAACTCCACTGCACATCGCGAAGCGGAGTTTTCTGCACTCCGCGGAGTGCAGAAAACTCTGCAAACTCCGCGAACGGAGCGAAGTTCACCGCCCAGGCCTAGTATTGTAATAACGTGTAAGTGAAGTGTTAGGTATTTCCTTCATGTAGGGCAAAGAATTAACGGTGTAATTGTACGTTTAGATGAAATTTGAACGTGTAAAATTATATTCATAACTAATGAACGTTTTCGATACTAATGCTCATATAATGTGTTGATATTAATGACCCATATACGCGTGTATTTTAAATCTTGTGTATTGTTCTTATGTTGGCCGAACTAGGTAGGCCTAACTTTCGTTTCTCCCTGCTCGCTCTCATGTTAAGGGTTACTATTAGAAATCATGTGCTTGTGGAATTTTCCTCTTTTCACGTTTCTGTTACAGGTGGGAGAATTCGTCCTTGATAGTTAGAATAACGCCTTTGTTTTAGGAATTAGACATAGGGAGGAGAGGATGCCTTTGAACAGCGGCGCTGATAATGTAGGAGGTGTTCTTTCTCGTCTGAGAAGGTCTGCGAACCAAGGTCATCAAGCAGGAGCCTGGAAGGACCGTTGCTTCATGGAAAGTTACCTACAAGGAGGTGTCTGAATGGATGAGGCGGTGTCGTGATGTGTTTGGGAATGTGATTTTTGACTTTTGTTTTGGGGCTAGGGACAGAGTCCAGGGACTTCTGCATTCCAGGAGAGAGGGGAGCATCTTAGAACGAGCTCCGTAGCTTTATGCTACTCAACCCATTTAACGGGAGTATGCTTCTTAGGAAGACTTCACATGCTGACACCTTTCTGGGGACTTGGCTGGGAAAATGTTAAGTAGGAATGTCATGCTAGCAGTAGTGTAGGGACAGACTAATGCTTTTTGCTTACGAACCGCAAAACAAGGGGGCTCTTGATGTTGGTGTAATAACTATCTGTGTGCTGGTACTTGAATTGGCCATTGCACTGCCTAAATTTCACTCATAGGTTTGGTTTTGTGTTTTTGCCCATGTACTTTTACACTCTCGTCTTGAGGTGTTTGTATGTCCAACTTTTTTTGGCATTATAATAAATGTACTAAATTTGGATCAGGAGTCTGTGTGTCTTTAGTATCATGGGTAAGAGTAAAGTATAATTGGCTAATGATTTTCTCTCCCCTCTACAATTACAAGCAGGCAACAAAAAGCCATCGACCACAGTTCCAGAGTAAGCCTAGAACGTGGAACCCGGCTCCCTCAGTTGGTAGCAGAGTAGAATGGTTGTCTCTTGAAGTGAGGGGAGAATCCAGAAAAATCTAGACTAGATTTAGACCCATAGAGCCCCAAAATAGAGCTCAATGATTGAGAATAAAGAACAACAGACTTTGGCGGAGATCGACGAAGAGCGATGGTGCGGTGAAGACAGTGGTGAATGGTGGCGTGAGTATGAACAGGGATGTGTGTGTTGGATTGCTGTGATGATTTGACTGTGTGATGTCTTGTGGAGTTGGGATGAAAGTCGAGTGAATGTGGTTTCGGGCCGAACGCGCGCAATCCAAGAGGTTTTGTTTTGGTTTGGTTTATCGGGCTCAAGAGTAGCCTAAGATCCTGGGATACATTTGTGGTGTAGAAAATACTGATTTGTTGTAGTTGTCTGGCCGTTGGTTTGTTCGCGAGTCGTGGAGCACTATCGACGACCCGACTGAGACAGGGAACTTTGTGTGAGTAGATTTGTTAGAATCATGTGTGGAAAGCCTTATGTGAAGGGGTAGACTACAGCGATTCGAGTGGCCAGTGCAGGTCGAGGGTCATGGTGCATGGATGTTCTTGAGTGATTGAATTCTATCAATCTTTTAGTTAAGGCAGACAATTTACATATTTTGGTTTGTTGTAACTGTCCGGTCATTGGGACAGCAGACAGTTACTTGGTTATATGATTGCAAGAGTGAATGTGTACAGTGAGATTGTGAAGGAGAGTGAACTGTTGTGAGGAGGAAGAGGTGAAGTCAGGGTGCCCCGTGCTGTGATAGGTTGGTTGGTGTAACGCCGAGCTGGTATTGGTTGGTTATCATCAGGAAGCCGAAGCAAGGAAATTTCTTAGCGAAAGGAATTTTGGCTTAATCATGCAATGCTTTAGGGTACTACGAGATTTATGAAGGGAAGACACAGGTGTGGTAACTCGAGTGGGTGAGGAAGCACCGCCCGAGGATACTCGAACACATTATATGGCAACGAACATAGGTCTTATTTATGAAAGAGGGGGGACACAAGGAGCTAGTTGCGGAGGTCCAGTGACCCGTGCTCCCGAAATTATATCAGGAATCAATTCCATTCTGGAACCCCTGAGTCAGTATTGTGACTACTTTCTACGGCCGTTAGTACAAACCACACCATCTTACCTCAAGAACACTAAGGAAACCATCAATCTCATTGAGAATATCAGTGAACAAGAGGAAATCACCCTACTAGTTACATTAGACGTGGAAGCCCTATATATGAACATCCCACAAGAAGCCACACTGAGAGTGGTCAAAGAAACCCTGAGAAACAACAATTCAGCCACACAATCACCCATTGACTTCATCTTGGAATGTGCAGAACTAGCCCTAAAAAACAACTTTTTCAAATTCCAAGACCAGCTCTACCAACAGATCCATGGAACTTGTATGGGAAGCACTTTTGCGCCCAGTTTAGCATGCCTGTACATGACCCACTTTGAGGCCTTATATATTCTACCAGGAACCAACCCTTACAAATCAGAAATAAAAGAATGGAAACGGTACACAGACGACGTACTAATGCTATGGACAGGCACAGAAGAATGTTGCAAAGATTTCCACTCCTGGATCAATCAACAGGATCCATTCCTGAAATTCACGCTATCCACCTCGGACGAGGAGATATCGTTCCTGGACCTACTCATTGTTCACAAAGACGGAAAATTGTCCACAAAAACATACAAGAAACCTACAGATCGTAATAGTTTATTAACATACGACAGCCACCACACAAAGGCCTTGAGACAAAACCTCCCCTATGGCCAATTTTTGAGGCTCAGACGTAACTGCAGCACCACCCAGGACTATGAGACCCAAGCAGCAGAACTAAGTAAGAACCTAGAGAGGAGAAATTATCCACAAAAGGTCATAAAAAATGCAAGAAAATGAGCACGGAACAGCCACCGGGGAGCCCTCCTGGAAACACACGAAAAACAAAAGACAAAACAATCACAGGTGTAACAACCTATACACCACAATCCAATCAAGTCAAAAAAATACTACTAAAACACTGGAACATTATCAACACAGGCGAAATGCACCTGGAACGTCCTAGATTCGCGTTCAGACGCACACAAAATCTAAAAGATATCGTTGTGCACACAAGACCACAAAAAAAACTGACGGATAAGCAAAGAACATTATGGGATCTCCGAACGGTGAAAGGGCACTATCCCTGTGGTACATGCAATGTATGTCCACTCACAACACATTCAAAAACACTCCAACTCAACATCCAAGAGTGGACACAAAAAAGACATACAAATTGTAATACAAAAAATTGTGTCTACATGGTGAAATGTTCCTGCAATCTCCTTTATATTGAGATGACCACCAGAGCAATAAGAACAAGAGTGAATGAGCACAGAAGCAACATTCGCTGCAGCAAAAACACAACAAAAATGAGCAGACACTACATCGAAAAGGGCCACACACCAGATCAGGTGAACTGGACCGTTATTGAGTCCAACCCTTTATGGACAACCAAGACCATATTCCAAAAAGAACAGAGGTGGGTCCATCGCCTCTAAACCAACTCTCGGGGTCTCAACGATGAAATCCCCTGGATGGAGGTACTATAGAGACATAGCACTCTTTAGATAAACCAACACCTCTTCTTTTAAGATAGCCACAAACAAAAACTCGCCATACCTGGCGATGCCCAAATCATATCTAATATAACATGCCCCACTCCAGAGATTATCAATGTGTATTCTCAGAACCGACCACAATCTGTCATCTGCTCTCAGACCCCAAGGGAACCTTTTCCTCCACACACACCTTTGGCTGTAATAATACACACCATTCCAAGATGGCGGCCGGGACCAATATATCCCGACCTAACGCCACTGTATTACTGATAATACATTCACCAACAACTTACTCAATACCAGCCATTATTCAAAATGACACTTATTCCACAAGAGAACCCCGGGTCACTGAAATCTAAAAATCGACTTAAGGAATAAAAAACACACCACTTTAAGATGGTGCTTACTAATCGCACTACACCTTTGCCAATTAGACGGCTTAATGGAACAATCACCGACACACTCGGCAACACACAACTCCTATAAAAGGAGACAGGACTGCACCTCTCTCTACCGACGGGGACGGCGAGAGCGACACAGGTGATTCGGCCCTGTTGATACGAGGAACCGTGAGTAGTATGTTAGCTTGGTGGGAAGGTCACAGGACGCGGGACGCCGGCACGGCTCCACGTACTGATCACAGTCCCCCCTTATGACAAATAACTCATACTACCAAAACCAGAGGGCACAACGGAGCTCCCTCAACTTTACTGTATGTTGTTGCTTTTCTTTCACACCGATCTCATCGATCTCATGGGGCCTTACCCCAATTACTAAGGGGTGAGAAACGTACTTTTTTATGCATAGATAACACAGCGTCTCGAGGTTTGCCATCAATGGTGGAGCCTATAAGATATCATTCACCTAGATACTGCAGGTTCAACTAATTAACCGAAAAAGGAACCTTTGTGTATAGTCATCTTTACTTGGGCAATGAGGATGTGTTTTACGAGCATCTGTTTAACATATGGATACAGAGTAACAACCCTGGCACAACGTCCCAGTAGTAATCATTGATCTTACCTTTATGTCTGTCTGTCTGCCACAGAGTTATAACCCTTTTTTCTTACCTCTATGAGCTCTACACTTGTAGCTCACGTATATAGACTATAATCAATAGCAATAATAACTACACTATAGATTATGAGCACTTGGCCCTCCAATGGATTACCCGGAATTAAGCTATTAAGAAAACCATTAGTACGTACACCCTAATGGGAACCTTTATCTCTCTAAACTCTTGTCGTTACAGAAGTGTTACTCCCTTCAATCATCCGGCGGCACTGAAATCTTCAGGCCACTGTTGATACAATTACACCTTTCATGGTCCTGACGAAGCACTCTGGATCTCCTCCTGAAACCACGAAAGCGTGAAACATGTTGACCGATACATATGCCCACTAGGGACATATGACTTACCAAGCTATCAAGGGACATAACATCCCTTAGAACAGCACCATACACTTTGTTTTTACTGATGACAGAGGGATCACCTTAATAATAAAACTATTCACTCCCCCTCCAGCCATTTTTTAAATGCACACTTTTAGGACTTAACTGCCACTCACACCCACGCACCCATACAGCTTCATCAAATGATCTCTGATAAAGAGACCCTTCGGGGGACCCATAGGGCATTGCAGCGCCGGCCCGACGAGGAGCACAGCCCAATGATGAAGCATGACATCCTTCGGGGTGTGTGAGGACATCAAGATGAGGACACACTGTCTCCCACAGATAGAGTAGCACTAGACTCGAGCATTTCTTACTGTCTACTTCCAAACCTTTTTCTATAGGAACAGTGACTCCCTTATGGTATAAAACAAACATAGGTCTCCATACTATAGTCTGGCTTCAAAATTGGCATAAGATTACTGAGAAGGAGGGAGATTTGGCTTTTCCTCGTTATGGGTCATTCCGATTGGAAGTATTATACCAGTTGAGGGGAGTGATGTCTTCATTACGACCCCCGCCTAGACAAATACAGTTTAAGGCATTAGATGCTTGGATGCGAGCAGCTCACGCAAAGAACAGGGAAAAATCTAAAGGAAGGATGAAAAAGCAATAAAGGCATATCAGGATGCACGGTGGGATGCACAGTTGAAGAGGTGGAGAGTAGACACCATTGAGGGAGAAATGCTGTACTCATTATTAGTGAGAGAAGGAGGCACTGGGAATAGGAATGGGGATGATGAAAGTGACACTGATGAAAGCCTGTTAGACAAATTATTAGCAGAGCGTCCTCTACCTTATAATCCACATTCAGAGGAGGTAAGGCGAGAATTGGAAGGTGCAGCGAGCATAGAAAGAGCGGAAGCCCCCACAGACAGGCCCCAGTGCGAGAGTAGTGGGAAAGATTTCAATGGGGGATGCCAGCCCTTGGAGGGAATGAGACAAGTGGAGTAAACGCTGCCATACGGTTACCGGAAGCCCTTGCACACCTGTTACCATTGGACCAGTAGTCTCTGTGTATGATCCGAATTTAGGGGAAGGCAGTAGCCAGCAACAGACAGGACTGGGAGAAAGAATCAACTGAGGGGGAAATGTCACGATGGAGGGGAAAGGCCCATTTTTGTGCCTGTGGAAGCTAGTACTCCATTGACCAGCAACAGCAGACCCTTCAAGGGTGTGTGTTGGGTCTAATACGGTACGGGCAGGTTCATTGGCAAATTCTCATTCAGATTTGAGAATGTGGGAAGCTCCAGTTAGAGGACCCATGGGGAGAATATCGGAGGTGGGAATGAGTTAGGGAGCTTCTGGAGATCAGCACGTCTTACAGAATAAAGTGTCAGAAGATCGACGGAGGAATCAGAGTAGTGAAAGGGAAGGTCAGACTAGTGTGTCGAGTCAGGGAATGATTAAGGCTGCAATAAAGACAAAATTGTTAGGTGAAGTGAGGTTGAAAGCAGAAGTAGACGAGATAATCAGTGGGAACTTGCCTTTGGAAAGGATAGAACTGTATGACCAGGATGAGTTGTTGTTTGTTGCAAAAGATATTACTCGTAAGGCAAGGCGAGCACATGAGAAGTTGACCAAATTGGCCCAGAAGTATGATGTGGACCTGTCCAAAACTAAAATGTTACAGGGAAATTATAGGTTAAAATACAGTGATCAGAAATTAGAAGAGAAAAGGATAATGGGTTTGAAAACACACATTCGGGAGTTGGTCATAGGAATATGCGCATGGAGCATGCTTGACAGGTGGGAAGAAAGGTGGTTCAAGAAGAAGAGTGTCAAGAAAGGGATAGGAGATACGCTGCCTCCCAGAGGGGGGACTGCAGGAGAGGCGGCTTACCCATTGCGAAAGGTACCGAGAGGAGGGTATATGCATGTGCCTTGGAGCAGGGGTGATTTGGCAGCATTTACAAATGATTTTCCTCGGCTGAGGGAGAAACCTGCTGAATGGTACAAGGAAGTCGATGGCTTTGTAAAAATTTCAAAAGTGTTGTGGATTGATTTGAATACCTGATTTGATATTGTGGTCCCGAGTGATTTATGGGCTGCGTGTAAAATTGCTGTTGATTGGCAATCTGCTGAACCAGACAGAGATCCTGTAACGCATGGCCCTTCGCCTGTGGTTATGAAAAAGTTTGAGCAGGTAATCACATGATTGCAGCATAAGGTCGCCCCACAGAATATTGATTGGGTCAAGATAGACCAAACCACCCAAGAGCCTAAAGAATCAGTGAATGCCTACTATGAGAGGCTTTTGCAAGCCTTCAAGCAGTACAGTGGGCTGGATACTCTAGACCCTAAGGATATGAGACAGTTTGTTTCAAGGTTTGTGCTAGGATTGAGACCATAGATTAGCTTCATGATCCAACAGCATTTGATCTGCTGGCAAAATAAGTCTATGGATGAAATCCTGAGGTATGCCAGATACTGTAGTGATGAAGTAGAGTCTAAGCACAGGAAGATAAAGGACAAGCTTATGCTGATACAGATGAGAAATGCGGAAAGGGTAGAGCAGGTACAGATAAATGGAGGAAATTTGGATCAGAAACAGGGGAATAGTCATGGAGGGGCTCTGAATGTGTGGGCCCCTATGGGGCAGGGAAGAGGAAGAGGAACGGATCCTAAGTCAGGAGTAGACTTGGGTACCCTAAAGAGGATCAGTGCCTGTCATTATTGTCACAAATTCGGGCATTGGAAGCATGAGTGCTGAGCAAATACAGCAAATCAGGTCCAAGATGAGGAGGTTGCACTAGTGCCTGATGTCATGAATATTGTGACGAGACCTAGGTCCATGAATGGGGGGTGTTTGAGTCAGCAGGTGCAGGTACCCCAACCTCCGAGAATTCCACCTGGTAACCGAGTGTACCAGCAAATGCCTTTCATTGAGACTTTTGACGAGTTTGATTTGGACCCATAACAATGACGGTGCCCGAGGGGGAAGGAAGACTGTGCTCTTGGAGCAGTCTTAGAGGTAGACCAGAGTGGACAGTATGTGGGGCAGATGTTGATGGTCATCCCATTACATTCTTGATTGATACTGGTGCTACCCGTTCTACTGTGAGATCTGCAGTAGTCCCAAACCTACCCCTCTCGGGACAATCAATCCAAGTTGTAGGAGTTGCCAATAAGAGAATGTCAAATCCTTTGACAGATGAGTTATCTGTAAGAATAGGAATCTTCCAGGATCGACACCAGTTTGTGGTGTGCGATTCAAGTCCAGTCTGTTTATTGGGACGTGACCTTTTGTGTAAGTTGGACTGTACCATCTATTGAACGCCCAGGGGAGTAGAATTACAGACTAATGATGACGATATTGCATTTAAACTGCCAAACCAAAATCTCTGCGCAGAAATGTTCCCTGTGCTAACGGTGGATGACCTGCCACACGACTTGAGAGACGCTGTCTCTCCGGTGGTGTGGGACTTTACAGGAGGGGAGATACGGCTGATTCAGGGGGTTGAGCCAGTCAAGATACAGATTAAACCAAATGCTGAATTTCCGAGAATGCCGCAGTACAACCTGACCCCAGAAACGGTGGCAGGAATAACACCTGTAATTGAGTCCATGATCGCACAAGGTATTCTGAAGGAAATTATAGGAAGTACATGCAATTCACCCATCATGTGATCCAGCTGTGATCCTATTTCAAATACCTTGCGAAGCAGAATGGTTTACTGTCATAGACTTGTGTCAAGCATTCTTTTCTATACCCTTGCATGAGGAAAGCCAATTTTTATGTGCTTCCGGCTGGAAAACTGTGTTAACGTGGTGTTGTATTCCACAAGGGTATACTGAGAGCTCATCTATCTTTAATCAGATCTTGAAAAAGAACCTTGAGAGTTTAGTGCTGCCGCAGAGTTCAGTTCTTGCGCAATATATTGATGATCTCTTGATTGCCTCAGAGACTGAGGAAGATTGTAGTGTCGATACTGTTGCTCTGTTAAATCACCTGGCACAAAATGGGCACAAGGGCTCCCTGAGCAAACTTCAGTACTGTTTGCCTGAGGTCCAGTATTTGGGTCATCGTATTGAGAAAGGTGTCACCAGACCGCATTGAGGCGATCATGCAAATGAATCCGCCTACTACTCAAAAGGAAGTCTGGATGTTTTTGGGAATGGTCGGCTATTGTCGTCAGTGGATTCCAAACTTTTCACAGAAGGTGAAACCTTTACAGAGATTGACGCACAAGGATGTGAGTGATCCAGTACCATGGGATAACGACTGTTTGGTTGCCTTCTTGGAGCTGAGAGAGAGCCTGTGTCGTGCTCCTGCTCTGGGAATGCCTGATTACAACAAAGCATTCTCCTTGTTCTGTTGTGAGAGGGAGGGTTGTGCTCTAGCTGTACTCACCAAGACACATGGGGGTGTCCGCAGACCAGTGGCCTACTTCTCAGCTACATTAGATCCTGTAGCTTCAGCGTTGCCCAGATGTCTCAGATCCGTTGCTGCAACTGGTGTCAGCATTGAAAGATGTGAAAGTATTGTGATGGGTCATCCTCTTACTGTTTATGTTCCACTCTCAGTTGAGCTCCTGATGACGAGAACCAAAACACAGCATCTGACTAACAATAGGTTTACCCGTTATGAGCAAGTTATCTTGACCTCAGAAAATGTCACCTTGAAGAGATGCTCTATGTTAAATCCTGCTACCTTGATGCATATTCCGAATGTTGAAGGGGAAGATTGTGAGGACCATGACTGTCTGGATGTGACTGAACTTTGTACCAAACCAAGAACAGATGTTGTTGATGAACCTGAGTCAGATAAAGTCCTTTTTGCAGATGGTACATGTTTAAGAGACAATGGGGGTCATCTCAGAGCAGGGTTTGCTGTCTGTACCATTTCTGGAGTTGTGGAAGCTTCTTGGTTACTGGGAGTACACTCCGCACAAGTAGCTGAAATCATTGCCTTGACACGTGCATGTCTTGTTTTTGATCAAATTCAAGTCACCATCTATACCAATAGCCATTATGGATTCGGTGTGGTTCATGACTTCGGATAGCTATGGTCTCAGAGGGGGTTCTTAACATCATCAGGATCTCATATCAGAAATGGGGAATATGTGAGACAACTGTTGGAAGCTTTACAGCGGACAAAGGAAGTGGCAGTAGTAAAATGTCCTGCCCATGGGAAGGGGGAAGATTTTGTTACCAAGGGTAATCGATATGCGGATGAAGTTGCAAGCTTTTGTGCTGTACATGCTTGCGTTTTCAATGGGGATTACTCAGGAGAAAGTACAAAAAGAACCAAGCTCAGCATGATGCTAGCCATAGTGGACATGCAGGGAGAAGCGTCAGACCAAGAAGAAGCTTGTTGGATTAAAACAGGTTGTGAGAAAAGAGATGATGGCATTTTGGTTTCAACAGATGGTAGAGTGGTGTTACCGGATAGTTTGCTAAGTCCTATGGCAAGACAGATTCATGGAGCAGTTCACATTGGGAGAGATGCTATGGTGCGAGTGTTCAGACAAACATGGTTCAATCCGAAGTTTCGCATGTTTGCTAAAGCAGTGTGCCACTGGTGTGTTACGTGTCAACAGATGAATGCTGGAATGAAAACTGCAGTTGCATTGAGTCACATTGGGAGGTCCTTTTAATAGGATCCAGCTTGACTTCATTGAGATGCACAGGTGCAATGGACTGAGATACATTTTGGTGGTGGTGTGTCTCTTCTCACGATGGGTTAAGGCCTGTCCAAATAGGAGGTGTGATAGTATCACAGTAGCAAAGCTATTGCTTAGAGAGCTAATACAGAGGTTCGGATTTCCAAAGTCATTGGAGTTGGATAGAGGAACGCACTTCCACAGTGAGATCATGAAACTGCTGTGTACTGCCTTACAAGTTGACCAGAGATTTCACTGTAGGTATAGGCCGGAGGCATCTGGGTTGGTGGAGCAAATTAACGGCACTGTCAAGATAAGGATGGCGAAAGTGTGCTTTTTGACGTCTTTGAATTGGCCTGATGCATTGATTGCCCTTGGTGCTGATGAGTTTGCGTAGCACTCCAGATAGGAGAACAGGACTGTCCCGTCATGAAAAATTGATGGGGAGGGCGATGCCCTTGCCTGCAGTGCCATCCATAGCATTGATAAACATCACCGATGATTTGATCCTTGATTATTGTAAAGGATTGGCTGATGTAGTACGTTCTGTGTCTCACCAGGTTGAAGATACAACTGCACCGACCTCGAAGGACTTCTTGCATGACCTATGTCTGGGGGAGTGGGTTTTGGTCCGGAAACATGTGAGGAAGAACTGCCTTGATGCACGGTGGCGAGGTCCATATCAGGTGATCATGGTGACCAATACTGCTGGGAAGTGCGGAGGCCTGCTGAACTGGATTCACCCCTCCCATACCCGCAGAGTTCCAGGACCCTTGGAAGAAACAGCTCCTCTCCCTGAAGAAAATACAGCTATGGTCCCAAGGCCATTGGAGAGGGCAAGCCAAGCTGTGGGGGTTCCTGATGAGGCTGGTTACCCACCATGTCGAGCTGAGGGGGGTCAAGTTACACAAGACCCAGGTACAGACTCTGAGTGAGACGGCAACATAGATAGTGGCATAGAGTCAGACTCAGCTGAAGAGACTGGTGTGAGAAGTGGTTGAGTCCTGCGGAGAAGAACTGAATATGAAAGAGAACTGTGGCTGGTGCGACAGGAAAGGCAGAACTTGAGACTTGCGTCTGAAAGAGATCTTGCTCCCATATCTGAAATGTCTGAACAGAGCAAAGTGATACAGAGCAAAATCAATGGAACTTGAGAAGATCAAGAAGACCGAGAGTACCGTGCCAGAGATATGCTGCTCTAGAGTGCACTTATCTGATCTCAGATGCAGGCAACCGTGAGGTCCGGGAGATTGAGATCCGGACAAGTGAGGCACGGAACCTCAGTGCTGGTAATTGAAACTGAACTGTTGGTCCCTGGAGTAGAAGCTAATGGAGTCCTGACACAGACTGTATTAGATCCTCCAAAGCGGAGTGGCTTGCGGAACCTGATTCTAGAAGAGCTTTTATTTCCAACTTTTGGGTGTCAGTCATCAGTTCAGGAGATGGCAGCACTTTGTATGGAATTTTTGCAGTGTGTCATTGAGGAACTTGGCTCTGATCTCATTAATGATGTAAATTGAACTGTAAATAAAAAGGTGTTACTCTAAGAAGACAACCTAGGCTAGAATGGAAGAAGAATAAAATAAGGGACCTTTCCGTAGAAAAGGAAAGAAGGCTAGGGAAGTCTTGAACTGTGTAAATAACTGTATCATAAACTGAGTATGAACGAATTCTATGACTTCAAGACATCGTGTATGAACATTGTTGTGCAACAAGTGAGAGGCAGAGAAAAGACTTTATTTTCATCCTCCTGCAAGTCACAATCCGGACTCGATCCAAAATGGAGTAAAAAAATTTGAAGAAGTGTGTAATAATGCACACGAAACAGAAGTTGATAGGGTGGGAGTACAAGGGACATCACACCTTCTACTTCTTGCATAAAGCAGGGTACATTAGGATCTGATATTGCTATGATAGAACAAACTAGTCGCTTATTGCACGTAGATTTGTCCAAAGGTATGTGAATGCATATGCAAAGTTGCTATGTGAGTATGTGAATACAATGGATGTGAGAGATTGTTATGTGTGCATACAGTTGCCAGCATCAGTAGAGGAGGGTATCAGGTACCACCAGTTACCTCTGATGTATGGTATCACTTGTAGTATATTGCTTAGTATGTTTTATGGCAAGGGACATCATGAGTACTATTTCTCAAACTATTCTGGAGAAGTTGTACTCTGTCTAGGGTCTTAGCAGGGAGCTCATATAACATATGCTAAAGTAATCAAGTCTGGGCAAAATAGCCATGTCTGTCACTAGAGCACTTACCTGCTAGGGGCCTTAATTGGGTAAAAACAGCAGAGACCACTGAGTTAACTTGGTTTTCCATAAGGAGTTCCTTAACAAATCCAAATCCAAAGTTCTTACCCTTGCTGACAGGTGGAAGGACACGCAGTAACTTAGCCAAAACAGGAGGAGGAAAACCAAGATGACTAGGCCAAAAATAGGCACTCCACCAATTAGCTGGTCTGCTGATCTACACCTTGGTTGTGTATTAAGTTTCAACATATACGTGCTCATCTGCATTTGGATAATCAAAAACAAAACTGATGCTGTATCTCTTCCAGAGGGTGTTTTTCAGACGGAGATTTTTTAATTTGTGATGGGGTTGGGGGGCCTTACCAATTTATTAAACATACCATTTTTTATTTCTCAATAAAAGTCTCAGATAAACTCAGCTCAACCCCGTGTAGCTAATACAGAAGCAGCACACAATTCCATAGATAAATGCATATTATGTTCAAGTAATGCTAACAATTTTAAAGTCAAGAAAACAACAAAATAGAATTCCCAAATCAACTTAGAAGAATAAAGAAAAACTTTACTCAAAAAGACACCACAGTAATTTAAATTGGATAACGGGACTCAGAGATATTGTTTTACATTTTGTGTGCGGAAAAGCGACTAGAGAAAGTAAAGCACCAATCAGAAGAAATGGTTTGCTTTTGATAGACATAGACATGAATTTAGGCCAACTGCAATGGAGGAAATTTGGACAAAGATCAAGATCTCCCGTGAACAGTGGACCTGTCCAGAAGAAAAGAATTCTGTCCTGAGGAACAGCGAAACCACAGTCGGACCCACCTCTGCACCTGACGCCCAAGACCCAAGTCCAAGTAGCCCTCCAGTCCTCTGAAGGTTCCCCAGTGCTTCTGAGCAAGAGTCCTGTGGAACCCAGCAGCCTCAACTCTAAGACTCCCCCAACCGTGACCTGACCAGTAAGACTTTTCTGATGCCTAAGGCACCCCTGCACCCAAACCCCTGGGCCTTGGGGAGCATGACCAACAGTGTCTCTATGTCCCCTAGCATCTCTACTTACCTGGGCAGCTGTAGGTTTTCTTCGTATGGCCACCTGGTCTAAGCCCACAGCCTTTCTTCAAAACCGATCTCCCTCTTTGGTTTGAATTGGGCGCCCTATGCTGTGATGGCACTCTGCACCCGGCCGCCCCTGTGCTGCTGAGGGTGTAAGTTTGGTGCTGCCTTGTCCCCCCCTGTGCTTATCTTAACCCCCATAGACTGAGTTGCCAAACTGTGTTACTCACCTGTGAGCAGCATCTCTTCGATTACCCCCTTTCTCCATTAGACAACATTGGCGCCAGATTGCGAATTTGAACCCTGACCCAGCCGCCCCTGTGCCACTGGAGGTGAATATTTGCTAATTACTTGAACCTTGCCTGGTGCTGATTCTTCATCCTGAAAACCAAGGGCCCGATTCACAGAACTAACTTAAGACAAAATCCTAAACTTACTACCATTTTGGTATTCACAGAAGGCACTTACTTATTTTGGTATTCACGGAAGGCACTTACTTACTCATTTTGAGTAACTTACTCATTTTGTGTAACTTACTCATTTTGGTATTCACAGAAGGCACTTACTCATAAATGAGTAAGTGCCTTCTGTGAATACCAAAATGAGTAACTTACTCATTTTGTGTAACTTACTCATTTTGTGTAACTTACTCATTTTGATATTCACAGAAGGCACTTACTCATTAATGAGTAAGTGCCTTCTGTGAATACCAAAATGAGTAAGTTACACAAAATGACTAAGTTACTCAAAATGAGTAAGTAAGTGCCTTCTGTGAATACCAAAATGAGTAAGTGCTTTCTGTGAATACCAAAATGGTAGTAAGTTTAGGATTTTGTCTTAAGTTAGTTCTGTGAATCGGGCCCCAAGACTGTAAGTTGTATCCTTAACTGCAAAACCGCATTCTTGTTTTCTTCCCATAGGTTAACATTGCTGAACCTGAAAATTGCACTAAGGGCCTGATTACAATGACTGTGGGACTGCCACCGACAGCCCGTTAGTGGCGGTCCCACTGCCATCGTAATAATGTTTTCCGCCCGTCACATTAGGATGCCGGGTGGGCGGATGGGTGGCGGTCGGAGACACCGACCACCACGGATCCGACAGATTCAAGGAGCCCTTCGGACCCTCGGAGAGGAATCCAATCCCTACAATGGTGGCAGTGCCTGCCAGCATCACCGTAGGGATTATGATGTCCCTCCCCGCCAACCGTTTCATGGTGGTTTACCCGCCATGAAAAAACTGGCAGAAAGGGACATTGGGGGCTCGTAGCGGGCCCCCATTCCCACCTGGCCCTCAGCTGTGGGTTTTGGGGGTACCTATGCTGCCCCCTACATATCCCTGCACCATGTGGCAGGCACCGCATGGTGCCTGCCACGTAGTGCATGGTATGTGTAGTGTTCCCCTTTTGTATTGCGGCGTGTGCTGCAGCCCGCAGCACTCGCTGCAATACAAAATATAGGCATTGCGACCGTCATGGTGGCGGTCGCATCCTAATGCCTATGGCGGGACCGCCGACAGCCTGTCGGGCGGTCCCATCTCCGATAGGATGGCAGTCGTATGAAGTCTGACCGCCATCAGAATCAGGCCCTAAGTGTCCATTTTTTAAAGTGAAAAGTATTTTTCTTAAAAAACGTACTTACATTTTTACGTATTTCTTAGTCTTAAAATAAATCTTGAAAGAAGTGTATTTTTCCAAAATTGGTGTGGATCTCCTTTTTGGGTCGTCTATCACTTATTAATCACTGTGTGCATAACAAATGTCTTACACTCCTCTGTGTTAGGCCCAAAACTGCTCAACCACACTACCACAAATAGAGCACTTTGGGGGTACATTGAGCCCTGCACACTTCTGGGGGGTCTCTGGACTCTTTACATGACATAACCACTTACTGGTTTATCACATAAAGCGCAAACTTCCTACATTGGTCGTGCAGGGGTGGGGTACAAGACTCGAAATTTGTTGTAGCACTTGATTAATAAGTGATTTCATAAGAGGAAATCCAAAATTGTCTTTATTTAGAGTATTTTTCAATTTTATTTTTATCCAAATTTATTTTAAACTAGTGTTAGGGCCTTAGTTAAGCCCCCCACTGTTTAGAAAATAAAATTCTGTAAAGTAGTTAGGTCCCTAGCAGTCTTTAGCATTTTTGTAATCTACTTTAAACACCATGTCTGAGAACTCAGGGACAGCCAAGGAGGTCAAGCTGGCCCCCTCTGTCCATCTGAGAGTCCCACAGCTCAAAGAACTGTGCAAGGCATGGAAACTTGCCATGGGTCCTAAACCCACAAAAGCCCAACTGCAGCAGTTGCTGGAAGGGATGAAAAAGACCCTGGAAAGTAAAACTTCCCCCAAGGGGGAAGAGGATGATGGATCCCAAGAGGTGGAGAATGATGTAGAATCCATCACTAACCCCTCAGATAGCAACACCACTGGAAGTGACCCCAGCAGTGTTCTAGAGGAGGCAGCTACTGAAGATGCAGATCTTCAGGAACTGGCCAAGAGGATAGCCTTAGAGGTTAAACTCCTGGCCACAGAAAAAGAAAGAGCAGCAGTAGGCTTAGGACCCATCTCCGGTGGCAGCAAAATAATAAATAGGGAGCAAACTGATGATTCTGGCCCTCAAATCCCCAAAGGGATTGTCCCAAAATACTTTGAGGGGGATTATATCACCAAGTGGTTCATTGCTTTTGAAAGAGCCTGCCTTAGCAGATACGTCCACAGAAAACTGTGTAGTGCTATCATGTGGGAAATGTTCTCAGTGAAGTGCAGGGATGACACCTAATGAGAAAGAAGCGGAATCCTATTTGAGGGCTTTGAATTCACTACTGAGGAGTATAGGATCAGATTTAGGGAGGCTCGAAAAACCCAGAGCCAGACCTCGGTAGATTTTGTAGACTACTCAGTGAAATCACTAGCAGGTTGGTTAGGTATAGGTAAGTAACCCCTCTAGCAGGCTTAACTAAGCCCTAAGGCAGGCTGCACTATATCTCAGGTGTTGGCTTATTTGCATGAGTAGATATACCCCTACAATATTTAGGCCTATTGTGCCAGTGAAACCATAGAAAGTACATGGGCTGGAACCTCGACAACTCGAGTTTCCAAGCACCATGATGGCCCCACTGAACCCAAGCATGTTTGGTACATAACAACTCCTCTCAATAAACCTGCACTGATGCCAGTGTTGGATTTATTGGAACATGTACCCAGAGGGCACCTCAGAGTTTACCCTGAAAATCTACCAACCCTGGTTTGGTCTCAAAGCCAATCATTGGTGGAGGTGTCATACCTCCTCCCCCAGGATGAGCACAGTGCTTGAGAAAGAAGCTTCAAAGGCCTTTCCGCCTTTGTAATGCGACCCCAGCCACTGCAGCTAGCAGCAGATGGCAGCCCCCGGTACAAGCCCCGACTTTTGGCAGGAGAACCTGCAGGAAAGCTTCGTGAGAAAAGGAGGTGTGCCCCCCCCAGTCGCCAACTCGACCCCACCCCTCAAATGCTGGTTGTGAAGTGTAGCACATTTTTCAGTGCCCACCATCTTGAAGATGTGATAGTGGGACTTATCCAATCAGGGCTAGGGCTATGCCCCCCTTCCACAGGAGGGTGGCATAATAGAGGATGTAGACACCCAGGTTAAGGAACCCATTGGTCCCTACCTGTCACTGTCCTGTAACGCCCCGAAATCTAGTATTTCAGGTTGCACCCCCAGATCATAAAATCAGATTCCTGTTGACCTAAGAAGAGCCGGACACTACAGCGTCGCACCAGCAAAGAAGACTGCAGACACCAACTGACTTAGCCCCAGCCCTACCAGCCTGTCTTCAGCCCTTGATGGTCCTGCACCAAAAGACGGCTCATCCTACAGCCCAGCGACCTCCAAAGCCTTGGGAGGACTGCCTGCCTTCAACAAAGATCAAGATCTCCCCTGGACAGTGGACCTGCCAAGAAAAAAACAACTTTAAAGAACAAAGAAGTCTGTCCTGAGGAACTGCAAAACCACCGTGGGACCAACCTCTGCACCCGACGCCCACAGCCCCTGTCCAAGAGGCCCACTAGTCCTGTGAAGGTTCAAGAGCGCTTCTGAGCAAGAGTTCACCATGGGTTGACCCCTGCTGGACTCCACCATGACGCCTGCAGCCTCAACTCGAAGACTCCCACTGACTGTGACCAGCTCTGTAAGACTTTTCTGACACCTAATATCATCCCTGCACCCGAACACCCTGGGCCTTGGGGAGCATGACCACTAGTGTTCCTACGTCTCCTAGCATTTCTACTTACTTGAGCAGCTGTGGGATTTCTTCATTCGGCCACCTGGTCTGAGCCTGCAGCCTTTCTTCAAAACCAATCTCCACCTTTGGTTTGCATTGGGCGCCTGATGCTGTGTTGGCACTCTGCACCAGGCCGCCCCTGTGCAGCTGAGGGTGTATGTTCAGTGCTGCCTTGTGCCCCCCTATGCTTACCTTAACCCCCGGAGACTGGGTTACCAAACTGTGTTACTCACCTGTGAGCAGCATCTCTTCGACTACACCCTGTCTCCATTGGATAACATTGGCCCAGCTTCCAAATTTGAACCATGCACCCAGCCGCCCCTGTGCCGCTGGAGGTGCAAATTGGCTACTTACCTGAACCTTGCCTGGTGCTTATTCTTTAGCCTGAAAAGCAAGACTGTAAGTTGTATACTTAAACGCAAAACCACATTCTTGTTTTCCTCCCATAGATTAACATTGCTGAACTGAAAATTGCACTAAGGACCCGATTACGAGTTGGCAGTCCACGGACCGCCAGATTTGTGGGGGCGCGGTGGCGGCGGTCTCCCAACCACAGTATTATGAGTCGAGCGGTGGGAACGCCACAGCCAACCGCAGCCACCATGGAATCACTGTTCCCTGGCAGTGTTGCGGTGGTCAGGAGGCCACAATACACTTGGCAGGACCACTGCGGTCCCGCCAAGCATATTGCGAATTTCCTCTCCGCCGTAGGTGTAATGGAGGTTCCTCCTCCATGAACACTGTGACAGAGAGGAAACAAAGGGTGCCCTGCAGGGCCCCCTGTGCCTCCTCCACATGGGGATGCACACAGTGGGGTGCACACACGGGGGCACAACATGTGCTCCCCTGTGTGCATGTGCCTAAGTTCATGCATGGCATGGACTTTACATTTCATGCCGTGCAGGAACTGCTTTCAGCGTTCCCACTGCGGTGCCCATTTTCTGAGGCATGCCGTGGGAACGCCAAAAACCATCCTGCCAGACAGGCTCCCTTGCCCCTGCTGTGCTTCTGTGATCGGGCCGCAGGAGTCCTATCAGAATGCGTAATCACTGACTTTTCGCCCCCTCCCCCCTTTTGGCTCCTGTGATCTCAGCGTGCAGCAGTCTAAGTCATGGCACGGCACAGCTCTCAGCACAGCAGCCAAGTAGTAAGTTGATCTTTGTCCCAGGAGTCAATCCCCTAACAAGTGTCTAGATCTGCCGGTTATAGCCCTTGAAAAAGCCCCAGGTCTGCTCACTGCTATGCTGCTAAACAAGTGTTGGCTGTTGTGCTTCGGGCTGCATGGTTACACTTACGAAGAATAAAGCACAACAAAAAGAAATTTCGTCATCTAGTCATTGATCTTGCATTCTGTTCCTTCATTTTTTGATATACTAGTACTCAGTCATAATGAATTAAATACTACAGCTTAATTCGAACTTTAGTGTAATTCATCCCTTACTTGGCAACTAATTTGGAACCATTTTTTTATTTATTATATGATGGTTTGGGGGTTAGGCCCTCAAAGGGGATGATTACTGAAGAAATTATAATGCACTATTAAGATCCCAATATCCCCATGTTCCTACCCCTTCCTTATAAGACTAAGAACGTACCACTACCTGCACCCTTTAATTCCTTTGGAACCCTTTTTGAGGATGAATAACTATTGATTCTTGGAACCTATAGTGTTATTTTCTTGAACTGTTTTCAAAAGTAGGCCACAGAGGTTGTAGTTTTTGGATTCCTTGACCGTAGGGTGTTTTTTTGCAATTCTGCAGGGCAGTTTCGAACTAAGATAAGCAATCCTGCTGCATCAATTTATATGCGAAATGTTTCTACTCTCTTGAATCTGTATATTACACTGGAAGGGGAGAAAGATTGTTAAATAGTGGTGGCACCCTCTTGTGTTAGAGGGCAAGAATTGTAGTAAAAGAGCACTTCTTTCAAAATCATGGTGAAAACAACGATATTAAACTGCAATTACCCAGCTAGTGGCCTTTTAACTGTTTCAGGGTGTTTCACTACATTAATACAACACGTTTAGTAACTCTGGTATGAGCCATTTTTTTGATGCCATGGGTAGATGAAATGAACAAGGCATTGTCCTCATCTGAAAGATGATTCTTGGAGTGTCACCCATGATAATAACCTTGGATGCCCTGTGACTTTTATTTCATTTCTAAATAGGTCCACCCATTCATCTTAACAAGATTTAGCGAATTGTTATGCTGAAGTACACACACTTGTACCACTAAGAAAGTCTTAGAGCAATACACCCTAAGATGTAGCAAAACTGCTAAACACGTCTGGCTTTTATTGGCAAGTAACGTGGACTGCATCCACAAAGATTTTCTTACGAAAGTATAGAACCCACTCATTGGTCCTACTTTTTAGATGGTCTGAGCCTTGACTATAAAGGACTCACAGCCATTAAACATATATATTCGCGAGTTCACTATGTTTCTCGCGGGTCAATCATGTTCTGTTTAAAGATACATCATTTACTCACTTATTCTGTAATTTGGTGCTAGGAGTGTGGATGAGCAAATCTAAGGCAACCATGCCCACAGTCCTTAGCCTGTCAAGAGGTGGTCAGACCTGCACAACTAGTAGGACTGAAAAAGTCTCAATTATCCCAATTGAAGGACACATTTCTGCTACTTACATATACGATCTATTATTCCATTACTCCGGGGAGCGATGCACCTGGACACTCCTTGCTCTGCAAGAGATGTAAAAGAAATGTCATCTGTAATGAACCTTGACTCAGCTGTCTTATGACTAGAGCCGAGCCATATACCTTACATCACGCAGATGACAATGTTTAAAGACTCTCGAACTGATGTACAGTCCAGTGGTGATGGAATATGTTCTGTTTTCGGAAGGAAATGCTAAATTTGCAGGTGATCCCCCACCGCAGGCATGGTACAGAGAAGGAAATTAAAGCAATGGATTATCGCCTACTTTGTCACCGTACGAATATTTGAGTTATATGTGTACAGCTGGAAGCTAGACCACAAAAGAAACCAACCTGCAAACCCATTCACTTTATCTGAAACACAAATAAAACATCTTGCACAAACAGTAACTCACATGTGCTGGTACAGAGTTGTATCTTTAAAACAAAAGCTCCAGCAATATTTATCCAATACAATTCAATACTGTTAGACCTGGCACCTTGGCGTGGGTCTCCCTTCCATTTTTTCGTAATGCCTCCACTGTTGCCGATATGTTTTTGCTGGACTAGATGCTCATGGGCACTTTGCCGCTGCTAATCAGTGCCAAAGTGCAAGTGCTCCCTATCGTTAATTGATGTATGTATTAGTGACTCCATGATTGGATGATTGGTTTACTTGTCAGTCCCTAGTACGGTGCACTGAGTGTGCCCAGGGCTTGTAAACCCAATGCTGCTGGTGGGCTTGCAGCACGGGTTGTGCCACCCACAGAAGCAGCTTGTAAAAATGTGTCTCAGGCCTGCCATCGCAGAGCCTGTGTGCAGCCTAGGGCTGCCCTGTCGACTTGGTGAGTGCACCCACTTACCAGTCCCTAAACCTTCCCTTTACTGCATGTTGGTCACCCCTAAAGTAGGCCCTAGGGCAGGGTGCATTGTAAGTATAAGGTAGGACATGCCCTGGTGTGTGTGGCATGTCCTAATAGTGAATTACAGCCATTTTCGTTTTTCACTATTGCAAGGCTACCTGCTCCCCATAGGCCAGAATGGGCAGACTGACTATTACACCTTATAGTCAGAACTGACCCAGGGAACATGGTAGAAAAACGAATTTAGTATGCCTGAACTCAGGATGATAAAATACATCTTTTAGTGAAGTTGGTTTTAACATTCTGTGTTCGAAAATACCACTTTTAGAAAGTGGGTATTTTCTTGCCTAACTATCCAAGCCTGCCTCTGCTAGGTTGTGTATTCCTTGTCTGGAGATTGAGTGACAGGGGCTGGGGGTGGCTACAGGAGACAGGGTGAGTCAGCACAGGGCTGAATAGAAAGATCTGCATCCAGAGTGGAGGGAGGAGTTGCACCTGGGTCTGAATAGGGCTGTGCCTGCCTTCCACAATGCTGGCTCCACCTCCTGCCGGGCGGCTGAGCACTCTGCCCCACATTCTGAAAGGAAAGAAGGAGTCAGAAAAACAAAGTGCTCCAGGACTGACCAGAACTGGTTTTGGACTAGGCAGAGGCCTCTCTGCCTCCAGAGAACAAAGAGAATCAGGGTATAAGAGGGGCACCCAGACCCCAGGAAAATTAGATCACTTTTGGGAACAAGAAGAAACCTTTGCTGAGGAGCGGAACCAAGAAGAAACTGAGGAGAGACTATCCCTAAGCTGAAGTGCTGCTTGGGGGATTGGCCTGCAGTGGTTTGCCTGACTGCCAAAGAAAGGAGAAAGGAACTTTTGCTTTGCTGTGACTTTCATCAACTTGTGAAGGATCTCCAAGGGCTTGGAAGAGAGCTTGCCCCCTGATCGAAGTCCCAGGACCATTGGACTTCACCCCCTTTGTGAATTGCTGCTGGAAACTCTGTTTCAGTGGCTACAGAGGTAGGGAGCTGTGACCGACTCTCCCGACCGGCTCGGTGTCCTGTTGGCACCGCATCGAGCAACGCCTGCATCTTGCAACGCACGGCCTTGGTCTCACCGACTCCGTCAATGAGCCGCTGCCTGCACCGTAACCTGTGAGCACCGCACCTTGCAATGCCTCGCTACACCGAATCCATCTGGTCCGACCGACACGGTCACTGCTGCTGAGTTCGAGTCCTGTGGCCGCACCGGAGTTGGACACCGCTCGCACGTTTCGCGATGCACCGCCCGACTCGCACCGCTGTCCGGACTGATCGACGCCAGCTCCCGAATCCGGCTCCGTCGCCGCACCGCAACCTGCCAGCACCGCATCGAGCACCGTCTCGCC